>CM031241.1:93091314-93712216 GCA_018340775.1 Taxus wallichiana var. yunnanensis | reverse complement strand
AATTAAATGTCATCCAATTGAAAGCTGTTGAGATCGTAAAAACTATAAAAATATCAAATCCCATTTTGTACATTTTCCTCTAAATTTTCAATTTCTTTCGTTGTGTAAGGGTCAATTGTTGGCACCTAGAGTGACAGACAAGTTAATGGTGTTTAATGAGTGACCCCTTTGTATGTCTAAATAAAGATTGGGTTTCAAACCTGGATCTCCATTTTTATTTTGACCCCTTTGACTACAAATTGCACTCATGTGCAAAATGCAAGTGACATGGATATGATAATGTGGAGCAAAAATTATTATTTACCATGATAGTCATTTTAATACCCAAAAACAAAAGCATTGAAATCATAAACAACTATTCACATGGGCAATATTCATTGACTACTCTTTACCTTCTAAGATTTCTCCAAAATATGTTGGAACCGTACCCCCTTTCGCTTTCTAACAGTTGACAAAAATGGGATGTGGTTGTAGGAAAGAAGAATTTCACATTTTTCCCCCAAATGTTTTTGTTGGTCCCTTCGACCTCTCCTCCCTCAAACTCTTCTTCAATGTTTTAATGACCTTGTTCCTTTGTTGTCGTTTCATTTTCCACTATCATGTCTTCAATGTATCCCATTTAGCATTTACATCGTATACTTTATGTATGATTGCAATATAATTCCATTGCACCACACATAAATGTTAATATCTTTCTATCTTTCATTCATCATTAGAAATAAACTAATAAACTTACATGTTTATTTACATCTTGAACTCAAATTATAATATTTATATTTGTGCAAATGCAAACACACAATAGACACAAGCATCAAGAAACTACGACAAAAAGCATAGCAATACAGTTTTGGTGAATGAGAATATAAGACGAATGGAGTTGTCTTTTAACCAAGTTTGCGTGGTGGCAACTAAGTTTTTCCTTGTTTCCTTCGGAGCAGATAAAAATACACGAGATTGTCCGATGGCGAACTTGGGTCCTCACGATATGAAACAAACAAAGGAGCAACGTCCTCGGCCTTTCCTCCGAGTACAGTTTGTTGTGTACTGTGACATTTTTTAAGGGCTCGAATGGTGATGATCATTTTCAAATGGAAAGTGAAGGCCCTGCAAATATGGTGGTTGCAGTGAAGGAGGTGTCTGGGGCGATGCCCAAGGAACTGGGGGGGAAATATGCCCCTTCCAGGCGACATTATTATACAGCTCGGCACCAAGGATGGCATCCCACATGGGATGGAGACTTTCTATGCTGAAAAACAATACTGGAGGACGAGCTGAGACAATTGTACAGGACTGCACAGGGTGCCATCCGTCTCAAAGTGAAAAGAAGTCGTGATGTTATTGTGGACTTGACTGTGTACGTGGTGGCTGAGGAATTCTGCATGCCCAAGAAGCATTACACCATCAACGCATGTACCCGCAAAACAATCACCACCCTTCTTTGTTATGAGAGGCAATGAATCAATTTTCATGCCAAAGTTCGATTAATACAAACTCAGTCAGAAGGAAATGATTTCTCTTATTACAAAGTCAAATAATGAGCACTTAGATTGAAGATTATATACAATCCAAAAAATATATGAACATTGTAGTTTAAAAAAATCTAAAGTAGAACAATTAGATCTTAGATATTATTATAGGAAATATCTAAAATATGTGGATATCTAAGATAATAAATATTTAAGACCTGTAGAAAAATATCTAAAATCCAACAACCTGCAAAGTTATGACCGTCGGAATTTGACACTTTCCAGCCAAGGCATCTTCAAAGGTGGACGCCTACTAAGGAATAAAAAAGGTTATACAATTTTGTTTAAGTTGAAATGTGAAATTATAAAATTGAAGGTAATTATGTTGAGAGGCATCTTCATTTATATATATTGAGTGGAGGAGTCTAATGTCGTGTCCATATTCATTTATATATATTGAGTGGAGCGATCGATGTCGTGCCGTGAAATTTGAAATTTGCTCCTGTGATATTTATTAAAAATACTTTACTAATTTAATTTGTAAAATTCGTGTGGGAAGGTTACATAAATTAAAGTAAAAGGTAAAAACACTTTAATAGATATTTGATATCACTTAAAAATTAAAGTAAACTAACAATGTATTACGTAAATAGGCTACCTAATATATTATGTAAATAGGTTACCTAATAAATTAGGTAAATAGGTTACCTAAATAGATAATATATTATGTAAATAGGTTACCTAATAGGTAAATTATTTAAATAGGTAAATAATTTTAAATAGGTAATATATTACATAAATAAATAAATAATTTAAATAGTTAATTTAATCTAAATAAACTATTTACATTAAAAAAATTAAATAGGAAATATATTATTTGATTTATTTAAATAGAAAATATATGCCTCTCGGCATATATTACATATATTTATATAATATAGGTATGCTAGTAATATAACACTATTGTATATTTAAACCTTTAATTTTTTTGTGAATTAAATTAATTTTGAAATTCATATTGTATATATAGAAAGTAGCTTTTTACTAATAAACACTATATATATAATACAATTGAATTTATTAAAATATTATAAAGAATAAGATTTTTAAAATGGTTTATTTATTTGATATTTAGGAGACAAACATTAAAACTCGAGAAAACAAAATAAGTCCAAACAATAAAACAAAGCTAACTCAGTAAAAAATCAGTAAAAACATAAATATTTATCACAACTTATTTTTCTCATTATCTAATTCTAAAGGTATTTGTTAGTGGTTAAATGTTATATATCATCATAAATAATGAGTGGTTAGTTGTGCTTATGCATTACGGATCAACTAATTGTTTTCATCATTGTATATTCATGTGATGTAATTAACGAGAATTAATTGCTACTTGAATAATTTAATGTTATGATTATTATTAGACTATAATATTTTATATCATATGAATTTGATTTCATGTATTAGATGAATACATATTAATCATCTCCTTTTAATGCCATTGCACTTCTAGCGAGAGCGAGAGTATCATAAGAAAGAATGAACTAGATGCAAAATATGGAAAATGGAGGGAATCTAATAGATTGGTTTGCACCATCACATTTGCACTCTAAAAATGTACATTTGATTTTAAAATATTCAGCATAGATAGTGACCACTTGTTAGAAACAAAATTGTATGGTTTTGACTACTCTTATCTTGATTAGTGAGGTAGATACACCTTAGATATAATTTACTTTATAGACCTCTTAAGGTCATAAAAGTTAATAGGGATATACGTATAATTTGTATCATACTAAACACACAAATAACCTTGTTCCTCGGCTATTAATCAAATTCATGCGATTATTGTCGAGGATCAAAGATAATTGTGTTTTTGGTAATGGGACCTTCCTATAATTCATCATTGGGTTAGGGACTTCATTGAAATTTAAAATACTATCATAATAAATAGTAAAGACCTTATAGCTCTCATCGATTGTTCAACATTATCACCAATCAAAATTAATAAAACTATTTAAGTTATATTTACAAATCAAGGTCTGCTGCACAATGATAATATTTATATATAAATAAATTTGAAACATTAATAACTTTTAATGTCATATAATAACCATAATATATTTTAATAACATTATGAGAAGAATCTTTTCAAATATGGAGATTTGATGAAGAAAAATGTCAAACATAAGACCTAAGTCGGTGAGAACTTATTTTTGGAATAGGCAAATGATAGAGTTTGATGACATTAGTATATTAAATCAATATGACATGCAAAAAAATTATATATTCAATAAATTATAATATGTTTGGGCATTGTTACCCTACTAATTTATAAGTACTAATGCATTATATTAATTATAAATTTAACTCGTATAACTTTCTAAAATTTAATGTTAAAATTAAATCTTATAACTTGTTATCCTTGCAACATTAGGGTAAAACTTCGTTGTAGGAGAAGAAAATATGTGTTACCCTGTTCAAATGACCATCTGTCATAATGTTGTGAAATTAAGAAGACAATGGGTGGCAATGAGATTGATTTTAAATTATTATAATTTAAACATTTAATGGGAGTTATTATTCAATTTACTTTAAATGCAGTATGCATTACCCTTTTAAATTGACCTTCTCTCATAATGTTGTGAGATTAAGATATCTAGTGGGTAGTGATGGGATTAACAATTGATTATAGATATAAACATTGGAAATGGAAATTGTTTTTATTTTTATTTTGAGGAAATAGCATATATAATACATATTAATTAAATAGTACAATTAATCATAAAAAGAAGGTGATATGCAAGCATACCTCAAGTTTAAACCTTCGTGAAGGTATTGGAAACAAAAATTAGGAGGCCATAGGAAACACACCAACTACAAAATCATATTACAACCATTAGGCAACAACTGAAAAGAGAACCAAAGGAATAGGATATGTATCATACGGCTTGCCCCACCTTGTTCGAGAAGGTCATGTCCCTCGGGAATGGGCTCCCAATTAGTTGCAGTGGCATCAATCCTATTTGCTTGTTCTTCATTTGTATTTTCATGCCCTTGAGTTGTCAAAACATAAAATGTCATTTGAGGGAACTTAATGGTATCCAAAGGAGGTAAAAAGTTCTCACGAGAAAAACAATATATCCCCCATTGTGATAGAGGAGAAGAGTGGTAGGGAGAAGGCAAGCCCCATGTAAAAGGTTGATTGAGTGGTGAAGATGATAAATATGTCAATGACATCTGCACTTCTAAGAGGAATCCCAAATGGTAGGGGCGATGGAACTTGAGCAACAATACAAGGGGTATTTATAAATTGACTGGAAGGGTTTGAAGGTAGGCCACTTGTAGCGCTACCTTCTTTGTTTGTAATCGAATATGAAAAAAGTAATTAGACACGGTCATATCATTGTCAATATTTGAAAGATTACAATCTATCTAGATGAATGAGAAATACTTGAGCTAAATATCTCAATTTCCAAATGAAGAAAATGATTTCAATCTGAAACCATGTTATACATGGGTGAAGGATATGGGAAATACCAATAATCCCCTAACAAGATATGCTTCTAGAGAAAAGGTTCTAACCAAAATGGTCGATAGAATTCATGAATCCAAACCCAGATGGTTTGATTTTTTTGAAAAAACTAGAAAAGGTGCATAAGGGTTTCAAGTTATAAGTAGAATGAGAAAATGGGATTAGGAACACCTAATTGAATGATCATGTGATCAATTGGTAACTCTTGATAAACAATACACCATGAAATATGAGTAAGCTTAGGCTCATGAATGACATACTAGATAATAGAGAATTGCGTTGCCAACACCAAGTAAGAATGCAATGATAAAAATAGTTGAGTTTATCCACCATTAGAATCTTGGGGGACAATAATTCATAATCTTTCTTGGGTGAGTAATTGAAAAAGGTGTATCTCAAAATTATTTCAAGTCCTTTCACAAATGCTTAGAGGAAAAAATGAAATTTTGTGTAACATATAATCGTGAATAGCTTTAAGAACGACTTGCTATTAGTTATGGTCATTATTTGATAATGATAATTTAACCTTAGCTTCTACTCAGTACATAAGTTGTTGAATCTCACAGGTAAAGATGTTCAACACTTGGTGAATACCTCATCTTAAAAACTCGAGGACGTGCACCTAAAGAATCTCTCGCAAGAGGCACATTATGGAAGGTAATGACGAGTTACCACCACATCTAATGGTAATTGATGGAGATTCCAATTTTGAATTCATTTCCATTCCATATCACCTAGGGTTCGATTTTATTCAAGATTTCAAAATACTTTGTATGTTAAATGATCCTAAAAATTCCACTTTAGATTTTATAAAAAGTAAGTTTGGAAAACCCAAACCCTTCCAAGTCTTGTGACCTTGGGGAAAACCCTTAGAAATACAATTATGTAAAATAATTTCATATTTCTACAATATATAAATGGATTGGACTATCCATTTGGCACAAAAGGAAGTACGTTGTCGACCAACATCTAACAAGTTGATACCCCTTGATTCTTTAAGTAGGAAACAATATTCCTAAGAAACATGATGAAAACTCTTATTGTCCTATCAACTAGCCCATGAAAAAACACTTAGTAGTTTCTCAAGTTTTTGTAATAATCTTGAGAAGGGGCCAAATAGGAAGAATAGTACACATGCACGACCAAAATTACCTCGAACAAGTATTAAATATACCCGCCAATGAGAATGGCTCTGTGGACCAATGTGACAACTTCTTCTCAACTTGATTCATGACATATTGCTAGAGTTGAGAGGGGGTTTCTTGGAAGGAAAAAATGGATTCCCATAAAATAGATAATTTCTCCATGTTGAATACACTTCCATTGGAAGATAGATAACTATAGGGGTAGAGGAAAAATAAACTATCTATAAGACTGAATTTTCCACCACTAAATTCTAGAACCCAAGTCAAGGCAATAAACATCAATGCATTGTAAAGACTATTGAACATTAGTATCATCTTTAATTAAGGTGAGAAAAGAAAAATCCATAAAGTTTCCATTGACCATCTTGGTAGAGAAAACCATGGAAGCAAAATGGATTTCACCAAGCCATGTTTAGTAGCATTTATAAGAAGATAAGAAAATCCTTTGGCCGCTAACACATATAGAGCAGAGCCAATGGGAAAATCTATAAATAGAACAAAAGAGACCAAAAGGTTTGGAGTGAATGTCATTGATGAAAATATTTATTGATGCATCATAAATAAGAATGGGCACGAAGATGATAAAGGTAGGACTAAAACCAAGTGCTTTAAGCATGGAAAGGATGAAGTATCATTCATCCTTTCATAGGCTCTCTAACAATAAAAATCAACAAAATCGATTTATGTCATGACTATCAAGATAATTCCTTACCTTCCCATATAACAATAATATTATCCAAAATGTATATGCTTTGGATAAACCCTATTTTCTATAGACTAACAATTTTGGGTAAGAAGTTGCTTATGTGCAAAGCCAAGGCATTGTAAATGATTTTGTAAGAGACGTTGAGAAAAGTAATTGGTTTCCAATTAAAAATGACATCTTGATCCCCTATCTTGGGAATGAATTTAATGTGTCCTTGGTTAATGAACTAAAAAAATAAATTGGATAGAAAAGCTTCCACATAGACATGGAAAAGGCCATTACAAACCACATCCCAAAGGATTGTTTAGAATTCGCAAGGGAGGTCATCATGACATGGAGATTTCTCATTAGCCATTCGAGAAACTACCTCCAAACATTATATGAATATCAACATTTTGTGGCATTGTCACTTAAGAGTGTGGTCTCGTGCTTTAAAAACTTGTTGGTAATGGTAGAAAAAATTTAGCACCATCACCTACACTTTTGATAGACAAAGCGAGCTTTCCTAGATGGATTTTTTTGTGTTCATGTTTGTCTTTGAGAGACTAAAATAATAATTTGGAAACCCGATCACCCACTTTGAGCCAATGTAATATATCTTTATTTGTGCAACTCTAGCATTGTAGGAATTGGATATTTGGATGCACTTCCTAAGATTTGTCACTTATTTCTATGAAGTTTGAATAAAGGTATATTGTTCCATAGTGGCTAAGGAGTGGCTCAACTCGAAGGTGGTTACAGAGTATTTTTAATTAATTCATGCTAGTTATCACTTGAAGGTGTGTAAAAACATGTTAACCACCAAATGACATCTTTCCACCTTGCAATCTACCTTTTCTTTCTTGTTGGGTGTGCTACTATGCCCCAAACCAATGTAATTTGATGAAGGGTGGGACCATGATGTAGAAGGGTTATATTGATATAACATTATATGGTATGGATGAGTGGTCATCAAAAGTTCCATTTAATCCCAAAGAGGATGGGGAAATGGTCAAGAAGGACCATATCTAGCATGAATTCCACTGGAAATTGTAAACCACTAGTAAATGAAAGAAAAGGCTAAATTGAAAGCATATCCCAATTGAGGCAATTGAATACTCTAGCAAATCATTTGCAAAAATTATACCAAGTGGAACAAATAAATGAGTTATAATGAAGAGAAACATTGAGATATAAAACCCAAATTTGTTATGTATGTACATCTATGTCACCCTTTCACCTATAATCTAACACATGGGTAGATGACCAGTCATGTAAATATCTAGCTTACCTATATTAAAGTCAACAAACAACACCCAAAGGGCTTCAATGATCTCATCAAAAATCCATTACCAAAGTGCCATCCATTCATCTCTGCGTCATTAGATGCATAAACATTAATAACTCTAAAAGAATAATTATCAATGTTGAATAACACCCACAATACGTGATTTGTCGGTCATATCCATGAATAACATAATGAGGCTGCCATTTATGATCAATAAAGGTTGTAATTTCTCAACATATAGGCTCATGATTACTAATTAGAGTTAAAGTATATATCCGGGTAACTTTAGTAATCATGGATAGCAAAAAGTCTACCACCTTAACTTCTTGTAAACAAAGAATGTCCATCTCTGGAAATTGTTTCCTAAATTATCACACACTATATTTCCAAGTGGATTATGTTAGTCCCATTACATTCTAGTATAATAAATTCATTGACAAGAAGGATCCAAAGACATCCTCCAAATTCATGCCAAAAAGGACATCACAATTGTTCGCAAAAATCATTGATGGATAGAAAGAAAAAAATTCACTAGACTATGTTTTATGTGGTTAGATGTATAAACTCACCTTCCACAAGGTTGTAAAGAGGTCTCCAAGAGTTCCTTGTTCCCATTTTATGGGGAGAAATTAGAATAAGAGACACAAAAAATAACCACCTTTATCATATAAAGTATTTTGAAAACACTTTAACTAAATGGATGCCCTATAAGGAGGATAATTTTGTGGTTCGGTTGTGGAATAAATCTCTAATGAATGTGAGATGGAAGCCATAAAAATCTTAGAGAGAGTAGTTCCAATGGGATTAAGAAGGGTATCTATAACTAGAAATGGGCTAATTTGTGGTTTAGCCACCTTTGAAGCTCCGGGAGTAGGTTGGATAATGAGGGATTTGTTACGATTATATTTCCAACCCACAATGGTCCAACCATTTTTTCCAAAAGCTTGAGAGGGCACTAAATTGGGATTTGAAAATATATATTAATTTATACTAACAAATGGTAGTCCAAAATCTTATAGTTTTCATATTGGTTGGTGTTGGGAAGGTTAATGTAAACCACCCTTTGAGTATACTATGAGTTTGCCACCTAGATGTAAATGGTATCTTTGAGATCACAAGAGAGGTTGACCTCAACATGGAATCATCTATATAGTTTGGCTTCATAGAACTTAATAGGTTCTTTAGTAAGGTACCATCCTATTGAGGAAGTAATGAGGTCCAAGAAATGGTAAGACAAGGCATGAGAAGGCTATAAGTTCAATCTGAAACTAGGAATTTCTATCCAAGACAATGTCACTGGGGAGGTTTTTTCCTTTGGACAGAATGTATGGATCCGGGTGGTAATGTCTCAATTATGTACGCTAGTGTCTAGTGAGTTGGACATTCATGTCTAAGTGTGTTTGACATCTTGTATGTTGAGTGTTGACCATATTATGAGTACTATGTTGTATTTTTTTATGTTGTGCGCAAGTAAGATATACATGTGAGGGAGTTTTGTAGAGGTAGATACTTGCCAACATTTCTTACATTGTGATTAGAGGAGGAGGAGTAAGATGTTTTAGACCATGTTGGGCTAGAACACATCTGCTATAATGGGGGAACTATCACATAATATGCATCGATGATCGAATTGTGTGGAGATGGTGCAAAGATAATTACACATATTGGTTACCCACATGATAGATTATGGTGACATTGGAGGATGTATATAAAATTCTTCACTTTCTGTTGTGGGGAGAGGGTACAAGAGATACACGGAGGTAACAAATTTGTGAGACAATATTTTTCAAGAACACGGGAACATATAGAGTCATTGATCATGTTATATGACATTGTTAGATTAGGTGTTCCATAGTTACGGAAGTTTATTCAAGTGATACTAACATATGGTGTGGTATTTGATGGAGGTGAGGTGTCAATTTCATATAGGATGCATGAAATTTACCGGAGTATTGAGGAGCATGACATGTGGTATGTGTGGATTCGGTGTGTGTTGGCACACATAAATAGGAATTTGTAAGATTTACTCGGGAGGACCATGGTGGTGGTATATGAGTCACTTCCTTATTGCATGTCTAGACATATGAGCATATTGTTATAGTGCATCCTTTGGGTAGTCTGAGGGAAGATTAGGGTTAGCCTAAGATCTTTGCATCCTAATAGTTTGGCTTGAGGCATCAATTGTTTTATATGATGATATATAGGGTGATGTTGGAAATTATGGGGCGTGGAGATGTTATTTGGAGACCTCATAGGGACTATGGAGGATGGGTAGAGAATGATATAAATTTGCAGTGTATTTGATGCACCATGTGGTTAGAGGATAGATTTCCATAGGTTACTGAGTTATTTTGATATGAGAGAGTGTCCAGATAATTTAGTCTTGCATAGGATGCTCCCTTGGACCCATAAATATGGTATAGATGCGTACGAGCAACAAGGAGAGTAATAGCATGAGTCGGGGCCTAATGGGGCTTAGTTACATTTTTAGGATTTGAGGAGTGATATCCAGAGATAGTTTTGAGTAGAGTTTATTATTTGTGGTGTACCCCAACTTAGACGTGGTGGGGCGAAGCATCGATGGGAAATATTATATCCATTTGTTGTAGATACAATTTGAAGGGTAACGAATGTTAGGAATTAGCTTGTTATTGTGAACATTAGATATTTATATATTTGTGTGTGTGCAAATATATATTATATATTGTGTGAGTAAATAATGTAAGTGAGTTGTAACTCACGTAGATAAGAGTTGTTGAGATATGTTGAGTGATTAGTGGATCATGAGATATTCTAGGGAATTGTTTGAGATTGAAGTTGACTCCTTGTATTAAGGAGATCAATCTTCTATATATTGTAATCTCCCTTGTCTAATAAAATATCCGAATGAATTGAAATCATTGTGTTCATGTTTATTGTTCTGTCTATTTCACGGTTATAATCTGAACAAAATTATATCATTGGTATCAGAGCGATGTGCAAAATGGGTCTTTGATCGGTGAAAGGGTAGAGCCACTACAAGTTCTGGCTGCCCTGTTGATGGAAGATAGTTGTTATGAGAAGAGCTTCGTATTTGTTTTGGAATGTCTTAAATTTATTTTTGTTAAATCCCGTGACAATATTGTCAGTTTCATTGTACATCAGATCGGTCCTAGTAAGCATCCTCTTCTAGATCAGTCGAATTGACAAGTAAATAAGAAATCTTGGAACGTGTAAAGCCTAGTGAGAGGCAAATGAAAGGGTGCCACTTTCACTCAGGATCGGGTGCATTGAAGCGCAATCATCTTCTGTTTCAGTTGATTCGGTGTTCCATCGACATACAGACCTGTGATCTGTCCGTGTGGCATCAGTTCTATTTCTTCACTTTCATCCACGTATTTCCAGCGATCAAGCAACTCCCTCAATCACATTTGGTTCTCCATGGTTCAATGAACAGAGTTGATATTGTTATTGTCTGCTATTCTATATTTGAATGATCAAATTTACAGTCTGAGAGATATCTCAGCGTTCAGGATCATTTTTGTGTGTGGATCTCGGTCTTTGCGTGAGTTGTGTGCCAGTTGTCTGGATTGGCTGAACCAGCTGTCATCCCGGAACAGTTTATACATGCCTTAGATGCAGACCTGTATGTGCATGCACAAAATATAGTCGCTTGACATCTCACAGAAGTTCTAGATTCAAATTTGCGGTGGGAGAACATCTACAACAAGCTCCAGTCTTCTTCTCTCTCATAAAAACGAGCGGTTTTGTTTATTTCTCCAGCCCATAGTATTTTCATTAATAATTGGTTTTAAGTGAAAGTTGTTATAAATTTAAATCCCTGGCTATAAGTCGGTTATATAGGCTTCCTAATGCTTGTTATTGTCATCATTGTCTAGGAGTCAAAACTTGTCTAGTATTATTGATATTAAAAATATCTTTTATACCTATTAATGTTGCATAAGTATTTTCACTCATCATATAGGTGTCATCGAGTTATTTTAACAGTTGTGTTGTTTGTAAGAGTCGAAAAATTGTTATAAAAAAAAGGGACAAATGAGTGCATTTTCGGTGTAATCGACACTCAATTTTTAAGGAAAAATACAAATGAAAACCGTTTCTGGCTTTAGGGGCTCTACCCCTCGACCCCGCCCTCGTATCGCGACAAGGAACGCATATCATCCTCGACTATACTTTTGCTGAGTTAGCAAGGACATTGATGAAGGCTGAGGAAACGGAGGTAGGAGGGCACATAGTGACCTCTCGTTAGGCACCATCGATGAGGCCGTGAAACTGAATTGGTGGCCAAGTTTTTTCTGTTGAGTGTTTGCTTTCAACATACATTTGTGAGAATAAGAACAAATGATTGTTCAAAAGTAATGTATAAACATTCCTGAATGTAACTCTCGATGTAATGAAATAGGTGAGCAAAAGCACCAGTGTAAGATAGTTCATGGATCTTGAAAAGGTTTGTGGAAGATCCAGAAAACCACATGAGGTGGACAGGCGATGGATCTATTACACGTCAAGGTTTGTGGTAAACCTGTAAAACCATAGAAGGTTGAGCATTGCTCCCTTCATTAGTATCAAGGTCATGAGTCACATAGTTTGACATGCTCCATAGAGGTGAGCATACTGTAGATGAGAGTGTGTATGTTTTTCCCATGTTCACACTAAGGGGGTGAATGTTAGGAATTAGCTTGTTATTGTGAACATTAGATATTTATATATTTGTGTGTGCAAATATATATTATATATTGTGTGAGTAAATAATGTAAGTGAGTTGTAACTCACGTAGATAAGAGTTGTTGAGATATGTTGAGTGATTAGTGGATCATGAGATATTCTAGGGAATTGTTTGAGATTGAAGTTGACTCCTTGTATTAAGGAGATCAATCTTCTATATATTGTAATCTCCCTTGTCTAATAAAATATCCGAATGAATTGAAATCATTGTGTTCATGTTTATTGTTACATCTATTTCACGGTTATAATCGAACAAAATTATAGGAGGTGGAGAGGAAATAAGAGTGCAAGTAGTTACCCTCGAAACATATGCCATTGCGGAAGTAGTTGTAAAATGTAATTATAATTGATTGTATTTTTTATGATTTAATAGATGTCAATATTGGTATTTATGATGAATTTATATTAATAAATATTCCATGATTGTGGGTGATGAGTGTTGGAAATTGATTATAAATACATTGATACACATGTTGGCATGTAATGTTCCCCAAGATGTGTTACGAGGAGGAGTTTGGGTGGAGGGAGTTGAGCATATTGTTGGCTATATTGTTTATGATTTGATAGATGTCGATATTAGTATTTACGATGAGTTGATATTAATAAATATTGCATGATCTCAAGTGATGATTAATTGTAGATACATTGATACACATGCTAATGCATAATGTGCCCCAAGATGTGCTAGGAGGGGGAGGTTGGATGGAGGAGTTGAACATATTGCCGAAGGGTATGCCTATTTTTCGATCGAGTGGTTAGAGTAAGCTGCTACATGTACCATTTTGTAGTGCGGGTGAGATGAGTAGAGGACATACTTAGCATGAGTGTGCGGGAGTCAATTAGCACAAGTGTGGGAGTTATTTAGAGAGGGTGGCCTCAAAAAATCATGTTTGAGATATATGTGGAGCTTCAGGGTCAATATGCAAAGGTCGTGTCTAAGATAGATGAATTACGAGTGAGATAAGAGGAGCAACAATCATGAGTACAACATTGGAGATTGAGTGGGGGTGCATTAAGTTTTAGAGTAGTTATAGTCTTTAGCAGTTGAAGAGAATGTATGATGTATATAAATGGCTTGGACCCTATATTTTTATATTGTAAAACATTTTCAAATATATATGATGATAACTTTGTTGATTATGTCGATTTGAGTTATATTAAGTTGCTTTGCTTATTTGATGTATTTATTATATTTCAATAAGTGATGATATGAATAACATATATGTTAAAATAATATTATAAATGTTATGCTAGAGAAGAAGAAATAGATAGGTACATATGTTGAATATAGATTGGAACTTTGATAAATATAGGCAATAAATAATTGATCATGTGCTAATAATCATACTAGTAGAGGATAAACATGAAAGCGTATAGTATGAAAGGAATGTATGGTATTTAGTGAGATTGAAGGAAAAACATATGCACAAGTGACTCAATGGATTATATAACCCAAGTATAGGCTCCATAATATAAACTTGAAGTGATCGTAGAAGCACCTTTAGGAGGACGTGAATCTAAGAATGATGAGTGATGCTCCTTCGGGACCCACTAAGGGTCGAACAAGAAGTGGGGAATATGGCTCATGCATAGTAGGACAAGGAGATAAGATGAGAGGTGGAGAATGAGAGGTAGTCAAAGTCAAAAAAATACAACACGCAACATCATGACACAAGAGAATGGGATCTATAAGCATGGCGTGAGTGATAGGAAATGACACCTTGGTCCTTAAGCAACTAAAGATGATCATGAAGAGCATAAAAATCATTATCACGATGACCATTGATCCTATAAAAATTATAGAATGGTTGGTTATGATTTTTTCATAACCGATGAGGAGGATGATGCTCATTAGAAGGTAAACGAATCAACCTCTCATCAAAAAGGTGTGTAAAACATCATGTGGCCTAGCATAATGTGAAAACTATAATGTCTCATGCTTAGGGGGTGGAGTGAAAAGAGGTGGAGGCATACACGAGGGTGCAAGATGCACACTTGTATATTTAGGAGGAGATGGTGATTGTGAAGGTGGTGTAATATGTGGAAGAGAAGAAGAAGTGCTAGGTGGGGTAGGAATGGAAGAAGTGTTAGGTGGGGTAGGAGTAGAATAACTAGAAGTATGCACAACAATATAATCACTAAGCAATTTTTTTTATAATGCTATAACTTTGAAGCAAAGAAGAGTAAAATATTCACATGTATCATATAGTAACTTTTATTTCAAAGGATGAATTAAGCCATGAAAAAAGATATATTACATTTCTAAATCAATAGGCTGAAAAAGTAAATGATGCATACAAGATTTGAAATGTAAAATATAATCCTGAATTGGTTCATTCTTTCCTTGATGCAAAGAAGGTAAACGCTCAAATGTAACTTTAGGACCATTATTAGAAATAAAGTGTCTAAGAAATGCCTCTTCCATATCAAGATAAGTACTAATAGATCCACTAGGAAAATGATGAAACCAATGAGAAGAAATATTAGTAAGACTATTAGGAAAATATTTGAGTAACAATCTATCATTATAAAATGAAGTCATAGCTAATTGAAAATCCTTAAGATGCAAATAAGGATTACCCATTCCATCAAAAAGTGAAAAATTAGGCATAGTAAAACCCTTAGGAAAGGTTGAATTGTAAATATTCTTAGGAATGGGATTGCTTTATGAAGGGAATTATTATTAGTACTAGCATAGTAGGCCCTACTTTCAAGAGTAAGAATATGAAGCTTATTTTGTAAATCACCAACAACATGCATAAGAGAAATAACTTCTTGGGAAGGATGACAAACATTGAGGGGCTCATTAAGGGGTTGTATTTTTCCATTTTAAGTAGCCATAGGGACACTATTAGGTTGGAATTCAACTTTAGGATCAACAAGAGGGTAAATAGTAATAGGAATGGAAGGAGCCTCAATAGGAAGGGAGGTTTGCACACATTTATCAACAAGCTCAACCAAAGGAGGAGGAAAAGCAACATGTAAATTTTCCTTAACATCATCATGATTTTGTACATTATCTTTAGAAACATCATCAATAGTAATACATGCATCATGACTAAAATCAGATTGTAACACATTATGGGAAGTAATAGGAAAATCAACAATAGGATCACAAGAAATAAAAGGAGCCATCCATGCAAGAGAAGAAGAAAGATAATTCTCTTTAGGCACAATGGTCAATGAACAAGTACAAGGTGGACGGGATGGAGAAGGATATGAAATAGGAATATCAGCGTCAACATGATTAGCCCCAAGGATTTTTGCATATGTAAGGGGAGGAGGAGGAGGAGGAGGAGGAGGAGGAGGAGGAGGAGGGATAGGGCCTAGATTTATCAACATCAAGAGATATATATGGGAAAGAGATGTATCATTAGTAAGGCCTTCTTCACTTGAAAAATCAACTATATTCTCAACACATGTCTTATTAGTAAAAATAAACTCACGATCGAATCACAAGAACTATTGGCCACTATAGGGGGTAACAATACAACATCAAGACCAAGGTTTATAAATTTTGGTAAACACATGGGGTATGGTCGGATTATAAGTAGGGTAATATGATACTAGCGATAAAAAGTGGCTATATCCTCAACATTAGTCAAATAATCATGAATATTGTACTCCTAGATTTAGATCACCCTATAAGATGGATTAGTTGATATAAAATTTTCCAAATCAATGCTACTAAAAATTATGGGCTTATGTTTCCATTCAAAAATTAAGGGACAATCATGGGTTCTTTATTGAATAAAGTGGATGATATCTTCGTGATTTGAATCTAAACCTACACACAACCTCACTTAGAAAAATGTTAGTTGTTTTTGTGGTTAGGGGACCTACCTCGGTCGGATCCCTAACCATTATGGGAGATAAAATATATTTTATTGATGTAAAATGACCAAACAATGCATGAAAATGAAATAGTATATACGGCTCGATCGCGAGGCATTTGCGGTTGTAATTCGCTAAAAATTAAACATCGTTTGCAAATAAGCGATTGTAGTTCTGTTTGGAACCTCTCATTGAAATTTCACTTTGGATATTTGATGCATTAGAATACACCTATTCTTTTTATCCGCCTTCACTTATTTAAGACTTGCAAAAATTGAGATATGCGAGCAAAAGAGCAAGAAAACTCAAGTATGGATTTTGTGCACAAGATTTAGGGGTGTCTAAGGGAGTAAATTGATGGGGGTGAGTGGTGTTTTATAGTGTTTGAGTGCATAGGGAATATGACATATATGGGTGAAATGTGTATAGTTAGGTGAGATGATAAGGATTTATAGTGCATTAGGCATGCAAATGGGTAGCTAGGATGTACACAATTAAATATGAGTGGGTGAGGGTTGGTAAATGATTGATGAGGTGTCTTTTATCACCAATTTTGTAGGGTTTTATATTTTTAATTATTTTTGAGGTATTAATATATTTTTGGAATTATTGTGTCTTATGATGTTTTGGTATTTTGAATAGGTGACATTATGCAAGGTGTGTTTTTGTAGAGTCTACGCTTTTCCCCTTTTGGGTTGCATGTTGCAACATGTAAGATGCAACATAAAACCGAAGATGAGATGGGGTTGTCTAACCCCATGATGATGGTTGCCATGGTTGTGGGATTAGATGGTTGGATGGATAGACATGAACCAAGAAATACGATTCATGGGACTTCATTCGAAGCCCGTGAAGGGATCGATATGTTGATTTCATAAGGCATAGACTAGTGAGTTAATTGACTAAGATGATTGATGATTAGGTGTCATAGAATTGACGAGAAGGGTTTTGTATGATTCCCCTGAAGTGACATTTTTAGAGCCGCAAGTTTCCCCAACATAATGTGGGATGAAAAGAGGTGATTAAAGATGATATAAAATGAACACAGGAGGAGGCATGATGAACAAAAATAAGGACAGTTTTTCCCGACTAGGTGTATATGAGAATGTGATGATATATATATATATATATATATATATATATATATATATATATATATATATATATATATATATATATATATATATATATATATGTATGTATGTATGTATGTATGTATGTATGTATGTATGTATGTATGTATGTATGTATGTATGTATAAGAATGAATCAAGATAAATAGGGATGGAGTAGTGTTTCCCCATCCCAAAGTGGTGAGAAAATGTGGGATTAAAGATGAGGGCAATGGTTGATGAAAAGATAATTTTAGAGAGGTGCGTGCACGGGGTAGGGAAAAGCGAGCGAGGGGTGGTGCAAAGCACATGCAAACACTAGTTTGAAACGAGAACACTGGATGGAAGGAGTGCGTGTTAGATCAAGGAAGATCACACACGGTGGCGAGGTGGAGCATATGGGGGAAGGAAAAGTGTGCGCATGGTTGGGGAAGAGCATGTGTGTGGGGGTAGGTAGGGCACGTGGCCAGGGGGTGGAGCGCATGTTGGGGTGGGGCATAGTGGGCATGGGGAAAGAGCAAAGATTTTGAGAGGGAAAAGCGAGCACGTGTGGGAGAAGTGCATAGTGTGCACAAGGGTAGGGAAAATTGTCCATGGGGGTGGCTGAAGCATGTGCAAGACTTGGAAAAATGATGAAGGTAAATAGAAGGTTCATGCGATCGGGAAATATTTTGTAGAGTAATGTGCATTTTCTTGGCTTTTTGTGGCTTAGGTGATAGGAAGAGGTGAATGGGCTAGATGTACAAGGTAGTGAGCAAGTCGAGCCATGGAAGAGAGAGTCATTAAAGCAACTAGGAAGGAAGAGAAATTGGGTGAATCACCGAGTGATTGGGTGAGAAAGTAGTGCTTTGAGCTTAGGCGGAGGCTAGGTAAGTGGGCGAGGGCAGAGGAAATAGGGTATTGCCAAGTCGTTATATCCACTTAGCTGTGTTGGTGAGCCAAGGAGAATGGTAACTAGGGGAGGTAGTGAGTTAGGTTGAGATCATGGGTGAGTCACATGTGTAACTCATCGCGTGGGAAGATGAGGGTATTGTACTAGAACGATGAAAAGAAACATGGAGGGTGTTGCACGGTGACTCGGGGTGAGTCATGTGTTAAAGTGCGTTGGGAGGAACATAATTCCTAATAGTGACTTGTTTAGTGGGTTCCCATGGAAGTGGGTAAGGGGAGTGAAGAGGCGATGTTAGAAAAGTGGGTTGATATTCGCAACAATGGGTGGAGGGATTGGAAGTGTGTGAGGGATCGGGTTAGGAGTTCGGGGAGTGAGCATGAGGGAAATGAGGATAGGATGGCGGGTGTGCTGGTTAGGAGATAAACAACATTGGTGTGAGGTCACGAGGAGGGGACAAGGGAGGTAGGGAACGGAAGAAAGAGTGTGGAAGGAGGTGGGAGGACGGGGAGCTAGTTGTGGTTATGACTTGTGATATAGTGGACCGAGAGGCTATAGGATGGAAAAGGGGGAGGTTTTGGGTGGGGAATGGGGAGGTTTATGGGGTGGGGAATGAGTAGGGAGGGGTAGAGGGATGTAGGGCATGAATCGGGGGGGGAAGGGGGTAGTAGAGAGGATGAAAGGTTGTTGTGGTTATGGCCCATGACACGGTAGAGGAGGGAGGGTAAGGGACGATAAGAGGAACAAAATTGGGTCACGACCATAGCCCACAGAGAAGGGGAGGAGGGAGGTGTGTGGAGGTGAGGTGCGTGTAGAGATGGGTGTGGTCAACAATGTATAAATAGATTGGTAAATTAGATTGAGGTAGAGATATAACTCATGGTGTGACAAGGTACTTTTAAAGTTGTTCGAATGTGATACAACATTCCTCCCCCAATTAAAAGTAACACCCTTCCTAAGGACTTGATTAAATGGATTAAACCGACCATAAATTTATGCAATGAAGGATTAAATGGCCTAAATCTTACCTTGAAGGCTACGCGATTGTTTGATATTCTTAGGAGGGGGCATGTCTACAATGGCCTTAACTTTAGCGGATCCACCTCAATGTCATGACGTGAGAAAATGACACCAAGTAACTTACCCGATGTGACTCCAAATACACATTTATTAGGATTTAACTGAATTTAATACTCCAAGAGGCATATAATATTTTTGTAGGATACATATGTGATTTTAGTGGAGTTTAGACTTTGCGAAGAAGGTCATCAACATAATCCTCTATAATGTCATGGATATAATTGTGAATTACGTAAGTCGAGTGCGTTGATAAGTGGAACTAAAATTTGTAACTCCAAAATACATAGCCCTATAACAAAAAGTCCCCAGGTGTAGTAAAAGTAGTCTTATGTTGGTATTAAGGAGCAATTATAATTTTATTATAACCAAAGAGAGCTGTGTAGTGTGACAATATTTCTATCTCTTCCTATGATTTGTTGACTCGTATGAGTAGTTTGATTATTTCATATGGAACATTTGTTATTTGATTATGATATATTTTTATTTTCACTTGCTACGATTATCATCCTATGGTATATGACATTCTTATTTGACAGGACACTTTTGAGACACTATTTGATATTCATGACATTGGTTATTTCATGTTGATTAGAGATGATGATATTATGATGTTTTAGATTTGATAGATTATGTTTCTATATGGTATTCATTGATGATCATGATTTTGAGTTATATATTGTTAATATTGGATCATGCTTATATGTATCGTTGGTAGAATAGATGTGGTAAAATCTTATTCAGTTGATATAGTATAGTCATTTTCATTATGATTTATATGGATATTTTATCATGTCAAGCAGATTTGAGGTTTTCCTTGAGTGTGTAGGATTTTTCAGGTTACACCACTTGGTGAACATGGGACTCAGTGGTAGCACTACCAAAGATGCCTAAGTCGTCTTGCCAAACCCTTTCTCTCACCTTGTTTCATTTTGGCCATTGTTTGTAATTGGGGAATTTGGTTGACTCTTGTATGTGAATTTTATTTATTCATATTGTTATCATCCTAACCTTGAACACCATGGTAAAATTAAATTTACTTCATTGCTCACCTAATTTGGATTTCCTTGTGCTAATGTGGTCATTTGGGATGATTTGTGTTATGGGGTGATTTATTGTCTTGAACTTGTTTAGGGATGTTTTGGGATTTGCTAAAAAAACTTGTAGGAGCATTCCTCACCTTGATTTTCTCATTCAAACCCCAAATCCCGAATTTAACCTTTAAGGGCATTTTTAAAGGATTATATTAAAAGGTAAGGGTCTCCTTTACCTTAAAAATGGTCCATGGGACCTAACCTATGGGTGGGGAAAGTTTTTGTGAACCCAAAAATCCTCTTCCTCACTCCACCCTCTCACAAGTCACTATCTAAATCTTTTTTCTTTGTCTCACATGGGTGACCTTGGGATTTTGTGTGGGCTTTGGGGGCTAATTTGGATTTTGTCCCCTTTTTGCATTTATTATTTTGGGGAATATAGAAATTGAATTGGGTGACATGAAGGATTTGTTTAGTTGGAAGGGTGACACATGTCACCCTCCCATGGGTTTGTGAGATGGATAGTTTTCCTATATCTTGTTTGAATTTTGATGTTTGGGGGATTTTTGGTGGAGAATTTTGAGGGGAGCTTTGGGAGCTTGAGGAGTCAAAGAGCTAGGAGCTTGTGGACTTGAGCTTAGAGTGTGAGGTAGGTCTCACACCTCATTTTATTTTGGTTTAGAAAACTTGCTTGTATGTGTGTGGATGTTATGGTTGGTAATGGTTTTGATTTGTGGGTTGGTTTTGGGATTTTATTGTTCTTGAGTTTTACTTTGTTTTGAAATTTATATCTTGGTTTTCTTTGCTCCTCCACTCCAATGGGGTGTGGATTTGGAGTGGGATTTGGGAATGGGAGGGGACCCTCATTTTCATGGCTTCTTGGGGAAGCCATGAATGTTTTCTTATCACTCCCTTCCTTGGTGGAAGTAGGAGGCATTCCCATTTGGTTTGGGAATCCCCTCTATCCTTGCCAAGGAATATTGTAAGGCTTGAAAAGCCTTGGCAAGGAGGAGATAATGGAGGTATAAGGGTTGGGAGTTTTGATGATTTTGGAGATACTACTTGGAGGATATTTGGAACTCTTGATATTATATATTTTGACACTATGTGATCCTTCTCCCCTCTTCCCATTCCCATGGTTTCTTGGTGTTTTTGGTGGATTTGGTTCTTTTGTTTTTAAGTTGTCTTCCTTGTCTTCTCTTGGCCATCATTTTTTAAGTGATTTGAATTTTTTTTTCCCTTGGAATATTTTGTAGCATGCTACACCTCTTTCCCATAGGCTTTGAGGAGGCTAACATGCTCATTTTTAAAAAGAAGGCATGTGATGATGCCTGTAGGTTGGGAGGTATATCATGCCTTCATCTTGTGGTGCTTGGAGCATGATTAATGTGAAGATTGGAGCTGCTTTGTGGATTTAATTTATAGGGTTGTTTTGTTGGAGAGATGCCCAAAAATTTGGGCATGTTGTTCCCATATTTGGGAGGCTTGTTATACTTGCATTTTAATAGTTATTTTTTTATTGTTAGTGGAAATTGTGGATATGTATCTCTCTCTTGAAAGGGAAGTTGTAAAGTTGCGAGAGAATGGGATTTGGAGTTATTATTTTGTATTGAATTGGAAACATGAAAGGATTGTTGCTCTTTATTATATCTTTGTTTTTCCTAAGGTTATTTCTTCCTTTTGTGAGTTATGAAAATAATGAAAAAGAAAGTTTATTTGAGTTGTAATAAAGTTGTTACTCTTATTTTATTGGAATAACTTCTTGTAAACAAAAAAAAAATAGTTTTACTCATTATTCCATCTTCTTATTCAATGATGTTTTCTATTTTTATGAGTTTTGAAAACAAGAAAAGGATTTTGTTGTTTGCATTTCCTTAATGTCTTAGCATTAAATATGAAAGTGAAACATGGAAATTTCAATTTTGTATTAGTTTAAAAATCAAATTTGAAATTTTGATAAGTAGCATACATCTTTTTTCTGCAGTAAAATTTTCACTTGTAGATTATTATGGTTGTATAAAAAAATGGGACTTAAATTTAAGATTATCTTCCTCTCATTTAGAAATTTATTTTTTTTTTATATTAAAATCTTGTGTGTGTGTGTGTGTGTATATGTGTGCATATATGTATGTATATATGTATATGTATATGTATATTTATATGTATATGTATATATATACATATATAGATACATATACATATACATATAAATATATATACCTATAAGTATATGCAAATATAAATATATATAAATATAAATATAATATATACATCCGGTTTGTGCAGAAAAACCATTAAGAAAAATGAGATTTAAACCTCTTATTGTATCAAATGCCACACACACACACAAATGTTTTAATATACCTTATAAGTATAAGCTAAGGATCTTTGTTTTCCTTTTATAATGCATAGTTTGTTAAGAATCCACACACACACACACACACACACACACACACACACACACACACACACACACACACACACACACACACACACACACACACACACACACACACACACACACACACACACACACACACACACACACACACACACACACACACACACACACACACACACACACACACACACACACACACACACACACACACACGTGTGTGTGTGTGCGTGTGTGTGTGTGTGTGTGTGTGTGTTGATAAATGAAAACATTTCTAGTTAAAAAAATGTATAATGGTTAAAATAAACATGACGGTGGGTGGAGGGGCCACGGCCTCGCCACGCACCCATCCTCCAAAACCTAGCATCAACTTCATAAGTGGTGTGGGCACAACCCACACCACAATGGCTGACCCTACTCCCCACAACCGATGCGGCCATCCTCCCCATGTTCTCTCTCACATCTAACACGACCATGGCATGGCCCTCCCCTGTTATGCCCCACCTTTGTGCCTTCATCAAAAGCCGGCCATCTTCTTCCTCAAATCCACCCTTATCCTTATGAATTTTCTCTCCTCCCTTTGGAAAAACCTTCAAATTTATCCGCCTTTAATGGCCACTACCTCTAGAACAAAATACCTCACAAAATAAAAAATTCAATTACACTACACCCTATTTCTTCCTTCACCCATGGATTTGGATGTAAAGGAGAGAAATGGATTGAAGGGAAAATTAATAAAAGAAAATGAAAATGGAAAAATAAACCATAAACTTGGGTTTAGAATAGTTTAAAGTTTTGTGGTCAAACCTAGATCTTGTGGCTAAGATTCATTTAATCCAAGGGCCACTATTTGACCCTCTTACTTTAGTATTTTGGTGGGTATTAAATTAATGGGGAAGAAGAATAAATTTATTTGAAACTATATGGACTTTATAACTAATTATTTTATATGTTTATAATTACTGACTTGTGTTGATAGGTAGGCATGAGATTTATTTGGATGGCCCAAATGGAATCCCATGTCCCTTATTAACAATATTTTGGCTTAAATTGTCATTTCAATAAAACATATTTATTAAAATAAGTAATTAAGATGTAGAAAACTTAATATTCAAAAATGATATACCTTAGCAAGGGTAACCAACCCTACCATTACTTTCAATGTGACCCTTGAGTTTTTACTTTTGAGAAATGACGAAATAGGCTTGAAAATGTACTATCACAAATTCTTTCACAAAAAATTTATGACCCATGGTTGACGTTAAAACTGAACCATTGGCTACGGTTTTAATAAACCTCAACTACATTAAAAATTTAATAGTGTCGGTAATCTTTCGGTGTAATGTATTCATAAAGAGGATAAAAATGAATTTATCCTTTTTAACAATGCTTGAGACTAAACAAAAAAATTGCATTAGGACTCAATTGTGTCATTTTATCATGAGTTTTATTGGGTTAAATTTTGGGGCATTATAGAAATCATCCTTGAAGGAGAACATTTCATGACCGACACTAATTTCAATGATGGTGTTATTATTAGGGAAAGGGAATTCATCCTTGGGACAATCCTTGTTGAAATCCCTAAAGTTAGTGCAAACACGTATACCACCGGTCTTCTTACCTACCGACACCATGTTAAAGATCCATTCTAGATAGTGTATAGGTTGTATGAAACTAACATCAATGAGTTTTATAGCTCAACTTTGAATAGTAATGTGACATGTGGGTGCATCTTTCGTAATCTTTCTTAATGGGTTTTTCATCAAATGTTAACACAAGATTGTGGACAATGGTATCGGGGTCCATTCTGGAATATCAACTTATGACCAAGAAAAAAATTGAAAAATTATCATAAGAGTGATGTGTATTTAACATGTTCACTATCAAATAAGAATTTCAAGGAGTACTATGTGTACATCCTCGGGTGTACCGATGTTAACTTGATAGTCCCTTGATAAGTATATGCGATGCTTTGTCAAGGTGATTGAATGTGGGAAGCTCATTAGTAGGATCTATGGGTACATCATCAATGTCCCCAAAGTATGATTTGTAATGGAGTTGAATGTCTTGTGAGAGATATTTATACATATCTTTTTCATATAGCACCAAAGTCACATAATATAGCCTCTTGAAGAAGAAAATAGATCCAAAGGGTTAGGCTTATATGCAAGATGATAATCAATAGGGAATGTATCGATTGAATTAATGTTAGCGTTGTTTGGTAGAACAAGACAATCTATAAGTGGTGAACTAGGAAGACAAGTAAATTCATCATGATGTGTAGTAACATATATTGAATGGGATGATCAATGGAAAAATCAAACATACTTCCAAACTCATGAAATCGCTCAATGAAAATGGAATTGTGTGGCTTCATTTAAAAAGATGTGTGAGTGTTTGGGTATGAATGAGTGACTAAAAATGGCGTGGATATGGATAAGCTGGATCTATCCATCTAGATTGGAAACTCGTATCTATAACGATGTTATGCTTGCTTTTGGTACTCCAGAAAAACAGATCTTGATCGAGCCTATATTTGCTCAGTGGATACAATCTGCTCATGGTAAGACTTTATATGGTTTTGATGTACTCTTATCTTCAGCAAATGATCCAGCATTCAATGTTTCCTTTGTTATATTTTTAATGTCATCGTCAAGCTTGATATATCCTAATCCATATTTGTTAGAAGCTAATTTGTAACATGGATGATTAGGAGTAGAAATTCCTTGCTCAAACTTTCCTAAACCATAAGTTTTCCATCCTTGATTGAGTAGGAAATGCATAATGAAATATGGATTTGAAAGATATGAAATGTCATAAATGAATCAATATTTTTCTATAGATATTTTTTTGTATTAGAGGAGAAGATGCAATATCATATCTTCCATACACGAGATATATGTTTGTAGGAGGAATACCAAATGAAAATAGAGATTCTTTGATGTGTTGTGTGGGATATGGTCTAGCCATTTATTTTATATTTGACATATTGGGTAGAGATATTATAGCGTAAGGGAGTTTATATTCCCCAACACCAATATATTTTGTGTCGTTTGTCATAGGAGCCTTACCACAATCTTGAGATATATTGTTAGATGTGGGTGTACTACTAGAAGGAATATAACTCAAATCCAAAGATGGAGAAGATGATGATGATTGTGAAGGGAGTATGATTACTTCTAGAAGTGATGTTGATGATTATTCATGAGATGATGATGATGATGGAGGTGGATCTTGTGATGGTGGTAAATCGAATGTGGTGTTAAATATGATGGATAAAGCATGGTGGTATGATTGGAAATATTATATATATCCATGGAATACGAGACAATCAATGTGACAGTGTAACATGTACCACTTATTGAATGATAACATGATGTTATTGCTTGATACTTAAATGGTTTAGCATCGGTAGAAACACAATACGTCACTTTGTCTTGCTTTTGTTTTGAGACATTGATGAAGAGTGGATGGAATACATTTCATCTCGTGAATCTGGGTGTCCAAATAAGATATTTGGTAAGTGCATGGAAATGGGGGACCAAAAGGGGTCAAAAGTGAACACATTTTCCCGCAATTAGCACTTTGACACTGAACTTCATCAATAATTTGGCATGCATATGTTCAAAATTTTACTAAGTGACAAGAATGAGTACCGAAGACCTCGGAATCTAGTTTCTAAACTAACGATTTTTTTTTAAAATGGTGGAGATTAAGAGGATAAAATGTGGTGAGCACACAAAGTATGACTATTTTTGTGGCAAAAAGATAAGAACCTACGTGTGTGTTGGCCACTAATTCGGAGCATATTACATTGTAGAAATGTTCTCTAAATCTTCTAATATTTCATAGTGCAAAATTCAACTTCGTGAGATTTAGGTGACTATCTAAACATGGAAAATGAATCCATTATGTGCAAATGGTGGCTATTCATAGTTAAAGTCAACCCTAGGGTAGGACCAGGTCAAGCTGGCAAGTCACGACAATGTGGCAAGATGCAAATCAGGGAAGGCGATAAGCATGGGTCAAAGTATCATATCTATGGTCTTCAAAAACAATTCTTAATCAATGATCACAAAAAAATTACCACATTGTGGGTCCTAAGGCCACCACATTGTCTCATTGGTCTATATTGCCACATTAGATTGAGATATTCAGTGAGCTATGTGGGGAGTTTGAGTTGTGTATTGGTGAGTTAGAGGAGTGAGCTATGGGATGAGATATTCCCATGACTCGAAAATTTTGTTTTATTACTTGGGCTGGGAAAAGTAGTGAATATGACCTAAGCCACAACACACTTATCCACCGTGGGCTATAAAAATCTCTCCCTCATCCATATCCCCACAAATGTGGGATAATCCAAAATACCGTGGATAAGGTCGGCGAACTCGGGCATGGAGGAATGGCTTAGTACATGGGGAACGTGAACGTGGCAGGTTGCAGCGTGGGCACGTGAACGGGTACGAATGGGTAGCGAACTTGGGTAGGAGGACTCGAGAGGCACACCGGAAATGAAGGGTCATGTGGGGGTCGAAGGCCCATGTGGAAAACTTGGCACAGCGAGCTCGAAAGCGGTGGGTGCAAAACGGTTGGCATAGGGATATAAGGAGCATGAGTGGAACCCACAACCTCGTTTTTATTTTCGCAGCGACCAAACCAACTCGGTCAACCGAAATAGTTTGCGATTAGTTGGAGGATAATCAATTTAATGTATAGCTTGGGCCACCCAAAGGATATAAAATCCGCTCCACTTCTCCATTAAAACATAAGCTCACTTCGAGCTCAAAGAAATATCCTCGAGAGCCAAGAGGAGAATAAAATTCAAAGGCAGAAGCTTATAAGAAGTTAAGGGATCATTATGGAAAATTCCTTATATTTATAGGTAATTTTGATACAAGCTCACTCAATATTTCTACAATCTCTCGCAAGCAAAAATCCTCTCTTAGGCAAAGGCCGAGGCATAGAATAAAGGGAGATGGGGTGTAATGAGGCATTGGTAAAATATGAAGGCTATTTTGGAGCAATAATATGGAGGCCTGTTTATAGCCATTTGAGTATAAGTCCTATAGGTGATATTGAAGCTTCAAGTTCTCTCCAGAAGCAATAATTGAGCCCGAGCCGAGGAGGAAAACTAGTGAAGTTTGAAGGCATGTTTGTGGTGGTGTTATGGAGATGTAAGTCCTATTTTATCATAGACATTATGAGAGAGAAAAAATACTTATATCATAATAATATAAACATGATGACATATATCGTAATAATATGGGAACGATGAAAGACATATATTGTATTAATATAGGAATAAGTGATATGTAAGACCTATATCATACTAATATAGACATCTACATTATGGTTCGGGAGGAGGTATTATTTTTAACTCATCGATCAAGAGTCTTCTCAAGCTGGATCCCGGTGACACCATGGAGCCGACGGACATGAAAGAGCTCTAGAAAGCACTAGAGCTCGAGAACCTCGATACATTGGATGTATTATCAAATCGTTGGCTTCAGAGGAGGGTCATCATTCATTATTCATCTCGTTAGTGACAATTTTCATTTGTTGACATCGGTGACTTAGCACACACGGTGGGAGCATGAAGGTTTATGGAAGAATACTTAACACCGTGTAATAGAGGCATTAATGTATTCATTATTACGGGATTCATTATCAACTCACCGAAGATATTGTGGATCCTGGACTTGGAGCCATAGGGTATTCTGCAAAATAAGATAAAATCTACTACATAAGATGGGATATTATCACTCGGTGGGTGTGGAGGAGATTCGTGTTCTTGAGATTTTTGAGCCACAACTTCAACGTACGAGAATGTATGGAAGAACAACTGGGGAGCCATAGGATTTCGTAATAGCATCTAAAAGACCAATCAGGGAGCCATAGGGAATTGTACCATGGAGGAGAATACTAGCTCGAATTTGTTTCATAAGCCGAGGTATCTACTTAGTGGCCATGATAAAGGTTCTTGTTCTTTTTAGTCAATATTATCATGCTTTGATTGTAATTTTGTATTAGAATTATAGTCACTAAAGTGGATAATAAATCGAGTTCAATGAACCCGGAGATGTAGGCATCTGCGCCAAACTCCATTATCAACCTATATGTAGTGTGCTTTAATTTTTCATTACTTTAAGTTGATTATAATGGGGTAAGTTCAAAAATAATTTAAATCCTATAGGGGTCCGTGATCGAGAAAAAAAAATTGGTCAATTTTTGGACCATGTTTGTATCAGAGATGGTTGTTCTTGTTGGCAAACCTACTATTCTCCAAGCAAGTTGATCAGGGTAGGCTAATTTGATAGTCATGGCGTCAACTTATGGTTTTGAAGTCAGATTGGTGGGATAGGTTGAGGGAAAGGTTTAACATACTCAGTATTTTTCTGCATTTATATTTAGATTACTCCATTATATCTCCTAATTATCTTTAGAGTGTTTGTTCTGACTTGGATAAAGATTTAACTCATATGTATAAGCTTGGAGATTTTTCAACCATTTGTGTGGAGAATTGAGCTCACGGTGTCACTCATAAAGTCATTTTGTAAAGGCATTGTGACCGTGCAACAGAATGGTAGTTGATCACCTTTGGCATCTAACATCAGGTTGGATAGTCAATCTGCGTGGAGGTATTGTGGCAATGTAACAATTGGTACACAGTATTTGTCATCAATAAGAGGATTTGTTATGTATAGAGGTAATATAGCGGGGTTGGAGTCACCATTATTGAGCTCATGAGAGCAGCTCGGATAGTCATTTGCGTATAGGCATTATGGTGTGTTTGCAAATGGGGTTGGAGTCACCATTATTGAGCTCTTTATGGTTGTGAGAGATCTAATTGCATTATGGATAGTCAGGTCATGCGTAGAATAAAGCACCATTATGACACTATGTGTCATGTAAAAAATGGTAGATGATCATCATGGACTAGATGTGTAGCATCGATAGTGTGGCATAAATGTGACATCCCAAGAGTGTAGATCTTTATTATGTGTAGAGGCTCTTTATGGTTGTGTAGCATAGATGGTACCTAATTTGTCATCATCATTATGGATGACAAAAATCCTTCATAGTGAGAGAGGATCCATGAGGTCATGCATGTGAGAGAATAAAGTCACCATCGAGACACTTTCCATAGTTATGTCCGGCCAGGTTCGAGGCGGGCAGACTGCAGTGTAAAGGTCGAGTAGCGAGGGTTCGCCCGAGAAAAAAATTGGCCTTGAAAAATTTGCATGATATATCAGAAACATGTTTTTCTCATATGGGTGAAGCATAGGTTTATGGGAAGTGTTTTCTTTAAAGTGGCACCAAAGTTTTTTTATGGTAGATGTGTAGTCCATGCAACAAGATGTAGAGTTTTTAGCATAACCATGATGTGTCATCGAGTGTGGCATAAATATGACATATCCCAAGGTAGATAAGCCATCGATTTGTAATTGTTTGCATATTATGGATTGTGAGGGATTATTGTGTAGATATATTTCTAATAATTGAACGTGATTTGGGGTTCTAATAAGATTTTGGGACAAAAATCCTTCATATGGGTAGGATTTTTAACCCATAGGGAGAGATGTGATCCATGTTAGGTTGTGGAACATGTTTCATTGTGAGAAAGTGTTGAAGATTTGAGCACTCCAAAGAACACTTTCCATGGTTGTAATAAAATATGGCAAGTGATTCTTGGTAGATATAGCCCAAATTAGGTGAACCCAGTGGGGTTCGGGGATGGCGACCCCATAGTGAGGATTGCATATTTTATCCCTTATTTCCTAATAATTTAGAGGATAGTACAAAGGAGAAAAAAAAAATTGGCCTTGAAAACTTGCATGATATATCGGGAAACATGCTTTTCTCATATGGGTAGGATTTTTAACCCATAGGTTTATGGGATAGTTTTGGCACATGGTTTTGATACCCACATTTTTGTAAAACTGCTTAGCGATTGTCTAGTTTTGTAGTTTTGTAAATATGGTAGGTATGATGTAAAATTGCATGTGTTTGAATTCGGGTGTGAATTTTGTAGAGTTTTTTTGAGCATAGCTCCAAACAGATATGGGTATTGTATTGAGAGAGTGGTGGCTTGTAATAAAATATGAGCAAGTGATTCTTGGTAGATATAGCCCAAATTAGGTGAACCACGTTAAATATTGTCTTTTTGTGTTGTTTTTTTTTATTCTACACTTCTATTTCAGATTTGTAATATTTTATGCATATTAGTTTCTACTGTTGCGATTTTGTGAGGGATTATTCGGCATATTTTATCCCTTATTTCCTAATAATTCAGAGGATAGTACGAAGGACAAGTGTTCCCTAAAAAAAATTGGCCTTGAAAAACTTGCATGATATATCGGGAAACATGCTTTTCTCATATGGGTAGGATTTTTAACCCATAGGTTTATGGGATAGTTTTTTGGGCACATGGTTTTGATACCCACTAGTTATTTTTGTAAAAAGGTATGATTTAAAAGCATGTGTTTGAATCTAGTTATGTAGTTTTGTAAATATGGTAGGTATGATGTAAAATTGCATGTGTTTGAATTTTGGTTAAATCTTATCTTTTTGTGTGAATTCTACACTTAGAGATTTGTTTTTGAGCATAAGCTCCAAATAGATATGGGTATTGTATTGAGAGAGTGGTGGCTAATGTAATAAAATATGAGCAAGTGATTCTTTTCTCATATGGGTAGATATAGCCCAAATTAGGTGAACCACGTTAAATCTGTCTTTTTGTGTTTTTGTTTTTATTCTACACAATTTCTAGTTATGTATTTAAATATGGATTTGTAATATTTTACTCAGAGTTTTTAGCATAGCTCCAAACGAGATATGGGTATTGTATTAGTGGTTTTAATAAATATGAGCAAGTATTTTATAGCCCTTATTTCTAATAATCTATTTCAGAGGATAGTACGAAGGACATATTTTATCCCTTATTTCCTAATAATTCAGAGGATAGTCACGGTGTTCCCTAATGTGGATCAAGATGTAAATTAAATGAAGGTGATAAACATGGGTCAAAGTATCATACGTTTGATCTATTACATTACCTCATTAGATTGATATATTCACTTAGCTATGTATTGGCGAGTTAGAGGATCGATCTATGGGACAAGCTATTTACCATGACTCGTCAAGTTGTTCTAAAGCTTTGGATGAAAAAACGGTAACACATGGCCTAAGCCACACACATTTATTCCACCGAGGTCTATAAAAATCCCACCCTCGTCCATATCCCCACAAATATGGGATAATCCACAATGTCGTGGATAAGGCCAACATACTCGGGCATGACATGATGGCTTAGTACATCGGTTATGTGATCGTGGAAGGTGGTAGTGAGGGCATGTGGATGGGTGTGAATGGGTAGCAGATGTGGCTAGGAGGATTGGCGTGACACAATGGCAATGGAGGGTAGCGTGGAGGGGTTTCGGGCCCATGTTCACGGCTCGGCATGAGCGTGCTCATCGGTGTTGGGTGTAAAATAGATGGCGTAGGGATGTAGGGATCGGGATTGGAACCCGTGACCTCATCACTATCTTCACGATTACAAACAAAATTGGCCAACCATTTTGGTTAGCAATTAGTGGGAGGATAAGAGATTTAATGTGGAGCCTTGGGCCGCCCAAAGGCTATAAAAGTTGCTCCACTTCTCCATTCAAACACAAGCTCACTTCGAGCTCAAACCAAGCTCCTTGAGAGCCAAGAGGAGAATAAAATTCAAAGGCCGATGCTTATAAGAAGTTTAAGGGAGCATTATGGAGAAGTCTTATATTTATAGGAAATGTTGATACAAGCTCCTCCCAAGCTAAAAACCTCTCTTAGGAAAAGGCCAAGGCATATAATAATTAGAGATGGAGGTGTAAAGAGGCCTTAGTAAAATATGAAGGCTATTTTAGAGAAATAATATGGAGGCCTATTTATAGGCATTTGAGGATAATTCCTATAGGTGATATTGAAGCTCCAAGTTCTCTCGAGAAGCAACACTGAGCCGAGATGAGGAGGACAAGCTGGTGAAGTTCGAAGGCATGATTGTGGCAGCGTTATGGAGATGTAAGTCCTATTTTATCATAGGCATTATGGAGAGAGATAAACACTTATATCGTAATAATATAAGCATGATGGCCTATATCGTAATAGTATGGGAACGATGACGATTAAGACCTATATTGTATTAATATAGGCATAAGGGAGATATAAGACCTATATCATACTAATATAGGCATCTTCATAATGGTTCGGGAGTTATTATTTTTAACTCATCGATCAAGATTCTTCTTAAACTAGAGCTCGGAGATGTTATGGAGCCGAGAGGATGTTACAGAGCACCGAGAGAAGCACTAGAGCTCATAACCTCAGTACGTTGGATGTATCATCAAATCGTTGGCTTCAGAGAAAGGTCATCATTTATTATTGAGCTCGTGGTGAGAATTATTTTACTGTTGACATCTGGAGACATAACACCACACAACAGGAGCATGGAGGTTTCTTGAAGAATACTTAGCACCATACTGATAAAGACATTGAGGTATTCATTATTATGGGAGTTGTTATCAACTCACCGAAGATATTGCGAGATCTAGACTTGGATCCATAGGGTATTCTATAAAAGAATATCAGAGCTAATACATAATATGGGATGTTGTCACTGATGGTCATGGAGGAGATTCTTGTTCTTCAGGATTATTGAGCCTCAACTTCAAAGTATGTAATGTCTAGAAGACCAACCTAGGGATCCATAGGACGTCCTAATAGCATCTAGAAGACCGATTGAGGAGCCATAGGGCATTGTACCATGGAGGATAATACTAGATCGAATATGCTTCAAAAGTTGGGGTATCTACTTGGTGTCAAAGTTCATTTTAAGATCCCCCTCCTAAAAATTATTATAAAATGGGTGGCTAATCTTCAAAATGGATTTTCAAAGCGATAGTGAATCTCAAAAAAAATGACTCACGACAAAGGTGAATTTTCAAGGTTTTGTTTTACGGCGATAGTTTCGTATAATTTGGATGGGCATTGGGAAGCGTGTTAGCCGATTGTTGGATGGTATGGGTTGGACGAATGTCTATTCCGATTAGGACGTATATCTAACCCAAGTTGGACGGAAGACAATCATTCAACTAGGGATGGATGACCATCCATTGTCTTTCATCAACTTGGGTCCTTTATAATCCCTCGGGCTATGTATTATACCTCGGTGAATATGAGAAGATTTTGATTATAAACATTGGCGAAATACATGCATAAGTTCATTTATTTGTAAATAGTAGGCAAACTGACCCATATAAATGACTTGTTGGCCAAAATTTTAGGAGAACTAGGTGGAAGCCGACTGCTGAAAATTCTCCATTTCCAATTTCCAAAATCCCTAATATTCACAAGTTTACGAAAAATCACCACTAAAATTTTCCCTACTTGGTGATCATCATAAAGGTTCTTGTTCTTTTGTATTCATTATTATCATGCTTTGATTTTAATTTTGTATTAGAATTGCTAGTCATTAAAGTGGATGATAAACTAGTTCTATTAATGAACCTAGAGATGTAGGCATTCTGTCAAACTTCGTTATCAACATGTGTGTAGTGTGTTTTAATTTTTGCATTGCTTTAAGTTGATTATAATGGGGTAAGTTCGGAAAATAATTTAAAGCCTATAGGGTCCATGGTCAAGAAAAAAATTTGGTCAATTTTGGATCAGCCCCCTTTTTGAGTTTATAAATTATTTTTCAAATCCATGTGGTAAAAAAAAGTTAGCTAAGACCATGTGGGAGGTCCCACTAATATTTCATAATTTTTGGATGAATATATATTTTTATTAATTTTCAAATTGCACATATCCGAAAATGAAATATTTGTGTGTATACCACCATAAATTTGTGAAAAAAATCATTTTTTTGTTTTTTTAGTGTGTATAGAATGGAGTTTAGAAATAACCACTTTTAAAAAAAAAAATGGATGAAAAAATCATAAATTATGCACCAAAACATATGCATAGGTTTTGCAAGAAAATAAGGCATTAGCAAAAGAAATTATGGATGAAATCCTTAAACTAATCGGATTTTAGAAAGAATTGTATCGTCACCAAGGTAAAACCAAGCTTGACAATGTAGTATAAGTTTTTTTGAATATTATGTTATAGCATGAGATATCAGGGTGTACACGTGAGATTTTGATGTTTTTTTGTCAAACATGGATTTATTCATGGATTACATAATCTAAACCTTAGGTTTGGATATCCAAGCCAATGGATTAAGAATTTCAAACTCAAAGAAGATTAAATGCGAGTGTGATATAACATGAGTGCGTTATAACATGCTCGCATTCCTGTTTGCAATGTAGAATATGTCCAAAATAGGAACGCGAGTGTCTTAAAATGCAAGTGCATTTCAACTCGGTAAATTCGAGCCGTAACATGATCACATTATAACGTAACCTCAAATTTCCCTTTCATGTTATAATGCGTCGATCCATAACATGAGTGTGTTATGGCCAAAATGGCCAAAAAAAGATTTGTTTCTGCTTGTTAGTCCCCCATATTTTTGCACTTTCCTTATTGTATTGTAATTCTCCTTATATGACATATAAAATGGTGTGAAGCACCCTTGATCTATATTTCAATGGTAAAACTATCATACCCAATGCGGCGTAAGGGGAATCATTGAATATATGAAGTTGAAATGGAAATGCCGATAGGTGAGCTAATGGTATGTTGAGATGATACAAGGCTGCAAATGATATGATATTAATGCCATATCCATTCTAAATTAATACACGTTTGAATTTTTTATCTTCAATTATAACGACATGAACAATGGTGGATCACGAAGATCAATCCCCCTTGTGTTACGAGAGGTGATTTAATCTTTAATATCATATTAGTAAAATGTGATCGATAATCCAGGTGAAGTATGAAGATTTCCCATAAAATGTGAAAAGGTGTTGGGATTTCGGGTGGACAGTTTGATTGAATTTAAAGCCTCAGTAAGCATGTCACGATGATTGGAAAGATTGGAAAATGAGATCGTATAAGATATCTTAGTGTGCTTACTCTATATTTTATTGGTCAAATTATTCTTAAGAGTAATTTCCAGTTGTGAAGGAAATGCTGCATTTGGTGAGGTCATGGGCCTAGATGTTGATTTAGATGTAGATTTAGTCTTCGTATTGGAAGTTTTATTTCTTCTCATAATGTGAATCATGCAAGCAAAATATTGGTGGGATGAAGATGACTCTTTATCACTGACCTAATTGGTTGAGGCCGTGTCTGCTATGGGAGTGGATTTTTGATATATATATAGGTTTTGATTTTATGGGGCTATAGAATTCTCAACTTAAATAACACCTTTCTTGATCAGGTCTTGAATACCATTACGTAATTAATAACATTTGTCAGTTATCGACCTAAAATTCTATGATAAGAAAAATTTCAGTAGACTATTGGCCAAAGTGGTTTTGGTGCATTCGGATCCTCTTGCCATATAAGTGGTAGCAAGATGAATTGGGTATCAAGGTATTTATGTAAGATACTAGAAAGTTATTATGTTAAATGTGTAAAATTCTAACAAGTTTGAAAAGGATCTCGTGACATATTTTGGGCGTCCCTTACTTGTGTGTTATTTGGAGTAGTGGAAGAATTCTTATTGGTATTTGATGTAGAGCCTTGATTAGCCGTAGATTGAAGAACAACTTGATTAACTTGAGGAGTATTCTAGGTTAATTTAGAAAATTCATTCTTCTTAGAAATTTTAACCTCACCGAGTACTAATGTGAATATCCTCAATTCTCTTGGCCATCGTATGGCTTCCTCAAATAGAAAGCTGTTGAATTTGAAGAGTGTGAGATATATGTTTGCACAATTTGTTGGTGAACAATTGAGTAAATTCTTAATGGGGATGGGAAATATAAGCTCATGGAAAACATACCTCCAATGTGACACATAATCAGTAATGGGCTCATCATCGAATTGTTTCATATTGTAGAGATCGAGATAACGTGAAGTACGATTAACAACATTGATCAAAAAATGATCAAGGAATAAACTAGATAAGTTACTCGAATGATATGATGCTATGTTGGGTAATACCAATGTACCAATATAAATTTTGTCCTACTATTGATAATGGGAGCGTCGTAACATAATCATATCATTATGATTGATAAGATAACAAGCATACTTGAACATGCGTAAGTGATTTTGAAGGTCCTCCTTACCCTTGAATTTGTAAGATTTGGGCACTCAAAATGAGGAGAATATGACTTCATGGGCATAAATGGGTGGATAGGTTCATTACATAGTTGATTGAGATTGGGTATCTATTGGAAAGTATGGATTCAAAGTGGTTATTTTTTTTTATTGCGTGGAATAGTGATATGGTATATGAGTGTAAATTTGAGAGAATAAAGGGGTTGTATGAGAAAAGGATGAGTAATTAGGTGGGGTAGTGTATTGGGTAAAAGTATGAATCATAGTATAAGAATGAGACCCCGGTTGTTGCATGGTTCCTTTAGAAGGGATATGGTGTGTGTGAACAATATTGGATGGTGTAGGACCAATAGACATGGTAATGGTATGATGAGCCTCGGAGGTAGATGATGAAGTATCGGGGTTGGAAAAATAGATCTTCAAATTGTAGGCATAAAACTTGTAATAATAACGTATACGATATTCTGCAAGAGCTTTTCGATTATGATCTAAGGCCTCTTCAAACTTGGGATTGAAAGGTGGAATCTTGTAAATTTCATCATAAATGCGGGGGAGGAGGAGCAATAGATGTAGGAATTTTATCATAATCTCCTACTACTACTCTTTTACCACTAAAAATATCATCATGTGATTGAGAAACATGAACCATGGTTTGGGATAGATTGTATGACCGTGAGCAGTAGTAACCACGAAAAAAGGAAGCTCAAGATAAGCCAACGATGGAAATGCAAAAATGTGAGGAGTATCATAGTAATGGATGCTGAAATAGATGTATGGGAATATCAAATCCAAGTCATATTTGCAATTGTGACTGGGATAAATCAAGAATCAGAACAAAGTTTAAAATGAATGAGTTGTGGATTTGGAAGGTTACAGGTTAGTTGCGATAGTGAATAGCTCTCAGAAAAATATGATGAAGAATCACATGGAAGTCGCGATTGAGACCGAAATTGGGAAAAATCAAGACTTAGAATGAGTGAGAAATAGATATGTTTGTGTGGGAAGTGGTTACTGAGAGAATAGAGAGCAGGTCACATGAGTGACTTAGATATATGTGAAATTGAAATGAAGTGTTTTGATGAATATGGTGATGTTTTTGTCTTGAAGTTGAATATGGGCTTAATTAATTTAGTTGTCTAAGTAGGGATCTCTCTCTAAATGCCAAATGTTGTCTGAATGAAGTACCATTCACTAGAAAATGTTAGTTGCAGAGACGTTACCTTAGATAAATCATTATGGGTCCATCACCATGGACAACATTGGTTCTACCTCACGGGTGAAAATAGTCAATCGGGTTGGGTTGTTGACCATTTTCATCGCGAGTCGTCCCGATGTGCTAGCTACTTCGAGGTTCCATTAGTACTCCTCACAATGCATTTTAGGGATTATACCCAAGTACTTCCCACGATTAAGTGCATGATTATTTTCCCAAATCCGAACATGTATTTAGTGTGTATTCTTTTCATTTTTCCTTCTTTTCCATTTCTAAGTTTAGACACTTTTGTTGCATTTTAAGTGTAATTAAGTGTTTTTTTTTTTTGCAGAAACAAAATTACAAAACAATTACACTTGCAACTACCTTGCAACCAAATGTTACATTTTTTGTAAGAAATCTTGTAACACAATTGTATATGCGACATACCTATGACCATATTTTTGTTTTTGTTTTTTTGTTTTTTTTTATCAGATCTACAAAACCAAGTGTTAGATCTACAACTAGAATGTTAGAGGAAAAACCAAAACCAAAGCTAGAAAGGACTAATAAAACCCTAAAGAAGACCTATTAGATTCGAGAAAAGGCAAGGGTTTACCCTGACCAAAATGGTCCCACCGTGGTCACCAAAATGTATTCTGGATTTGGATCACCGTGTAAGATGGATTCGTTGATATAGAAATCTCCAAATCAATGCTACTAAAAATAATGAGCTTATGCTTCCATTGAAAAAGTGAGGGATAATCATGGGTTCTTTATTGAATAAAGTGGGTAAAATATTCTTGATTTGAATCTATAACCTACACACAAACACACTTAGAAAAATGTTAGTTGTTTTGTGGTTGAATCTACCTCAGTCGAGATCCTAACCTTTTAAGGAGATGAAAGACATTTTATTGATGTAAAATGAAAAAACAATGAATGAAAAGTGAAATAGTATATACGACTCGGTTATAGGGCTGAGTCACACATGTGTGATTCGGTGAAAATTACATAGAGATTACAAGCTAGTCACATTTGTGACCTATACTTGTGTTGAAATTTTATTGAAAAGGTGATGCAACAAGTTGAACCTATCATTTGTGATCGCCTTCACTTCTTCAAGAACTTTAAAACTCAAGATAAATAATTAAGACAGAAAGAAAAATCATGTATTAATTTTGTGCACTAAGATTCGAGGGTGTCTAAGGGATTGAAATGTTGGGGGTGAGTAGTGTTTTATAGTTTTGAGTGTGTTGTCCAAAATAACCACCCTAGTTATTTAGACAACTTATAGTTCCATTCGGACTGACATCATATTTTCAAGTTGTGCATACTCTTGGTTTTATCCTTGACACAATTTTCGTTGTAGTTCTTTGCATGCACCCTCGAACACTCTTCCTTCTTCTTCCTTATGCTTTTCCTTCTCTCTAATTCATTCCGCACACTTCCACATTTCTCTTTTATTCTTCTATCTCCTTCCATTTCTATTTTCCACACATTCCTTATGCTCTCACTTTCCTTCCCTAGTTCTCGCGCACCCTCACAGGAACACCTACGGACTTGGTTTATATATTTTTTCACTAAGTCCCTAGCATGCTTTCCCATTGAGTGCATGCCCTTCCTTTTAAAGTCTGCAAAATTCCTTGCGGGTACTCATTTTCCTCTTTCACCTTCCATCTTTGTGCACTTTCCTTTTGCATTTTTTCATGTGCATCTTTGTCTCGTGTGCTCCCTTTAGTCCTTGCATACTTACATATATTTAAAATATGTACCTTTTATTCCCACTCCCTCACACACCCATTTTATGCATGCTCACATACCTCTGCATTTTTACCTCTCATGCCTCTTTCTCTTGCACACGTGCCAAGTGAAATCTTTCTACTTGATCATTAGTTGTTATGTCTCGGCTTATCAATAAAATACGCACAAAACTATACTATCAGAACATACTCGAGATGCACATCGAATCCTCAAACTAAATGAAAGTATGACATGTCACACAAAAAAAAAATAGATAGACATTCATGTGAATCCTTTATCAATCGAGATCATGCCATGTGTCTTGCGTGTTCATTACAGTAATGCATATCTTTGAATCACCATAACTTATACTATAGATCTCGGATTTATGCGCTCTTGGTCTTATTGGAGAGATGTTGACATGGGATACATGCTGGGATTTTAAAAATCAGATTTTAGATGGGATTTTGTAGGTGAAAATGGGAAATATGATTCAGGCCATTAATGCACACATTTAATTAGACCAACCACCATATTTGATTTGATCTTGTCTCCTTCCTTCTTCCACAAGCTAAAGTTGACATGTGGAGGTGGATCGATATCTTGCTAAGGTGGATTTTCATAGGAATTTATTACTTGTTATTGGTGGTTGGATTTAAAAATTTGAGTTTCCCTCTCTTTTTCCCTCCTCTTCTCTTCCCCATTCTTCTATAAATTGTTGAACATTTCTCATTTGTAAAAGGTTGGACCCTCTTGGTTTTGCTAATTACATTATTTAGAGCATCTTTATTCTTTGCATTTTGAGTTGCAGGCCTCATATCTGAGCCATGTGCATGTAGATCCTTACCTCTCTCTCACCATTTTAATGATTGTGCATCACTTGAAAGTAATAAAAGTTGTATTTTGTGGCTATTCTCTACCCTAGTTCATATTTTATTGCATCTTCTTCCTTTCCTTTTGCATCGTTATATGTTGTGCATATTTTATATCTCTTGTAGGGTTTTTTTTTGTTGTGCTCCATGAAAATAAGTGTGTGAATGTGTATTTTAGACTGTGCACACATGCCTTCCCCTCCCTGTGTGCATTTTCCTTTTTTTCACTTAGTTGAGAGTGTTCATCCCCTCTTTTTCTAGTGTTATCACCTCCCCTTAGCTTAGGTTTTCCCATTTCATGCATCTCCTTCTCACCCTGGTCCCTTAGAATCATAGATTAGTGATAGGTAGCTACATTTCCCTTTATAGAGTAGTTTTAGTAGTAGAAATAGGTAGAGGAATTCCAACCTTCTCTGGAGGTTTGTCTCAAGTGCAAGTCCCACAACTTGGAGACAGTCCCATGTTTCCTCAAAGCCCTAGTTCATCTTGATCTGGGATGGGTGTAATTTTGAGCTCCAACAGTTTTTGGCATGCCCGTGTGGGACAAGTATTAAAAGCTTAAATTTCATTATTACTAAGTTTTGGTGTGTGACTTAGTGATTTTCATCCTTTGGAGGATTTTTTAAACACATATGGTGACTCCCAACATCCATATCTATTGATTTCAAGTAGTCATGCATGCCTATTTTCATGAGAAGGATACATACTAGATAGAGCACAACATAGTTGAAGAATCCTTTGAATATCTTCAGTTGTCTCCAAGAAGAAGAAGTAAACGGGGCCCATGCACATCTCCATATCTCGTGCGTAAGGAACAAATCTACTCCTCCTCTGGAAGAACTTCCACGTGCTCTCTAAGGTATTCAAACCCTTTTCTAGCCATGGTGCAATAGAGAAATCTTCCCTTTTTTAGCTTTCTTCGATGGTATTCCTTTGGCTCTTCCTGCACAACATGATATACAGTGGCTGCACTCAAAAGTATTCCATTTTTCACTGGTGAGAATCAAGTTACCCCTGCTGAGCACATTCAAGACATTACAAATGTATGCTCTATTCACCTAGTTACTAAAGATGATGTAGTTATAAGGTTGCTTGCTTCTTCACTCAAAGGAAAAGTGCTTTAATGGTACAAAATTTTAAGACCTGCCTCTATCACTAACTGGGATGGACTTGCACACTTTGCAATTAGTTGAGGAGAAAGATGATAACATCTCCTTATTAGAACAACTCACAATGATCAAGAGAGCTCCCTAATGAGCTCATGGCTGATTTCAACTTCATATTTAAAAGACATGGGATAAAATTCCATCCCTCTTAAGACCAACCCCTCAAGGTGATTTTCTTTACTTCTTAAGAGCTTGAATTATGACATTACAATAATGATATAATCTATGGGTGTTGCACAACTTCTTGATGCCTATCCTATAGCCATTAGGGCAGAAAATTGTCTTATCCAAGCTGGAAAGATAGCCCCTAGATTACCTATGCCCTTGTTTCCTAAATTCCTCAAGCACCTCAGCCTTCCATTTCTCCCATTCTTGAGAAGAGTTCCCAACCCATTGCCTCCACATCATACTCTCCCCAAAAAAAAAAAGAGGATGAAGAAATGAAGGCCTTGATTATAAATTTGTCCAATAAAGTCATATCCTTAGAAAAACAACAGGCGCAAGCCTTTAGAAATAATTCTAATCAAGGATTTAATCAAATCCATCACCCTTTAAAAATAAATATCCAAATCAAAGATATGGGAAAAATCAAATAAAATGATAGATGACATGCTAATGCATGCACCTTCCTTGCAAACAATTCCTCCTGTGTAACCTCTTCTGTGCCTAGTTCAAAAAAGCACTAGTTCCAATACATAACAACATGGTCCAAGAGACAAAATGGTGTTTTCCTTGCAAATTTCCTCACACATCAATATAACTACAAAATGCCATACATGCAAGCCTACATGATTCAAAATGATTCAAAATTTTCAAGTTATGAGCCTTCCACTAGCATGCATGAACCAAAAAATGAAGAAGTTCAAAATTTGTTCCTAAGACCAACCTTATGTTTTTGGGGTTGAGGAATTTTATGCAATAAACCAAGCTATGGAAAACTCAAATAACCGTGCACACAAGTTATGATAACACAAGGTCCAAGAAGAGAATGTTAGAGTCTCAACGTGTGTACCTTCTACTTCTCCATCATACTGATCCTCTGAGAAAAAAAGATGAAATCTCATCACCCAATAGTTTAGCATGCATGTTCACACATGAGGTTTCATGCAACATTTCAATAAAAGTGGTGTGCATGATCCTCCTTTAGTAGGTCAAGCCTCTATGCAAGCTAAGGCCCCTATCTCTACACCGAACAATCAAGAAAATATGTTGATGTGCCTCAAATGCACAAGTCCATGGGCCTTCCATTCAACATTGTGGACTAGATGAAGAAGAAAATGTAAATGTCACAATGTGGGATGCCTTGGCCATTCCATCTCAACATGACCTATTACATGAAGCTTAGCGCAACTCCCATATGTTGATCTAGTTATCCAAAGACCTCCTCATCTACTATCAATATTTTTCAAGAAGAGGAGAAAAAGTAAGAAAAGTTTTCAAAACCCCACCCTTTTATATGTCCTTGATAGTAGGAAAACATCTTGTTCATAATTATATGATTGATTCAGGGCTAGTACTTTTTTCATGCCTAAGAAAATTGTTGATGTCCTAGGTCTTAAGTATAACCCTATGTCTAAAGGAGTCTTACAACTTGATGGCTCAAAATTGTCACTACCTTAGAGTCATCAAGGATCTTGAGTTAACCCTCCATGCATGTCCAAGCCTAACATAACTCAAGATGTGTCAATCATTGATTTACCTCCTTTTTTTCCATTTTCCTATCAAGAGATTTCATTGCCAAGGTGGGTGGCTACTTGTCTTCAAATTGGTCTCATATGTTACTAAGAACAAGGTATGGTATTGGTTTACCATACAAGATGAGCCTATATTTTCCTATCATGTTGAGTCATATGACCCATCCCCTCTCCAAGCTAATTGCCTCATCCAAGAAGGCCAAGAACAAGATTTAGTTTTAGAAGAGAAACATATTCCTCCTTCCATACATGATCTATTATTAGATGAATGGGATAAAGAACACTATGAATTTGATCCCTATGATACAACTATTGAAACTGGTCTTGGAACTTATTACATCCTTGAAGAAGAACCTTTTGTTTCCCCATGCTCAAAAAAAAATGATGAAACTTGATTATGGAAAATGTATTTTGATGGTTCTAGAAGTAAAAATGACATAGGATCAGATGTTGTTCTCATCATCTCTAAGATGAGAAATTATTCTTTCACACAAGTTGTAGTTTTCATGCTCCAACAATGTAGCAAAATATGAAGCATTGGTGCATGGTCTTCTTATTACATAAAAAGAGGTAGATCAAGGCATTACAGATCTTTGGGGACATTGAATTGGTCATCCACAGGTCACAAACAAGTGTGCACAAAAATAATAAGATTTTCAAATCTTATAAACATAGAGTTTGGGACCTCTTGAGAGAGATTTGAAGCTCTAAATTGTAGGTGGTGCCAAGAAAATTAAATAAAGAAGCAAGATCAGATGATGAAGCCCTTGGTTCACAATTCTCACCTATGAGGATTTTGTCCAAGGAAATGTGCAACACATCAAGATGGTGGTCAAGCCATCCATTCTAGATAATGAAACCAATGGAAAGTGTTTGAAAGTGATGTGTAGATTGTCTAGTTCATTCAGAATGAAGTTGAGTTTTCTTCAAACATGCAAAGTTGACTTACATGAACAACTATGGTGACCAAGTGATTCAACTCAAGACAAACAAGTTTCCTAAAGGGTTGGTCACCTTAGAGAACATATTCATCCTTGATGATGAGTTCAAGGGTGAAGAAAAATTACATGTGCGTATCAAGCAAGAAAGACTGCACTCCAATCACTATTATGTGATGGAAAAGAGTTTCTTCTTGGAAAAGAATGTGCATAAGATGAAAAAACAAGCCTTCATTTCTCTATGTCAAAAAATATGTGACATATTTCTCATGGGAGTATGAAGACCTCAAAGGATTTGATCCAAGTGTTTCTCAACACTCCATTGACCTTGATCCTAGTATCAAGCCCATAGAAAAAAGAAAAGGCCCATCAATCCTAAGATAGAGCCCCCTCATGAGGAAGGAATTATCCAAACTCATTGAGGAAAAAATATTTTTCCTATCAAAGTACTCTACTTGGGTGGCAAATCTTGTTCCTAGTGCATAAGAAGAATGGTGAAATCAGACTTTGTGTTGATTTTAGAGATTTGAATAAGGCATCTTTGAAGGATCATTATCCTTTTCCTTCTATGGAGCAGATTTTATAGATTGTGGCTGACACACAAATATTTTCCATGTTGGATGGGTATTCAAGTTTCAATCAGATCATGGTCAAGGAAGAGGATCAATTCAAAACAACATTTACAACCAAATGGGGAACATATGCCTATCAAAAATGCCTTTTGGTTTTCAAATGTAGGCACAACATTTACAAAGAGCAATGGACATTTCCTTCAAAGGATATATCAATGAGTTCATCCTAGTTTACTTGGATGACATAACTATCTTCTCAAAGAGAGTAGTGTATCACATGATTCATCTGGAGAAAGTCTTTGAGAGATGTAGAGAAATTTGGGGTATCTCTTAACCCCAAGAAGTGTAACTTTTTTGTTACACAAGGAAATATTTTGGGCCATGTGGTCTCAAAGGATGGAATTTCCATTGATCATGAGCATGTCTCAGCCATCCTTTCTCTTTCTTTTAGCAAGTGCACATAAGAAGGCCTTGTAATCATTCCTAGGAAAAATCAACTTTGTTAGGAGATTCATTCCTAACTTTTAGGATTGTTAGGCCCATCACCTCATGCTCAAAAAGGACATTCTTCAAGTGGGAAGCATAAGGAAAGGAAAAATTCAACAAAATCAATCAAGAAATTACTTGTGCCCCAACACTCATCAATCTAGATTACTCCAAGGATTTTATCCTTTATGTTTATGGAGTTGATGTAGTGTTTTTGTTGTCTTGACACAAGAAAATGAACAAGGACTGGAGCAGACAATGGCTTTCTTCATTCAAACACTAAAGGATTATGAATTAAAATATAGTCACATGGAAAAACAAGTTTTTTCCATCATGTGCTGATAAGAAATTCAAAAGTATGTTTGGCATAAATCATGTCAAGGTGCTAGTTTCACACTCAAGTGTGAGAGACTTCATCATGGGAGAAAAAATCAATGAGAAAAGAGCTAGATGGGTGACCAAAATCATGGAGTATGATGTGAATATCAAATCCACTAAACTTGTTAGAGGAAACACATGTCTCTAAGAAGATTGCTAATGAGATGCAAAATGATTAAGAGACTTCATTATTTCTGGATGAAGAGATTTCACATGCTGAAATTGAATAGAAATAATATCCTAAGCGTACACAACTGGATGGAGTGACATGGAAAAATTCCTTTCTTCTAGTGTATACCCCCTAGTTTGAAAAGGAAAAATATGACATCTAAGGCTACAATCTATTCCATATGCATTGATTGATGGTGTTCTCTTTAAAAGAAATATTGATGGTGTGTTGTTGAAGATGTATTGATGGCACACATGTCAACAAAGTGTTAGCATAATTTCACGATGGATTATCTAGTGGAAACTTCTCTTCCAAGGTAACAAAAATTAAGATCATTAAGGTAGGATACTTTGCCTACCCTATTTGTAGATGCACACAAGTGGGTCAAAAATGCAAAGATTGAACTTTTTCTTTGCAAGCAAAGAAAAATTGGTAGTGCTTCCCCTATGACCAATCCAAGTGGAATACCTTTTATGCAATGGGGTCTTGGATTCATAGGCATGATCAACCCCTTTCTCAAGCAATTGGACACAAATGGGTGTTGATAGCTAATGGACTACTTCACTAGATGGAGAGAAGATCTCGCGCTCAAGGAATCAACCGAGTCAGTCATCCTTGACTTTCTCGAAGGCATTATAACAAGGTTTGGTGTTCCTAAACCATTATCTATGATAATGCAAAATCCTTCCTTGGTACAAGAATTTTTGATTGGGCTCTTAGTCTTGGAATCTACTTGAAGACTTCTTCCAACTACTACCCTCAAGGTAATGGCTTGGTAAAATCTACCAACAAGAACATGATCAAAATCATGAAGTGAAAAATGAATATCAATTAGAGGAAGTGGCACACAAAGGTCTCTCACGTGCACTTGTCTAGAAAAATAATCATGGTGAAGAAGGAATTGGTACTTTACCAGACAAACTTGTTTATGGAAAGGAGGTTAAGCTCCTTTATCATTAGAATTTCCTTCATTAGAGATGGCCCAACAACTGGAATTTGAGGGTGCATATGAAAGAGAAATCATAATATAGAGGTTGGTTGAACTTGAAGAATTGAGAAACTCTGTCATGATCAAGTTAGAAGCAACATCAATTAGATCAACCAAGCAAATGGTTTGACAGAAATTATAGAGCTCCGAGATTTCAAAGTGGGTGATCTCGTCTTAAAATGGGATGCTTTGAGAGAGAGCTAAAAGGGCACCATTCAAAGTTTGATGCACTTTGGAGTGGCCCATACATTCATCGCAGTTCTTCAAATAAGGCTAAGTTATTTTTGAGTTGTCTCACCTTGATGGTGATGCACTATAAATCCCATTCAATGGGATCTATCTCAAGAAATTCCATTAATTTTTCATGCTTCCATCGTTGTATATATTAGAATAATTTTAATTCATCCATGTGTACTATGACCACATTATTCTTATTTGTACATAGTTCTTTCCTCTCGCTCGCTCTTTTGTTTCTTAGAGGGATGTTTGTCCACGTGCTCACAAGTTTAAAGAGGTTATGTTTCAGCTCATAGGCACTTTCCATCCATTTACAAAGTTCCTCGGGTAGAGTTTAGAAAGTGTTTCAAGTGACTTCAAGGATTTTTTTTTCAAGCTTCAAATCGAACTTCATGTATTTTAGGCTGATTCCATGCCCAATGGATGCATATAAGGATACTGATCTCATTCATCTAGTATGAAGATGGCCCCAAATATCACCAAAATATTGTCCAAAATAACCACCCTGGTTATTTAGATAAATTACAATTCCATGTTCTATTCTTGCTCTAACATCAGATTTTTAGGTTGTGTGTACTCTTGGTTTTATCCTTGGCACAATTTTATTGGTTGTAGTTCTTCACACACACCTTCGTGTGCGCTCTTTCCCTGCTACTTCCTTATGCTTTTCATTATCTCTGCTTCCTTTCGGTGATTCCACCTTTCTTGGTATTCTTCTATCTCCTTTCATTTCTCTTTTACATGCACTCCTTGCATGCTTGATTTCCTTCCCTGGTTGTCGCCAACCCTCCTACGCACACCCGCATTATTTATTTGTATATTTGATAAGTCCCTAGCATGAATTATATGCATAACCTCCCTTTTAGAGTCCGCGCTCTTCCTTCGCATGTAATATTTTTCCTATTTCATCTTCCATTTTCATGCACTTTCCTTACATAGTTGTTTTTGCACATCTTTGTCTCACGCACTCCATTTCATCCTTGCATACTTGCATATATTTACAAATATGCACCTTTTCATCCCACTCCTCATGCACCCCTTTTGCACATTCTCACAAACCTCTACATTCTTCCCTCTCATACCTCTTTCTCTTGCAAATGTACCAAGTCTAATCTTCTAGACTAGTCATTACTTACCAGTCTCAACTTTTTATTTGGAATGCACAACACACAACCTATCAAATCAAGATAGTTGCACATCGAATCGACATTAAATGAATGTATGAAATATGGAAGAAAAGACAAAATAGATAGAGAGTTAGATGAATTCTTGATCTATCAAAGCTATGTTCATCATGGAACACATATCTTTTAATCACCACAATTTCTACTACAAAGCTTGGATTCATGCTCTTTGTCTTGTTGGAGATTTGTTAACGTGGGCTACACACTCGGGATTTTCAAAATTATATTTTTCTCTCGATTAAAAGGAATGATAACCAGATCGTACCAAGTGAAGAACACAAATGCTAATCAAACACCATGATCAATAAGATGAAAGCAATTCACCAGAATAACTTTACATAAAACCTTTACAAACAAATGAGCAACAATATCATATATTATTATGGAACTCAATGAAATACAATGAGAATGGGCCTTGCTTATATAGGCAAGGAATAATAATCTAAGAACTAGTCAAGGTCGTAGATCAAGCCATAAATCATGAAAGAACTAGTCATCAAAGAACTAGTTAAGTCCATAGATTTATGAGAGAACTAGACATCAAGGATCTAGTCAATACCATAGATCAAGGAAAGAAATATACATAACAACTAGATAATATCCCCCTAATATCTAAATAAATAAAAGAAATATCCACACACATAAGTGGGTGAGGATAAATACAATAAAGGTAAATAAAGTACCTAGGTGAACATGAGATAAGGTAAATACCTACTCTAACACCCCCTCAAGTGAAGCTAGGGGCCAAAATAGAAGTGACATGTCCATAGTATGAGTCCCGACAACTAGGCCTGATGAGGTACTCATGTACAATATATCCATGAAGAAATCTCAAACCAAAAGAAGGAAAGAATCCTACTAGAAGGAAAGAAAAGAAGATAAGAAGAAGGAAGATGTTCTCACATGAACACCCCCAAGAAAAACTTTGAAACCCCAAGCATTCCACCTAACTCAAGGTAGCAAGGTGATGTAAAAGGCTTTCGTAAAGATGTCTGCAAATGATATTGAGTGGAAGGTACTCTAAGCAAAGAACTCCATCCTGAATGTGTGTGAATGAAGTGGATGTGTATCTCAATATGCTTGGTCCGCTGTTGGTGCTCAACTAGGTTGTGAGAAATGTGAATTACACTTTGGTTATCACACCAAAGTACATTTGGTGAATCCTATGGGAATCCAAACTCTGTCAATAACTAGCAAAGCCAAAGAATTGACTCGTTGTAACTATTGCCCTGTACTCTACCTCTAAAGATGAAAGTGCAATATCTTGTTTTTTTCACACGCCTAAACAACTGGAGAAGAACCAAGAGAAAAAAAAGATAGCCAAAAGTGGAATGCCTATCATCAATAGAACCGCCCAATTTGAATCTATATATCCAACCAACTGAGTAGAACCCCTAGTGTAGTGTAGGCCAAAGTGGGAAGTGCCCTGTAAAAATACACAAAATCCTTTTTAGCATCTTGTCAGTGACTACTATGAGGAGAATGTGCAAACCAAGATACAAGCCCTACTACAAATGAAATATCAGGGTGAGTATGGGTCAAGTACATGAGACTTCCAACCAACTTCCTATACAATGTAGGATCAAAAGTGGTGTGGTACATGTGGAAGTAAGAGTAACTCCAAATTGAAAAGGAGATGGACTTGGCTTACAATCAGCCATATCAAAGTGCCTAAGAAGATCATGGGTGTACTTTTCTGACTCAAATGAATCCCTAAATCTATCTGAGAAATTTGTAAACCAAGGAAATAATGCAATAGCCCAAGATATGTCATGTCAAACTGTGTAGAAAGAGCCCTCTAAATACTTTAATGTGGGAAGAAGAGTTGCCAATAAGTAACAGATCATCAACATACAAGACAAGTATCACAATATCCTCACCAACATGTTGGAGATACACTGTATGATCAAGAGTGGCAATGAACAAAAACTAGTAGATAGAAGAAAAGAATCCATCTTCTCATACCAAGCCCGAGGGCTTGTTTGAGACCGTAGAGAGACCTTCGGAGCCTACAAACAAGAGAAGAATCTTGAACAAATCCAACCGGCTACTCCATGTATATTTCCTCTTATAGATCTCCATGTAAGAAGGCACTCTTCACGTCCATCTGGTATATGGGCCACCCCTGTGATACAAAAATAGCAAGTACAAGGCATATAAAATCCATCTTGGCAATGGGTGAAAAAGTTTCAGAGTAATCAATACCTTCAACTTGTGAAAAACCTTTCACAACAAGATGAGCCTTATACTTATCAATGGACCCATCAGCTATGTATTTGGTTTGGTATACCCACTTACACCTAACCATATTTCTTCCTTTAGGAAGAGATACCAAATCCCAAGTATGATTCTTCATCAAAGAAGAATACTCAACTGTCATCACATCATCCCACTCTGTATCCCATGAGCCTTTGAAAAAGACTATGGATCCTAAAAATTACTTGACACAAAAATTCTAGAACCTATAGAATGTGTGTGATGATGCCTAGTGGGTGGAAGATCCTCTATGAAAGGTGTTTCCTCAGAAACTGTAGTATGAGCCCACTTAGGCATAATGACAACATCAGTGGGAATAGATCCTCAATGGCATTTATAACCTCCTCATCAATCTCCTAAAATAAAGGATCCTCAAGATGAGATGAAGAAGGAGGCATGGAAGAAGATGAATAATCATGAGGAGTGAAGCACTCATCAAACTGAACATGTGTTCGAAAAATAAAATCATGTGTATCAAGATCTAAAAGACGATAAGCTCTCATGTCCTCACAATACCCTACAAAGATCAAAGGTTTAATCTTCTTATCCAAAGCTTTCCTTTTCTTCTTTGGCACAAAAGTCCAAACATGGCTCCCAAAGACTTGAAAAAATGAGACATCTTGGCTTATGTTGGACCAAGCTTCCTCTGGAGTCAAATGCTCAAGTGCTTATGTGGTGTGTGTGTGTATTTAGAATGTAGTTAGCACAATTCTTTTTCCCAATAGATAAGAGGTAAATCTCTAGAATGCATCATACAATTAGCCATTTCCTTCAAAGTTCTATTCTTCCTTTTTGCTAAGCCATTATGTTGTGGAGTATGAGGAACAAAATGTTGGTGAATAATGCCTTGAGTTTCCAAAAAGTCAGAAAACTCATTGCTGAAGTACTCCCCCATTATCAGTATGAAGGTTCTTTATGCAACTAGAAGATTGTTTCTCGACCAAAGCCTTGAAGAATTTGAAGTGTGAAAAACATCACTTTTCGTACTTGAGAAAATAAATCCAAGTACACCTCGAGAAATTATCAATAAAGGTAAGTGCATACTTAGCTCCATTGAAAAGATGGGGTAGGAAAAACCATCAAGTCACTATGCACAAGCTCAAGTGGTGAAGAAGCTCTCTTAGAAAAATTCTTAGGAAAAGGATCTTGGTGTTGTTTCCCTAATGCACAACCATGAAAAACTCCCTCAAGAAAAGAAACTCTAGGAAGACCATCTACCATACCATGAGTGCTCAACTCCTTCAAATATTTGTAATTGAGATGTCCAAATCTTTCATGCCAAAGCTTACTCTCTGAATCTGCATGAGAAACCAATCATGTCCCTATAGAATAAGTGTCATCAAAACCCTCAAAGTGATATAGTATAGAACTATGATCAACAATACCCTGAGAAACAAGTGAATGAGGCTCCAACAAAGTTCATACTTCTGCCCCATGTGGTGTAAAAGTCACTATTTTTCCTTGACTAGAATGAAAATTTGATATACATAAAGCAAATTTGTAGTGATGTTAGGAACATATAGTGCATCTTGGATATTGCCACCATCAAGTTGTATATCACCTTTTCCTTTAACAAAAAGAAAGGAAGAATCTCTAACCTCAATTTTGGAAGTAGAACTCAAACCTAGAGAAACAAAAGACTCCTTGGAAGAAGTCATGTGATGAGAAGCACCATAATCTATAACCCAACTATCTGCAAGTGGTGACTGAGATCTCCCAACAACATTAAGTGCTTTGCCATGCTGATTAGAAGGAGGTGGCATGGAGATAGAAATTTTGTGTTTTTTACTTGCATCCTCTAAGGCTTGCATTCGCTTATAACACCTATGTTCTTCATGATTACTACCCCCCAAAAAGAGCATAACCGGCTAGACTTATTATTGGATTTAGAAGACTCCTTGGGTTTTGAGTTATTTTCTTTGGGTTTAGGAGCATTTTGAGATGGAGAAGGTGTGGATTTGGTTTTACTATTTGGTTTTCCCTTGCCCTTAGGATTAGATGCAACTAATGCCTTTTGAGAGGTGGAAGACTCAAGGTGAAACAATTTGGATTCTTCCTTAGTAAGTCTTTCACAAAATGTTTTTAAGTTAGGCATTTTGAATGTGTCACCTAAGGCATCCATGCTAGAGAAAAAGGTAGAAGAAAAATTTGGAATGGTCCTCTCAACTTGGATAGAATCAAGTAAACACACTCTTCATCTTTCTTTATCTCTTCCACTCCCCTTCAATTGTGTCAAAAAATGCTTGAACTTGGTAAGATAGTCTATAATTGTTGGAAAATCTTCAAGATTAAGAGAGGTGATCTCAATGTCAAGTTGCATGGCTCTCATATGATCCACCTTACCAAATAAATCCTCTAATTTCTCCCAAATTTTGAAAGGAGAGTCACATTTTTTCAAATGAAACAAAATACTATCACTTACATAAGTTCCTATCAAACCCATACACTCATCAAATTTGCACTGGTACTGAAATTTCTCATATTCTCTAGTGAACATTGATTATTCTGAAGAAGTTAAAGCCCATAATCCTTTCCACTTAATTATTGTTTCCATTCTTGTTTCATGTGTGGTAATTATGTGTTGTTAATGGCTCAACATGATCTAATGCAGAAGTAGATGCCATCCTCAAAAAAATCACCAAAAGAAATGCAAGAACCAAGCAATGCAACAAGACCCCAAGCAATGCAACAAGACCCCCAGATTTTGGCACTTTATAATGAGTGTGTGTTACAATATGGCACTTTATAATTATAGTGAAATTCTCAAAATAAATATTTCTAATGGAAAGAGCAAAAAACAAGCACTTTTGCAAAAATGGCTCTTAAACCGAGTTAGTGATCAAAAGTTACAAGATTTTCAATATTATGCTCTACTATTTATTTTAGTTGCCACTAAAATAGAATAAAATTCTCTTGCCTTCACCACACAAATAAAATGAAAGGGGGCTGGAGTTAAGCACCTACTAGTAGGAATCACAAGCTTTAAGCCCTCATATGACCATACCATATGACCAGGGGCTAATATTAGCTGTGAAATTTCTCGGAAATAGCAAATCATGCACAGCCACCCATGGACCCCTGCCAAAAAAGGAAAGAAACGTCTTTATGAAAAAGACCTCCTGCACAACACCGTAACAAAAAAATACCCATCGTCGATCTGAAAAACCGAGCAAAACCTAAAAATAATTGCATGTTTCCTTTGATGTCCGGCACAAATCCTAAGGCAAACCAGTGTGATTCTCACACGACCACCAAAAAAAAAAAATCATTGCCTCTAGAAATGGATGAGTTTACAATTGATCTTAGGTTTTCACGCCTTACGGATCCAACGAAAGTGCCCTTTGTTTTATATAAAAATGCACTATAAACAAAATACGAGAAAATCCCGAATATATGAATATATAAAAAATTATTTATAAAATTAAACTTAAATACGGATGTCAATAGTAATCTCTCGCTTTGATACCATAAAAGGAACGATAACTAGATCGTACCAAGCCAAGAACATAGATGCTAATCAAACACCACGATCAATAAGATGAAATTAATTTGCCGAATAACTTTACATAAAACCTTTGCAAACAAATGAGCAACAATATCATATATTATTATGGAACTCAATGAAATACAATGAGAATGGGCCTTTCTTATATAGGCAAGGAATAACAATCTAAGAACCTAGTCAAGATCAAAGATCAAGAAAAGAACTATACCTAACAACTAGATAATATCCCCTAATATCTAAATAAATAAATAAGAAAATATCCACACACATAAATGGGTGAGGATAAATACAATAAAGGTAAATAAAGTACCTAGGTGAACATGAGCTAAGGTAAATACCTACTCTAATAGGGATTTGGTAGGTGAAATGGGAAATTCATGCCATTAATACATATATTCAATTAACTTACCCACCCATATCTAATTTGATCTTGTCTCGTTCATTCTTCCACAAGCTAAGTTAACATGGGGTGGAAAATATGACATTATTGCAGGTGGGTTTGTAGACATTAATTACTTGCTTTTAGATGTTGGATTTGAAAATTTGAATTTCCCTCTCTTTCCCTCCTCTTTTCTTCTCCTTTATTCTATAAATTGTTGATCAATGCTCATTTGTAAGGGTTAGACCCTCTTGGTTTGCTAAGGACACTTTTCAAAGAATATTTCTTGGAATTTTTGAGTTACATGCCTTAGATCCGAGCCATTTACTTTTAAATCCTTGCATCTCTCACCATCATAATCGATTGTGTATCACTTGGAAGAAATCAAAGTTATATTTTGTGTCTTCACTAGTTTTAGTTTTATTGCATCTTCTTGCCTTCTTTTGAATTTTTTATCTATTGTGCATATTTTATATCTCTTCCAGGCTTTGTTTGTTGCGCTCCATGAAAATAAGTGTGTGAATACTATTTTAGACTGTGGCACGTATGTCTACCCTCCCTATGCACATTTTCCCTTATTTTCACTTCACAGGTGAGAGTGTCCATCCCCCTCTTTTTGGTGTTATCACCTCCCCTTATCTTAGGTTTCCCTTTCATGCATCTCCTTCTCACCCTAGTCCCTTGGAATCATAGAGTAGTGATAGGTAGTTGCATTTCCCTTTGTAGGAGTAGTTTTAGTGGTAGAAATAGGTAGAGGAAGTCAGCCTTTTCGGAGGTTTGTCTCAAGTGCAAGTCCCATAACTTGGACACGGTCCCATGTTTCCTCAAAACCCTAGTTCTTTATGATCGGGATGGGTGCAATTTTGAGTTCCAATAGAGTGCATAGGGAATGCGACACATATGGGTGTAATGTGTCTAGATGGGTGATATTATAATGGTCCCGAGTGTATTGGGCATGGAAATTGGTAGGTGAGATAGTCAATATTAAATTTGAGTGGGTGAGGGTTAGTAAATGAATGATGAGGTGTCTTGTATCACCATTTTTGTGGGATCTTATATTTTTATTCATTTTTATGAGATTATTTGATTTTTTAAAATTATTGTGTTTTATGATGTTTTTGATATTTTAGAATCAGATACCTTATGCACAAGGTGTGTTTTTAGTGTCTATAAATATCATTCATAGGAATGGAATCATACTTGGGAGAACTAGACTTGGATTGATGGTTTCACAACATTTAGGTAGGCCATGAAGAATATACAAAAATAAAGGAGCTTAGAGTAAGATAGAGTTTGAACAATAAATGGGTTCACCAAATGATTTAATAAAATTAAATCTAATGTAAGGGAATTACTCATCAGATAGATAAAATATTAAATAAGAAAGATCTAGAAAAGGAAAGACAATCAAAAGTCATAGATATGGTTTTGGAGTAACTAAACTTGCCACTGTAGGTTTGGAATGATTTTGAGTAGGTCAATGGTCTAGATATAGTGTATTCTCGTATTGAGTAAGCTTTTAGTCTAAAAATAGCATGTGATGATCTTAGAGATAGGAGCACCTGGAAGAGGACACGACCACTTGGGAGTTGTCATCTATTGTGGGTGTTAGTGTCTACAGTGCCATATCTAGATCTAATTCCTTTTATGTCATATTATGTCACTTTTAGCTTGTTATAGGTCACGTAATGTTCACTATACCTCTACTTTATCGCATCTATTCCTACAAAACAAAAACTAGATCCCTACACTAGAATCAAGTGCACATTAAATTCAATGAAAAATGAAAATGAGAGAGTCGACTAAACCCGAAATTCACCCCAATGTGATCTTGTTTTTGAGCATTTCACTACATTCCAGACTCCATGAAGTTATTATGAAGTGTGATTGAAATTGTGTCCCTTGAGCTAGGTTTCCCTAGTGTTAGTGGCATAAAAAAGCTCCTTACAACTTTTTTTTTCCAATGTAAAATGTTTGGTATGGAATTAAAAATACTTTCCCCCTGTGCGATGAATAATATAGCCCAAAATGCAATCCCTTGTGTTGCTCTTTGTATGTGGTAGATATAGAAAATGATAACCCAATTGCCCTTAGAATAGTTAGTAGGTTGTGTATATATATGAGTTCTTTGTTTGAATTTCAGTACATAGTGACACCAAAAGCCAACCTAGGTCGTGAAAAGGAGATAAGAAAAGACCCAAATCTAAAATAAATTGACTAAGGAGAAAATCAAGAAAATAAGACATAAGCGCCCATAGCAAGGACATTAAGACTGGGGCATTATTATGATATCCGGGTGGTACTATTCCACAACAAATAAATAGAAACAAAACAAAATACAAGAATAAGGATCCCCGTGAATCGACCAAAAATATGCAAATACCAGATAAAATACGTGAGAAGAGGCAAATAAATCAAGAAAAGGACTAAAGAGGTGTCACTAGTGCCTAGTTTCCAAACTTAGAAATCATGTATATAACAACATACTACTATGCGTGATGTAATAGTAGTAAGTGCAAATTTTAATGACTATAGACATGAACATCTTGTAATATTTGATTTCTTCACATACAATTACACATACAAACTCCCTCATACTCAATACTTGTACTCATTCGGTGGTAGACAAGATGGGTTATCCTTCTCAAAATCGGGGTAGATTTTGTATCCCCCTCATTACTACGGGAAATACTTACTCAACAATTTTGGGGTGGCCTCCTATCATTTAAATTGACGAGCACCAAATTTACAAGGTTGCATGGAAAACGTTGGCATGAAAGGCGATGGTATGTGATTATACAATTTTAAATAATAAAATAATTCTAAAATTAATCTATAAATATGAATATAAATAATATATAAATAAATAATATTTTACCTTCTTGCCTCCCTTGATGTTATGGAATCATAATAGGCTACGTAGATAATGTCACTAGCTTATGGATCGATGATCACAAGATGTATGATGTTGAGATAATAATTACAATATTTAGAGGATATGTAAGCTAAAGTAAAGTAAAACTTTAATAAATTAAAAAGATAAAATAAATTTTTAAAATAATTTCATAATATAACTACAAATAATATAGAATAATCTATCATTTTACCTTCTTTACTCCCTCTAAGTAGGTGAAACATGATAGGGATCTTAAAAATGTCACCACTTTTGGATCATCAATCATGAGATGCAAGAGTGCTGCAAATACAAGTGGCACTAAAGAGGAGGATTTACAATGATATGATAAATTTAAAACACTAGTAAATTGTAAAATAACTTTGTAAACATGACTACACATATTATTAAATAAAATAAAATATTATATTACTCGCTTTGTTCCATCGTATCATATGAAACAAGAATGTTAGTTTTAAGAATATCACTTGAGTATCGTCAACACATATCGTAAATATGAAAACATTTGAATTTCAATTCCCATGGTATGAATGTCAAGGTACGTCACGAGTGTCGTATGGAAGGGAAGAGTACTCCTCTATATCTCATGTGATAGCTTCACACACATTTCTTCCACCACACCCTAGACTCTGTAATTCTCTTTTAAAAGAAATTGACCGATTATTTACGAGCATAATGTTAAAAATAGACAAATAATTTTTTTATTATATATAAAAAGCTGGAACATTTCTTGTACTTAATAAATGTTATGGTGTATTTTTGTTACAAGACTTTTTTTTGTAGTTTTTTTTTGTTGTAAGGATTTGTTATATTTTACCATGTTTTGCTTATTTTCATAGGTTATTTTGCTAAGATTTGGTATTTATTACTAATGTTTGTTGTCTTCTACACGCTTTTTTTTTTCTATTTTTCTAATTTTTTCTGTTTGTTTATGTTTTTTTATAGGGTTTCCTATTTTTGTAGGGTTTGTTTCTTGTTTTTACAATATGCTTATTTAGGGTTTTATTTCATTTTTGGGCTATACTTTATTTTTTTGGATATGTTTGTTGATTTTTTACTAAACTTTGTTATACTTTTAGTACATTTTTGTGTTTGGGTTTGATATATTTTGGCCTAGGATTTACTATAATTTGGGCTAGGGTTTGTTGTTTTTACTATTTTTTAATCTATGATTTTTTCTTTTTCCATAAAGTTGGTATTTGGGATAAAAAAATCGTGTTTATTTTTTTAATCTATGATTTTTATTTTTCTATAACAATTAGAATTTGGGCTATGGTTTATTATTTTTGTTATTTTTTTCTTTGAACTATGCAATATATGCAAAAAAATGTACATACTTCTCTTCTTGTGTCCTGTTGTATCTATCCCTCCTCTTCTACCTCCTCATTACATATGATCTCTTCTCCTCTCTTTACCATGTTCTTCTTCTTCTTCATAGGTTGTCTCGAGATGTTTTAGCCATACCCTTCTTCCTCTATGTTCTTTTTTCCATGATCATTTTTTCTCTTTCATTTCTTCCTTTTCCTATTCTCCCTCCTCTACATTTAAAACCACAAACATTTTTTGTGCATCTCTCTTTTATTATGTTTTGATAGTGCACAATGAAAATTTAATAATGAAAAGGATGTAGATAAGACTCTGGCCTTTTATTTTTTTAAATTATGGATTATCATGTCTCAAATGTGGCACAAATGTGATGCTAATAATGTCACCTTTGGGCCATAATTTTTTTGTCATTTTTAATTAGCAATGATGTCAAAATGAAAAAGAAGAAGATAATTTTGACAGAGACTTAGAATTTTTTACACATTATGTAGTAATGGTTGCATGCCAACTTAATGAAAAATAATCACTTTTGAAATCCCACAATCTACATTATTTTGGGGCATTCTAGGAATAGAGAAAGGTGGTTCTTTATTTTGTATATAAATTTTGTAAAATTTTGTTTGTGTTGAAATTTATGATGTATTCTACTAAACAGGTGAAGTTATCCAAGATATACTTTATCTTATAAATGTTTCATGTGGAGACAACCATATGTTTGATGATATTTGTGGTCAAACGTATAATTCTTCAAACACATGTGAAGACTCTACGCATGTTTTAATGCAACAATATCAATAGGCTATAAATGAAGAATATGAGCACTTGCATCCACAACTAAGGATGATCATAAAGAATACTAAATAATAGTCTTTTTGTCCTCTAAATAGGAAATTTCTTACATTATTTGAAAATACACTCATGAATATAAAAAAATGATTAAGAGCAAGTCAAATATCTTCCATCTTAGGCAAGCAATATTCTAAGGCATAGTCATTCATGCCTGCGCATATAAAGGATTCAACAATACACTTCATCGAGATATATTTTACATAGAAGATGGTAACTCAAGGGTGCCTGCGTGACGTACTCAAAATTGTAGGTAATCTTGTACTATCGAACAACGTAATATGTGCCCCAATGATGATACAGTCTCTCGCAAGGTGTTCGGGATCCGGAAAGCTCTCCAAGTGTGCGTTAACATCCCGCATGCCCCGCTCAACCCCGTGTGCTTTGTTTTTCTCTTTCCCTCTTTTCTTGACCATTTTCTCTTTAGTTACGAAATGGCCGCCCCGAGGCGGCGGCAAGGTCTTGTGACCACCGCGCTTAGTCGGGCGGCTCCTCAGAATCCGCCGCCTCGCTAAGAGCGGCGGTCCAGAATCGCCGCCCGCTTTAAGAGCGGCGGTCTCAAGGCGTTTTACAGAACATTCTTTTGACGTAACTCACGTAAAAATCAATGATTCACCAGCTTTTTTCACCGCCTTGAGCTTGCATTTATGTTTTTGGTCCCCTGGAATAGTGTTTTTGCATTGTTTATAGTTTAAGAGTTCAATTTGGTTTTTACCTTGGGTAAATGCAAATGCTATAAATAGATGGCTTGTGCTCAAGCAAATGGCCCCTCAAATTTGCCTCTGAACTTCTCTTTGCAATAGATTTAGTTTTCAATTTGCTTAGAGTTCTTAGTTTCTTTCATTGCATGCCTAGTTAGTGTTATTCTGCAGTTAGAAAGCCACATATCCATCTTGTGCAGGTGTTGTTATCATTTCTATCCAATCCATTGGAGTAGAATAGTTTATTTTCAGTAGGAAGCCATTAAAAGTTGCAGGTTTTGCTCCTCAAACAGGATAGTTTCAGGTTCTGGATGCATTATGTTGCATGACTCGCAATAGATCCCGCTAGGAACTGCATAAGCCAAGCTCTGTACTCTTGCGCTATCCCTCTCCTACTCGCATTCTATTCAGTCTGTATTCTAAAGTTGTCCCTTGTTCCAATATCTACTTCTGTTGATGCAAGCATTACACACTTTTCTGGATCCACGTGAGCATGAAAGAACGAAGAGATCACACTGAGGGGACAAAGTTACACACACCGTCGGATTTTCCACTGTTCTGCAGAATCCAGGTTCTAGCTTTCAAAGTTCTAGTTAGAATCATATCAAATAGAGTAGTTAATTGCTTTATTTCAGTCATTTCTACTCTCGATATTGCCAGGGAAGTCTGTGGGGATTGATAGTTTCGAGAAACTATGATTCACTCCTCACTTGAGGTAGGATCGAGGGTCTTGCAAATAGATTAGATAAGCTATTTCATTGTTTAGAATAGATCTACAAATTACATGCATAAATAGCTACACTCGGTTATTTTGTTTGTTTTAAGTTATTATTTTAGTTATCAATTCTAGATATTTTAAATCACTTTGTTTTCTTAAATTCATATAATCCATCAGAAAATACAAAAAGAAGTCATATATGTTATAGATATACTATAAGTAATTAAATTTCGCTTTATTACAGTTTGTTTTACATTGTTGCCTTTTGTATGACAATCACGGGACCCAGGGAGCCCAGAGAATACGTATTCGAGCCAATCGTGCCTCAACCCAATCTCGTCACTGCAATAGTTGACATAGACCAGAATCTTAGAATCCAAGTCTTCCAAACAACAACAGACTTACAGCAGATCAACTCTCAGTTGAGGGGATTAAACATAGAAGACGACCAAGCGTACACGTTTTGGTCAAATCAACCAAACTACAGATCACCCTAGAAAAATATCCACATGACTGTAGAAGGGTTTGAAAGAGAGAAATTGTTTGGTTGTGATCCTTTGGTCCCACAACCAGACGTAGGAGACACCCTCACAGACATAGATACTAGCCTAAGAATTCAGGTTGCGAGAACGCCTGTAAGGTACTCTGAGAAGATCGCACAACTGTTAATTCTGAATATAGAGGCTGAGAAAGCATATGATTATTGGATACTAGGGATCAGGGACTGAATTCATACATGACCATAGCAGGTCCACAACAACTACGAGTCTACGGTTGTGACCCACAAATCCCACAACCCAACGAAGCCATAAGTAAATCGGACATAGATGCTGGCCTACGCACACTAGTATTTAGATCTACTCCACTTCCGCCTATCATCATCACACAATTATCCCTGTTAGATATAGCGGCTAATGAAGCTAAATAATTCTGGACTAGGCCAGAGAACCGTCCATAAAAACAACAATAGCCATCATCCACTCTATGACCCTGTCTGGAAACATATACGAAACTATCCCAGGCTATTTTCCACGTATACCACAACCCATAGATCGAATAACGCCAGAGCTCGATATTGATTGGAGCCTTCGAAAACTCATCCTCGCGATCGGTCTATCACACTAGCCGCATGTTAGGAGGGCCATCTCGCCTTAGATTCGCAAGTTCCATTAGTGCGTGTCGAATACATCGATTTCCTAACTAGTTTATCTCGCATCCCACACATATTCCATCCCCACCGGCATTCTCTCGGCACAACCTCGGGAGGTCGGGTATGCGTAAGAGTTACTAGTAGATTCCCATGCTCGCTTGTCACTTTTAGGTGTACAAATCTGGTGAACCCGGCGTGAAATTCCTACTTTCGATTCAAAGTCATTTTTCTACCTCATTAGCTTTTACTTTCACCTTCACTCTCACCCATTATTCTCGCGGGTATTCATATACCCTCGAATATGTCAGGATTTGATGCGTATGGTAAACCCCTCTTGGGTCTTGAGGCATACTACACCCAATGTAATAGATAATCATCACCCTCGCTTTCAAGTATGGGGTGATAACTACTCGCTAACCAGTTGTCAACACAAACTCCAATGACTAGATATAACTCATCTTTTCAAACTGAGGGTTTAGATCAGCTCGCTCAAACACCACAAATAGAGCCTTTAGGCTCGAATAACATGACGTTCACCGGAGAATCTGGTTCATCTCCTCAGATGCTGCTTAGACCACAAATTAGTAGACAATCAGACTCATACCGAGGTTTAGACGATGAATATTCGGTACGTTATGCCAGGAATGACCAACGTTCTCGAAGTATGTATCCACCTGTAGGAGGTTTACAAACACAACCCGAGGTCTCTTTTCAAGAAAATACCTCTATGCCACTACATATAGGAAATACCCTCGAGGAAGCTTGGCGCGATAACGATCAGTTCATAACAGGGTATCATAGACCTATGCAACATCAGAATATACAACAAACGCCACCAAGGCAGAATATCGTGACTTCACCAAACGAAGTCATTTCAACTCTAATAGAAAAGGTTAGAGGGTTAGAACTTGCTCAAGCAAGTCAAAATTCTCAGTTCATGCAGGCAGGAAGTTCCAACCCTCCGCATCATCCTAGTCAAGTAGACCTCCTCACGGGAGTAGGCACGTTAGGCATGACTCCTCAGTACTCACAACAAACGCCAACTAGACCCACCATCCCTAACACCGCTCCTCCCGGTCTAGTGCAAAATAACCCCTTCCTGGACAATACCCCATCGTACTTAAACATGTACTCCAAATCACCACAAGGAGATATATTCTCCTCTCCTGGCATGTTTTCTCAAACACAGGGGTTTCCTTATGCCCCTGCCAATGCATACGCTACGCCGTATCAACAACCCATTCCACCACCGCTCCCTCAACAGGCACCATCAATGGTCGAAACCTATGCGATAGGGACTTACTCAGAATATTTGAAAGAACCCTTAGATTTCACCATACGAAGCGTCATGCTTCCAAGACCCCTTCCTGATTTACCCAAGTACAAAGGTGAGGGGGATCCGAATGCACATATCAAGACTTGTGCTACATCCATACGAGAACTACTCCCTTGGGATGGGGTTGTTGCTAAAATATTCCCAAAACGTTGGAAGGCATTGCTCTTGATTGGTATTATAGAATACCTGAAGCTTCCATCCATTCGTTTAAACAACTCGTTTCAGAGTTCATTAAGGCATTTGACATGAACAAACTGTTGAGAACACGAATTAGGGAATTCTTGCACATTAAGCAGGAACATAATGAATCTGTCACTCATTTCATCCAAAGGTGGCGTACAGTTCTTTATTCTTCAGCAAGTGCTCCAAACATGGATCAAATGGAACTATGTGATTTATTCCTTCATTCTCTTAGCAGAGAAGTGAAGGAAGAAGTCCAGAAGTTTCCACTAAAGACTTACGATGAAGTACTTGAGAGCGCTCTTCGAATAGATCAAGTAGCAATTGATAGTGGTCGCAAAACATATGGAGCAAACGGGAGGTTAATCACCTCCAACCAGAACACTACAACTTATCATGCTATCACGAGTATCAATCAAGGACCTAAAATCCTTAAAAAAAATTGGGGTGTAACAACAGATGGAGTAACCGACCAACCTAAGAAGGTAAATGTTGTCAATACTCCATCACAAATAAACAACCAACGAAACAACAACTTTACCCCGACAATCAATACAAAGTGGATTTTAACCATGCACAACAACAGCAACAACAACGGGAAAATCCCATACAGTGGTCCAAGTCAAAATGCATGTTATCCAAAATTCACCCCCCAGGGTAAATTTGATAACATGCTCAGAAAATTCAAGTCCCAGGCATATTGATTGATTCAGAGCAAACATCATGTTTCGGAGGTTCTCTCAGATATTTTTCTAACTCCCCTGACCCAGAAGAAGGGAGCAAGCTCTGAAAAAATGCAAAAAAGTTGCAGGAAGGCAAGTAGGTTGATCCAGGAAAAATCGTGAAAATTGGCTAAGTCCTGCTCAAGAAAGTATTTGGGACATCCGGGACACAAAGGCGCGAACCGCCCGGTTCGCGCGAAATCAGCACAAACAGCCCGCTAGCAACAGGGACATCTGGGACAAAAGTACGCGGCGGGCGCGAAATGCCGGTTCGATCGAGAGAAAATCGACTAAGCGCTAATCGAGACAAGATTCGGGATGAATGGGACACAGGCGAGAACCGCCTTGCTTCAAGGCGAAATGAGCATGCATACCCAAAGCGAAGTGGGACAAGTGGGACGCAAGGACGCGAACCGGCCGGTTCGCGCGAAATCAGCACAAGGAGCACAAAGCATTTGGGACAGCCGGGCCAAAAGTACGCGAGGGACGCGTGGGACGCGAAAGCGCGAAATGGGCGAAGGTTCGTCCGGGACAGCCGGGACAAAAGTACGCGAGGGACGCGTGGGACGCGAAAGCGCGGATCGCCCGAAGGAAGAGTTTTTCGTCCGGGACAGCCGGGCCAAAAGTACGCGAGGGACGCGTGGGACGCGAAAGCGTGAAATGGGCGAAGACAGAAGAGGAAAAGTCAACGTTTGACCTGCGAAACTTCAAACGGCCATAACTTTTGACTCCGAGCTCCGATTTTCACAAAATTGGACTTTCTGGAACGAGCACGACATCCTCTACGCCACGAAACTAGATTTATTATTTTTAATGAGGGTATATATATTTAATTAAGAGAAACATATTCGGCTCCTTGGTCAGTTAATGTTCATTCCTCACAAATGACAAAACGCCCGCATGACTCCAAATAGCTTCCCGCACTCGGGAAGGCCATAACTTTTGCATTTCTCAACGAAATCGCACAAAATTGGTACCGTTGGAATCATGGTTCTGAGCCCGATGCACAGCAATCAAGAAATTCTAGATTTGATTAGAATTTGATTGAGTTTTTAAAGAAAATGTGGCCGGATTCGTAATGTTGTTTTATTTGGTAGCTTCTGGAGTGCAATTAAGAGGCATGGTCATCATTCTTTCCTCTGCCGCAGCACATGGGACAGTATGGGGAGCCTTTTGCAAGTAATATACAATCATTTCACTCAATTTAATGCTTCTTACAGGTGGTTGAAGGATAGATTTCGGGATTTCCATTTTCCCTTCTCTTCTCCTTCTCATTTTTTCTATAAATTGGAGTGTTGGGCTCATTGTAAAAGGAGAGTTTTTGGGTAGCAAAGCTCACAAAATTGCTTGTGAAGCCGGTTGTGTGTTGCAGAGCCCTTGTAGTGGACTCCTGCATGGTGATCTAGGCCCTTATCTTGTAATAGACTGAACTGTGCATACCAGGAAGCAATAAAATACAAAGTTTGTGGATGTATCTTCCCCTGCTGTGTTTTCTTGCATTCTTCTTGCCCCTTTTATCTTTCTACAAGAATATTGTGTCTATTATTATGTTCTTGCAGGAATTCACTAACATTGTGTATGCTTGGAATATTGTTGTGAATGCATTTTGCTAGATTATGGTGAACTGTCATCACCTCTTCTAGTGTGCACTTTCCTTCGTATTTCACACATTTGGAGATTACTCTCACACCCTCCTTTTCTGGTGTATCACCGCTTTAGTGTAGGCTTTCATTTTATGTATTCTCTCTCCCTGGTCCCTTGGAAATTTAGATTAGAATAGTTAGCTTATCCTGCATTAGAGTAGATTGTGGCAGGTAGTTTAGGAGCAAGAACCAGCTTTCTCTCGGGAGGTCCTGTCTCAAGTAAAGCAAGTCCTAACTTGGAGATAGTACCCATGTTATCCAATCACACCGTGAGTTCAAATACATGCACAAATGTGGGTGTTGTGATTCGGGGATAACAAAACAGCCTAGGTACCAAAACCAATTCAAACCAAAGACAATAAACGCAAAATTTCATTCCTAGTAAACAACGGTTTGATCAAAATTTTGGACCACAATACGCACCAAACCAACAAACTAGAGTTACAATCCTATTTCGTATTGTGGTTTCCATAAAATTCGGGGCCATGACACTAGAACGTGATGTGACTATAATAAATTCATGCAACGCTTGCTAGATGAACAAAGACAATTTTTTATGGATATGTTCTTAGCAGATTCTACGTCACCAACATCAAATACCTTCACAGGGCGGTTTCCCCTCAAAACGCTCCTCAAGATCTTTAATGATCCACTCCCAAATCATGATAACAACAAAGCTAAATCTAACTAGGACGAACAAGGGTGTAGTGACGAAAGGAAACAATGATCACGAAGCCTCGACCTCGCTTAAATCCATTAGTTGCGCGCCACAACTAGGAGGTCACCACGACCTAAGGTAGTCGGTTTAGTGGAGTTAGACGTTGAACTACCCATCGAAGCTATAACAAGGACGCAAGAGTATTTCTCTCAAACTAAGTTCAAGTCACCGCAGAGGCAGATGACATCCAAAAATCACAAGAAACTTGTGGGTGCCTATGATTTGATTAACGACCTAACAAAACCTTCTCACACATTTCGTTTTTTAGACTTACTAAAGAACTCTCCTACCCACAAGGCTGCTCTTTTAGAAGCATTAGGTTTAGGTCATTTAATTAACATCACTCCACCTCCTGAAAACATAGGCAAATCATATAAACTTTGATGTTCATCCTCCGGGGTAGCGGATAGAGATGTCGAATTCATATTCGAGATAGACAAAATGTCGACAGAGGTGAGATCACACGTCGAGGTGATCCAGCCTTACATTTACAAGTATGGGTTTATAACAACTATGTAAAGTGAGCAATGATAGATGATGGGGGCAGTGGTTAACATAGTCCCTTCTTTTCCTTCAAAAGCTAGGGTATGGAGAAACCAATTGTTCCACCACCGAAACACACTAAGGGGCTATGATAGCCTTAAAGCCACCTCGGTTGGAACTATAATATTACCGGTCACCTTAGGACCCAAAACCATCTTGACTAAGTTTTATATTATAGATCGGGAAACTAACTATAATATGATCCTCAACCGACCATGGATACACCGCATGAAGGCAATCCCTTCTACGCTATTTCAAGAAGTAAGGTTTTTACACTTAGGAAAGATATTTGTATCCAAAGGTGATCCCAAACCATTCGATGTACACCTAGCTGACTTAAAGAAAAGACCAGTGCACTCGGAGTTTGAACTCCCAACAAACCAACTTAATAAACCTACCAATGCAAGACCAGAGGAAAAATTGGTGACTACAACGGATCTTGAGACTATGAGTCTAGCCAAGGCAACCCCAACCTCCAAAGACGAGGCTAACACCATAGAAATAGTATCATTAGGAACTACCGCAAAAATCATTTAATTGCTAGAAAGAGATCTACTAATGTTCTTACCATTTGATTCTTTAGGCGTGGGACATTCCCTGGGTGTCGGTTCTCTCCCAACGTTAGATCTCTACATGGTAGAAGTAGAAGATATTAACACAACAAATGTCCCAACATCTATACTCCCAACTAAATATTGGACTCTCCATTTTGATGGGACTAGATGTCGTTATGGAGCTGGGGCGGGTGTAATCTTTACTTCCCCGAGGGAAAGTCCTACCATTTGCCTTTAAACTAAATTTCGAATGTACAAACAACGACGCCGAGTATGAAGCCCTTCTCCTTGGCCTCATTTTAGCCAAAAGGATCGGCGTTAATAACATCGAGTATTAGAGACTAACAATTGGTAGAAACCAAGTCTCCGAGGTATATGAAACCAAAGCCGAGCACTTACAACTTTACAAAACAATTGTACGATTTAAGCAAGGAATTTGACTTCATATCAATTAAAGTAATCCCGCGAGAACAAAACCTTCTCGCAGATTCTATAAAGAACCTCGGCATCACGCTTCACTCCAAACAAGAAGTTATAAGATACCCACTTCATGGTATCCCTTCGTGATGAACCATTGATAAAAACAATGGAAAATCCTCTTTAAAAAGAAATGAAAACAAATTTATTGTCTAAAGTGCATTACATCACTCTTGATTTCTTAAATACCTATGCGGCATTACATCTCGCCCATCACATAGTAGATTCATCCTTAATCCCACATTCGTCTTCCTACTTCGGGAATCCCATGATGGAGCTTCCCTCACAAATGGAACCTAGCGTATACACAGTAGAAAATGGGGACGATTTGGATTTACCTCCTCTCGCCCCGCCCCGAGTTTGAAGAAGGTAACGCCTCTTTGATCGAAGAAACAATTGATATTAACATCGGAACGGAAGATGAACCAAAGATTTTGAAACTAGGGTCCTCGTTAATCCCGGTAAGAAGTAGAAATACACACTCGGATCCTCAAGGGACATCGAGAAGGCTTTCGCATTTAGTTATAAAGAAATGACAGGAGTTGCACCCACATCATGCGGTACACAACCTCGTCTACTAAATCAGATGCAAAACCAATAAAACAAAAATCGAGACCCATGAAACCAAGGTAGCTCTCATGGTAAAAGAGGAGGTAATAAAAACCCTTCAAGTAGGATTCATCAAACCGGATCGATTACTCCCAGGTGGGCATCTAATATCATTCCCGTTCTCAAGAAGAATGGGAAGATACGCATCTACATAGATTTCGAGACATTAACAAAGCATGTCCTAAGGATGACTTCCCATTACCATCCATAGATGTCATTGTCGATGCAACACCTGGGTTTGAACTTGTGTCTCTCATGGATGGATTCTCGGATATAATCAAATCGAATATCCGAAAGCAAGATCAAGCTAAAACCACGTTTATAACTCCTGGGGAACTTATCGCTATGTTGTTATGCCATTTGGTCTCAAGAATGTTAGTGCTACATACCAGTGAGCTATGACTTATATATTTCACGATTTAATTCATAAGATCGTGGAATCCTACGTAGATGACTTGTTGGCTAAGGCCAAGAAGTGTTGTGACCATCCGGAAGTGCTCCGCGTCATTCTTTCACGTCTGATAGAATACGGAGTCACGCTAAATCTAGAGAAATGCGTCTTTGGTGTAACAGGAGGGAAGCTCCTAGGTTACATCATATCGTCATGAGGGATAGATGTTGACCCAACCAAAATTCAGGCTGTCCTCGAAATGGTCCCACCTTCGGATGAATCTGGAATTAGGTCATTTCTCGGAAAGCTTGGTGCAATCCGGAGATTCATCCTAGACTTAAGTTTCGCCATTCATCCAATCAACAATCTACTCAAGAAAGATTATAGCATTGATTGGACCAAAGACTGCAATGAAGCTTTTAATGCAGCTTAACGCGTTTCCGTTATCACCACCTACACTAATGCCACCTAAGCTAGATCGCCCTTTAATTTTATACTCGCGAGCTACCGATGTCTCGCATTAGCTTTATCTTTGGCTCAAGAAGACGATGGCAAGAAAGAACGTGTAATTTATTTCATTAGCCGAATGTTGCTCGAATATGAAACACCTTATACACAAGCGTACAAGAATGCCTCGCTATAGTCTTTGTAACCAAATGCCTAAGACATTATATGCTAAATCAGAAACAAGGGTCATGGTAAAAACAGACCATTTGCAAACTTTTCTCACGCAAGGGTCCTTATCTAAAAAGGCTCAGGGGCGTTTTATAACCTTAATGGGAGAATTCAAATTAACATTCGTAAATCAGAAGTCCGTTAAGGGACAAATTATCGCAGATTGGTTAGCTGATAACCCATTAGATGGAGGCGATCTAGTAGATCTAGATTTTCCAGATGAGTGCGTATACTACATCAAAACCCGACCTTCTATCTCTGAGTGTCCCTGGTACACTGATATCATTAATTATATCATGAACCATATGTATCCAGAGGGGCTACACCACAACAAAGAAGGCAAAGTTACGTATCATCGTAGCTAAATATGTCATTATAGAGCAAGTGCTCTATCGGAAAGCGTTCAATGGAATGCTTCTAAGATGTGTTGACACAGAAGAATCCAAGAATATTCTCCATGAATCTCATAGTGGAATGTGTGGAGGCCACTTTGGCGGCCATGCCACCACTCGTAAAATACATCGAATGGGCTACTTTTGGCCCACTCTAGAACACGACGCAATAGAATTCATGTACTAAAGTGTCATAAGTGCCAAGAGTTCTCCCATGAGATCCACATGCCGACACAAGCTCTCGCAACCAATCGCTAATCCATGGCCCTTTTCTACATGGGGCCTAGATTTAATAGGGAAATTCTCTCCTCGTCCATGCAGACTGACCATAATTTTATAATCACGACCACCGAATATTTTACTAAATGGGTAGAGGCTATGCCTCTTACTACCGCATACTGGTGCTCCAGAATCGCCAAGTTCATTTCGAACCAAATCGCTTTAGTCAATGTTCCGCAAGTAATTATCTCGAGATAATGGGACTTCTTTTAAGAATGATGAAGTTCGTGAATTGTGCAATAAATTTAAAATAAGCCATCACACGGCCTCCCTATATTACCCTCAAGCCAACGGACAGGCTGAAGCAACAAACAAAACACTGAAATCCATTCTCCTTAAAAATGTGAAAGAAAACAAACGAGATTGGCATTTAAAGTTATATCCGGCCTTGTGGGCCCACCGAACCTCAATAAAAACACCAACGGAAGCAACTCCTTTCTCGCTAGTATTTGGGGGCAAGAGGCGCTTCTCCCACTTGAGGTTGAAATACCCAGTCTCCGTATTTCATTACAAGGAATTCTCGGATGAAGACGCTTACAGAGAAGCACGCGTCTCTCCCAATTAGAAAGCCTAGATGAAGCTATGTTAGATGTCGAACAAAGGGCACAGAGCCTATGCCGACTAGATGTGCCGGCAAAGATAACAAGAAGGTCTATGAACATGACATATATGAAGGTGATCTAGTCCTAAGGCTGGGATAAATTTCGGATCGACAGAAGACCCGCAATGGAAGGAAATTCGGCCTAAATGGTTGGGCCCATACCGAGTCGCGAAGGACTACGGAAATGGTGTGTACTCTCTTGTGTACGCTAGAAGGTGAGGAATTTGGTGAAAGTCAATTCCTGCACCTCAAACAATTCTACGCGTAAGTAACTAGCACTTCTTAGGTTTATATCTACATTGCATCTCGCATATAGACTAGATCATTTTATCCGCTTGTTTCGCATACACAAATTGTGATCAAGGAATCCATTCTCGGTGTAATTCATCACAAACTCATGGTATTGTTGGCATAAACACTCTAATCATACTTCTCCATTTTCACGAATCTTTTATCAAATAAATTTAGATATGACAAAGTCTTAACGGTAACCATACCAAGATCTGCAAGTTTATTCTCACTTTTGGTTTCTTCTTAGGATAGGTGTCTTGCCTATGGTCTATTCTAGAAGCTTCATGGTGTCACATCTATCCCATATATATGTCTCTTTGGAAATAAACACATACTGACATTTTACTCAAGTAAACAAGTCAAACATTGATCAAACAGAAAATTTTAATTTTACACATTTCCTTGCCCCACCAACCTTTGGTGATGAGCTTGTGTCTCTTACTAGTGACGTAGGGTTGGGAAAGGATGGAAATGCCCTTACTCGCCATGCCTTGACCATGGTGATAAACCCATTCTCTTACTAGTAGCATGGGGCAAAGTGTAGGGGGTCCTCTTGACAAACAAACGTAAAAGGTCATAAGCAAACAATTCAAACCTTGAAGCTTTGAGTCAAAAACAAATGAATCAAATGTTCAAAATTCCAAGAGAGTTAAATCCCTAAAACCCGATTTTGTCTACTATGTGGCCATCTAAAGATCTAAGTCTGGATAAACCGCAAAGTAAGTTGCATCTAAAACTATGAAGTCACTTGAGTGGAGTGGGCTTGTGATATCCTAATTTGGTTCCGCCAAAGCTTTGTCTGTCTTTCATCAATATCATTTCAACACATTTCATAACTTGCGCCCTTCCCAACTCTCGGTGATGAGCCCTCGCATCTTACTAGTTGCGTGGAGTTAGGAATATGGGCAGTTTATCTGCTCATCATATCGGGCTTATCTTCACCGCTTTGCCAAAACAAACATGAAGTATCCAAAATTTCTTACAAAACTAAGATTCAAAATCACATTACATTATCATATATCAAAGCATCATGAAACACAAAATGAAAGTGAAATACTTACATCATTTTCTCACCAATGCATACATTCTAAAAATCATATAAACATACATCATAAGATACATGAGGAAACGGAAATAGAAAGAAATCCATGAATGCCAAGATTTTGATCCGAACAAATACATATATATAAATAATCAATGTTTATATACAATGCCATCATGCACTAAGCATGGTCAAAATGCTTAAAGAGCCCGGGATATACAAAAGAATATACAAGATACAAAATCTATGAGAGCCAAGTGGCCTCTCAATCCCTACGAGACCCCCTCCGAAGGTGCGCGCCCACGCCTAGGACTCAGCTACGCCGGCGCTCAATGTACGGAGGGCTCGGGATCCCGAGGGGCTGCGCCTCTCACCACGAGAATGGCTCCTCATAAGGTACTCGGCCGTCCCATAGCCCGCTAACTCGTGCGAAGGGTCGATACCATCCTAGCCACGTGCCCGGGAGCGAAGACATCGCATGTCTACCGGTTGTTGAAGGCTCCCCGGCGTCCATGGGACAGCATTCTGCATGGGTCTCTCCATGGGGATCATCGGTGGTATCGCACATACCCTACGAATCAAGCCTCGCCACTCGTCGGCCAGCCTCTCTGCAAAACAAAGGAAAAGACAAATTAGAAACAAGACAAGAGATTAGAAATACAAGATAAAACCAAAGGAGAGATAGCAACTACTAAAACGATCCTAAAAATTAGAAAAACATTAAAAGGGAGAAAGGGTAACTTACTGGATCACTGAGCCTCAGGATGGGTCGTTGGGGTCAAGACTCGCCACGGATGTCGCGCCGACCGAGGGGCTGCTCCCGTGCCCAGAAGAGCAGCGTAGCGCCCGTAATGGACTCATCCTCTCCGCTATGGCCCCGAGAGAGTGGATCCTCCGAAACCAGAGTCACCCTCTCTCGCACTCGCTCGGCCCTCTCGCTCAGATGATATCCCGAGTGTCATGCCACTCATGATCGCTATCCTCCTCGAGCATCCTCCCCGCTCTCCCCCGTAAACTCCTCGGACTCGAGTCTATCTCGATAGGGTCATCGCTGATGTGGGCGAGGCCCCGCGCAACCAAGCAAAGGTGCCCGAGGTGCACCAGCTCTCCCCTGCAAGCACGAACTATCCTCCCGGATGCAATAGGAATGCCAGGAGTAACCACCGTCCAACCCCGACCTTTAGGCCCCCCTCCGGCCTCACAAACGATCTCAGTAGCATCGGCGCCACTGGAGGAATCATGCCCATGTATGATGGTATGGTAGGCCAAAGGGGTGCATCTCCACTCGCCCCACTTATCAATAAGTTGGCTTGTCGTGGAGCAGGAGATCAAAGTAAGAGCCTCCTCACCCCATATACCTACCATAGTCTGGTATGGTGTGGCCTCCATGTCGGCAGTAGTCAAGGAAGCAACTGGCTGATGAGGTTCTCTAAGCACCGACATGTCTGTCCATCTGGCTGCCCTCACAGCTCCAGGATCTGCCACCTCCACACCCCTGCCATAGGGGATGAAGTGCTCATAGACCCAACTCATGACTAGGGTCGGGTGGCTCAAGGACTGCCCCTGTAAACGGACCACCCTGTATAAGTCGTGGTAGGTGGTCCCAAGAATGTCTGCCCCCCAGGCATATATCCGACCATGTCCCTCTATCTGTGCAATAATGGGGACCAGCAGATAACAAATGTATCTCCTCCCTTGTCCCCGATTAGTCTCGAGGCAAGGATCCCCATAATGGCCTGGCGAAGTAAGGGGATGGGTAAAGTAGGAATGGATCGAACTCTAACCCCCTTCTTTGACCCCGTGGAGATGACTGCATCTCCCATATATGTAGCCCACTGTGCAATTTGTGCCCATGAACCTGCTGTCTCTAGGGTGAGTTGTCTCCGATGATCGGGACCCCCAGAATGCGATAGACATCCTCCAATGTAATAGTCCACTCACCGCGGACCCCTGGCAATCGGAAGGTGTTCCGATCTGCATCCCAGTATGAGAACAAGTCACAAAGGATGTGACTAGATGGTGTAACGTGGGGCACGCGTGAAATGCGTAGTATCCCAGCCCGCTGAAGAGTGTCCTCCTCATCCTATGAGAGGGCATCTAGTACCCCTAGGAGCCAATCACACTCCCTCTCTCTACTCCACCGGATATACTCCTCTCTCACCTGCATACACCCAAAAACACACAAAAACAGAAAGCCAAGTTAGCATCTGAGTAACACTGGAAAAGTCATGAAAACACGTAGAAATGCTAGAAAAGCAAAAACATTTTCAAAAAGATGATCCTTTTGCATTCTATTCAAAACCGCCACCCTGAGCAGAGAGGCGGTTTGCCAGAACCACCGCCTTAAGGCGGCGGTCATGTAACCACCGCCCCGCACAGGCAGGTGGCGGTCATGTAACCGCCCGCACAGGCGGCGGGTCGTGGTCTGAAAACCCATGCGGGTTCTTAAACTTAAAAAGCCTAAAAATGCAAAAATGACCATTTTACCTAAGCAACAAAGCCTACCAAAAGAGGCGCCCCCTAAGTGGACCTTTTAACACTAGCATTTTCAAAAATTCCCCCATGACAAAATATTTAGCATTTCAAATTTAATGGGGTAAAAAGGATAAATCAAGAAAACTAACCTGTGATCTCATGGGTCGATGTTCCGCACGTGGAGGCATGATCGCTATCTTGTCACGGACGTTTCGACTCTACTCACGCAAGAAACCGTCACCATGGGTCCCAAAGCTCAAAATCAATCAAATCAACTCGCACAAATGAATAGGAAAATGGGCCCACTTTCATATATATAGCACCCTGATTCGTTTTAAATGCCTTTTTCACAGGTTTGGAGTGCCGACGGAGGTAAGTTCTTATCCCCGCACAAATGGTACGTTCTCATTTCTTGTTATTTTAGCGTTTATTTTCCAAACTATTGTGTCTATCTGCACTTGAGTTCTCTTTTTTTTCGCAGTAGGAATTTTGGACGGCGTCATTTCGACACACCGGATGTATCAGTATAACTTCTAAACTTCCCATTTCAGACGCCATACTCGGACCCACCGTTTACGCCTCTTCATGGCTAAAACGCTTCTCCGAGGGGGCAATATGTACGTACCCAAAATGAAGGTACCGCATCTTTTGTCGAACAGCGTAACATGTGCCCCAATGATGATACAGTCTCCTCGCAAGGTGTTCGGGATCCAGAAAAGCTCTCCAAGTGTGCGTTAACATCCCGCATGCCCCACTCACCCACGTGCTTTGTTTTTCTCTCTTTCCCTCTTTTCTTGACCCTTTTCTCTTTAGTTACGAAACCACCGCCTCGATTGGGCGGCGGTCATGTAATCGTGCCGCCGCTGTGGTGGCGGTCCCAGAACCGCGCCCCTTCAAAGCGGCGGTCTTGCACGCATTTTCCAGAACGTTCTTTTGACGTAACTCACGTAAAAATCAACGATTCACCAGCTTTTTCACCGACCTTGGGCTTGCATTTATGTTTTTGGTCCCCTGGAATAGTGTTTTTGCATTGTTTATAGTTTAAGAGTTCAATTTGGTTTTTACCTTGGGTAAATGCAAATGCTATAAATAGATGGCTTGTGCTCAAGCAAATGGCCCCTCAAATTTGCCTCTCGAACTTATCTTTGTAATAGATTTAGTTTTCAATTTGCTTAGAGTTCTTAGTTTCTTCATTGCATGCCTAGTTAGTGTTATTCTGCAGTTAGAAAGCCACATATCCATCTTGTGCAAAGTGTTGATATCATTTCTATCCAATCCATTGGAGTAGAATAGTTTATTTTCAGTAGGAAGCCATTAAAAGTTGCAGGTTTTGCTCCTCAAACAGATAGTTTCAAGTTCGGATGCATTATGTTGCATGACTCATGCAATAGATCTCGCTTTAGAAGCTGCATAAGCCAAGCTCGTACTCTTGCGCTATCCCTCTCTACTCGCGTTCTATTCAGCCCAGATTCTAAAGTTGTCCCTTGTTCCAATATATACTTTTGTTGATGCAAGCATTACACGCTTTTCGGATCCACATGAGCACGAAAGAACGAAGAGATCACACCGAGGGGACAAAGTTACACACACCGTCGATTTCGCCACTGTTTCGCGGTAATCCGTGTTCTAGCTTTCAAAGTTCTAGTTAGAATCATATCAAATAGAGTAGTTAATTACTTTATTTCAGTCATTTCTACTCTCGATATTGCCAGGGAAGCTGTGGGGATTGATAGTTTCTAAGAAACTATGATTCACTCCTCACTTCCGAGGTAGGATCGAGGGTCTTGCAAATAGATTAGATAAGCTATTTCATTGTTTAGAATAGATCTACAAATCACATTTACAAACAAATAGCTACACTCGGTTATTTTGTTTGTTTTAAGTTATTATTTTAGTTGTCAATTCTAGATATTTTAAATCGTTGTTTTCTTAAATTCATATAATTCATCAAAAAATACAAAAAGAAGTCATATATGCTATAGATATACTACAAGTAATTAAATTTCACTTTGTTATAGTTCGTTTTTATCATTGTTGCCTTTCAGATGACAATCACGGGACCTCCAGGAGCCCAGAGAATACGTATTCGAGCCAATCGTGCCTCAACCCAATCTCGTCACTGCAATAGTTGACATAGACCAGAATCTTAGAATCCAAGTCTTCCAAACAACAACAGACTTGCAGCAGATCAACTCTCGGTTGAGGGGATTAAACATAGAAGATGAGGTCAAGCGTACACGTTTTGGTCGAATCAACCAAACTACGATCACCCTAGAAAAATATCCACATGACCTGTAGAAGGGTTTGAAGAGAGAAATTGTTCGGTTGTGATCCTTTGGTCCCATAACCGAGACAGCGCAGGAGACACCCTCACGTACATAGATACTAGCCTAAGAATTCAGGTCATGAGAACGCCTGTAAGGTACTCCGAGAAAATCACACAACTGTTAATTCGAATATAGAGGTCGAGAAATCATATGATTATGGATACTAGGGATCGGGGACTAAATTCATACATGACCATAGCATGCCCACAACAACTACGAGTCTACGGTTGGACCCACAAATCCCACAACCCAACGAAGCCATAAGTAAATCGGACATAGATGTTGGCCTACATACACTAAGTATTCGATCTACTCCACTTCCACCTATTATCATCACGCAATTATCCCCTAGTTAGATATAGTAATTAACGAAGCTAAAGAATTCTGGACTAGGCCAGAGAACCGTCCATAAAAACAACAATAGCCATCATCCACTCTATGACCCTGTCTGGAAACATATACGAAACTATCCCAGGCCATTTTCCACGTATACCACAACCCATAGATCGAATAACGCCAGAGCTCGATATTGATTGGAGCCTTCGAGCAGTCATCCTTGCCGATCGGTCTATCACACCAGCTCAGGTTAGGAGGGCCTTCTTTGCCTTAGATTCACAAGTTCCATTAGTGCATGTCGAAGACATCAGATTGCCTAACTAGTTTGTCTGCATCCCACACATATTCCATCCCCACCGGCTGTCTCGCACGACCTCGTGGAGGTCAGTGCACGCGGAAGAGTTACTTGTAGATTCCCACGCCGCTTGTCGCTTTTCCAGCCAGATAAGTGCCCATGTCTAACAAATAATACATCTAATTCATCTATTATAAAAAAACTTGTGCAACGTGATGACTAAACATGGAAGGATGAATTAAAAAAGATATAAAATGAGAAAGGAAAAGGGGCTTATTGAGGATATTAAACATGATACTTACATGAGTGAAATTTAAGGGGATTATAGTTATAGTGAGTCATATTGGAGAATATTCTACATTTAGAGAATAATTTTGTTAAAAATTTGCCAACATGCATAATCTTACTTAAAACTCTTGTTATATAGTCTTTTTATATTCGTCTTACTGATAGTCCATAAGATTATAATCCTTGTGGTAATTTTGATCAATACTCGGTGTCCAATTTCTATACACCTGTATTTGATATATACATATATACAAATACATCCAACCAAAACCATTTTCTACAAATTATTTCATAATGAACTTCTCTTTCTCAAGAATTTAGTTACTTTGTTAGAGAACAAATTAACAACTTTTAAATTTCCTCGTGAACTTGTCTTATAGATCCATTAAATGGTTTGAAATTAGTAAAAATACTGTAAATTTATCAAAGTTAAAGGCTTTAACATAAAGCAATTAAAAATATACACGCGTATCCTACTAAAAAGTGAAAATTAATATATGACATATAATGATTTTAAAAAAAACATCTAGGAAAACTATCATGTTTTAAATTTTACACATTTTATTTTAGGTATATTATGCATTATAGATAAAAATGGAAAAATTAATATTAAAATGAAAACCAATATTCTTCTTCGAGCAAGGTGTGTGGTGTTATCAAACCTATCATAAGTGTCCTTTTTCTTGACACCGAGTCACTTCCAAAAATAAGTTAATTTTATTTATACAATCACATCCCCTAGTGTTGGAAACATGTATGTATAGATATTTCCTATCCTACATACTAATGCATTGTGTGTTATTATTTTGTTATTTGAGGTTGAAGTTTATTTGAGTCATAGAAACAATTCTAAGTTACATCAATGTTCAACAATATATCCTATTTTGAGCAAAGTAAGACATCTATTTAGAGGCTAACAATTGAATAATATTTTCTATTATAAGACTCGGGTTAGGAAGTCCTAGTATTGCAAAAGTGTTTTCAAGGACTTTTATTTGAAAACGTCATATTTTTGGAAAGAATTAGGCTAGGAAATGTTATTCCTTAGCCGAGATCGTATTATGTGCCACATGCAGCTACATTTCCCTTCTCCCAACACCAATCTTGTGTTATGCCCTCATATGCAAAGATTAACATCTTTTTGGAGTCTTGGTTGTATATGAGATACTGATAGATAAAATTTTGCACTTTTAATAAAAAGTTTGTAACTTTGAGTCACGATATTTGTTGAATTCAATATCCATTTTTAATAATACATTATATTTCACACTATAGATTTTAAACATTAATCTATTACATTTACATGTGAAAGTGGAGCTAGTTAAAAGGATGTTCAATGATGCACGTATGATATTGTGTCTTGGTACATTTTAAATGTTAAATAGACTTCAAAAATTAATCTTCTAAATTTACATCGAGAAGTAAGACCAACTTAACGATGGATATCACTAGCAATTGCACATGTGTGTTAAAACTATGCTAGAGAAGAGTTCAATATAAAGTTAGTTAGAGTTGTATTATTGTTGATGGAATGACAATGCAAACTTTTAGGCCTTTTTATTCATATAGTTCAATTGAAATATCTTGCAAATGAGGGAAACTTCATTACAACGATTTTTTCTCTCCTCTTCGCCTTGTGAATGGTGATGCCCCATGCATTTTCTAAGCGAGATATATCGACGATTTCCATGTGTGACAAGAGGAAGTGACAAATGCATTGGGTGGAGGATGTTCCATGAGGGGTCGTAGTATTTGTTAAAGTTCACAACAACAAAGGATGAAGATTTTGAGGGTTGTGAGTCTAAATTGTATACAAGCTCACAACCTCTCTAACCACCCCATTATCCAATCCAAGTACAACCCATAAATTAGTTGTCAATATAACTCTTCGCCTTTACACAAGAGCACTATAAAGCATTGAGTTTTGTTGAGGTTAAATAGTACTCTATGTATGCTTTGGTTGGATCTCGCTTAATTGCGTAAAGATGCTTTGCTCCTTTAAATGTTGTCTAATCTAATAGAGACACAAAGATTTTCTACCTAACATGAAAGATGCTAGGAGGATGCTCAAAAAGGTTGTAAAGTATATTTTTACACCTACCCAATGCATTAACATGGAATTTTCTAAGCCTTTTTGAGTGATTATAGTTGTTTTTGTTTGTGTCATAGTGGTGGGTAGAGGGGATTTTTCCGTAAAAATGAACACCCGCATTATTAATCATCCTAATATTTTTTGTTAATTAATTTGGGAATGATATATGAAAGTCTAGGATACCAACTAATCCAAATTTTAGATACATTTGATCTATTTATCATGAGAGAGCGTAGTTTGCAACACATTGATAAAGATGTTAGCTATTATCATATTCCATGAGAAGACATTTAGGCATGGTCAATTTGTCAAACACTTTGCAAACATATAAAAACTACCACATTTGTTGAATACATGTTAATAAGTATACTTTGTAGAAGAGTGTGAAAAATGTAAAAGCTAAGAGCATAAAGAAAGGAACCTGCAAACATGAAACGAAAAATTTATGCGCCATCGAGTATGTCCTCTGAAAGGGAATTTTGGTTGATGTTATTCTTTGCATAGACAACCACAACCATAGCCATAACCTATCTGAGATGCCAAGAGATCTCACAAAAAAGACTAACCATAGGAATAATAATCTCCACACATAGCATTTAACAGGCAATACAAATGAGCGCACCTCGGAGAATGGCACAAGGCATTTTCTGAACTCCTATTTTTTTATAGCTGGGAGGATGTGGGTAGAAATGCCACCCCATTTTTTTTTCACACAACAAGGTTAGGAAGGATAACCAAAGGTAGCATAGTTTTGGGCGCAATCTCCTTGTAAGCTCTATCATGCAATGGCCACAATATGATTATGGCTTAGTAAAATGCTTTGAGAGGGTGATTATCTACAAGGAAACTTGTAATTACAATGACTGATAAAATTCCTTTTCCATAATGATTTGGTAAATTGTCATATCCTATTCCATTATTATTGAAATATTCCAAGGCATTTTAAACAAAACCTGTACATCAGTAATGTAATAAATTATTAGTTATGCAAATATGAGGAAAACAAGAAAATTTGTTCCCTAATCTAATCTTCTCAAAGAACCTCAAATAGAGTAATGAATTGAAAAGAGGAAAGAGATTATACATGTACTTACCTACAAGATTGCAAATCCCTCCTTTGATTTTTGGATTTAGTCTTGGATTGCTTGATTGGTTGCTTCAGATTTTGTGAGATTATTTGAGTAGCACCTCCCTTGATAACTTGATTGCTAGATGCTTGATGAAGGATGGGTTGATTGGATTAGATTATTGAATATTTAATTATTTAAGAACAAAGAGATTGCTATAGATTATGAGACACCTTCCAAATAGCTCTCATGGAGGAGGAGAGCTCAATTTATAGCTTGTGGATGAGAGAATGGAGGGTAGAGATTGATCTAAGTAGGATGAAGATCAATGGTTGGAATTTTTGAGAGGATTGGAGGATTCTAGAATGGAGAATTCTAGAATTTGAATTCAAATTCTAAGCAGGGAAGAATCTTCCATTAAATTCAATGGAAGGAGAAGGTTAGAGAGGCTTCTAGATTTAGAGGTGGAGAAAATGATTAGATTAGGATTATATTGGGTTGATTAATGATGATTAGGTGTGAGGTTACATGGAAAGGCTAGGTGTAGGGATGTGTAGAGTAGGTGGTAGGTGAGATGTAGGAATATTAAATTCATATAAAATGTTAATGAAGAATTAAAATAAGATAATAGTAATAATAATGGATTAATGAGATTAATGATAAAATGGCATGTAATTATGGATGAAAATGATTAAAAGGGGAAATATGATAAAATTAGAATGTTAGATAAATTATAAAGGGTAAATGTGATAAAATGGATTAATAATAATAATTAATCTTGCGATTAATTATTATATGGGTATGATGATGTTATTTGGGAGAAAAATTAGTCGTAACTAAGCATGTCAACATTTTAGATATCTACATTTCCCCCTCTTTGAAGTGTTATTTCTTAGAAATTAAAATTAAAAGAAAAAGAAGATAATATGATTATGATATGATGCCCCTTTAGGGGTTAGGTAGTAAGGAACAAGGTGAGTAACCACTCAAAAGAGGAGAGGCACAAGTTAGTTGATTAGAGAGGATTAGAGGATGAGAAGATTGATTCAAGGGGTTGGATGATAGGATTCCCTAGTAAATGGGGTTGAGATTAGATTGAGGATACATGATTAGAGGATTAGAATATTTGAGTATTTTTGGATGAGGATGAGAGGATTTAGAGAATTAGAGGATTAGAGGGTTTACAAATTTAGAGGATAATGATTAGAAAATTTAAGAGATTTGGATTTCATATTATAGGATGCCCTAGTCAATAATGTATGACAAGGGTTAAGATTTAGGATTTAGGATTAGAAGATGCCCCAGTCAACAATGTATGACAAGGGTGAATATTTAGAATTATAGGATGTCCCGAATTTTGGGGGTAGGTGTTGAGGATTTTTGAATATGTTAGATTTTGATATGCCTAATTCAAGGGGGTAGGATTTGAAGATTTGGGATTTAGATTTTAGGATATTGAATTTGAAGATGTTAGATTTGAAGATGTTGGATTTGATGATGTTATATTTGTTGGATTCTAAGATGCCCCAATAAAGGGGTTGAGGAGTTTGGATTAGAGGATGCTGGATGGAGGAATGATTGATGGGATATGAAGAAGAGGAGGTTGGATTTAGAATATTAAGGATGTTGGGAGGATTGATTTTGGATCGATTTGGATGAGAGGACAAGATTGGGATGATGATTGATGAAGTGATGAGAAATATTTTTTGAGTGTGATTGATGAGGGGATGTTAGAAGATGCCCCATCCAAGGGGTGAGGATGTTGGATGTTGGATGTGAGATGATAAGATTTGGATGTGGATATTTGATTGATTGGACAAGAAGATGAGGAGGGTAGATAGTTAGTTAGATGATGATGAGGATGAGGTGTGGATGATGATAAGGCTAAAATATGATGATATAAGGGGTGTGCTACCATAAAGTGCCCACTATTATCATCATTAGCAATGTGATTAATGTGGCATAGAGCAAGATGCACCATGGTATAAAGATTATGATGACTGAATTGCCAAATGCCCCTGTGCCCCCATATCATTGGATGATTAATGCAAAAAGGTCCTCATATCATTGGACCAAAAAAAGTGGCCCCATATCATCGGTCATGGAAAATAAAAAGAATAAAACATAGGCCTCATATCATTGGCCAAAATAGCAAATACAAACAAATAAGCAAGCAAAAAACACACATGAAAAAAACTCACATGTTGCATTTTTGTATTTTTTTTAGATGTTTAGATTTTTAGATATTGGATTATGGACATTTTGATTTCAGATTTTGGATTTGGCATGTTTAGATTATTTGATTTGGATTTTGGATGTTTAGATTTTTAGATTTAGGGTTGTGCATGTTTATATTATTTGATGTTTTATTTTGGATGTTTAGATTTTGGAAGTTTGGATTTTTGTGGGGGCATGGGAGTGGATGTAAGGTGGGATGCGAATTTTTTGATAAGTCCCAAAGCGTGTTTAGGTAGGATAAAAGGGAAGGATTGAGAGAAATTGGATAGGCTAGATATGATAGGGATGGGTTAATTGGTTAGGATTAGATGGGATGTGGGATGGGAGATAGATAGAAGGAATAATGTGGTATAGGATAAGATGGGGGATATGGAAGATGATAAGATATGCCCCGAGGTATAGGGGAGAGATATGGAGGGATATATGTGGTGTGCCCCCAAATGTAAAATAGGGTGGCGTGTGTGGATGGATGGATGGATTTGATTTTCCCTCAGGTGTAGGGTATGATGGGAAGTGAGGGGTATTTAAAATGGATGATGCCCATATGAGATGGTAGTAAAGTTATCCCTAGTCATGATGATAATAGTTCGAAATGGACATGAGGATGATTGGATGAAAAGGAAATGATCATCGATCTACCCACAGTGTTGATTCAATCCTAAGGGAAAAGGATGTGAATGTGATGGATGGAAGGAAAATAACATCAGTGATGAACAAAATATGAGCCTAATGACGCATGTTGTAATGAAAATTTGGACTAAAATAAAAGTTGTGATCAGACACAAAATCATGCACTTTATACATTATTTAGTCTTGGTCTCAAACTATTATTCATATAGTTTTTGAGTGAAAAATTACTAATTAACCCCCATATTTTGGCCATTTTACTTTTCTTTTTGTCGTCACTTCCGACCTTCAACACATACTTTCCCAGTCTATTTTTGTCATTTTCCGTCATTTTAGCCTTGGTAGGGTGTGCAAGCACTTCGATCATTTTCCCACTTTCCCACCACTTTTTGGGCACTTTTTATCTATTTGAACATTTCATATTTCTTGTGGTCATCCTTTTAGGGTTAATTATGAAATTAGAACAAGAGAACCATATAAATATAAATTTATGAAACCATAATGAGGGACCAAGCACTAAGCACTACTATCATCACCTAAGGTTGCATCTATCAAAGGCTCTATTTGCATCCATCTATCTCCATCACAAGGAACAAGGTTGGTTCATCTACATCACACTGCATAGGAGGGAAGTTTATTCTATTCCATCCACCATTCTATTACATTTCTACACATAGTTATTGCTTGTTACTTTCAAAAAGTGTGACTAGCACAAGAGCACCTAGGGAATGATTTACACACACAAGCACATAGAACTACATCAGGTCTGAGATGTAGTGTAACACTCAGTTAGTAAGTCCACCATTGTGGCAGTTGAGGAAAATTTGACCCCTTCATTTGCATTTTTCTTTTTAGGGTTTGATGTTTGTTTTGGGGTTTTGCAAGTCTCATCTTCATTTTGGATTTCTAGTGACATACTGCGTAGTCCAAAGAAGCTATTATGATAGGAAGAGAAGGTAGGAAACCATCAAGTGACACCTCAAAGGAAGGTTAAAATAATTTTCACAAACCAAGACACCCATATCTCAAACCAGAGCGCCTACAGACACCCCTTATACCTATCCAAGTGCATTGCTCCATTAAGATTGCCTAGATCTACATTTTTCTAGACCTTAGAACAATCATTTCCTCCTCTTGTTTCTCCAGCCATATTTGTGACACAATCCAGCAAGATGGTTGAATCAATTGAGTTCTTTCTAACTCTCTTTGTACTATAGGGTTTCATATATCTACTTTTTTAGTCACTTAAGTCGGTTTAAGTATTTATTTATGTTATTCCTAGTTAGACTAATTAACATTATTCCATATTTTATTTAATCAATGACTAGGGTTTAAACAATACATGGAAACATACAAGCCCTATGTCTCTTCGAGATATTGAATTGTGTGTGATTGTGATGGTTAATTACCACTTGAAGTGAAGACTCGAATGTGAAGTGTGTAAAGGAAAAATAGCCAATGTTTAAGGAGTGATGAAGTCAAGTAGGTTAATGGAAGGTGAATAGAAGGTCAAGCCGTGCATTGCTCCACTCCATCGTTAGTCAGTGCATCCATAGCCCTGATGGAGATACATCTAATTCTTATCACAACATTGTTCTACTACCAGCCAAAGCTTCCATAGCCTTGGTAGAGTTACAAGAGACACCCCTAGAGATATTATTGAGGTGGATTTTATTTTTTATTTTGAATTTTGATATCATTTTTTCTTTTTAATATTTTTATTTTTTTTGCATAAAGAGGTTTAACTCTCTTGAGAACTCAAGGGGTTAAGAATCACTAGTGGCTTGATGGGGGATGGAAATGAGTGTAGTGATAACATTAGCTAGAGTGTCAAAAGATGCACCCAAGGGTCTTCACCACAAGTTGATTAAGTGTGTGGATGTCTAAGAGTACAATGATGCTTGAATTTTGGAGGTAAGGATAGATCAATGTCACACAATTTCAATATGTATTGTTTTCTTACAACATGTGTGAGTAAACTGATCTAGTGTTTAAATGAATGGATTAGAAGAGGATATAAATGGATGTTATGATAGATAATGGATTAGATGTAAAGGGATTTGGATGTTGTATGGAAGGATAATGATTGGGAAGGAAAGAACATCTGTGTGCAGGTGACGAATTATGTGCTCAATCCATTTTTAGGTGTTTGGTATTTATATGGGGATTAAATGATTTGGGATTAGGTGGAGTGGTTGGGATGGTAGGATCAATAAGAGGAGTGGTATAAATGGGTTGTGATGGAGTAGTGTTAGGTTTATATTCTAATCATGAAGGATCTGGATTGTGATGAGGGAAGATGGGTTCGCAAATGCCTTGTTCATGAACACCTAATCCTTTGCCTTGATGTTTCATATTAGCAAACATATTTTTGGATATAAGGTATGAAGTGGATGGGGAATATGATTCCATGTGGTCATCATGAGACTAGGGGTTGTAATTTTTTCATCCACTAAGAGTCTAGACTTAACAAAGGATGGGAGGTGAGATTTGTTTTGGTTTTGATCGGTGTGGGATGTCTTGATGTACGGTGAGATTTGGAAGGTTGACAATGTTTGGATTTTGAGTGTGATTTGGATGGTAGATGATGGTTAGGGAAAGGATTAGGATGGAAAGGTGGTGAATAGAGAGGTACAAGGATAAGAATTCCTTGGTTAATGAGATTTTGGACATAAGACCTAAATTGCATACAACGATTGGTTGAATGTCCATGGGTGCGATGGAAGTCACAATAATAGTGTTCTTGATACCAAGATGGTTTGGGAAGATTTTTATTTTGTGGTTTGATTGGGGTATGGATGATCATGTTGAATATTTTTAGACTATGGAAGATGGTGGTCAAGGATTCTCCTAAAGGAGTGAGGTGATTTGGTATAAATGGTATTAGGGGAGTAGGAAGTAAAGGTGAAAGATTGGGTGGATAATGAGATGTCTTGGTTGATTTATATTTAGGAGATGGATTAGATTGGTCTGGATTAGAATATGAATTGAATGGATTAGTCCTGGGGCTGAAGTGGATGGTTTGGGCTTAGAGGCCGAAGTAGATTTGATTAATTGTGGATTGGATGGAGTATGTGGATTTGAGATATATGGTTTTTTATTAGGATTAAATTTTTTGGGATTAGTAGATGTAGATGAAGGAGATGGTGTAGATTTAGATGAAGGGGATGGGTTTGATATGGGGGTCATATTAGAGTTGGGTGATGTTGTGGATGAAGGAGATTTTGGAGATGGGTGTGGTGTAGGAACCACATTATAATTATTTGATTTAGGGATGAAGTAGATGAAGGTGGCATAGGAGTGTCATTAGATTGGGTGGGATGTTTTAAAGGAATGGGATTAGATTTTTAGGTGTATGAGTTAGTGACTTAGGAGTCAATTTAGATGTGTTAGGATTGGGGGATCGGGGAGATGAAATGGGACTAGAGGATAGAATAGTGCGAGTTTTGGGTGATGAAGGAGATGGATTTGGATTAGATGTGGATGAAGATGATGAGGGTAGCATAGGAGCCACATTGGATGGTTGAGGATTAGGGGTAGATGGGGATGAGGGTGACTTAAGAGTCATGGTAGATGGGATAGTTTTGATAGGATTGGGCGTAGGTGATGAAGGGGATGAAATAGGCTTAGGGGATAAATTTGATGGTGGATTAGGGATTGTGGGACAATCTAGGAGAAAGTCTATAGGATTGGATTGGGGTGATGAAGATGATGAGGATGGAGGAATAAGATGAGATGTGGGTGATATTGATATAGGATTAAATTTTTGTGATTGTTGTAGATATGTAAATGGGACTCAATGATAAGTTTAATAATGATTAGTTTTAGGAGTTAAGGTTTTGGAGGGTGGTGGATTATTTACATTAGTTTTGATGGGATGAAGGTGAAGGTCATGATTATTGATAGGGGATTTTGAGGTTGGGATTTGGTATGGTTTTTTTGTGTTTGGGATTTGTGGCTATATTAGAAATGAAATAAAGGAGTTTCTATTAGTACTCTAGGTCAAAGTTATTGAGGTCATCGAAGTCAATGAAGTTGTCTTGTAGGGAAAGGGGTTTATGTTGATTGGGTCATGTTTTCGATTGGGATGATTGGGGTTCCTCAAAGAGGAATGAATGGGGTGATGGGTAGGGATCTTATAAATGGGACATTGTTGATGGGATTGGTTGGGGGATGATAGTTTAGGGGTGATTGGTTGATTGAAGATTTAAGATTGGATATTTGTTGGTTAATTTGTTGAATGGTTTTTAGGATGTTAGGATTGACATGGGATGGTTGATTTGGATGATGAGGATGGGATTGGGTGAGGTAGGATGTTAAGTTTGAGATTTGTTTGTTAATGTGTTGGATGTTGTGTGGGACTTTGTGGTCAAAGTGAGATGGTTGACTTTGATGGGTGGGGGATGATGGGATAACTTGGTTGATGGATTTATAAAATAGATAGGGGTTTGGATAGGATGGGGATTAAGGACCAAAGCCCATGGTTAAAAAATATGTGTGGTGGATTATTTTTTGATTAGGATTGTGCATTAAGGATGACGATAGGATAAGGATTAGGATCATATGATTAAGGATGGATGACTATGATAATGTTTGATTAATTAAAATTTTAATGTGATAAGATGGTTAGGGGTATTCAAAAGCACAAAAAAACATATAAACACACCCTAACTAGCCAGTGTGGATTTACAATCAAGCTATAGCCCACTTTTAATACCACACACCAATAGTGGTGCAAAAATTTGCTCTCTACATATGTGTCGGTGTGGGGTGGCTAGTGAGTGATCTTGGGGAGTGCGGCCTCCTTGTACTATAGCTCAATATGTGGCCAAGAGGTTGCCTAGTATAGGATTCATGATCTCTCTAGGGGTGTCCCCAATATACCTTGTGGTACATGGGGCCCAAGTCTGTGTTGGAAGATTATTGTCCGAGGTATGGGAATTAGTACGTGGAAGCCCCTCACTTCACGTCGCTCTTAAAAAACCAAGTTCTTAGCCAATAACAACAATTGTCCAAGAATTTATATACCCCGCTAGAACACGGGGTGTGTCTTTGTGCATGTTGATGAAGCCCACGGTCATGAGACCCCCCTAGGACTGCGTGGATATCAATTCTACATCACGATGCCCCTACAAAATAAAAATGGGAAGGCTATCCACTTTTATCCTCAAGATCATCCTAGGACGCGAGAGGAGAGCATACACGATTTTACCTTCGAGATGAACAAGCAAAAAAGAGGAACACACAAAAATGATGATTAATGAAAGAAAATGAATGCAAAATAAAATGATTGAAGTTTATGTAATAAAATGGATTAATAACAATAATTAATCTTGTGAACATTAAAAATGTGCCAAAAAATAGAACAAATGTGCCAATTTATAACATATGTGCCACTTTACATGCAAATGTGATGTTTTGTGTGCAAATACATTGTTATGTGTGTAAATGCATTGTTAAGTGTGCAAATGCACTATTTTGTATGCAAATGTGTTGTTCTCGCATGCAAATTCGATGTTCTGTATGCAAATGCACCGATAGAGCTACAAATGCATTGTTGACAAGGAATATACTCGATACATGCAACTACTTAAAATTTGAAATTTTACAAAGGCAAATCTCAATGAATAATTTCCAAATTTGAACAACTTATTTTTAACAACAAATTCTACTAAAATCAATTAAATTTTTGGGGGTAAGCCCCACGATGGGCGCAAAAAATGTAATGCAGGAAAATATTAGTTGTGTAAATAGGAGGAAAACAAGAAAACTTGTTCCCTAATCTAATCTTCTCAAACAAAACCTTAGATAGAGCAATGGATTGAAAAAAGGAGAGAGATTATACCTGTACTTACCTACAAGATTGCAAAATCCTCCTTTGATGTGTTGGATTTTCTCTTGGATTGCTTGATTGGTTGCTTCATATTTTGTCGATTATTTGAGTAGCACCTCCCTTGATAACTTGATTACTGAATGCTTGATGAAGGATGGGTTGATTGGATCGATGATTCAAGATGAAGATTAAATGATTGAAGAATAAAGAGATTACTATAGATTATGAAACACCTTCCAACTAGTCTCATGGAGGAGGAGAGCTCAATTTATAGCTTGTGGATGGGAGAATGGAGAGTAGAGATTGATCCAAGTAGGATGAGGATCAATGGTTGGAAATTGATGAGAGGATTGGAGGATTCTAGAATTTGAATTCAAATTTCATGGAGGGAAGAAGCTTCCATTGAATTAAAAATTCAATGGAAGGAGAAGGTTAGAGAGGCTTCTAGATTTAGAAGCCTCTAGATTTAGAGGTGGAGCAAATGATTAGATTAGGATTAGATTAGGTTGATTAATGATGATTAGGGGTGAGGTTACATGGAAAGGCTAGGTGTAGGGATGTGTAGAGTAGGTGGTAGGTGAGATGTAGGAATATTAAATTCCTATAAAATATTAATGAAGAATTAAAATAGGATAATAGGATATAATAATGGATTAATGAGATTAATGATAAAATGGGATGTAACCATGGATAAAAATGATTAATGATGAAATGTTGGGATATTTGATAAATGATTAAAAGGGGAAATATGATAAAATGGAGTGTGATCAAATGGATTAATAATAATAATTAATCTTGTGATTAATTATTATATGGGTATGATGATGTTATTTGTGGGAAAAATTAGTCAGAACTAAGCATGTTGATATTTTAGATGTCTACATACATATCCTAATCATACCGAAAAGCTATAAATTAGGATTTTTGAACAAATCACTTGAGAATTTTGTGATTTTGAGAGCAGTAAAATAAATGAAAGGAAATGTATCTTCTTCCACATGTTTAAATGGTGTTTTGAAGATAAAAAGTAGAGTTTTTGAGCTAGATATAAGCAGCAAAGAATGTCAACCATGAAAAACATAATTCCATTCAAGTATTTTGAGCCTACATATTGCTTCTTGTTTCCTTCCAACATGTTGGGGAGCCATTATTTCTTGCATTATCTCAGCCACAATTTTTTTGGATGGGTCATACAGATGTAGTTTCTCCATGGTTTTCAATTTTTGTTGTTGGTAGTCACACTATTCTACCTAAGAAGCTCAGTGGTATCGTGTCCGCAAGTATATGAACATCAAAATATTAGCTTAACAACTTGTAGATGAAATGATGATTACACAATACTACTTTACATGAAATCCTTGGTAGACATGGTTATAACTACTGGCGATGATGGTTTACAAATGTCAATTATAAAATGGAGAGGATGTAACCATAATCCAATAAGAATTGTTGAAATTAGGCACATAAAATAACAACTAACAGAAATAAAATAAAGAATTGCAAATAAAACATATTATTGCAAACTCAGATCAACACTTATGTGCATATATTTCTCCTTCCTTTCCAGAGCTTCAACTCAATATAGTCTCCAATGTATTTTTTCATAAAAACACTTACAATTCCCTCTAATAAATAGATGACTTTCATCTAACAAAAACACTCAACTCTTAAAAATAGAACTAAAAATCACATGCTTTTGTGCAATACAAAGCTTTTGATTTATTTTCTTTAATAACTTATCCTAAACTTAGGAAAATCTAAAACTAAACTCAAAAATAAAAGAATGTAAAAACAAATTGCTTTTTACTTTTCTAGGGGCAAAATTACTCTTTTTCTAACACTCCCCCTTAATTTTTACCTTCAATCTTTTATTTTTCTCGGAGTTGAGTGTACACTTCCATCTAAAATATTCCAAATCACAAACTCCCAAATAAGTTCTTAAATACTCAAAACTTCATTTCCCAAAGATTTCGTAAAGATATCAGCAAACTAATTTTTAGATCTGCAAAATTCAAGACAAATTTCCTTGTTGTTAACCAACTCCCTGATGAAGTGATACCGTGTCTATGTGCTTGCTCCTCTTGTGAAAAACATGATTTTTGGCCAATGCTATTATTGAATTGTTGTCACAAAAATTTCGTAGCATCCTCTTGATTCTGCCTCAAATCTTTCAACACTCTTCTCATCCAAACAACGTGACATGCTACTCATGTTGTTGATACATACTCTGCTTTTGCTGAAGATAGTGTGACTATGGGCTACTTCTTTGATGCCCATAAAACTACGCTGTTCTAAAGTGAAAAGCATAGCCGAATGTGATTTTTCTATCATCTATACTTCCGACACTATCATTGTCTCAGGTAACCTATGAGTTTAAACTCATTTGATGTTAAATACAAAATTCCATGATTCTTAGTTCCACATACATACCTAAAAATCCTTTTTCCAGCTTTTGCCAATGTGAATCTTTTGGAGATTCCATGAACCTTGAGATGAGGCTCACACCATACATAATATTCAACCTTGTGGTTGTCAAATACATGAGACTTCCAACTATCCTTTTGAACAATGTTGGATCTACAAATGATTCACTATCATATTTTCTTAACTTCAAACCTACTACAATTGGTGTTGGCGTTGGCTTGCAATTCAACATGTTAAATCTCTTCAAAACATCATTAACATACTTTTCTTGTGAAATAAAAACTCTAGCTTCTGATTGTTGAACTTCAATTCCCAAAAACTAGTACATGAGGCCTAGATCTATCATCTCAAATTCTTTCTTCATAGCTGATTTGAATGAATTTGTAGATATATTTACAGTGATGATTAAATCATCCACATATAAATAAAAAATAAAAATTTACCTTTCTCATTGATCTTGATGTATGAGGTAGGCTCATTGTTGCTCCTACTGAAACCATTTTGTATCAAATAAGAATCAATCATGTTGTACCAAGATCTAGGTGCTTTCTTGAGACCATAAAGTGATTTTTTCAACCTGTATACCTTTCTTTCATGACCTTCAATCTCATAACCTTTTGACTAATTTACATAAACTTCTTCTTCAAGAAAACCATTCAAGAATGTTGATTTTACATCCATATGATAAATAGGCCATTTGTTTTGAGCTACAATTTCCAAAACCATTCTTATCATGTCCAAATGTGCTATAGGTGCAAACATCTCATTGTAATCTACTCCATATTATTGTGAAAAACCTCTGGCAAAAAACCTTGGTTTATGTTTCTGTGCTTTACCATCAACATTATATTTGGTCTTATAGACCCACTTCACTTCTATCACACCCTTTCCTTCTAAAAGATCTACCAATTCTCATGTATGATTCTTCTATATGGCGTCTATCTCATCATCCATGGCTTGAACCCAAAATTCATTGTTTATAGCCTCCTCAAAGTATAATGGATCTCGCATCTTGAGAAAACAATGCAAAAACTAAAAAAGCATTAATTGTATCAACATTATAAATCTCAATAAGACTCCTTATTTTCTATGCAAAAGGGATATCCGATGAGGGACTATTTTCTACTAAAGGAGTAACTTCTAGTGTTCTTTGTGGTGGTTGATGCATGTTTAAAGAAAACTAAAATCTTGGAGACCTCCTAGATGTAGATGGAGGTGTAGTTTGTGCTACAACTTGTGGTGCATGTCCAAGATTTGAAGAAGATACAATACCTTGTTGCTCAATGTGTTGGTACCCAGATTTAATATCCTTCACAACTTGAGCTGCATCATGGATTTTACAAGACACTCAGAGGCAAACAAATAGTTTATATGTTGTTTTGTAGCCAAGGAAGCAATTTATTTGACTTGTTAGCACTCAAGCTTTGAAGAAGTGGGTAACACCTTGGAAGGATTTGATCTAATCCTCACTATTTTAGGTTGTGCCTATCAACCAAGGTAAGAGAACCTATATCAGAGCCTCTGTTTTTGTAAAGGAGGTGAAAATATCCTTTGCATCTTGTGCAGATTGTATGGAGATGGCCTTTAGAAAAACATGATCAATTTCCCATTATTTGAACTCGACATGAGTTGTCACTACTAAATGATGGAAATGCTTTCAAGACAAGGCTAAGGCTACTAAAGACATGGTATGATCCTGATTTGCTTTGTGCATTTTTGTAAATGGATTGTATTCTTTTGTTGACACACAATACAATGCAGGGGTATTATAGGTAGGATGAGTTAATTTGAAATGAATTTTTGGGTGGGAGATATTCAGACAAGACTAACCAGAATTTTCCAACTTCTTTGAGGACCTTTGCAAAACTTGAAAGACTCAGACAACAAAAATGCTTCAAAGAGGTTAAGGTGTTCCTTTAACTAGGATATGTGCATCAAATGGAAGCCCAGATCTGCACTCTTCCACACAATATCTGATGATTTATCACAAAATCTTGAGTTAAATGAATCAACAAAGCATTTAGAAATTTCTATTCTATCAGACCTAAGGTACCCCCAAAGGTTTACAATCAAATATATATCAAGGAAAGAAGAGTGAATTTAAATTTGTTTATCCCTTCATCAGATGAAAGCTCTTCTGATTATGGAATTACAAATGCCACTAAGCTGTTACCATAATTAGATTTGCATGATCAAAAGGAAATTCCAAACACCAGTTATTTAAACAGAGCAACAAACACAAATTGAAAACATTCTTAAAAATAAGTAAATGCAAATTTTACCAATAGACATCATAAAATAATCTAGAATGACCAAATCTATTATCAAGGGAATGTTATAAGAACAATCTCAGAGTTTGTTAGTGGCTATACATTTGTAACCAACCTAACATGATACAAATTTGATGCAAAAAGGAGTTAAAATGGTTCTCAAGTGGTTTCTCAGAGAATGGGCTTCTTCCCAGATTTTCCTATGAAAATTTTAAGTTTTTCTGACCATTTGCATGACAAATTCATGCAATATATATCTTTCACTCACTCACTCACTTTGTCCCTCAAATCTTCCCTCCAAAAGTGGAATATTCGAAGCACCTTTGCTTCGTAATATTTCTGGAAAATGACATTTAACAAACTCACAAAAATTTTCTAGTCATTCTTTCAAAAGGTGAAACATTAGAAAAATTTCATCATTCTTCAAAGTGGAAGCACGTTTTTCATTCCCCACGCATGTAGACCCCTTTCATTTCATTATTTCATCTTTTCCTTTCCCAAATTTTTACTCTGTAACTTTGGATTTGGTAATTCATGTTTTTCACGAATTAGAGTAAAAATTCATTTGAAATGTGCTTTGGATTCACAAATTGAGCCCCCAATTCAATCAATTCGGACCCTGCAGGCCAAAACGACACGAATTGGCAAAAAATTGATGAAGATTGATGCAAAAATGCATCTCCAAACTTCCTGGAGCTCAAATGGCGGCCAAACTGGTGAAATGCACAACTACCGTCGATTTGTTCTTATCTTTAAATCTGAGCCCTCCACATGGCATATCCGGGAAAAAAGGTCTCGGGGAGACTTTTTACCTTTTTACAAGTTTTTGAAAATTTGCAAAATTTCTTGATTTCCTTTGCTGCTCCTGCCTTTGATTTGGGTCTAACACGTGGTGCAATATGACTGAGATACGGAGTCGTGGCTCAATTTTACACATTTTACATCTTTTTAGACAAAGGAAAAAATTTCAATTTTCCTCCGCGGCTCCGCCCTCCCGCAAGACACGTGTCCTCATATGATTGGCTAAGGGGCAGCGCTTCTCATTTCATATTTTAATCATATTTCGCGAAGGAAAATTTTTAACATTTCCTCCGCCAGCCCACACCTCCGCCATTGACTCCTTAGATGAATTTTGACTTTTTACCTTTGGGCTCGTGGGTCCATTTTGATGATTTTACCCTTTTGATAACTAGAGGCTAAAAATACAACTTGCCTCCGATGGCCCGCCTCCCGCCTCTGAGCCTTGATGCTAACACGTGTCTTCATCCCATTGGCTACGAGTTTGCGGTCCAATTTTATACTTTAACTCTTTTTCACCAAAGGCTGAAAAGTATCAAACTCCTTCGCCTTTCCATCTCCCCGTCTGTCATGTGTCCTCCTCTGATTGGATGTGGGCCTTAGAGGATTTTCTTCATTTCCACGCATTTTCCAAAGTGCCCTAAGGCAAAAAACGACCCACCCTTCCACTTTCACTCTGCCTGCGACACGTGTACCTCCTCCGAGGCATGCGAAGTGTGGGGTAGCTTGGACATTTTTCCAAAACACAAAAACATTAAGTTTTTAGAAATGACCCACCGATCCTTGTCCAATTACAAATGGCCATGTATGCAAAAGTATATGAGCTAGAATTTGATGGGAAAAGGACGCTCATATGACCGTCAAAAATGTAGAAATTGCCAGCGACCCCAAAATCGATTTTTCATTTGTGGGTGAAGAACTTTTCGATTAAAAGACAAATGGAAAGTGATTTTAGGTAATTTATGACCATGGAAAGGGATTTTTGAGGGAAAATAAGTACAAATCGAATGATTTCAAGCTCTAAAGGCAAGGAAAAAATGGTAGAGGCATTTGAAATGGGAAAAATTAGGGCAAAACGTAAAGTAAACTTGGGGATTCCTTCATAATGGTGCAAAATGGAGGAAATGCGAACAACACATAACACTCAAACACAAAAATGAAGTTGTTTTTTTCAAATTTGAAGTATATGAGAATCCCAAAACCGTTCTTCCTCAGAAACAGGGAAAAAACACATTTCTCCTTAGCAAAACAAGGATGTTTCAAATTGGGCACCAACATTGGCTCCAGCTTGGGGATGGGCACTCCCTCGCGAGTGCCACAAGAAATGAAGCAGACCATGTGCCAAAAAACCATTGGGAAAATGAATTCACAAGCCAAAACATCCAAAAAACCAACTGATAAACCAACAAAAAGGGCTGCCACACACAAAGGCAAACCAAAAACTGACCAAAACAACAACAAACAGAAAGCAGAAACAAAATCGTACACTATGTAAGTGATATGCAAAATTATGTTTTGGGGATCAATCCAATAAATGCTTCAAATGTTTGCCATTAATGTGAAACTCAAGCAATTCCCCATCTAGTTCCTTGAGGAAAAAAGTATTCTCACCAATTCTTATGTCAATTAAATATGGGCCCATCCACAAAGCATGAAATTTACCATGCTTGCCCTTATTTTCATGCCTACTATCCCACAACAACACAAGATCTCCAATACTAAAATCTCTTGGGGTTACCTTCTTATCAAACAACTTCTTCATTATTTCTCTAAATTTGACATGCCTCTAATGGGATGCTCTTCTTGCTTCATCAAGTTCAACAATCTGATTAATCCTTACTTCATATGAACTGATTTCTTGATCTTCAAGTTGTTGAACAAACTGAAATGAAGACAACTATAGATGTAAGGGCAACAGAGCTTGTGTTCCATATACCAATTCAAACGGGCTTTTACCAATAGCTCTTTTGGTAGTGATCCTATCAGCCCAAACAACAAACTTTAGTTGTTCACCCCACTTCTTCTTGTTTAATTCCAAAGTCCTTTTAATAATCTTCAACAAGTTTTTATTTGGACTCATCCTGTCCATTTCCTTGTGGATTGTAGTTAGAAGCATATGTCAACTTTATTCCATATTCTTTGCACATTACCACTAAAGGTCCAGCTCTAAAACTCATGGCATTATCAAGTAACAATCTTGACTGGAACTCCAAATTTGTAGATGATATGATTCAATATGAAGTCCATTACAACTTGGTGCATTGCCTTCCTAGTGGGGATTGCTTCCACCCGGCTTTTGAAGAAATCAAGAGCGACCAAAATCCATTTGTGTATAGACTAAATGAATAGATATTTCACCAATGAAGTCCAGCCCCCATTATTTGAAAGGAGCTTCAATTGATACATGTTGTAAAGGAAGGGAGCTGAAGCTTTCATTCTTCCAGAGAAACGCTGACAACTCTCACATCTTCTAACCAACTGAGTTGCATCTTTAAAAAGAGTTGGCCACCAATAACCAGCCCTCAAAATATTGTGTGCAGTAACCTCCTAGAAAAATGTCCTCCACAAACTCCCCATTGAAATCAACAATTATTTTGGGAGCTTTATCTTCAGTCACACATCTCAAGAGGATTCCCTCAGGGTTCTTCCAAGCCAACCCAAAGTTTGTAATGATATATTTTTGAGAAGCCAGCTTGAGAGCTCTTTTGATTTTTATTCAAATGTCTAGGGCAACATAGGTGTCTGAGATAATAGATTACATCCTTGTACCACTCAGAGTTCAACCTTTTTTAAGAACATCTACCCTCTCTTCTTCTACTTCATTTATTTCAGCATTCTACAAATTGCTTTCAACCATGAGCTTGGCAAGACCCAAACCTCTTACTAGCTTTGTGGTCTGAATTTCCATATCATACTCCTGCAATTTGTTAACCCACCTGCATATTTTTCTTGAAATCTCCATCTCTGATAAGACATCTTTTACCATTGTGTGAGGAACATAAGCAACAATTTTGGAACTCAAAATATAAGGCCTAAAAACTTTAGTTGCTTTCACCAATATAAAGGCCTGCTTCTCCATGATTGTGTATTTTAACTCAGCTACTTGCAATTCCTTACTAAATAAGGCAATAGGCCTCTCAGCTCCATCATCATCCTTTTGCAACAAAACAAATGCAATGGTGTGCTCAGAAGCAAAGGAGAAGATTTGGAAAGGTTTCTTGTAATTTGGGGCTGCTAGAATAGGAGCATGCTTCAATGCTTCCTTGATTCCATCAAAAGCTTTAAGGGCAGCCTCTTCCCACTTGATATTCTGGTCCTTCTTCAACATGTAAGTAATGGGGAGAGTCAACTCAGCAAAATTAGACACAAACCTTCTAATGAAATTGATTTGACCAAAGAAAGATTGGATTCCTTTCTTAGTTTTGGAACCGGGATCTTGCTTGATAGCTTCTATCCTTTGTGGATCAATCATAACTCCTTCTTTAGACACAATGTGACCAAGTATTTTGTCTCTTTGAACTCCAAAATGGCACTTCTTTGGATTGAGTGAAATGTCATATTCTCTACATCTGATCAGCATTCTTTCCAAATGTTGTAAGTGGTCACTTCTTTTGCTAGAAAAAATAGTAATATCATCTTGATAAACAACAATAAAATAATTGATATAACCAGCAAAGGCAACATCCATGGCCATTTGAAAAGTATCTCCAACATTCATTAAACCAAAGGGCATCCTAACAAAAACATATGTTCCCCACGGAGTAGTAAAGGTAGTTTTAATCCTCTCTGATTCTTTGACAACAACTTGGTTATAACCGGAGAAACCATCCAAAGTAGAAAGCATTTCAGAACCAATCACTAATTGCAACATGTTTTCCATGTTTGGTAGAGGATAGTTGTCTTTCATTGATGCTCTATTTAGATTTCTGAAATCCACACAAAGTCTGATATCTCCATTTTTCTTTCTGACCGGCACCAAGTTTGCAACCCAAGAAGAATACCTTGTGGGTTGAATGATTCCTCCATCTCTCAATTTTTTCAATTCCTCTTGCATTTTGAGAGAAAGGAGTGGGTTAATTGGCCTTTTCTTTTGTCTAAATGGTTTGGCATCTTTCTCAAGAGGGATCTCATGTTGGAATAAGTCTTCTCTATATGCTTTCAGCTCGGAATAAGACCAAGCTAAACAGTCTTGATATTGTTTCAACAATTGGATGTAGGACTATTTTTCTTCTTCATTGTTTAAACCACTCCCTAACAAAATCTTCCTTGGTTTTTATTTGTTCCCAAGTCATGCTCTTCAACATCTCTAGATGTAAACATGTTTCTATTGATTACACAATCAGCATTGTTAAAATTTGACTCAAGAGCAACCAGCCCTCTAGGGATGGTGTTAGTCTTCAATTGAATGATATCCTTGCCAAACAAGGTTTATTTTCCATCAACATTACACACCAATGGTTCCAAATCAATATGTTGATTCACAAACTCACCTTGGTTTTGAAAAAACCTCTGAACTCTAGCATCATCATCAAACACTTGCTAATGCTTGATGTTATCCAGATTACAGGCCTAGTGAGTATCTCAACATCATATTCACAATATGGAGAAATGATACAATTGTCAAATCTAGACCCCAACACTACCATCTTATCAACAATCATATTTAAACATTTTTCATGATGAAGAATGTTAAATTAATTAAACATCTCAATCAGATCCCAAACTGCATTTTTGTATTGTTTCATCTAGTGATTTTTTTGTTACTACATACTTTCTAACTTGTTTGACAACCAACTAAGAATCTCCTTTACAACATCTTTTACACCATACTTCCAAGCAATACTAGGCCCTAATAAGTAATGCCTCATACTCAGCTATGTTATTGGTGCATTCAAAGTTAAGTTTTAAAGAAAAATAAATTCCTCTTTTCTTGGAGAGATCAAAACAACACCAGCACCATTACAAAATTTGGAGCAAGCTCCATCAAATACAAACGTCCATGGTGATCCTACCTCTTCAAGACACTGATAATGATCCATCTTGTGCTCCTTACCATTAGCAAACCCAAAAAAATTATCAACATCAACATCAGTAAATAATACTTCATAAGAAGCATTGTTTGGATCCTCAATTAGATGCAACATCTTCTTCTCTCCATATAATTTTACAAGGCTACCTTCAATGGGAATGGTGGAAAAATACATATCCATTTGGACACTCCCTCCAACACTTGCAGCCCACTTTCTTGACAATAACATACCCCATTTGGTAGGGCAATCAACAATTACAACATCAAGTTTCAAATTCTTACCCGGATAGGCTACAAGTTACACCACCAAACCTTTGACACACCCAACAACTGGCACTTCCCTAAATCCATGGTAGTACACTTTCCATATGTAATGAAATTACTTGATTAATTATGATTATCACCGCAATAGAACACCAAATAACACAATATTGCAAATAAGTTATCTCAATATGAAAGTAGAATAGCTTGGCCACTTCGAGGGGGAAACCTCCAAAACATATAATAAGACTCAAATACTCAACATAATGATCATCCACTACCTATAACCCCTATTTATACTATTCCTATGATATGGCCATCAACAAGGCTGACCAAACAATGATAATAGATCATTTATGAAAGAGATACATCATAAGAAGAAGTTATGATAGCCACAAGTCAGCTATATCCATCCCATGTAAGATATATAATTAAGGGTGTAACATGCACCTCCCCTTCAAAGAAACATTATCCCCAATGTTGGGAAGCCCTGGATGTTGCTGCATGAATGCTTCATCTTCCCATGATGCATCCTCAATATTCATATTCTTCCACTTGATCAGGTACTCGATAATGAATCTGGTCCTCATTCTTTTGGTGTGTGTCTAAAGAATGCCTTTAGGTTCCAATATGATCCTTCCTTCCTCATTCAGTTCCCTAACTAATGCACCGATTGGGTGGAAATGTGTTGCCTAATAACTTTCTTTAAGCAAGAAACATGGAAGACTGGATGTATTCTACTTCCTGGAGGGAGATCTAGCTTATATGCCACACTACTAATTTTTGCAAAACTCTGTGAAGGACCATAGTATTTAGGAGCAAGCTTATTATCCTTTTGTTTCGCTTTTTAAGGATAACTTCTTATATGGCTGTAACCTTACAAAAATAAAGTCTCCCTCTTCAAAGTGTCACTCACTTCGATGTTGATCAGCTTGTTGCTTCATATGGTTTTGTGCCATTGCCAAATTTCTCTAAGACTAGAGAGTACCTCATGTTGGTGTTGAATGTGATCTTCGAATTCTCTCACCTTTGGTTTGAACTTTAAGATAGATATGAGTGATGGAGGATGGTACCCATAAAGTTCCAAAAATGGAGACATTTTGGAGGAGGTATGAAATGAAGTATTGTACCACCATTTTTCCAGTGGCAACCATTACACCCAACGTTCTTGTTTATCTGAAGTAAAACATCAAAGATATCCGTCTAAACATTTATTTACCACCTCAGTTTGCCCATCTGTTTGGGGATGATAAGAGGAACTTGGGCTAGTTGGGTACCTAGACATGAGAACAAATCAGTCCAAAAGTTACTTGTAAATATTGGATCATAATCACTTACTATAATTTTTGGCGTGCCATGGAGCTTTCAAATTGTATCCATAAAAGAGATGGCAAATCTGTACTAGTGTGAAAGAATGAGCCATGGCACAAAAATGAGCATATTTGGTAAGTCTCTCTACCACGACCATGATGACACTTTTCTCTTCTGATTTAGGTAATCTTGTGATGAAATCCATTGATACCTCTTCCCATCTCTCACTAGGAATAGACATAGGTTGGCGAAGACCAGTGTGTCTTAATGGTCTCGCCCTTATTTTTGGCAAACCAAATATTTGCCAATTTTTTTGAACATATCCTTTTAACCCCTCCCAAAATAAATCCTTCTTAACTCTATGATATGTTTTCAGGACCCCAAAGATGGCCACCTATTGGAGAAAATGTAGCTTTTAAAGAACATGGTGTTTAAGTGTAGAGTTCTTACATAGATATAACCGATCTTTTGTGCCACAATTTATTCCCCTACCATATAAATTGAGCTGATATGGACAAATCTACTTGGAGATTTTGAATAAGAATATGTGTGGTCGCATCTTTCTTCCATTCTTCACGTGTTTGATCTACCCAATCTACATTTAGTATAGATATGACACATAACAATGCTTTCGCGCAGACTCATCCCTCCTGACAGAGCATCATGCGACCAAATTTTCCTTTCCTTTCTTATAAAAAATCTCAAAGTCATATCCCAACATCTTAGTGACCCATTTTTGTTCTTTTTTGAAGATAGGCATAGCTCTTAGAAATATTTCAAACTATCATGATTAATTTTTACCTTAAAATGTCTACCCATCAAGTATGGTCTCCATTGTTTGATCGCATGTAGTATTTCCATCATTTCCTTTTCATATGTGGGTTTTAAAAATTCTTTCCTTTTAGTTGTCGGCTCCCAAAAGCAATGGGGTGTCCTTCTTGCATTAGTACTACTCCAATTCCATTTCCTGAAGCATCGCACTAAACTATGAAAGTTTTGGAGAAATCTGGGGCTGCAAATACTGGAGTGGTGCACATAGTTGCCTTCAATTTTTCAAATTCCCTAGATGCTTCCTCATTCCACTGAAAGGATTCCTTATTCAATAATTTTGTGAGTGGTGCTGTTACTATATTGTCATAGTTTTTGAAAAATCTACAATAATACCATGTGAGACCTAAGAAACCTCGTAATTGTTTGAGGGTTCTTGGGGTTTCCCATTCCACCATGGCTTGGATCTTGTGAGGGTCCACCTTAACACCTTTATGAGAAACAATATGGCCCAAGTATTCCACTTCATGTACCCCAAAAGAACACTTCGAAGGCTTGGCATAAAGTTGATGTTGCTCTAAGACTTCTAAGACAATATTGACATGATGTAAGTGTTTCTCCCACGATTTGTTGTAGATGAGTATATCATCAAAAAATACTAAGACAAAATTTCTTAGGAATGGTCTAAATACTGAATTCATCAAGCTTTGGAATGTGGAGGGAGCATTGGTAAGACCAAATGGCATCACTAGGAATTCATAATGGCCTTGATGAGTTCTGAAGGTTGTCTTATGAATATCTTCTTTCTTGACTCTAATTTGGTGATACCCAAAACGCAGATCTAGTTTTGTAAAATAAATGGCACCATGCAACTCATCTAATAAATCATCAATGATGGGAATAGGAAACTTATCTTTGATAGTGAACTTGTTAAGCTCTCTATAATCTAGACACATGTGCCATCTTCCATCCTTGTGACACACCATCACCACGGGAGTAGAATAGGCACTCTGACTGTGACGAATAATACCCATTTCTAACATTTCCTCCACCATCTTCTCGATCTCACTCTTTTGCACATATGGATATTGTACGTACCCAAAATTGTATGTGTTGTACAATCACAAATTGGTTACGAAAACCCCAATGATGATTCAGATCTCTTCGCAAGGTGTTCGGAGTCCAGAAAAGTTCACCAAGTGCATAATTGCATCCTAGAATACCTTACCCAAACTTTGCATGCTTCATTTCAACCTCTGGCCCCCTTTTCTTGCTTTTTTGCCTTTAAGTTACAGGACCGCCACCGGGCTGCGGTCCTACCCTCGTGATCGATCAGCACCGCCACCATCCATGGTGGTGGTCCTCCAACTTTTCCAGAAGCTTCCGATGCACTCAAGAACGTGGAAATCAAGTTGCGCTTGCAACTCTCCACCGCTTCTGCATTTTTAAGAGTTTTTCAGCCACTTGGTAATGGTAGTGCTCCATTTTTAATAATATAGCATGGAAAATTGAGCTTGCCTTCTAGTAAGTGGAAATGCTATAAATACCCAACTTGTTTACAAGCAAATGGCCCCTCTCATTATATGTTTTATCATTCAGTGCATTTGAAGTTCCTCCATAAGTCTCTGCAAGTTAGGACTTAGCATATGTTCTCAGCCTCTCAGTTCAAGGCTCTTCATTTTCTTGGTTTAGAGATCACTCGATCTCTCTAGTTCAAATTCATTTCATTGTTATTCTCCAAGCAAATAGCTTAGCACAGTATCAGTTCTAGATCAAATTCACTTACAATTTAGTTTTGTTTAGGATTATAGTTTTGTTTCGTCACAGGAAGAATAGGTCCTAGAATTTTAGGTGAGTCTTGTCGTATCCCTGCAACAATCCTGCTAGGAATCACATAGCCAAGCTCTATTCTCTTGCGCTATCTCTCTCCTACTTGCATTCCATTCGGTTTACCTCCAAGCTACCATTGTTCAAATACCTTCTCCTATTGCCACTGCCACATCCTTACCTTTCTGGATTCACGAGAACATGAAGGAACGAAGAAATCACACTGAGGGGACAAGTTACGATACAACCGGATTTGCCACTGTTCTGCAAAGCTCTAGGTTTGTTTTGTCAAAGTTGTAGTTTACAACGTATCAACTAGAGTAGTAAATCATTTCTTTTCAAGTAAACGCTTGCCTTCAATATTATCGAGGAAGCTGTGGGGAATGATAGCTTCTAAGAAGCTGTGATTCGTTTCTCACTTCTGAGGTAGGATTGAAGGTCTTTTCAGTCAAATTTGTTAAATATTTGTACTTACATCAGTTCACAAAATGCACAAGCAAATAGCTACATCTGGCTAGCTTGCTTGTTTTAAGCTTTATTTCTAGATTAGTTGCTCTTTGAATTTATTCAAGTTTATATCTCGGAAAAGCACAAAAATAGGCATAGTGTAGATTCAATTTCATAGTTAGTTTGCTTTATTCAGTTAAGTTTGTTTATATTTTGCATGACTATCATGGGACCAAGAGAGCCCAGGGATTATATATTTGAGCCAGTGATACCCCAGCCGAACCTCTGCATGGCCTTAGCTGATATAGATCAAGGACTTAGGATCCACGTCTTCCAAACAACTACAAACCAACAAGCAATTAGTGAATAGTTAAGAGAATTGAACATTGAAGACGACAAAGCACACGAGTTCTGGTCAAACCAACCCAACTATAGACTGCCTTGATAGGGCATCTACATGACCATACAAGAACCTGAAAGAGAACAAACATTTGGTTGTGACCCATTAGTTCTATAGCCAGCATGTAGGAGACCTTCTCGACGTAGATACGGGCCTACGCATACAAGTTGCTAGGACACCTGTGAGGTATTCTGAGAAGATCGCACAACTCCTAATATTGAATATAGAGGCTGAGAAAGCTTACGACTACTGGATAGTCGGAAGATGGGATTGATTCTTCACATGACCATAAAAGGTCCACAACAACAACGAATTCACGGTTGTGATCCCCAGGTCCCACAACCCAATGGGCCTGTAAACCAATCAAACATCGACACCGGCTTACGCGCTAGTGTTCAAGATCCTCACCACTCCCACCGGATATCATTGTACAACTTTCTATTTTGGACGTAGAAGCCAACCAAGCCAACATTTTCTGGGTCAGACTAGAAAATCATCCATAGTGTTCTATAGATCCTCTACAACTTTCGCCATCACTTTCATGACCCTATTCGAAACATACACGAAGCACCCGTTGGTCACTTTCCAAGAGTCCAACAACCAATGACAGAATCTCGGCAGAGCTCGACATCGATTGGAGCCTCCGAATGGTTATAGTGTTGAACCGATCCATAACACCAGTTTAGGTTAGAAGAGCTTTCCTCGCTTTAGATTCATAGCTCCCATTATTGCGTATAGAGGATTTAGGATTGCCCTGACTAATTTTTCCATATCCGCATATATTCCACTTTCACCAGCTATCTCGACATGACCTCGGGAGGTCGGGTATGGAGAAAAGCTTGCTTGATGATTCTCACGCTCACCTGTCACTTTTCTATCATACAAAATTGGTGAACCCAACGTGAAACAAACAATTGTTTCCCTTTTATTTTCATTTCTTTCTTTCATTCACCTTCACTCTTTCCCATTATTTTGTGGGTATTCATATACCCCTCGAATATGTTGGGATACGACACATATGGCAAACCTCTCTCAAGTCTTGAAACATATTATGGTCAGACAAGTAGACCACAGACACCATCACTTTCTTGCATGGGATGACAATTACTCAAGTAACTACTTATCTTCACAAACTCCCCCTCAAAGAACTAGCTCTAGTTCTTCGTTCCGAATTGAGGAGTTGGATCAGCTCACACAAACACAACAACTAGAGCCCTTAGGCTCTAATAATATGACATTTACTAGAGAATCCATTTTCGTCTCCTCGGATTTTGTTCAAGACCACAAATCAGTAGACAGTCAGATCCACTCCCATTTTTGGATGAGGAGTATTTAGCACGTTACACTAGAAGTGAGCAACACTTCCAAAACATGTACCCACCTATAGGGAGTTTGCAAACACAACCCGATACCCTTCTTCAAGAAAACACCTCCATTCCTCCATCTATCAGAAATACTCTTGGAGAGGCTTGGCAGGATAATGATCAATTCATAGCAGGGTACCATACCCCTCGCAACCTCAAGGGGTGCCACAACAACTACCATGATAGAACACTACATCATCACCAATCAAAGTCATCTCGGCTCTAGTTGATAGGGTTAGAGGACTAGAGCTTGCTCAAGAAAATCAAGCTTCACACTCAGGGCAAGCAGGAACTCCCAACCCTCACTATCATCCTAGCCAGGTTGACCTCCTCACGGGAGTAGGCACTTTGGGCATGCCACCTCAACAATCATATAGTTATCCACAACAAGCACCAACTAGAACCGCATTTTCAAATGTTGCTCCAGTTGAAAATATGATACCTCCCGGCTTAGTACCAAACAATCCATATCAGAGCAATGCTCCCCATACTTAAACATTTATTCAAAGTCACCACAGGGAGATATGTTCTCTTCTCCCGAGATGTTCACTCAACCACAGGGGTTTCCTTATGCCCCTACAAACACATATGCTATGCCATATCAACAACCCGTTCCACCTCCACCCCCTCAACAAGCACCATCAATGGTCGAAACTTATGCGGATTGGGACTTACTCCGAATATTTAAAAGAACCTTTAGATTTTATAATACGAAGCATCATGCTTCCAAGACCCCTTCCTGATTTACCCAAATACAAAGGGGAGGGAGATCCGAATGCTCACATTAAGGCCTATGCCATGACCATTCGAGAACTACTCCCTTGGGATGCGGTTGTTGCTAAAATATTTCCCAAAACCTTAGAAGGCATCACCCTCGATTGGTATTATAGAATACCTGAAGCCTCGATACATTCATTCAAACAACTCATGTCAGAATTCATCAAGGCTTTCAACATGAACAAACTATTAAGAACATGCATCGGGAATTCTTACACATTAAACAAGAGCACAATGAGTCTGCTGCCCATTTCATTCAAAGATGGCGCATAGTTCTCTACTCTTCAGCAAGTGCTCCAAACATGGATCAGATGGAACTATGTGATTTATTCCTTCATTCCCTCAATAGAGAGATAAAGGAAGAAGTCCAGAAGTTCCCTCTGAGGACTTATGATGAAGTACTTGAGAGTGCTCTAAGAATAGATCAAGCGGCGATAGATAGTGGTCGTAAAACTTATGGAACAAATGGGAGATTAATTACTCCCAACCAAAACACTACAACCTTCCCAATACTGGGGAGTACCAATCAAGGACCCAAGATCCTTAACAAAAACCGTGGGGTTACAACAGATGGAGTCACTGATCAGGTAAAAGACCAAAATGTTGTAAACACCCCGCACCTACTAATAATCAATGCAATAACAACTTTTCTCTCAGCAATCAATGTTGTAGATTTTAATCATCCTCCACAACAGCAAACAACAACAACAGAAAATCAGTCACAAGGCCCTATCCAGGGCCCAGATGGATATCAAAACCAAAACCAAAGGCAGTCTCAAAACTACAATTATAACAATCAACAACCCAATCAAAGCTTTGGGCCACAACAAGACTTAAACCAATGACCACGGAATTATAATCCTAATTTATACTGCGGCTTCCATAGAATCCGAGGTCATGATGCTAGAACTTTCGCAATTGCAATAAATTCATACAACGTTTTCCAGAAGACCAAAGACAACTCTTTATAGATATGTTTTTAGCAAATTCTACATAGTACCTATGCCAAACACTTACACAGGGGTAGTCTCCCCTCAAAATGCACCCCTCAAGATCTTTAACGATCCACGCTCCCAAATCACTCTAACAATAACAAGTTAAATCCAAGCGGAATGAACAAGGGTGTTATGACAGGAAACAATGATCATGAAGCTTCGACTTCATCAAATCCAATGGTTGCACCCCAGTTAGGAACTGACCACAAACCAAGATAGTTGGCCTGGTAGAATTAGATATCGAGCTACCCGTAGAAACCATAACAAGAACATGGGATTATTCTTCTCAACCAGTTCCAAACTATCCGTTAGAACAGATAACATTCAACAAACATTGGTAAAACCCATAGGTGCTTATGATTTAATTAATGACTTAACGAAGACCTTCTCTCATATTTCCTTTTTGGATTTATTGAAGAACTCTCCCACCCATAGGGCTACTCTCTTAGAAGCATTAGGCCTTGGTCATTTAATTAACATCACCCCTCCTTCAGAAACATAGGTAAACCATGTAGACTTTGATGTCTACCCTCCAGGGTAGGTAGATAGGGATACTGAGTTTATATTTGATATAAGAAAAATGCCAACAGACACTGAAATTACACGTAGAGGTGACCCACCCTTACATTTACAGGTATGGGTTTATAATAACTATGTTAAGCACGCAATGGTTGATGATGGGGTAGCAGTTAACATAGTCCCCTTCACCTTTCTTCAAAAACTAGGATATGGAGAAACAAATTGTTCCACAACACGAAATATGCTAAGGGGTTATGATAGCCTCAAAGCAACTTCAATTGGAACCATAGTCTTGCTAGTCACCTTAGGGCCTAAGACAATCCTCACCAAATTTTATATTATAGATCGGGAAACCAACTATAATATGATCCTCGGTCGACCATGGATACACCACATGAAGGCAATCCCTTCTACCTTATTTCAAGAAGTAAGGTTTCTACACCTAGGAAAGGTCTTTGTGGCACAAGGTGACCCAAAACCCTTCGATATACACCTAGCTGATTTGAAGAAGAGACCAGGCATTCACTCCGAGTTTGAATTACCAATGAATCAACTTAGGAAACCAATTAGTTCAAAACTAGAAGAGAAGTTGATACCTACAACAGACTTGGAAATTACAAATCTAGTCGAGGGCATTCCAACACTCAAAAATGAGGCTAACATCATAGAAACAATATCATTAGGGACTACCGCAAAAATTGTAGAGTTACTAGAAAAGGATCTACCCATTCTCCTACCATTTGATTCCATGGGCATGGGATACATCCTGGGAATTGGTTCTCTTCCATCAGATGAAGTTTGTATGGTAGAAGTAACCGAGGCAGAAGAAACAGACACAAGGGATATCCCAACATCCATCTTTCCAAGAAAATATTGGACTCTCCACTTCGATGGAGCTAGATGTCATTTTGGAGCTGGGGTAGGTGTGATCTTTACTTCTCCCGAGGGAAAGATCCTACCTTTTTCCTTTAAGTTAAACTTTGAGTGTACAAACAATGGGGCTAAGTACGAATCCCTCCTCCTTGGCCTCATCATAGCCAAAAGAATGGGTGTTGATAACATTAGAGTACTAGGAGACTCACAACTAGTTGCAAACCAAGTCTCTGAGGTATATGAGACTAGGGCTGAACATTTACAACTCTATAAAATGGTAGTACTAGATCTAAGCAAAGGATTCAACTTCATATCAATTGAAGTGATCCCATGAGAGAAGAACCTCCTCATAGATTCAATAGCAACCTCATCTTCTCGTTTCACTCCAAACAGTGAGTTGGAAGATACAAGTTTCACGGTATCACTTCGTACTGAACCATTGGTGCGTAAAATACCAACAAACCCACTCCTGACTCATATAGAAGCTGAGAATGATTCTTCTATCCTAGATCACTTCGACAGTGATAGAGTCACTCTCAAACATCTAAACACCTATGCGGAGCTACATCTCGCTCATCACATAGTAGATCTTTCCCTAATCACACATTCCTCTTCCTATTTTGGAAATCCTATGATAGAGTCTCCTCCACAAAAGGATCTCGACATCTACGAGATAGAGAGTGGAGAAATTTTGGAACTACCTTCCAGTGTCGCCTAAATTCGAAGAAGGCAATGCTTCCTTAATCGAAGAAACAATCGACATAAACATTGGAACAAAGGAAGAACTAAAATTTTGAAGTTAGGGTCTTCGTTAACTCTAGAGGAGGTAGAGATACACACCCAAATCCTCAAGGAACACCAAAAGGCTTTCACGTTTAACTACAAAGAAATGACAGGAATTGCACCACATATCACAGTACATAATCTTGTCACTAAACTAGATGCAAAGCCAATTAAACAAAAATCAAGACCAATGAAGCCCAAAGTGGCTCTTATGGTAAAAGAAGAAGTGATGAAACTCCTCCAGGTAGGATTCATCAAACCAGTTGACTATTCACAATGGATATCTAATATTGTCCCCATTCTAAAAAGAATGGGAAAATATGCATTTGCATAGACTTTCGGGATATTAACAAAGCTTGTCCCAAAGATGACTTCCCATTACCATCCATTGACGTTATTGTTGATGCAACAGCTGGATTTGAGTTGTTATCCCTCATGGATGGGTTCTCAGGGTATAATCAGATCAAAATATCTAAGGAAGATCAAGCTAAAACTACATTTATAACTCCCTGGGGAACCTATTGTTACGTTGTCATGCCATTCGGTCTTAAAATGTTGGCGCTACATACCAACGGGCAATGACATATATATTCCATGATCTTATCCATAAGATCGTAGAATCTTACGTGGATGACTTACTGGCCAAGGCCAAAAAGTGATGTGATCACCCGGAAGTACTCCGTATCATTCTCTCACGGTTGATCGAATATGGAGTCACATTGAATCTAGAGAAATGTGTATTCGGTGTAATGGGAGGTAAGCTTCTAGGTTACATTATATCATCACGAGGGATTGATGTTGATCCAGCTAAAATCGAGTTGTTCTTGAAATGATTCCACCATCAAATGAATCTGGCATAAGATCATTTCTTGGTAAACTCGGTGCAATTCGAAGATTCATCCTGACCTAAGTTTTGCTATCCATCCAATCAACAATTTGTTAAAAAATATTATAGCATTGATTGGACAAGTGAATGCAACGAGGCCTTCGAAGCAGTCAAACGCTTCTTTTGTCTCCACCCATGCTAATGCCTCCTAGGCTAGATCATCCTTTGATTTTATACTCACGAGCCACTGATGTCTCACTAGCCTGCATGTTGGCTCAAGAGGATGATGATAAATGAGAATGTGTAGTTTATTTCATTAGTCAGACGTTGCTCAACTATGAGACACGTTATATGCAGGTAGAAAGAGAATGCCTTGCCATAGTCTTTACAACAAAACGCTTAAGGCATTACATGTTGAATCAAGAAACAAGGGTGATTGTCAAGACAGATCACTTACGAACATTCCTCACACAAGGGTCTTTGTCTAAAAAGGTAGGACGCTTCATAACCCTAATGGGTGAATTTGAATTAACATTTGTAAACTAGAAGTCCGTTAAAGGACAAATCATTACAGACTAGTTAGCTGACAACCCATTAGATGGAGGTGATCTGGTAAATCTAGATTTTCCCGATGAATGCATATACTTTGTCGAAACTAAACCCCCCATCTCTACATGCCCTTGGTACACCGATATAATCAATTACATCATGGACCACACATACCCAGAAGGGGCCACTTCCCAACAAAGAAGGTGGTTACGCATCATTGTTGCTAAATACGTCATCTTGGAATAGGTGTTATATCACAGAGCCTTCGACGGGATGTTACTAAGATGTGTTGACATGGAAGAATCTGTAAGGATTCTTTACGAATCCCATAGCAGAGTATGTGGAGGCCACTTCGGTGGTCACGCCACTGCTCGGAAGATACATCGGATGGGCTATTTCTGGCCCACCTTAGAGCATGACGCAGTAGAATTTGTACGTAAATGCCACAAATGCCAAGAATTCTCTCATGAGATTCACATGCCTGCACAAGCTCTACAACCAATCGCAACCCCATGGCCCTTTTCCACGTGGGGCCTAGAATTGATAGGGAAATTCTCTCCCTCATCAACCGATGGCCATAACTTCATAATAATGGCCACATAATACTTTACAAAGTGGGTAGAAGCTATGCCTCTTACCACTGTACCAAGCTCTGTAATAGCTAAGTTTATTTTAAATCAAATCATTTGTAGGTACGGTGTCCCACAAGTCATTATCTCATATAATGGAACATCCTTAAAAAATGATGAAGTCCGTGAACTATGTAGTAAATTCAAAATAAACCATCACATGATTCTCTTTACTATCCTCAAGCCAATGGACAAGGCCGAGGCCACAAATAAAACATTGAAAACCATTCTCCTTAAAACAGTTAAGGAGAACAAACGAGACTGGCACCTAAAGCTATACCCAGCCTTGTGGGCCTACCGAACATCAATAAGAACACCAACAGGGGCAACCCCTTTTTCATTGGTATTCGGAGCCGAAGCTATTTTTCCAATAGAAGTCAAGATACCTAGCCTCCGCATCTCATTACAAGGGATCTTAGGTGAAGAATCCTATAGAGAGGCACGACTCTCGCAATTAGAAAGTCTTGATGAGGCTAGATTAAATGCCGAGCAAAGACACAAAGCCTACGCTGACCGAATGTGCCGGCAATATAACAAGAAAGTCTACGAATGAGAAATCTACAAAGGAGATCTAGTTCTAAGACTAGATAGCCGGATTGATAAGAAAACCAGTGAAGGAAGGAAATTCCAGCCTAAATGGCTAGGCCCATACCGAGTCATGAAGGACTACGGAAATGGAGCATATCTCCTAAGCACACTAGAAGGTGAGGAATTTAATGAAACTGTCAATTCCTTACATCTTAAATGGTTTCACGCATAAGTAACCAAACATTCCTCTTTGTATATTATGTCAACCTGCATCACATTAGTCATTTAGTTAATTCATTTTGTTCGCTTGTTTTGTAAATGTTGTAGTCAAGGAACTTATTCTTAAGTGATTTATTACAAGCTTCGAAAATATTGGCAAAAGTATTCAAATCATATCTCTTCAATTTTCATGACATCATCAAAATATTACAAAATCATTTCATCAATTTGATAGACATAACCTTGAAAAAACCATACCAAGGCTCGCATACTTGGTCATCCTCATTTTCTTATACTAGGTTAAGATGTTCTTACCTACGGTCTGTTCTAGAAGCTTCTTGGTGTCACATCTTTCCCTCTTACGTCTCTTTGAAACAAGGATACTTCAAAATTATAGATCACAAATGTCAAAGTCAAATTGAATCAAAAATACAAACAAAAACAAAATATTTTATTTTTACACATTTCTTTGCCCTACCAATCTTCGGTGATGAGCCCGCATCTCTTACTAGTGATGCGAGGTTGGGAAAGGAAAGAGATGCCCTTACTCGCTATGTCATGCCTTCGGTGATAAGCCCATACTTCTTACTAGTAGCATGGGGCAGGGCATAGGGGGTCCATTCACACAAATAAGTGAATCTTAGTATTTCAAAATTCAAAACAAAGTGTATTGTGAAAAGTGAAAATAAGCATCCAAGTTCCAAAGAGATCAAATCCTTAAAACCAGATTTAGTCAACCAAGTTGCCATCTATGGGTCTAAGTCTAGATAAACTGGAAAGTAGGTTGTATCTGAGCTATGTAGCAGGTTTGAGTACGCTAAGTGTATAGGTCAAAATTTGGTTTCTGTCAATCCTTTGTCTCTCTCTCATCATTTTCATTCATTCAAACTCAAACAATTTGCGCCCTTTCTAAATTCTTGGTGTTGAGCCCTCACATCTTACTAGTTGTGTGGAGTTAAGAATGGGGAAAATTCATCTCATTATCACTATATGTTCATCATGATTTTCCAAAACAAGAAGAAGCAACGAATATTTCCCAAAGAATTCAAAAGTTCAGCACTACAATATGTTTATATCATCTCATATCAGCATTTGCAAAAAGAAACAAAAAGAGAAGCATTCTGTTCAGTATTTGTTATCATTTGTCATCCATTGCATACATTCTGAAAAGCATATAAAAACAGAAATTCAAAAACATCTAGTATACAAATGCTAAACAAACCACAGAAAACTCTAGATATAAGATCTGGATCCAAAAGAGGTATATATATATCATGTTTTATATATAATGCCATCATGCACTAGGCATGGTCAAAACGCTCAATGAGCCCGAAAAGTACAAAAACACTCATATAAGTATCCGACAAAACACTACAAAAATGGCCTCTCAACCCCTATGGGATCCCTCAAAGGGCACATGACCACGTCTAGGACTCCGGCTACGCCGGCGCTCCGAATTCATTGAGGGCTCACGGCCATGGCCGCGCAGCTGCCATCTCACTTTGTGAGAATGACTCCTAATCAAGCACTCAACAATCCTATATCCAGCCTACCTCAAGCACCGAGAGAAGTCATGATCCTTGTCGCGCTTGCCGACATGGGCAAAGACATCGGTATGCCAACTAGCCATCTGAAGACTCTCCCACATCCTCAAAAAGCTTGACCCAAATCTTCTCCGAGGGGAGCAACAAGGTATCCACACATACTCATGATCAGCAGCCGCTGCAAATAAAAGAGAAAACAAGTTAGAAAACTATCAAAAATGAAATAAATAAAAATTGAAAAAAAAATCAACTAAAGATCTCTAGCTAACAAAATCAAGAGAAGAGTGGTAACTCACTCGAATCTCCAGGCCTCCAGGAAGGGTCTTTAGGACCTATGCTCACGCTAATGCTACCACCAACCGGTGTGCCTCCCCAAATCCGGAATGAAGTGACATCCCGCCATGGACTGCGTCATCTCCCCCGATGTCCCAAGAAGGCAACTCCTTTGAAATTGGCGTCACCTTCTCTGTGCTCTCCTCCGCCCTCTCGGCCTCAAGATACTCTGAGTGTCATGCCACTCAGAGTCACTATCATCCTCAGCCGTCCCACCGATCTCACCTCCCTCCGTCTCCTCCTCGTATCCTCTCCAGTGAACTCCTCAGATTTTGAGTCCACGTCAATGGGATCATCTCCACTATGGGCAGGAGTAGCTCCGATCTAAAGCAAAGGTGCTCGAGGAGCACCTACTACCCCTCGAGCATGAACCACCCTCCTAGCAATAATAGGAACCCCAGGAGTAACCATAGTCCAACCACGGCCTCTAGGACCTCCCCTGGCCTCACGAATAGACTCTGCATAATGGCCCCACCGGAGGAAACATGTTAATATATGGGAGGCCAAACTACTAGAGGCACTCTGTCAAAGGGATGGGCCTCCAACTTCCCTGTCCTATCTACCAACTGACTTGTGGAGGAGCAGGCAATCAGTGTGTGTGTCTCCTCTCCCCATAACTCCACCATGGCCTGATAAGGAGTGGCCTCCATGTTTGCAATAGTCAGGGAGGCCACTGGCTGGTGTGGCACCCTAAGTATAGTCATCCCTGTCCATCTAGCTACCCTGACAGCTCTGGGATCCTCTGCCTGTACGCCTCTCCCATAGGGGATGATGCGCTCATACACCCAACTCATGACAAGAGTAGGGTGGCTCAGTGACTATCCCTGTAATCTAACCACCTGTATAGATCATGGTAGGTGGTCCCAAGGATGTCTTCTCCCAAGCATAAACATGGCCATACGCCTCAATCTATGCAACAATGGGAGCCCAACAATATAAGAGAGTATCCCCTCCCTTGTCCCCAATCAACCGCGAGGCAAGGATACCCATAACGGCCTTACAGAGCACAGGGATATCGGAATCAATAATGGAGTGGACCTTCACCCCCTTCTTTGACCCCATAGAAACAACAACATCTCCCATGTAAGTGGCCCACTGAACCATCTGAGACCTCGACACTGTTGTCTTAAGAGACAGCTGTCTCCCAAGAATCGGGACCCCCAATATACGGTAGACATCCTCATGGTGATAGTCCACTCACCCCTAACTCCTGGAAATCAGAAAGTGTTCCGATCAGCATCCCAGTATGAAAATAAGTCACATAATATGTGACTAGCAGGTGCCACGTGAGGAACCTGTGCAATCCTCCAAATGCCAGCCCGCTGTAGGATATCTCTCTCTGCACGAAACAAAGTGCATCTAACACTGCTGGGAGCCAATCACACTCCCTCTCTCTAATCACACTCCCTCTCTCTACTCCATCTAATGTACTCCTCCTCCTTCTACATCCACCCAAAACAGAGAAAAGGAATAAGTTAGTATCATAAACAAACTGGAAAAATTACCAAAAACATGTAAAAATATCAAAAATACAAAAACAATTATTTAAAGTGTCTTTTTTGGCATTCTGTTCAGAACCGCCGCCTTGTGTAGAGCGGTGGTTCCGTAACCACCGCCTTATGAGGCAGCGGTCTGTAATCGCAACCCTTTAGGGTGGCGGTCTTGTAACCACCACCATCATAGGGCGGTGGTCCCATGACCACCGCTCGTGGCAAGGTGGCGGTCCCTGTCCGACCGCCAACCGCCTCAAAAGGCCCTAAAAACGCTAAAAAGGGTAAAAATACACCATTTTTTCTAAAATAAAGACCTACCCTATGGGCGCCCCCTAGAGACTCATTTTACACGACATTTTTGAAAATAACCCCCAAGACAAAGGGTTCAAAAACAATAAATTGAGAAGAACTAACCCGAGACTTCGGGTTGATGTTCCACTCTAGGAGGCATGATCACTATCTCACCACTTAACGTTTTGACTATAATCTACGAAAACCATCACCGTGGACTTGCCAAGTGGGTTGATGTTTCCCTCTGACTGATGTTATCCGAGATCAAGCTACAATCAAAAACAATAAATTGAGAAGAACTAAGTGAGTATCCACTCAACATCATATTCACAATATGGAGAAATGGTACAATCATATTCACAATATGGAGAAATGGTGTCATTGTCAAATCTAGACCCCAACACTACCCTTATCAACAATCATATTTAAAAATTTTCATGATGAAGAATGTTGAAGTACTTAAACATCTCAATCGGATACCAAATCGCATTCTTGTATTGTTTCATTCGCTGATTTTTTGTTGCATACAATTTTCTAACTTGTTTGACAACCAACTCAGAATCTCCCTTTACAACAACATCTTTTACACCATACTTCCAAGTAATCCTCAGCCCTAACAGTAATGCCTCATACTCAGCTATGTTATTGGTGCATTCAAAGTTAAGTTTGAAAGAAAAAACAAATTCCTCTTTGCTTGGAGAGATCAAAACAACACTAGCACCATTACTAAATTTGGAGCAAGCTCCATCAAATAGCAAGGTCCATGGTGAGCCTACCTCTTCAAGACACTTAGACTGATCCATCTTGTGCTCCTTACCATCAACAAACCCAATAAAATTATCAACATCAACATCAGTAAATAATACTTCATAAGAAGCATTGTTTGGATCCTCAATTAGATGCAACATCTTCTTCTCTCCATATAATTTTACAAGGCTACCTTCAATGGGAATGGTGGCAAAATACATATCCATTTGGACACTCCCTCCAACACTTGCAGCCCACTTTCTTGACAATAACATACCACATTTGGCAAGGCAATCAACAATTACAACATCAAGTTTCAAATTCTTACCCGGATAGGCTGCAAGTTACACCACCAAATCTTTGACACACCCAACAACTGACACTTCCTTGGAATCCATGGTAGTACACTTGCCATATGTAATGAAATTAGTTGATTAATTATGATTATCACCAGTAATAGAACACAAAATAACACAATATTATAGATAAGTTATCTCAATATGAAAGTAGAATAGCTTGGCCTTTTCGAGGGGGAAACCTCCAAAACATATAATAAGACTCAAATACTCAACATAATGATCATCCACTACCTATAACCCCTATTTATACTATTCCTATGATATGGCCATCAACAAGGCTAAACAACCAATGATAATAGCTCATATATGAAAGAGATACATCATGATAAGAAGTTATGATAGCCACAAGTCGGCTATATTCATCCCATGTAAGATATATAATTAATGGTGTAACATGCCCCTCCCTTCAAAGCAACATTGTCGCCAATGTTGGGAAGCCACGAATGTTGCTGCATGAATGCTTCATCTTCCCATGATGCAACCTCAATATTCATATTCTTCCACTTGATCGTACTCGGTAATGAATCGATCCTCGGTCTTTGGTGCGTGTCTGAAGAATATCTTAAGGTTCCAATATGATCCTTCCTTCCTCATCTAGTTCCAGAAGCACTAATTGGGTGGAAATGTGTTGCCCAATAGCTTTCTTTAAGCAATAAACATGGAAGAATGGATGTATTCTACTTCGGAGGGAGCTCTTTAACGTCCTCATTTTTGTACATTAGAACAAGTAAATTTTTTTTTTTTTTGATAAATGCTTCCCGGTTCTAAATACATAATTTAGAACTCACAAATCAAAACAACCATTCTTATAATGTAGAGATAACCATATGCACTGTAATGACTCTGAGTACTTCCGATCTATTCATTCCATGACTCGGTAATCTACCGATCTATTCATGAGTATCAAAGAGTTGGCGTTTTTATTTTAACATAACACTCTTGCGGTTCTCTTCCCTAATATGGGATTTAGAATGCTCATCAAGGAACCTATCTCGAATAATTGTTACCATTATTCATCGGCATCTCGTCCCTTAGACTAGGTGACATAGACTACGCAATCAGCACTTGCGATACTTTGGCCAAAGATTTGAAACATATACTTATGTCTCGTATTCCTTGACGGTATACTCGCCAACGGAATACGTCCATCACCCCATTCCTTTGTTATGTAGAATGTCTTATACTGACTTCTGTCAGGCTTCTTCCTGTCCCAAGTTATTCACTCAGAAACGGATTAATAATATGGCAATGTTATAAGGATGCTCTTGAGAACTAGGGATACTCCAACATACTGGGTCAACCCTAGTTAACCCCGTGTGTCAAGGTACCCCGAGTCTCCAGGGGCAGCCTCATAACATGACCATGTCGAGAACTCGTGTCCGAAGTCAAAACTTGTTCGAGTTTAAGGAGTAAATCTTGACGATCAATGCAAAGGGTGTCGCCATAAGTCTCCTGCATTGTTGTATCTTCGAGAAGATCCTAATCTTCTTGAAGGTACAACCCTGCAATCGACTTGTGCCATCAACCTTCAAATCCGCCTCAATAAGATCTACTAAAATTTAAGGTGTTGCTTACGTTGAGTTAAAATTATACTATAAGACGCTCCCTTAAGGGTAGTCTTTCCCAACCCTTGGGTTCCTTACCTTAGAATTACCTTTCTTAATAAAACCCATTACACAAGAGAAGTTTAATAAGATTGAGGTCCTATCAAGGAGTTCATAGAAGAACATAATTCTAAATCAACGAAACTGGACAATAATCCATAATCTTCACATGAGATTGCTAACCAAACCCTTTTTAGGTTTATATCAGTTCTCATAACTGAAATTATATCTTACTTATTAGTATCGAGATATAGTGATTAAGAATCCAATTAAACGTTGTCTTGACTTAGATCAAGACTAGGAAGTAATAATTTATTCAGCTTGTTTAGCTTCCTGCTCAGGTTTATTTTAACCTTAGCTTCCGAAGACAAAGTGATCTAAATTCCAATTTAGCTTTAGATAGAACTTAATAGAACTACTAAACAATCTTAAGTATTCAGTCACATAACCTTGTAGCATACTTAGATAATCACAAAAGTCTCCAGTTATACAATAATAACAATGTTCTTAAGATCATTCGCACCGAAGAAGATCAAACCATCAAGATACGAATGCAAACACATAAGTAACAAATACCTCTTTTCATTCCTTTCAAAGCTAATCAAATACATTTTATTCATTCAGCATATTTGATACAATACTCAACAGCAAAAGAACATCTTTCTTCCAGTAGTACATTTAGATAATCAAATTGAAGTTCATCGTAAAACCAAATTAAACAATCTGAACATCATATCAGATCTGCGTGCTTTTACCACTTACGGAAACCATCTGCAAAAATTGTCAACACGGGTCAGTTCGATGAACTGAGCATGATAAGCACTAACTCTTAAAACAAATGCAATCCACCAATTGCTCTCATGAACAACCTGTTTAAATGAAATCATTTCACCAACATGCAGACATATTTGGACTATGCTCTTTTGTAATTCAAACATGACTATAAATGCGTAACTCATATTATAGTTACTAAATAGTCTTAGATACTTTTCAGATATTTCTTCATAAATATAAGTGACCAAGAAGAACAAATGTATCCAAAACAACTATCCATCTCGAATCCCAAGGACATAAAACATCGACAGACCATTACATTCAACATAATAAAATGAATATCATAACAATTCATGAATCCATCAGTATGTTAAAACAATTCCAACAGTTAGATAAAAATATATCAACATATACATTACAGCAGAAGAGAAAGAAACCGAGACATTCAGATTTCCCTTCCAATCATGCTCATGACTGTACTGGCCCTATCAAGAGTAATACATTCACATTATACGCATGCGACTAAGCCATCGAGACCACGGGAAGAACTACGGTTTGCCAAAAATTCAAGTATAAAAATTACCCGTAGCTTATTGAGCAATACAATACCCTCAAGGCAAGGCAAGAATAAATAATCCAACAAATAAACTTAACATAGCTTTCCATATTAATCAACAAACGAGAAAATATCCAACGCCATCGCTTGTCAAGGCACAACTATTAACTATTTATCTCAAGTCAAACACAAGCACATTAATAAGACGTAACCATGCACAATCACAACATCAATCCCACCGAGTTGAAACACTCAAAGAACATACAACTCAATCTAATCCCTACTAACACAAGCAAGGACTTAAATCCAAAGCCGAAATCAAAATAACAACCTCTCTATCACAAATCAAACAAGAGGCTAGATAACATTAAAACAAATGATGTTTCCTTATGCATATATAGTGACATTCATATTGAATCTAACACAAACATGCACAACTTCATTTAACTCAAAACAAATCCCTATGATAATACAAGCCATGACTTATATTAGAAGTCGTTTTCAAGAAAAATAATCACAACAAGGTCTTCATAAAGCATCGAAATTCCATATCATTATTTTCCTCAAAGTTTCATCCTAAGCCAAGCTACTATGGAATACAACAGGTCTCAAACCGAGTAAAGTTTGTAAAGAAACACTTCCTTTGAATTTAGTTTAAAAAAGGAACACAAGAATGTTAAGAAGGAGACGGAACGATATGCATGCAGCGAGGGTTTAAATCAAGATTCGCGCCAACTCACAACATATCGAGATCTCCAATCAGTATCACATACAACTAGTGCTCATAACAAGACTTCGATTAAAGTTGATTTCATACAACAGCTTCAAGAATCCCAATAATACTCACAAGAAAACTTCTACAAAAGTCAGAATTCAAGATAAATATCAAGGATTCCAATCAGAACCAATATCTGCGATATTCACTGCTAAGCTTAAAAGAATCAAAACAAAGCAAATGAAATAGATATACATATACTTTTCCGTGGCTCCAACCGAGTCTAAACTAACAAGTATTCTCATTCATAGCTTCTACGAAGTCAAAAACTATCTACTCAAGGATTCCAAAAGGAATTCAATAACATATAGTATTCACACCGTACTTCTACGAAGTCAAAACATATTTTCTTTCAAGAAGTCCACAATATCCAACAATAACATGTATTACTCACTTACAAAACTTATAAAGAAGTCGGAATATACTGTATATTTAAGAATATCAGAAGTATCATTTTCAACAAGTGAAAACAACAAGGTATCGACTGAAGTCTGAATCAAACAAGAAAACAATTCATGGACTTCCACAGAGCCGAATTCGTATATTATCTTTGCAAGCATTTCTACGAAATCTAACCGAAATGCAAAACACAGCAAGATAATACAACCGTAAGAAACAAAATGCACACCCATCAAGGGTTCACTGAAAAATCGAGCCAGTAAGAAGATACAGCAAACGAATTCATACAAGCTACCATAAAAACCAACTGAACCCAAAAATCATCTGAACAGAGTTGTTCTAATGAAATCATTTGAAGGAAAGCAAGATTTTTAAAAGTTAGGGCCTAACATGCCTGGTAATGCCGCTTAAAAATCCAAAGAAGACCTCTGAAAGAGCTCGAGCCTTCTCCTCTTCTTCCACGTTAGTTTCAACAACAATAATTTGTTATTTCCATGCTTTATAAACTTTCCTCGACAGAGAAAAGAGCTAGTTATTCTCATATGCAAGCAACACCAAGTAGACTAGTTTGAAGAACTAGTGATCAAAAAGAGAGAAACCCTGAGTGCATGGAAAACCAAACAAACAACCAGCTTTTCCATTTTGCATGTCTTCCCGAGAAACCCGAGCTCGAAACCAAGTTCATTAATTGCATTAACTCTAAAATTCCCGCTCAATCTCCATGCCACCGACCGCCATAGTTGGCGATGGACAAAAACAATCCAAAGACCATTTCTAGTTTTGGTGACTCGCACATGTCGGCCTCGATGGCCATTTGAAACCTCTACTAAATCCTTGTCCTTCATGCTTATCCCCTTCATTTAATGCCATAGAAACTACCGCCCATGGCTCGCACCCCTTCATAGGTCCCTTTTCCTCCACTAACATTAGTTAGGTTAGAAACATAGGTTAGATCATAAGGTGTTACTTAGTCTAGCTTCCTTAGTGCTAGTCGCTAACCTTAGGAACATTTAGCTTATAGCTTAGGGCTAGGTTAGATTACACTAATCCAACCCATAGGTTATTAACCTTAATAAATCCAGCTTTAGGTCTAATAATTAGAATCATTCAAGATAAGAACCAACAAATATACATTCACGAAAAGGATTCATTCCAAAGACCGATAATAATCTAGTAGTATAAATGTATCGAATTTATTACCCGGCTCAAGATCAAGACCTTCCCGATATTACGATATCGGGAACCAATTCATTTAACAAGATCACCTGAGTTAACTCCCGAATTGCTCATTCCACACATTCGACCTTACTGCAACCTTCGAAGGTCTATAATTTTTGTTCATCCGTAATAAACTTAAAACATCTCTTGGATCAATGCCACCGATCCAAGGTCGAGTCATATAGATGGTAAATCCACAATTTATTATGAAATCGATTAAACTCAGTGCAAAAATGAAAGAATAAAAGAGTCCAAGCATATCCTCGGCTCACCAAAGATCTTCAAATGCAAATAAGATACAATCTATATCAAGCATGACTTCACAATCAAAGGAACACATCCTTTTTTACGTAAGAATCATATATCAACACTTGAATGCTCAGAGGAAGTAACAATAGTTCAGGTGTTACATGCTTCCTCCTAAAAGATTCATCGTCCCGATGATTACATATTTGATTTACCTTCGTGTCAACCAATTTATTAGTTCACAATACAATGTGACTATTTCCAACTTAAATAGTTTCGTAAATCAATGTCACGATACATTTTATTCAAATTTGAATAATGTTTTCCTCAATCGCTTTCATATAAACTTGAAAAGATAAGTTCATAAAAGAAATGTTTTGTCAATGATTTCATTCGTTGAAAAAGAAAAGGAAAAGCAATTTTCATTTCTTCCGATTTTCCCAAGTTGCACTTTCTTCGTTAAACTCGGTCCCACTGACCTTACATTGTTGTATTTCATAATTTCTCAAATGCAATTGGTGAAGTTCCAAAGACTCGTGTGGGTTTAACCACGATTATTCCTAGGTCTTGGACCTACAAGGAATTCCAATTTAAGACATGTGACAAATCAAACGTATTTCTTAAGCAAAGAAATATGGAAAACATCATGCATGCAAGACAAAGCATGTGGTAATGCTAATCGATAAGCTACATGATTGATTATTTTGACAATTTCCAAAAGGTCCCACTTAAACGAGGTGATAACTTGGCAGCCTTGCCAAAAGTTATAGAACTCTTTTCGGGTTTAACACGAAGAAAACCTTCTCACCCACTCAAACCTTCGATCAACCCGCTTAAGGTCAAGATAGCTCTTTCGCCTATCTCTTTGCTTCCTTTAATCGCTCACGAATCAACTTAACTTGTTATTCCATTTCGGTGAGGATCTCGGTCCAATTACCACTCTATCCTCAACACTATCCCAAACTAATGTGGGTTCTCGCACTTCCTTCCATAAATTGCTTCAAATGGTGCCATTTTGAGATATGAGTGATAAGTGTTGTTGTATGCGATTCAACTAAGAGAAGATACTCTTCCCATTTATACCGTTGATCCATGCAATACATTCGCAACATGTCTTCCAACACTTGATTTACTCTCTCGGTTTGTCCCATCCGTTTAGGATGGATGATATGCGTAACTGAAGTTTAGTTTCGTTCCAAGAGCTGTATTAAGCGTTTGCCAAAATCTTGATGTCATTCTAGATCCCTATCAGATATAATCAATTCGTACACCATGTAACCTGAAAATTTCATGTACGAATCTTTTGCCAAGACTAGTGAATCATCCTTTAGATTTCCAAATGATGAAATGAGCTACCTTAGTTAGTTTATCTACAACTACCAGATAACATCATGTTTATTCCCGGACATAGGTAACCCTTGTACAAAGTCCATGTTGATTACTTGCCATTTGTATCTGCATTATGCTATGAGGATATAACAAGCCCAAAGATGGTGCATGTGTTCTCGCCTTAACCCGCCGACATTCCAGACATAATGAGTCACAAAATCAATGACATCCTTTTTCATACCTTTCCAAAAGTATTGTTGTTTCATATTAGCAAGCATTTTTGTGATACTGGGTGTCAGAGAAAGGTGAATTATGAAATTCAACTAACAACTTCTTTCTCAAATCGCTCAAAGATAGGTACATATACCCTGTTTTCATAACGTAAGATTCCTTCATTATCAAAATGAAAGCCCTTATACTTTTCATCATTAGGTTCTCTGCAGCAAGCGCGCTTTTACTTGTTGAAAGTATGTATCGATTCTCGAGGCACTCTTTACCTCATCCTTAAACCGAGTTCTTAATGTTATAAGAGTAAATGTGCCTCCTACGACTTAGAGCATCCTGCTACTCTATTCTCTTTCCTTTGATGTAGCTAATATCAAAATCATATTGAGATAAAAACTCTAACCACCTTCTCTATCTGGAATTTAGATTAGGTGAGTAAAAATATATTTCAGTCCTAAGTGATTAGTTTTCAACTCAAAAGGTTTCCCAAGTAAATAGTGTCTCCAGACTGAAGCGCATGAACAATGGCAAAGCAAGCTCCAAATCATGAGGAGCATAATTCAGCTCATGTAACTTAAGTTTTCTACTTTCATAAGCTATGACTTGATCATTTTGTAACAAAACACCTCCAAGGCCTTCCCTTAAGCATCCATTACAACAAGTAAAGCTCCCATTAGGTCTCGGTACAACTAATATAGGTGTGGAAGTCAACCGGCTTTTCGTGACTTTTGAAAGCCGTTTCGCACTTATCATTCCAAATAAATTTCTTATCCTTTTTCGCAATGAAGTTATCGGTGCAGCCACTTTAGAAAAATCCTTAACAAATTTTCTATAATAACCAAAGAAGACCCATGAAGCTTCTTACTGCGTGCACATTCTTTCGTGCAAGCCACTTAGTTATTGCCACTATTTTTGAAGGATCTACAGAAATTCCTTCCTGCTAATGACATGACCCAAATAGTGAACTTCGAATCAAAGAAAGAACATTTGGATAACTTAAAATACAACCTTCTTTTTCTCAAAATTCCCAAAACTATCTTCAAATGCTCATTGTGCTCCTCAACACTTTTAGAATAAATGAGAATATCATCCAAGAATACAAGTACAAACTTGTCCAAATATTCTTGAAAGATATTATTCATTAAGTTCATAAAAGTTCATGGCAGTGCATTAGTTAATCCAAAAGGTAGAACCGTGAATTCATAATGTCCGTACCTTGTTCGGAAAGTTATTTTATGAATATCTTCTTCTCTAATCCTTAATCGATGATAACCAGATCGAAGATCTATCTTAGAATAAACCGCTGCCCCACGATCTCGATCAAATAGATCGCCGATCCTTGGAAGTGGGTATCTGTTCTTGATTGTTGCTTTATTCAACATCCGATAATCAATACACAGCCTAAGTGTTCCATCCTTCTTTTTCACAAATATTACTGGTGCTCCCCAAGGTGAAACACTTGGTCTAATCAAACATTTAGACAAAAGTTCTTGCAATTGTGCCTTAAGCTCGACTAACTCTATAGTAGTCATCCAATAAGGTGCTTTGGAAATAGGTTCCGTTCCTAGTTTGATTTCAATGGTGAAGTCAAATTCCCTCTTGGGTGGTAACCCTGGTAATTCCTCCGGAAAAACATCTTTGAAACTTTGTAGCAGAGGAAATCATTTCATGGAATCACCATCTTCTTCTGAAAATTCAGATATCTTTACTGCATAAAGGGTACATCCTTTGTTTTTAGCCTTTTTAAGCCGCATTGACAGCTTTTCTAACCGAAATTTCCCATTTCACACCTTGAATCTCTCTGTTGTTTCAACCGATCATCTAAACATTTTATATTCTTTTCATAGCAGTCTACTTTTGCTTTATGGTCACTAACCAATCGACACCAATGAAATGTCGTAAGACCTCAAAGGTGTAACATAGAGGTCAACTTCAAGTGGAAAAGTTAGGTAAGTCAAGGACTGCCCCAAAGAGACACATATTCACTGTATGAACAGAGTTATTACCATACTGTACAGTCCAAGATTTATCCATTTTTCCAGTCTTTTCTCTTAAGTTTAGAAGCAAGTTTACTAGAAATAAAACATTCAGTAGCTCCTGTATCAAAAAGAATAGTGATAGGTATGCCAAATAACTTACCCATAACTTCTATAGGTGTCACTTGCTTTTCAGCTTGCTTGTTGCACTCTGCTAAGCATGTATCTTATGCTGTTGATTACGATCATCCTTCTTCAAAGGGAACTGATTTGCGTAGTGGTCTTTGCCACAATTGTAGCAGCCTCCTACAGGTCCCTTTTTAGGCTCAAAATTGCCTCCAGCCTTGTAATTATCACGTTGTCCTCCATAGGGCTTTCGCCATTGTTATATTTTTGGCAAAATTATCCCTTACATTTCAAAGCAGCTTATTTGCACATCGCTTTCTTACTATTATCCCCTGGAAACTTACTTCTATTTCCAAACCTTTTCCATGGTCCCTTTTTGGGTGCAAGTGAAGTTGAAGAAGGGTTTGCAATCTTCTTCCACACTTCCTCTTTATGAGTAGAAATAGCCTTTAATTTCTATTCTTGTCGTATGGCCTTTTCAACAACTCCTTCCATAGTGGTTGGACCGTGAACATCGACCTCTCCTCCTATCACGGATTTAGTCCCATGATGAATTTCCGTATCCCGAACTTCTCGTCGCTTGATATCATGCGGTACATACTTGAGGAGTTTTGTAAACCGCTCCCAAGTATTTCAGCCGTTAGCTTCCCTTGAGCTAAGTTTCGAATTCTGTCATTTTCTCGATCATAGAAAATTTGTGGCAGCCAACGTTGCCTAAAATAGCCTTTAAATTGATCCTGTAACATTGGTCTCATCAATATTTAGCTCACTTTACGGCTATCCCACCACGAAGATGCTTTGTGGGAAAGCCGATAGGCTCCCCAAATAGCTTTGGTTTCTCCCGAGAAGTTTCTTATTGCAAAGTACTTCTCCATTTCGCTGAGCCAATTCTCGGCTCCATCTCCTAATGTGGTGCCATAATATTTAGGTGGGCTTATCCTTTTTATATCATTAGTGAGTTCTCACGCAACCTCGGCCTTTTTGTTTTCTCGGTTGGATAGGTGCATTTCAAAGCATTAATATCAACACCCATATCGGGGTTGTCCTCGTGAGGTTCATTGATTGTTATTACCATCTTCATCATCCTCCTCATTTCCCATCACCTGCTGTTCAAGTAAAAGCTAAACGATCTCTTGTGTCCAACAGGCAGCAAGGATCTCATCAAGTTTTTGGATTGTTGCCGCCCTCCTTTAGGTGGAGCATTATTCACAACATTCCCCCTTATTTATAACCATTTTCTGTTACAAGAAAATTCAAGTTTTTATCATATTATGGACTAATAGGTCCAAGAGCCGCAACCTTCAGCTCTCCGATACCAAGATGTAACGTCCTCATTTTTGTACATTAGAACAAGTAATTTTTTTTTTGATAAATGCTTCCTAGTTCTAAATACATAATTTAGAACTCACAAATCAAAACAACCATTCTTATAATAGATAACCATATGCAGCTGTAATGACTCGGAGTACTTCCGATCTATTCATTCCATGACTCGGTAATCTACCGATCTATTCATGAGTATCAAAGAGTTGGCGTTTTTATTTTAACACAACACTCTTGCAGTTCTCTTCCCTAATCTGGGATTTAGAATGCTCTGTCCAAGGAACCTATCTGAATAATTGTTACCATTATTCATCGGCATCTCGTCCCTTAGACTAGGTGACATAGGACTACGCAATCAGCAGCTTGCGATACTTTGGCCAAAGATTTGAAACATATGCTTATGTCTCGTATTCCTTGACGGCATACTCGTCAATCTGGAATACGTCCATCACCCCATTCCTTTGTTATGTAGAATGTCTTATACTGACTTCTGTCAGCCTTCCTGCCCCAAGTTATTCACTCAGAAACAGATTAATAATATGGCAATGTTATAAGGATGCTCTTGAGAACTAGGGATACTCTGACATACTGGGTCAACCCTAGTTAACCCTATGTGTCAAGGTACCCCGAGTCTCTGTGGGTAGCCTCATAACATGACCATGTCTGAACTTGTCCCAAGTCAAAACTTGTTCGAGTTTAAGGAGTAAATCTTGACGATCAATGCAAAGGGTGTCGCCATAAGTCACCTGCATTGTTGTATCTTCGAGAAGATCCTAATCTTCTCGAAGGTACAACCCTACAATCGACTTGTGCCATCAACCTTCAAATCCGCCTCGATAAGATCTACTAAACTTTAAGGTGTTACTTACGTTGAGTTAAAATTATACTATAAGACGCTCCCTTAAGGGTAGTCTTTCCCAACCCTTGGGTTCCTCACCTTAGAATTACCTTTCTTAATAAAACCCATTACACAAGAGAAGTTTAATAAGATTGAGGTCCTATCAAGGAGTTCATAGAAAAACATAATTCTAAATCAACGAAACTGGACAATAACCCATAATCTTCACATGAGATTGCTAACCAAACCCTTTTTAGGTTTATATCAGTTCTCATAACTGAAATTATATCTTACTTATTAGTATCGAGATATAGTGATTAAGAATCCAATTAAACGTTGTCTTGACTTAGATCAAGACTAGGAAGTAATAATTTATTCAGCTCGTTTAGCTTCCTGCTCAGGTTTATTTTAACCTTAGCTTCCCGGAAACAATGTGATCTAAATTCCAATTTAGCTTTAGATAGAACTTAATAGAACTACTAAACAATCTTAAGTATTCAATCACATAACCTTGCAAGCATACTTAGATAATCACAAAAGTCTCTAGTTATACAATAATAACAATGTTCTTAAGATCATTCCCACCGAAGAAGATCAAACCATCAAGATACGAATGCAAACACATAAGTAACAAATACCTCTTTTCATTCCTTTCAAAGCTAATCAAATACATTTTATTCATTCAAGATATTTGATACAATACTCAACAAAGAAAAGAACATCTTTCTTCCAAAGTAGTACATTTAGATAATCAAATTGAAGTTCATCGTAAAACCAAATTAAACAATCTGAACATCATATCAGATATGCGTGCTTTTACCACTTATGGCAACCATCTGCAAAAATTGTCAACACGGGTCAGTTCGATGAACTGAGCATGATAAGCACTAACTCTTAAAACAAATGCAATCCACGAATTGCTCTCATTGAACAACCTGTTTAAATGAAATCATTTCACCAACATGTAGACATATTTCAGACTATGCTCTTTTGTAATTCAAACATGACTATAAATGCGTAACTCATATTATAGTTACTAAATAGTCTTAGATACTTTTCAGATATTTCTTCATAAATATAAGTGACCAAGAAGAACAAATGTATCCAAAACAACTATCCATCCGAATCCCAAGGACATAAAACATCATCGATGACCATTACATTCAACATAATAAAATGAATATCATAACAATTCATGAATCCATCAAGATGTTAAAACAATTCCAACAGTTAGATAAAATATATCAACATATACATTACAGAGAAGAGAAAGAAACCGAGACATTCATATTTCCCTTCCAATCATGCTCATGACTGTACCATCCTCTCAAGAGTAATACATTCACATTATACGCATGCGACTAAGCATCGAGACCACAGGAAGAACTCTGATTCGCAAAAATTCAAGTATAAAAATTACCCGTAGCTTATCGAGCAATACAATACCCCTCAAGGCAAGGTAGTAATAAATAATCCAACAAATAAACTTAACATAGCTTTCCATATTAATCAACAAACGAGAAAATATCCAACGCCATCGCTTGTCAAGGCACAACTATTAACTATTTATCTCGGTCAAGCACAAGACTAGACAATAAATAATAAGATGTAACCATGCACAATCACAACATCAATCACACCGAGTCGAAACACTCAAAGAACATACACTCAATCTAATCCCTACTAACACATCAAGGACTTAAATCCAAAGCCGAAATCAAAAGAACAACCTCTCTATCACATTCAAACAAGAGGCTAGATAACATTAAAACAAATGATGTTTCCTTATGCATATATAGTGACATTCATACTCGAATCTAACACAAACATGCACAACTTCATTTAATCTGAAACAAATCCCTATGATAATACAGCCATGACTTATATTAGAAGTCTTTTTCAAGAAAAATAATCACAACAAGGTCTTCATAGAAGCCAAATTCCATATCAATATTTTCCTCAAAGTTTCATCCTAAGCCAAGCTACTATGGAATACAACAGGGTCTCAAACCGAGTAAAGTTTGTAAAGAAACACTTCCTTTGAATTTCCACAGAAGTCGAACAGAAAGGAACACAAGAATGTTAAGAAGGAGACAAACGATATGCATGCACAGCGAGGGTTTAAATCAAGATTCGCGCCAACTCGCAACATATCGAGATCTCCAACCGTATCACATACAACTAGTGCTCATAACAAGGCTTCGATTAAAGTTGATTTCATGCGACAACAGTTCAAGAATCCCAATAGTACTCACAGCAAAACTTCTACAAAATTCGTAATTCAAGATACATATCAAGGATTCCAACTGAACCAATATCTCACGATATTCACGCGAGCAAAAGAATCAAAACAAAGAAACGTAATATAGATATACCAGATACTTTTCCAGGGCTCCAACTGAGTCTAAACTAACAAGTATTCTCATTCATAGCTTCTACAGAAGTCAAAAATACTATCTACTCAAGGATTCCAACGGAATTCAATAACATATAGTATTCACGGCTGTACTTCTACAGAAGCCAAAACATATTTTCATTTCAAGAAGTCCACCAGCAACAATAACATGTATTACTCACGACAAAACTTATAAAGAAGTCGGAATATACTGTACATTCAAGAATTCCAACAGTATCATTTTCAACAAGTGAAAACAACAAGGTATCGACTGAAGTCTGAATCAAACAAGAAAACAATTCATGGACTTCCACAGAGCTGAATTCGTATATTATCTTTGCAAGCATTTCTACGAAATCTAACCGAAATGCAAAACACAACAAGATAATACAACCGTATGAAACAAAATGCACACCCATCACGGGTTCACTAAAAATCGAGCCAATTAAGAAGATACAAGAAACGAATTCATACAAGCTACCATAAAAACCAATCGAACCCAAAAATCATCTCGAACAGAGTTGTTCTAATGAAATCATTTGAAGGAAAGCAAGATTTTTAAAAATTAGGCCTAACATGCCCGGTAATGCCGCTTAAAAATCCAAAGAAGACCTCTCAAAGAGCTCGAGCCTTCTTCTTCTTCCACGTTAGTTTCAACAAAAATAATTTTTATTTCCATGCTTTATAAAATTTCCTCGACAGAGAAAAGACCTAGTTATTCTCATAGTCACCATGCAACACCAAGTAGATCGGTTCAAGAACCAAAGTGATCAAACAGAGAGAAACCGGAGCGCATGGAAAACCAAACAAACAACCAGTTTTCCATTTTGCATGTCTTCCCAAGAAATCCGAGCTTGGAAACCGAGTTCATTAATTGCATTAACTCTAAAATTCCCGCTCAATCTCCATTGCCACCGACCGCCATAGTTGGCGATGGACAAAAACAATCCAAAGACCATTTCTAGTTTTGGAGACTCGCCACGCGACCTCGATGGCCGTTTGAAACCTCGGGCTAAATCCTTGTCCTTCATGCTTATCCCCTTCATTTAATGCCATAGAAACTACCGCCCATGGCTCGCACCTTTCATAGGTCCCTTTTCCTCCACTAACATTAGTTAGGTTAGAAACATAGGTTAGATCATAAGGTGTTACTTAGTCTAGCTTCCTTAGTGCTAGGTCGCTAACCTTAGGAACATTTAGCTTATAGCTTAGGGCTAGGTTAGATTACACTAATCCAACCCATAGTTTATTAACCTTAATAAATCCAATTTAGGTCTAATAATTAGAATCGCTCACTATAAGAACCAACAAATATACATTCACGAAAAGGATTCATTCCAAAGACCGATAATAAGCTAGTAGTATAAATGTATCGAATTTATTACCGGCTCAAGATCAAGACCTTCCCGATATTACGATATCGGGAACCAATTCATTTAACAAGATCGCCTGAGTTAACTCGAATTGCTCATTCCACACATTCGGACCTTCGCAACCTTTCAAGGTCTATAATTTTTGTTCATCTAGTAATAAACTTAAAACATCATAGTATTTAGGAGTAAGCTTATTATCCTTTTGTTGTTGTTTTAAGGATAACTGCTTATATGGTCTGTAACCTTACAAAAACAAAGTCTCCCTCTTCAAAGTGTCACTCACTTCTATGTTGATCAGCCTGTTGCTTCATACGGTTTTGTGCCTGTGCCAAATTTTCTCTAAGACTAGAGAGTACCTCATGTTGATGCTAAATGTGATCTTCGACTACTCTCACCTTTGGTTTGACCTTCAAGCTAGATATGAGTGATGGAGGATGGTACCCATAAAGTGCCAGAAATGGAGACATTTTGGAGGAGGTATGAAATGAAGTATTGTACCACCATTCTACCGCAAGTGGCAACCATTGCACCCAACATTCTTGTTTATCTGAAGTAAAACATCGAAGATATCCCTCTAAACATTTATTTACCACCTTAGTTTTCCCATCTGATTGGGGATGATAAGAGGAACTCTGGGCTAGTTGGGTACCTAGACAAGAGAACAAATCAGTCCAAAAGTTACTTGTAAATATTGGATCATGATCACTTACTATAATTTTTGGTGTGCCATGGAGCTTTTGAACTTGTATCCATAAAAGAGATGGCAATTGTACTAGTTGTGAAAGGATGAGCCATGGCACAAAAATGAGCATATTTGGTAAGTCTATCTACCACGACCATGATGACACTTTTCCCTTTTGATTTAGGTAATCATGTGATGAAATCCATTGATACCTCTTCCCATCTCTCACTAGGAATAGACAGAGGTTGGAGAAGACCAGTGTCTTAATGGTCTCGCCCTTATTTTTTTGGCAAACCAAACATTTTGCCACAAATTTTTGAACATCTCCTTTCAACCCCTCCCAAAATAAATCCTTCTTAACTCTATGATATGTTTTCAAGACCCCAACATGGCCACCTATTGGAGAAGAATGTAGCTCTGAAAGAACATGGTGTTTAAGTGTAGAGTTCTTACATAGATATAACCTGATCTTTGTACCACAATGTATCCCCCTTCCATATAAATTGATCTGATATGGACGGATCTACCTGGAGATTTTGAATGAGAGTATGTGTGGTTGCATCTTTCTTCCATTCTTCACGTGCTTGATCTACCCAATCTGCATTTAGTATAGAGATGGCACATAACAATGCTTCATGGACTCATCCCTCCTAGACAAAGCATCAATGACCAAATTTTCCTTTCCTTTCTTATAAACAATCTCAAAGTCATATCCCAACATCTTAGTGACCCATTTTTGTTGTTCTTATGAAGATAGACGTTGTTCTAAGAAATATTTCAAACTATCATGATCAGTTTTTACCTTAAAATGTCTACCCATCAAGTATGGTCTCCATTGTTTGACTGCATGTAGTATTGCCATCATTTCCTTTTCATAGGTGGGTTTTAACAAATTCTTTCCTTTTAGTTGTCGGCTCTCAAAAGCAATGGGGTGTCCTTCTTGCATTAGTACTGCTCGATTCCATTTCTGAAGCATCACACTCAACTATGAAAGTTTTGGAGAAATCTGGGGTTGCCAATACTGGAGTGGTGCACATAGTTACCTTCAATTTTTCAAATGCCCTAGATGCTTCCTCATTCCACTGAAAGGAGTCCTTCAATAATTTTGTGAGTGGTGTTGCTATATTGCCATAGTTTTTGACAAATCTATGATAATACCCTGTGAGACCTAAGAAACCTCGTAATTGTTTGAGGGTTCTTGGGGTTTCCCATTCCACCATGGCTTGGATCTTGTGAGGGTCCACCTTAACACCTTCATGAGAAACAATATGGCCCAAGTATTCCACTTCTTGTACCCAAAAGAACACTTGAAGGCTTGGCATAAAGTTGATGTTTCTCTAAGACTTCTAAGATAGTATTGACGTGATGTAAGTGTTTCTCCCACGATTTGTTGTAGATGAGTATATCATCAAAAATACTAAGACAAAACTTTCTTAGGAATGGTCTAAATACTGAATTCATCAAGCTTTGGAATGTGGAGGGAGCATTGGTAAGACCAAATGGCATCACTAGGAATTCATAATGGGCTCTTGATGAGTTTAAAAAGGTTGTCTTATGAATATCTTCTTGCTTGACTCTAATTTGGTGATACCTGTAAACACAGATCTAGTTTTGTAAAATAAATGGCACCATGCAAATCATCTAATAAATCATCAATGATGGGAATAGGAAACTTATCTTTGATAGTGAACTTGTTAAGCTCTCTATAATCTGGGACACATGCGCCATCTTCCATCCTTGTGATGCACCATCACCACAGGAGTAGAATAGGCACTTGAAATCGTGATGAATAATACCCATTTCCAACATTTCCTCCACCATCTTCTCGATCTCACTCTTTTGCACATATGGATATCTCGTAATACCGATGTTGGGGGTATGGTTTTTAGAATGTAACTAAATAACATGATCAATCTCCAATGATGCAATTCCATCTTGATTTATTCGCAAGACATGTTGATTAATAACCTTTTGAATTTCAAGATGCAATACCTTCATTTGCGGTTGGAATTCTATAGAAACTTTTCAGCTTCATAAAACCTCTACCCCTTTTTAAGCACATTCGTTTCATTTGGTGAGAACTTACCGCCTAGAGGGCTTTAGCTTTGTATCACCTCGAAGTTCAAATTTTTACCCTGGAATATAAAAGCGCATGAACAATTCCTGAAAGAGGATGGTGCCCAAATAGTGGTCATGAACACCCAAGACAATTCAACTCCTCCATGAGAATTTTACATCGTAGATTCAATGTGTAATCACCCATGGAAATGAAGTTGACTTTGTAACTTCCACCGCTTCTACATTTTTAAGAGTTCAATCATTATTTGAACTTGGTAATGGGTAGATGAAACTATTATTTAACTTTACCGATATGATTGAAAACCAGAGTGTGCTCCAGTGTTAGGAATGTTAGTATTTACATTGTGTAAGATAATAAATGGGTAATTCATTATCATATAGTTTAATCATATCAAATATATTTTGTTAGTTAAACCATAATAATTATTAGTTGAGTTGTGTACTTAAGAGTACAATCTTACAACTAAATAGGTTTAACAATAACACTTCCATTTTGTAGGAGGTTGTTTTGGATCAAGTGATGGCATATAATGTGTAAAATTCAAAGATTTCATTAGTTATCTTCAAGCAAATGTTGATTTAACAAACAGTTCTAGATCAAATTGGCATCTTACAATTTAGTTCATGTTTAGGATTATAGTTTTATGAAATGAAGAATAGGTCCTAGAATTGCATAGGATGATGTTCAAGTATAATTGAAAAAACAATCCTTCTGATCTAGGAATACATCTCCTTCTGAAAGATTGTTTGTATGCTTGCATTAACTCAAAATGATATATTTAAACATAGAAGTAATCCATTTTCAGATTTTCTATATCAAATGTTGTAGTTGGTTTTCAAAACCTTTGGAAAAATGTAAGAACAAACCTATTTCATAAGCAATTTTGAACCTCTAATTGAAAACCTTATGGCATAGAAATCATCAAGGGTATTTTGTTACATACCATAACCGTGATTTGCTCAGTCCCATAAGTTCTTGATTCATGACATCGAAGTGTTCCTTTTGTCAAATTTGTAGTTTCATGAATGCATTGAAAGGGATCACTTTTGTTCAAATCATTTTGTAATGGAGATCTAAAAACAACTTTAAGATTCATGGACCATCCTTAAGATTTTGATGAGTTTTGGTGGTAATGATGGTATTTTGCACGTATCTTCTTTACACCATGACTTGGACATCATCACACAAATGAAAGCAAATAGCTACATTGGCTACTTCTTGATTTAGGCTTTACTTTTAGATCTCCATTTTGTAATTTGAATTTATTCAATTTGGTCTTATGAGCACAATGAAAAAGGTAAATATGTTAATAATGCATTTGTATACATTCTCATGGATTAAATCATATACTTAAACATGTAAGTTTGTATTATTTTTCATAAGAATGACTATGGTTTTGGATGAAAAAAGGGGATTTATGACTACTTGACATAATACATTTTAAAAATTATAGCGGAACATCGTATCCTTTTGCATGTATATGCAAGGACTTACTGGATCCACATTCTTCCAATCCAACCCTTGTAATCTCCACTTGATCCTTTTCGAGTGAATTGTTAAGTGAGTCATTCTATCAAATGAAGATAACAAAGTCAGATTTTTAGTCTATCAAACCAACTTTGCATATGAGTCTTTGCAGAATGCCTCACTAAGGCGATGTCTACATTTTTACAAAAGAATGTTAAAAAAAGAGAACAAACTTTTTAAGACTTCCATTTTCAAAAGTTCTTCTCATTTTATTACTTTAAAAACATTTTTGGTGTAGATAGGTCAAAGTCAATAAAGTTGTTTCATTGTAGGTAACGATCCAAAATCGCCTAAGAAACTCATTTCAATTTTAATGCATTTCTTAGGGTTTAGAATGAAAACCATTATTTCTCAAAACTTGTGAGCTTCATGAAGACATCACTGACCCAAAACAACCACAATAAAACTATTCATCGGGGAAGGATCCAGGAAGGAGATCCCAACAATCCTTCAAAGAACATAACCACCATCAAACATAGACACCAAATGCTATATTGAGTGTTGAGATACAGATATGATGTGAGTATATGATTTTCTCCCAGTGTTTTTTTCTCAAGGTGCTTCTCAAGCCAAAATTTTGAAGACTCAAAAATCAAAGCACAAATGAACTGATCCTTCATACAACCTTTGGAATCCACTTTCATAAGACCCTATGGCATCACTAGAAACATTCATGGCACCCATGATCACTTTCAAGAGTCCAACAACCATGCGTAGACAAAATCTTGACCATGTAGAGCTCTAAATTCCATGATATGCCTTCGATGCTATTTTGTAAAATAAGTGCATTGAGCCGAATTTAATAAAGGATGTGGGAGGAAGGAGGAAAGAAACTCATCTTTGATTGCACTTTGTTACAACTTAATCAACAAAGTTCAGTGATAAGGAATTTAATACCATCTTCCATATGAGTGACGCACCATCACCATGAGCAAATAAACACTATTGATTGTGATGAATAATATGTTTCCAACATTTCTCCACCATCTTTGATCTCACTCTTTTCACATATGGATATCTATAAGGCCTGATGTTGGGGGGTTGGCTGAATAAAATCGAATAAATAGCATGATCATGCTCTCTTTGAAAGGGATCCTCTTGGTTCCTTGAAGACAACTACATGTTGATTAATAACCTTTTGAAGATCGGGATAATACCTTCATTTGCGGTTGGACTTCTATAGAGAATAATCATGCTACAAAACCTTAGAACCCCTTTTTAAGAAATCTTCTACATTTGGTGAGAACTCACCACTAGAGGATATTTATCTTGTAGACCTCGAAGTTCAAAGTGTGGATGTTTTTTACCCTGAATGAAAGCTAATGAACAATTCCTAGAAATTTATCTCTATGGTGCCCAAAGTTGTGAGCCACTGAACACCTAAGACAATATCAGCTCCACCCATGGGAATAACAAACATCATAGATTCCAATGTGTAGTCACCCATCATAAGTTTGATTTTATGGCATTTACTGAACATTGGAATGCCACCATCTGCAATCATTACTTGAAATTTAGGTGTTGGGTAGATGAAACAATTTAGTCTTGTTGCCAACTTATGATTGATGAAATTATGTGTGCTCCTTAATCAATCAAGATTGTTACCTTCTGCTTCTTAATATAACCCACAACTTGAAGGGTTTGTGGAGTACTAATACCGATAGAGCATGACATGAAATAGTGGGCTGAGGATCTCCAGATTCTTCCTCTAATTTTCCACTTCCTCTATTGATGTTGCCTCATATTCTTCCTCATCACCAGATCCTTCAATGTAGAACATTTTTTTCTCATAACATTTATGATTTGGTCCATATTTGCTATCATAGTTAAAGCATAACCCTTTGGCTCTTTTTTCTTCAATTTGTTGAGGTGTCAACCGAATTGGCCGAGGGTAAGAAGGAGACAAGGTGTTATGATCTTTTATGCTAGAAAAGATTTCCTTCTACTGGAAAGAAATTTTTCCTCTACTCGACGTGCCATGATAATAGAATTAGCAACCTTGAGTGGGTTAAACATGTACCTCATGCTCAATGTGGTCCTTAAGACCCCAGAAATAGGTCATTCAAATACTCTTATGTAATATCCTCCACACGCAAGGACAAAGTTTGGAATTGATGGACATACTCCTTAACTGAACTTGTTTGGCGTAACTTTGCTAATTGGTTGAAGTAATTCTCAGAAACACTAGAACTATAGTGTAATTGAAGCTCTTCAGTGAAAATTGTCTAGGTGACATTTAGGCCATTCTTCTGCCTTTGAGCACATAACCAACGATACCAAACAAATTGATCAAGTTCTAGGTATAAGGATGCCACAGTTACCTTTTGTCCTCCTGGGATCTGATGGAGATCAAAGAAATTTTCCATTTGGGTAATCCAATTGAGTGGATCCTTTCCATCAAATTTACGCATTTCAACTTTTGGAATCATGCCCCTCCATTGGTGAGAAGATCCACTTGAATGATTAAAGGATCCTCCCTGATTGGAGTGATTTGGATCTGTGTGACCATTTCTAGTGGAACCCATATGACTGGCATTAGAAGTTGTATTTGAAATAATATGCAACAACTCCTGTTGCATTGCATGAAAATCCTTTTGAATCTCACTCCTAAGGCTACCTTTCAGTTGATGAAGCTCAACATTAAGGTCATCCTTACTCACCATATTGTTTACCCTTTCCTGAAGTTGGATGACCACCTTAGATACTCCCGAACTAGTAGAATCTAAAGCAATATCTTCCTTATTTGGGGTCATTCCTAGAGTTGCTTTTCCTTTTCCTTGGCCTCGGGTAGATCTACCAGCCATGACAAAGGGTTTGGGCCTAGGGGTAGACTTAATAGGGCATAATTTTAGGGTTTAGGGTTTCGTAATTTTTTTGGCTGAATATAGGAATTTATAAAAATAAACCCTAGCTATTTTTTTGAGGGGTTTCGAAAATATAAGAAATTTGAAAATTTCCAAAAATTACACCCTAGGGAGCCAAATTATGAATAAATATAGAACCATAATAAATTTTTCAAAACAAGTCAAAACTTATTGAAATTTGGAGAGAAGCTTACTTGACTTATTTCATGCCACACCAAAAAAACAATTTGCAGAAAAATTCGCTACCAATCTTGAGATATAGCCGAACCTTCAGAATTAGGGTTTGATGTCGTCCTAGCCGAGATCAAGCTCTGATACCACTTGTAATGAAATTACTTGATTAATTATGATTATCACCAGCAATAGAACACCAAATAACACAATATTTCAGATAATTATCTCAATATGAAAGTAGAATAGCTTGGCCACTTTGAGGGGGAAACCTCCAAAACATATAATAAGACTCAAATACTCAACATAATGATCATCCACTACCTATAACCCCTATTTATACTATTCCTATGATATGGCCATCAACAAGGCTGACAAACCAATGATAATAGATCATATATGAAAGAGATACATCATGATAAGAAGTTATGATAGCCACAAGTTGGTTGTATCCATCCCATGTAAAATATATAATTAAGGGTGTAACACCATACGCCATGTTACTTTGATATCTAACTCATTCATAACTTCCAAAGGCATGACATTGCATGATGCCCCAGAGTCAAACATACAATTATGTAGCAACCTATCCTTGATGATCAAAGTTGTGAAGAAAGGGTCAACACTCAACTGAGATTCAACCAAGGATGTTCCCAAATATACCTCTAGTGGTTCACCAAATTCTTCCAATGCTGATGTCTTTCCTACCTCTGCAATAGCAAGTGGAGCCTCTACAACATTCACATTCCTTTTCACGGCAGCCTTCTCCTCCTTCAATCCCAAATACTCAAGTGCTCTCTTCTTGTGCTCAAGGATTCTAAGCAGCTCAACAATTGGAACACTGACCTTGATTTGGCTCAAAACTTGAGCAATATCATAAGGAATGTATTTAGGCAAAACAACATTGGAAGGAGGGATGCAAATCTCATCAGATGGCACAAGGTTTTTAACATTTTGAGAATGGGGCGAAGCATAACTTTTACTTGGGACAACAAGGCTCTTAGCAGATGTTTCTTTCTTAGAAACTTCTTTTGGGATATTAGAAAGCAATGGGGTTTTATTTTTGGCCTGAGGCCTAGCTCCCTTGATAGCCTTACTTCTTATGTTATACTCCTTCTCTTGGGAAACCATGACATTCATAAGCAGCTGCCTATCCTCTCCCGAGGGTATACCTCCATCATACTTCTTGATCATCAATGCCCTCAAGTACTCAAAATCATTATTGGGAAGCTCAAAGGCTTGTACATTATCAATTTCTAAAACATGAGAAGGAGGAAGAAGATGTACCCATTGGATGCAATCCCAAAAGCTAGCAGTAGTTCTTGCACTTATCACTTCAGTGGATGTTGCTCCTTGACATGAGTTTGTAGGGCATTTCATCATACAAGCATCATCATCCGTATTATAATCATCAACTTCCCCTTCAATTTGCTGATCTATTTCACATGGCAAATGGGGTAAGAAACATTTGTCACACCAGTCAATCTGATTTACATCATCAACAGTAGCCACTCTAGCATTTAACGGATCAGGCACAACCTTACTTTCCTTGACCCGAGATTTTCTATTTCCAAACCCCATAGGTCCTTTACCTTTGTCATCAAATCTCTGCTCATTCCTATGGTAATTTCCAAATCTATCATGTGTTTGTTGCCTAGGTTGACCTTGTGAAGTTTGTCCAATTCCCTTCTCAGCTCTTGCCAACTTGTAGGAAATCTCTTTGACAACCCCTGCCAAATTTTTCACCACTTCCTCCAAGTCTACACTCTTGTTTTCTTGAGGCTTCTCAAGGTTTACCAATTTAACTCCATCTCTCTTAGGAGGTTTCCCAACAACCTTGATATTGTTCTCAATTTGAAGTGCCATGGTGAAGGCCTTGCCTTAAATTGTCAGGGTTCTTGTCCCTCAAGTAATATGCAACCTTCTTGTCAAATGCATCAGAATATTTTATCAAACAAGATTCATCACATGGTCTTAAATTCACCGGTAATCTCCTCAAAGTTTTATTGAACCTTGTGTTGAATTCATGGACCGATTCATTTGGGTTTTTCTTGATATTCTCAAACTCTGATAAGAGGAATCTGGGATCAGTTTTGTCACCATATTACAGCCTGAATGCATTCTACATTTCAGCCCATGAATCAATAGAATTATTTGGCAAGGCCTCAGACGAATCCCTCAAGATCCTCCATTAAAGTGTGGACAAATAATTTAATGTACACATCCTCAAATCCAATTTCAAAATCCTCCATCATATTAATAAAGAGTTTCAAATGAGATCACCTATTATGGTATTATTCCCTGGAGCTTTGGCAATTTACTTCTAACATCCCGAGGCACAACATTAGGATAACCTTGACCATTCCCTAAAATTTATTATGCCAAAGGTATTGACCACAAATAGAGGCTCAGGTGGAGGCTAAGCCATGTTGTTTACTCGGAGGTGATCTTGGGGGTGACACAAACCGATGAGGAGTGCAAGGCCTTTGAGGATCAAGAATATGATTCACAAGATTGGTAGTCTCTAGGTGCTGATTTTCTTGGAAAGTTTTACTAAAATCAAAACACAAAGTGCAGATCAAGAAGGAACTCACTGTGTATAGCGTAAGGACCTTCACTAGTTCAAGTAAACAAGTTTATAAGAAGATTGCTTGAATCGAGTCATCGGAAGAAGAGTGATAATCCTCTATTAAAGGATGATCTCTCTCACCAATGGATATTCCTTTGTTTGATGTCGACCTTCAACAACCTTCCAAACTATTCTTTCCTCTAAAATTTTCTTTCCAAATTATTGAAATAATTTTCTAATTGGGTCCCTCCTCTGAAGAGAGATCTTCTTCCTTTCGTGATTGCAGATTTATAGGACACACTTAACTTTTTTGGAATATATAGGGTAAAAGGAGGGTTTTAGAAGGTCCCACAACCTTATACAATAGAGCCCATCGTGCAGTATTTAGCAAGAAATGTAGTAAAGCAAAAAGTACCCATGAAGATTCCAAAAAGGAGGTCGAAAAGGACAACAGAAGGAAAGAAGAAAACATCATAAGAGCTTTTTCAGCTCAGAGACAGCAGCTTCTAACTCGGGAGAACTTGAGTCATTTGCAAGTTGTTCAAAGATTGATGAGCTCCGAGCAATCCTTTGCAATGGTAGTCTTGGTAGAATCAGTGAAATCCTCCCATGCTTTCAAAGCCTTGAATGTGCACTGAAGCTTGTTTAAAATAGAAGAAACCATGTCGACTCGCAATCATCCCTTTCGAGTGTCACAGACTCAGCGCAAAGTGTGGGGGTTGAAATCAATCGGCGAGGATTGCAAAGTGTCAGCAGGAGGAACTTTGTCATCGAAGAGAGTATTGTTTCCCATAGACTGAGTGATGGGATCATCCACCGGTTGGTTGTTCTCCAACTGCTTCGAGTCCGGGGAGTCAAGGTAGAGCTTAGCGAGGCCTGTAATGTCGCCAGCAGCCTGCAGAGAGGAATCGTGGCTAGAGATCTGGATAGGTAGCTTGTAAAGTCGAGGCAAGTGCCTTCTAAAAACAAGCAAGAGAGGGGCGTGGGGAAAGTGGGGGTGGCAGGGGGCTGAGAGGCAGTGAGGGGAGGGCTAAGAATGGCCACATCAGAGTCGGAATCAGATGAAAGGTGCAGACGACGTTGGCACCGAGAAGAGCGGAGGGAGGTGGAGGAGGGGCGAGGAAAGGCGAGGAGAGCGTGGCGACGACTAGTTTTGGGGGGGAAGAAAAGAAGGTCAAAATGAGAAGCAGCAACAGAGAAGAGCAGGTACAACAAACCTTGGTGGAGAATGGCACCTTCCCCGTCATGAGCCAGCTGGACAGAGTGCTCTAAGGACTGAAAAAGGAAAGCCGCCAAATTAATTTTCTTCCCCCATCGTAGATGAGAGAGGATGAAAAAATGAGGACCATAAACAAGCCGATATCTACCATCAATGGTAAAATAACGCATTATGACCTCCGCGACTCTATCCCATGGAGGAGGCAGGGAGTCCGAGTGTAACCAGAGAGGTATTTAACCGGTCTGGTCCTCGTAAGCAATAAAATCCTCGCATTTCCGCATGCAATAACGCTTCAAGTAGATGTCTCCTGGCAAGGAAGACCATGGCATCGCCGATCGCGTTGGTGGAGATGGTAAAGCGAGTGTTGCCAATCTGAACCCGACCCTTCGACCAGGAAGCCGTAACCGCATACGAAACAAGAGCCGAGTAACCCGCCATTCTCTCCGGAAGGTAGCAATTCCATTCTCCAAAGATTATGTTCCAAACCTCCCCATCATTCTTAATCAAATCACAAGCTTATCGTGTTCGAGACGCTTCAACTGACCCCCATAGTATGAATTTTTGAAAAGATGCAGAAGTGAGAGCCATAAGGGTCATTTAACAACCCAGTGTATGGGAGCGCCGGCCACGTTATCATTGCCCTCCCGCCAGATCATCAAATGGTTAATGTGAGGATTTGTCCCATGCGTGCGGAGATCCTCCGCATCATTACACATCACCGTCATCAAAAGGCTCTTTGCCAAGTGTCAAATCAATTAAATCCGACATGAATGCCGCCGCCCTTTGAGAGGGCCATAAATTTTCCGAAACCCAAATCAGCCCTCCATTCCACCAGTCAGCATTGGGATATATCATTTTGAGTAATTTGGAAGAGATCATCCGGGAAGTTGTCTGTCCAGCTTTGTTGATTCTCAAGGAGAACACCAATGTTAGCAAGGTGGTCAGCCGCTTTGTTTCCCTCCCGGAGGACATGCTGGAACTAGATTTGCTGGAAAGATCTTTGAATAATTCCGATATCAGCAATGATATTCGTATTGACCATTTACCGTAATCATTAGATCGCAAGAGCTTGATGATGTTGAGGGAGTCACTTTCAACTGGAGGGGATCATCACCAAATTTGATAGCCACTTCAAGGCCTTGAGGATGACCAATGCTTCGCACGATGGTTGGTACCATAATTAAGGTTATGAGCCAAGCAACAACTATATGGCCCGATGAGCAAGTCAAGAATGGCTCCTCCACCAGAATTACCAGGATTGCCTTTTGAGGCCCCATCCGTGTTAAGTTTTTTCCAGCCCCTTGGAGGGGAAGCCAATGAACTAAATCATGGGCAGTGGAAGTGCCTTTACTTTGAATGGCCAACAACCTCTGCCACTCCTGGGAGTTACAGATTTGGATTTTTTGCCGATATTTGGACCACAGGAGCGAGTTGAGATTTTCTTGGAAAGCAAGAGCAATCTGAGTAGCCACCTGATCAAGTTCAAGGATTTTTCTTTGAAGATTCTTCTGTTCCTTTCTTTCCATATTCCCCATATTCCGTGTGGGAGGAGGAGTTTCCAAGCCAAAATCAGATTCGGATGAGTGAATGGAGAGCTCCATTGAGAGAGGGTGTCTTGAATGGACTCGGGGAAGGTCCAAAGCACTCCCATCCTCGATAAAAGCCAATGCCAGATAACTTTCAAAAAGAACAGTGGATCAAAAGATGGGCGTAAGATTCCGCTCCCTAATACATAACACACATCTAGTGGGGAGAGAGAAACCCTCCTTTTCAGATTTTCCCCAGATAGGAAAGCATTCTTAGAAGATAGCCAGGAGAAAAAAGCCAATTTGGGAATGATCTCATTTGGCCGAATTTGGAAAGGGGGGGACCAGTCAGCACTATGCATCGATAGATAAGCAGCCTTTACCGAGAAAGAGCCAGACTGGGAGAGGGGCCAAATTATCTCATCCTCTTTTTGGGAGAATGGGATGTATATGGAAGCGAGCACAACTCTGAGTGAAGTCAGGAGCCTACGCAGTCACTGATACCATCTCATACCTTAATATCCCCAGAGGGAATGGAATTCACAATCGTCCAATAGCCCAAGCTAATCTTCCTTGCTTATTAATGATGCTTCTTTTCACAGGGTCCCAAGCAGGATTGTGATCAAGAGGCTCGTCTCCTATCCAAACATCCCTCCAAAAGTCAATAAGCCGACCATTCCCAAATCTCCATTTAGTGCCAGCTCGGATAATGGGGAGGGAGCTAATAACTGAATTCCAGATGGAAGAACCTCTAATTGGATTGGAAGTGAGAAGATCTTCGTTATTTGCCAGATACTTAGCTCTGAGCAGTTGAGCCCAAAGAGAGTCACCTTTAGCCACTTCCCATGCAAGTTTGGCCAGGAGGGCCCCATTCGTTTCAGCCATTTTTCGAAGACCAAGCCCTCCATGAGATGTTGGCTTACACACTTCCTTCCATGACACAAGATGGATCCTCTTCCTTACATCAGTCCCACACTCACATAAAGCTCCTTTGGATTTTTTCCACAACCTCCCTCACCGAATTGGGGACTTTGAGAAGGGACATGAAGTAAGTAGGAAGGCTTTGAAGGGTGGCTTTAACTAGTTGGAGCTTGCCAGCCTGACTGAGCAGAACCCCTTTCCAGGCGGCCAACTTTTTTGATACCTTTCAATGACTGGATTCCATAGAATTTTAGATTGCTTACCATGGAAGAGGGGGATGCCGAGATAAGAGGCGGGGAGATCCACAATATTACAACCAAAGATATCAGCAATCTTTCTCTGAGTCCTAGGGGCAGTGTTGATGAAGGAGATGCTACTCTTGTTGAAATTGACAGTTTGTTGAGAAGCTGATTGGTAAAGAGAGAGGATATCCATTATAGCCCGGGCCTCAATCACTGAGGCTAAAATTAGCAGATAGTGTCATCAAAGCAAACTAGCTATGAGTGGCAGAAGGGCAGCTTGAGGTGATTTTCAGACCAGAAATGATAGATTGACTTTTATCCGCTCTGCAGCTACGAGGGAGTCCGCCATAAGGACAAAAAGGAAGGGTGACAGTGGGTCACCTTGCTTGATACCTCTACTGCTTTTGAAGAAACCTGCTAGAATGCCATTGATAAGAATTGAGAAGCAAGGGGGCGCGACACAAGAGAAGACCCAGCTACACTATTTTTTGTCGAAACCAAATTTTTCCAGGACCCTAATTAAGAAAGGCCAGCCGACTCTGACAAATGCTTTTTGCATATCCAATTTTAAGATCATTCCTGGGGACTTCGAGTGATAGGTTAAGTGAATGGCTTCATGAACTGTAATGATACCACCTTGGATAAGCCGTCCTTTTATGAAACCATTCTGATTTTGTGAGATGAGATCCTTCATTAGAGGTTTTAGTCTGGAGGCCAACATCTTAGTGATAATCTTATAAGCCGTGTTGCATAAACTGATTGGCCTAAAATGAGACATCTTTAGAGATCCGCACTTTGGGGCAAGTGCAACGAAGGTGGTATTCCATTCCTTTAGCAGATTATTATTAACCCGAAACTCATTCACTGCTTTGAAGAGATCATGCTTGATGACTTCCCAAAATACCTGGAAGAATGCAGCAGGAAAGCCATCCGGCCCGGAGCTTTGTCCCTCTTCATTGCAAAGACCGCTTTGTGAATTTCCTCCATAGCAAAAGGCTTGGTCAGATTGTTGTTCATCGTAAGACACCGAGATGCAGAATATGTTGGAGCATGGCAGTCATTGATTGCTCTGAGGTGGCAGTCACCGAGAAGGTTTGAATAGAAGGAGACAAGCTCATTGGAGATATCAGCCTCAGTTGTTAACAAGGTACCCGAGGACGACACCAGCTCTCGGATCTTATCTCTAGCTTTATGCTTGCAAGTAGTGATGTGGAAGAATTTGGTGTTACGATCCCCCTGCTCGAGCCAAAGGGCTCGAGAGCGTTGCCTCCAATAGGTCTCCTCTTCTTGAAGTGTATTGTGATAATCACTGAGGAGGGAGGTTTCATGTTGGTGAAGATGATCCAATCTTCCATCAATCTCTATTTGGGCAGAGACTTTAGCCAAACCCTGAATTAGCTCTGTTTGCAGAGCTTGATGTTGCCAAAGACCGTCAACTTCCATATCTTGAGTTGTTTTTTAATTTCTTTGAGCTTGCTGGAAAATCTAAACATACTAGAGCCCTCAATTTTGATATTCCACCAATTAGCAACAAGGGGGTTCAGGTGGTTGTTTTCAAGCCATGCAAGCTCAAACCTGAAGGGAGGATTCTTGGTATTCAGCTTGTGATTTGCACTCAATAAGAAGAGGGCTGTGGTCAGAGGCAGCCCGGGGGAGGGAGTTGAGGTAGAAGTTAGGAAAGAGAGAAATCCAGTCCAGAGAGCCTAGAGATCTATCCAATCTGCTTTGAATATGGTTCCTGCCCAATCTGTGGTTTGACCATGTATAAGATGAGCCGTGGAGTTCCATGTCCAGAAGTGAATTCTCCCTGATGAAGTCAGCCAGAGCATCCATGCTGGCGGTCATGGCAGGAATACCTCCCTGATTTTTCCGAAGGATAAAGTGGACAATTAAAATCTCCCATTATTAGAATGGGAATTTTACCACAAGTGATGATGAAGTTAGTGATATCTTTCCATAATTTACCACGATGAGTCTCCAAGTTGGGGGCATAAACATTGATAGCAATCCAAGTGGAGTCCGCTCCAATCTCTTGGAAGAGCATGCATAAAAAGTTGGGATGCTTGAATGCATAATCCCTTTGAGACTTATGGGATCCTAAAAGGTACAAAGACCCCCGAGTTCCCCGTCAAGGCCGAGATTCAAAGGAGGCCGCAGCGATTTTTAGAGACGATCCTCTTTTTTAGTTTAGTTTCGCAACATTATGATATCGTGAGAGTTCGAATTTGATGTCTTTGATAACTCTTTGTTTTTGAAGAGAGTTGAGTCCTCTTATATTCCAAGAAATGATCTTCATTTCTTTGGTTTGGATTTGCTCCCCACCACCATGGGGATTGTGCTTTGGGTTCCTTGCACGACATTAAGAGCTGCTTCTTGCTGGAGTTTGATATTGCTCGGAATCCTCCCCCGAACTTTTTCAGTGCCTATATCGGGTTTCTTGCTGCTACTTCTAGTAAAACGGTGGTTGAAGCTATCATCAGAAGAATGACCCGAGGGGGAGGAAACAGAGTCTAAAACAGGGGGAAAGAGGGGAGGCAGGGGGAAAGAGTCAAGGAAGGGGGATCCGAGGGAAGGGGTGGGAAGGGAAGAGGAGAAGACAGTGGAGAAGGGGGAGGGGAAGAGACAGCCAAGGAGAGGTTAACTCCTTTAGAGGAAGAGGGGGGAGAGCCGAGGGAGACAGAGGGGTGATGAGTGAATGAATGGCCAAGGAGGGGGGGACAACCTCGGAAACAGGATCAGATGAAGTGTTAATTTCTCCATCTTCTAGGAGAGCAAAGGAATTTGATGTGGGGATGATCGGGATCTCAATAGAAGACATTTTAGGAATAAAACTTTTCTTGACTTTTGGGGAGAGGATTTGGGCTTTGGGTTTTGGCTGAGGTTTGGAGGGGCACCAGAGGCCCGTTGATGACCAATTTTTTAGAAGGAGCATGCTTGTGGAATATATTCATAGTCAATGGGTTGTTTCCAGTTCCCCAAGTCCGATAGAAGCTCTATCTCTTTTGGGAGGGGACAACTGACGTCAGCATTTACACAGAATCGAGCATGGATGAATCTAGTTTTAGCTTTTGTTGCTTGATCTATAGCAATTAAAAATCCTATTGAGAGAGCAATACCTTCAATAACCGCTGGATGCCAAAACTCCAGAGGGAGCCCCCGAGGCGGTGAACCCAAATTGGGGCTTGGGTCATGGATTTCGTGTGAGGGTTGAAAACATGATACCATTTCCTGAGGTAGAAGCCCCGCCTACCAAAAACCACATGATTGCCTAAAAGAGCTCTAGCAAAATCTTCTTTCAAGCTGAAGGAGAATAATATGAAACCATTAGGCATTGCCGCTATTTCAAGCGCTCCACATGGTTGCCATTTTAACCGTGCCCATTTTTTGATATCTTCCAATGGGGGTCTAGGACCCATCAGTGTACCCACCAAGGACAGATCACGAGAAGCAGCAGCAGCCTCCGTGATGTGAGAGGGGATGCGCAGAGAGAAGGACCCATCTGACAGTGAAGGGGATAGCTTTTCCGAGCTAGGAGCGGATGTGGAACCCTCCACTATTTTATTCCAAGCATCAAGGCGGCTTTGGAGAGAGGGACCCTGACAAGAGGGACCCCTGATCCAGACAAAGACAGGCGGCTTTGTAGTGACCTAAAACGCGCGACTAAAATTTAGGCTAGGATGTACCCCCTATACGACATGCAAATACCCCACTCCACATGCGTGGGTAAATCAGATATGAAATCTGGGGGGCTGGGTTCAACTAGGTTGTTGGCTCTACAAAGCAAGACCCCACCAGCTTCACCAAGGTCATCCCATATGACACACTTAACTTAATGTATGATAAGGCATGGTATTTATCAAAATATAACATCCAGAGTCGCCACTAAGGACTTTCACCTAGTTTGTGCAAATGCACTATGAAGATCTATCAAATGATCGCAAAATATTAGACTATGCAAAGTTTGAACAGATCTGATTTTTCTTTCTCTCAATTTATCAACTATTGTGCAAAGTTTGAAACAACAAATTGGAGACACTTGAACATATACAACTCATAATTCTACTCTCATTCCTTAGTATAAATCTTGATCGAAATCGATGCTCAAGAATGCGATTTGCACATAAATCATATAAAATGTATTAACAGGGCTTTGAAATATTGAAATACTCCCTAGAATGGCACGAAGCTGTGTTGGTACCCAAATTTAATCTCCTTCACAACTTGAGCTACATCATGGATTTTATAAGACATTCAGATGTAGATAAATAGTTTATATGTCGTTTTGTAGCCGGGAAGCAATTTATCCGACTTGTTAGACTCGTGTTTTGAAGAAGCGGGTAGCACATTTGAAGGATTTGATCTAATCCTCACTATTTTAGGTTGTTCCTATCAACCAAGGTAAGAGAACCTATATGCAGTACCTCTATTTTGTGAAGGAGGTGAAAATATCCTCAGATGCGTGCATTTATAGAGATGGCCTTTAGAAAAACATGATCAATTTCCCGTTATCCAAATTCAACAGAGCTATAACTACTAAATGATGGAAATGATTTCAAGACAAGGCTAAGGCTACTAAAGACATGGTATGATCCTGATTTACTTTGTGCATTTTTGTAAATGGATTGTATTCTTTTGTTGACACACAATACAATGCAGGGGTATTATAGGTAGGATGAGTTAATTTGAAATGAATTTTGGGTGGGAGATATTCAGACAAGACTAACCAAAATTTGTCAACTTCTTTGAGGACCTTTGCAAAACTTGAAAGACTCAGACAACAGAAATGCTTCAAAGAGGTTAAGGTGTTCCTTCAACCAGGATATGTGCATCAAATGGAAGCCCAGATCTGCACTCTTCCACACAATCTCTGATGATTTATCACAAAATCTTGAGTTAAATGAATCAGCAAAGCATTTAGAAATTTCTATTCTATCAGACCTAAGGTACCCCCAAAGGTTTACAATCAAATCTATATCAAGGAAAGTAGAGTGAATTTAAATTTGTTTATCCCTTCATCAAATGAAAGCTCTTCTAATTCTGGAATTGCAAATGCCACTAAGTTGTTACCAGAATTAGATCTGCATGATCAAAAGGAAATTCCAAACACCAGATTGCAATAGGAGTAAGAAACACAAATTGAAAACATTCTGAAACATAAGTAAATGCAAATTTTACCAAGAGACAACACAAAATAATCTAGAATGACCAAATTTATCAGTAGGGGAATGTTATAAGAACAATCTCAGAGCTTGTTAGTGGCTATACATCTGCAACCAACCTAACATGATACAAATTTGATGCAAAAAGGAGTTAAAATGGTTCTCAGGTGGTTTCTCAGAGAATGGAATTCTTCCCAGATTTTCCCATGAAAATTCTAAGTTTCTCCGACCATTTGCATGACAAATTCATGCAATATATATCTTTCACTCACTCACTCACTTTGCCCTCAAATCTTCCCTCCAAAAGTGGAATATTCAAACACCTTTGCTTAGCAATATTTATGGAAAATGACATTTAACAAACTCACAAAAAGTTGTCAATTGTTCTTTCAAAAGGTGAATCATTACAAAAATTTCATCATTCTTCAAAGTGGAAGTAGGTTTTTCATTCCCGGGCATGTAGACCCCTTTTCTTTTCATTATTTCATTTTTTCCTTTCCTAATTTTTTACTCTACAACTTTGGATATGGTAATTCACATTTTTCACGAATTAGAGTAAAAATTCATTTGAAATGTGCTTTGGATTCACAAATTGAGCCCCAATTCGATCAATTCGGACCCTGCAGGCCAAAACGACACGAATTGGCAAAAAAATCGATGAAGATTGATGCAAAAACGCATCTCCAAACTTCCTAGAGCTCAAACAAAGGGCCAAACTGGTGAAATGCACAACTACCATCGATTTGTTCTTATCTTTAAATTTGAGCCCTCCACGTGGCGATCCAGGGAAAACAGGCCTCGGGGACACTTTTTACCTTTTTACAACTTTTTTGAAAATTTGAAAAAATTGATTTCCTCCGCCGCTCCGCCTTTGTGATTTGGGTCTGACACATGGCACAATATGACTGGATACGGAGTCGTGGCTCAATTTTACACATTTTACATCTTTTTAGATAAAGGAAATTTTTTCAAATTTTCCTCCATGGCTCCATCCTCCCGCAAGACACGTGTCCTCATATGATTGGCTGAGGGGCAACGCTTCTCATTTCATATTTTAATCATATTTCATGAAGGAAATTTTTTAACATTTCCTCCGCTAGCCCGCACCTCCCCATTGACTCCTCAGATGAATTTTGACTTTTTACCTTGTGATCGGGCCCATTTTAATGATTTTACCCTTTGATAACTAGAGGCTAAAAATACAACTTGCCTCCGACGGCCCGCCCTCCCGCTCTCGAGCCTTGATGTTGACACCTATCTTCATCCCATTCGGTGTGAGTTTGCGCAGTCCCAATTTTATACTTTAACTCTTTTTCACCAAAGGTGAAAAGTATCAAACTCCTCTGCCTTTCCATCTCCCCGCCTACCACGTGTCCTCCTCTGATTGGATGCGGGCCTTAGGGGATTTTCTTCATTTCCATGCATTTTCCAAAGTTCCCTAAGGCAAAAAATGACTCGCCATCCACCTTCACTCTGCTTGCTGACATGTGTACCTCCTCTAGGGCCTGCGGAGCTGCGGGGGCAACTTGCACATTTTTCCAAAACACAAAAACGTTAAGTTTTTAGAAATGACCCGTTGATCCTTGTCCAATTACAAATGGCCACATATGCAATGAAAGAGGGTTTAAAACCCACAAGCGAGGATCATGAGGGACGATGTGCACATCAACAGACATGCGAATGGTAGCATGAAGAGATCTCGGGAGGAGCGAGCATCAACCGAATGTGCATGCAAAGATTTGAAACACGGGCAGAACCTAGTTAAGCCATAAAAATCTCCTCTATCTCATAGATCAAATGGGGTGTACATATAGGAGGTGTTGAGTAACCCCAGTGCTGCAATCATGACAACTCGAGTAGAGAGGGGGAGTTACATTCCCAGAATAGAAGTGTAACTCCCAATGATGCATATGACGCACTAACGCACTGACACACTGACGCATAAGAGAATCTCATAATGACCCCTAAATGACACATGGACCTACGATCTCACCTAAGTGAGATGACTCACCTAATGATGTGGAAAATAACACACACCAACACCCCCTTCATCGTAACTTAGGATGAGGCAGCAAGTTAGAAATGAGAAATGGGTCCCGACACAAAGCCTGATGAGGTACCCATATACAAGAAAAAGGTCCCAAGCAAGTGAAGGAAAACCCAGTGGGAAAAACATCCACCACAAGAGAACAAAACACTCTCTAATCTAAAAAAGATGCCAAAGATGGGTCCCAGCTATAGATGAGCCTAAAAGGGTACCCATGTACAAAGAGGCAATCTCTTGGAAAGAAGAAGAAGAGAGAAGAAGAGGGAGACGAGAGGAATGTAGAAGATGTCATGGATGGATCTGAACTCTGCAACTCTAGGTCTCCCAAAAGAATGTTGATGACAAGATCCTCCGCCTCCGGATCGAAGAATATCCACCCACACCGAACAATGTGCCTGCTCTTAGGAAGGACAAAATGACGTGCTAAAAGTCTACCCACTCTGCAAAGGAAACCGAAGGTAGTAGCATGAAGAACTCTGAGTCTAGTCCATGAAAGTGTGACATAGGTCTAGCAAATGAGTGCAAGGAACCGAAGGTAATGCCACGTGTGCAGAACTGTCAGAGTGTGAAGAGTGAACACCTGTAGAAAGGATGTCCACATGATGTGAAGGCAACAAAACATCCCCCACAACAGAAAATGGATCCACAAGTAAGGGTGGATCAATGAAGGTCTCCAGAAAAGTGGAAGTGGTAAGAGTCCAGAAGGGGCACTCCCAACAATAGAGATGATGAACTCCTCTGAAACACCTATAGATGGATGAGGGACCTGTAGTGCATCATAAGTAGAATATGTGAAAAAGATGACAAAGGTCGGGGGAAGATACTGGCCCCAATGAGGGGGCTCGACAAACAAGAGCGATGTCGAGATAGGTATGAGTCATCCAATGAAGGTAGAGGAGTGGAAGGGGCCTCGCACACTGAAGGTGGAAAAGAGGCTAGTGTGATGACTGTATAAGCATGAATAGGATAGTGCTCAATATCTGATGAGATGTGGGAAGTGTCAACACTCTCTAGAATAGTGAGAGAAAGAGGAGAGAAGTCTCTCGTAGTACTCGACATCGAAATGGATGCACATTCCTTGTCATCGAAGTAGAACCAAGTGAGTCTATGTCAGCGGAACTACCATCACACGAAGAAATGGAGGAGATGATCATGAATCGAGCAAAGATCAACAATGATTGCAGTATATGAAGGGTCTCCATAGAGGGACCGAAGCGAATTTGAAGAATGCTCGACATGGTGAGGTGGATCTCGAGTCTGCCACGTGAAACCAGAGATCAAGAGACATGCATCATCATGTGACCAAATACATGGTCACAAGTGTCAAGGAAGTCCTCCGGATGACGATGATCGGTGGGCAAGAATGCAGAACTGACCCAAGTTAGAAGGGTGAAAGACCCTCGTGGCAAGTTAAAGTAACATTCCATGGAAGCACGCCAAGCTGAATAAGCCCTCTCCCCGGTGAGAAGTGACGGAGAGAGTAAGTAAAGTGATCCTACAATGCTAAAGTCGAAAAAGAGAACTCTCCATGATGAAAATGCAAGATGCATGAAATCAAGACGTCGGACTCGACCGATAATGCGTCTGCGTGTGAAAGCCCAAGAGTACTACTCAACCCCCCGAGAATGTGGCACTTTATAAAGTAGTGCGTTTACAAAACTGACAATGTCATCACGTAATGTGCAAAAATCATGCAATTTTGACTAAATAAGCGCTCAAAAATGAGCAGTGAGTCAAAAGTTATAGCATTAAAATGATTCTTGCAACTGATGGAAAAAGTCAATAAATGTTGCAAACGCATTAAAAAAGTGCCCCAAATGGGTGCAAAGGGTGTCGTGTGGGTACTGTTGGAAACGACATCAAATTTTAGGCATGGTTTATTTTGCTTGCGAGGGGGGATTAGCCTCCTGCCAACCTCGGACCTTGCCCTCCATCTTCGACACTCGAAGGAAGGTAAATAAAACAAGCCAAAAAGAGCCTAAAATTTATTACATGCCATGAATGTTTTTACCCTTAAAACATTAAAAAGTGTTTGTTTTAACCTTGCCAAACAAAACTAAAAGGGATTGATGGAGGGCCCACGTTTGAAATGATCTACACCCAAGTGAGTTGTCCATGTGTAGAGCTAGTGGGTGAAACGGCTACGCAACTAAATGATTTGTTCAACGCAGTGGTCCTACTTTGCTAAAGTGTTGGTTTGTTGGAGATGTGTGTTGAACGCAGCAAGGAAACAAAACATTTTCCTATGCAAAAGAAATGCAGGTTGAGCCCGGATGCACAACAAAAACTACCACGAGCTCACAGGTTCGAAATACGCCAAGGAAACAGGAGCAGGTAGCAAGCAAACCAGATGACCCTCGATGCCAACAAAAAAGGCCACGTTCAGATTCCACGCCAAAAAAATGAGTTTGAGAGAATCCAATCACAAACGTGAACCCAAGGCAATGTAAAAAGCCCGAGTCTGCAGATGTGAGAAACCAGTGCCGAGAGTGCTGAGAGAAGAATAGAGATCCGAGGCAAGAGGTACCAAAACCCAATGCATGCAAAAAGCAATGCAAAACCAAGAACGAGCCTCCAAATCCAAAAACCTGAAACTCAGATTCTAAGCCCTCAAACAACACCCAAAACTCGCAAATCACCTCTGAAGACCACATGCAAAAGCCGGAAAACCACGAACACCCCAAAAACACCCACGATCACACGAACAATTGAACAAGAGGTATGAAACCCAAATCAATGCAAGTAGAGCACGATCGAAATTTCCATTACGACACATGCATGAGAATCTAAATATCACGTAGGGAGCCGAAAAATGCACGAGCAATGCCAAGGAGTGTACGGATCCACAAGATTCTCTCGATACCCCGAAGAGGGTTTAAAACCTAAAGCGATGATCATGAGGGATGACGTGCACATTAATGGACGTGTGAACGAAAACGTGAAGAGATCTCAGGAGGAGCGAGCATCAACCGAATTTGCATGCAAAGATTTGAAACACAGGCATAACCTGGTTAAGCCATAAAACTCTCCTCTATCTCATAGATCAAATGGGTGTACATATAGGAGGTGCTGAGTAACCCCCAGTGCTGCAATCATGACAACTCGAGTAGAGAGGGGGAGTTACATTCCTAGAATAGAAGTGTAACTCCCAATTACGCATATGACCCAGCACGACGTCTTTGGCCGACGCACCGACGCGTAAGAGAATCTCATAATGACCCCTAAATGACACATGGACTTACGATCTCACCTAAGTGAGATGACTCACCTAATGATGTGGAAAATAACACACACCAACATGCAAAAGTATATGAGCTAGAATTTGATGGGCAAAGGACGCCCGTATGACCGTCAAAAAATGCAGAAATTGCCAGCGACCCCAAAATCGATTTTTTTCTTCATGGGTGAAGAATTTTTGATCAAAAGACAAATGGAAAGTGATTTAGGCAATTTACGACCATGGCAAGGGATTTTTGAGGGAAAATAAGTACAAATCGAACGATTTTGAGCTCCAAAGGGGAAAAATGAAAAAAATGGCAAAGGTGTTTGAAACGGGAAAAATTAGGGAAAAACGTAAAGTAAACTTGGGGATTCCTTCATAATGGTGCAAAATGGAGGAAATGTGAACAACACATAGCACTCAAACACAAAAACGAGTTGTTTTTTTGTCAAATTCAAAGTATATGAGAATCCCAAAACCGTTTTTCCTTAGAAATAGGGCAAAAACGCATTTCTCCTTAGCAAAACAGGGATGTTTCAAATTGGGCACCAACACAATGCTTTCATCGTCATATCATCACGAGGAATAATCGCTACTACAATAACTATTTTTCAATACTTCCATCCCATGCCTCATTTTCAACAAATTGTACATCTCTCGCTGATTATGACCTTTCGATGTAACTAGATTGAACAACTTGTAAGATTTTATATTCTCGAATATCAACAAATATGCATTTTTCTCCTTTGTTTTCTAACTTCTTCCTTAGCTCATCAGGCACATGTGTGTATGCCACACAACCAATACTCATTTGAAATATGCTTTGGCTTCATCATACTTCTCTCCATCTCCATGGTGGTTTTATTCTTTTCTCTCTTTGCCACACCATTCTACTATGGTGTATACCGGTAGTAAATTTCTTGTGTATACCATGATATTTGCAAAAATTCAAAAAAGTATTGGAAACATACTCACCTCCCATGTCTTTCATCATAACTTTGATGTAGTACCCACTTTGCTTTTCCACTAAAGCCTTGAATTGTTGAAATATATCAAAAGCATCTTATTTGTGTCTCAAAAAGTACACCCATGTCTTCCTTGTATAGTCATCAATGAATTTCATAAAATATGAGAAACCTCCAATATAAGTTGTTTGCATTGGTCCACATAAATCTAAGTGAACAATTTCAAGTGGTGCACTTGTTCTTCTTGTTTTGCCAACTGGGAAGGACTCTCTATGTTGCTTCCCCAAAATACAACCTTCACAAACTCTATCTAGTTTCTGAATCAAAGGAAAACCTTTCACCATATTTTTTCTGTGTAATAAATTCAAACCACCAAAGTTTAAGTGACCAAACCTAAGATGCCATAGCCATGATTCATCTTTTTCAACTGACTGACAATTAGATTCAATCTCCTTAGCTTCAGATTGATCTGTAGTATGAACTCCATATGTGGTTGGTATAATCTTCAAAGGAAACATTTTGTTGTTTGTCATCTTCACTTTAGCAATCACCTAGGTACTTGGAGCTTTATCCACGATCACACATTCATTTTCTTCAATGTAAACTTTGTATCCCTTTTGTACCAATTGACCAATGCTCATAAGATTGTGCTTCAAACCTGCAACATAATAAACATCCTGCATAATATTTTTCTCCCCCTTTTTTGTTAGAATGTTGATTGTTCCTTTTCCTTTTACAATCACTGTATTATTATTCCCAAGGGTAACTTCGTCTTTACTGACTCATCCAAATTAGAAAATAAATCTAAGTTACCTGACATGTGATTACTACATCCAGAATCCAAATACCATACATCACTAGGACTCTCTTGGGATAGATTACACTCAATAGGCAATGCTTTGGCAATATTTGTGCATGCAATAAACATGGAGCTTGGAGTAGAGCTCCCAACCTGATTTTGATTCTGCTTGTTTTGATCATACTTCTTTTTCCTGCATTCAAAAGCATAGTGCCCATATCTCTTGCAATAGTGACACTACACATGCGATTTATCTTTCTCTGACCTAAAAAATGATTATGATTGTGCTCTTGACTATTTCCTCTTCCACTTGAGTTTGATGGACCGTTGTTACGTCCTCTAGATGAATTTCTTCCTCTACCTCTAGGGCTGAATTTTCTCTTTCTCTTCCACGATTTCCTGATACATGTGATGAAAAATCTTGATCTACAATGCATGTGATCTATTCAACCTCTGTTCATGATTTATTAGTGATGCATGCAATTCATCAATTGAAAACTGACTTAGATCCTTAGTTTCTTCAATAACAACTATCAAAGGATCGAATTTTGCACGTAAACTTTTAAGCAACTTTTCAATAATCCTTTTGTCCTCAATAGTTTCACCATGATATTTAATTTGATTGACTAAACTAATTACAAAAGTAAAGAATGATTCTACGAATTTGAATCTTTATTGACATATTTTCAAAATATCTACGAAGTAAGCGTAGCTTGGCGGTTTTTACTTTCTCTTTACCTTGATACGCAACTTGAGAGTTTCCTATGCAATTTGTGCTTTCTTGGTTGTTGCCACTCTAGGTATGATGCTTTTATGCATGACTCGATGAATGAATAAAAGAGCTTTTCCGTCTTTCTTTCTTAATTCCTTAAAAGTGTCTTTTTCGCTTGTGAGAGTGTGTTATATCTTTGCTACATTTGTGGGCTATGTGTACTCATTCCCTAGGATTTCCCAGGACATCTTGGGATCGAATAGTGCTTTAATTGTTAATGACCAATACTCGTAATTCTTTCAAGTAAATTGTGGTGTCTCGCAGACCGAAAATAGAAGCCATAGCCCGTTGTCAATTAGAAACCTGCTGAAAAAATTCACGCTTTGATATCAATTTGTAGAAATTAGGTACATAAAATAGCAACTAACAAAAATATAATAAAGAATTACAAATAAAACAAAGTATGGCAAGCTCAGATCAACACTTCTGTGCCTATATGTCTCCTTCCTTGCGAGCTTCGACTCAATAGAATCTTTGAATGTGTTTGTTATAAAAATACTTACAATTGCCTCTAATAAATAGATGGCTTTCATCTAACAAAAACACTCAACTCTTAAAAATATAACTAAAAAGCACATGCTTTTGTGCAATACAAATCTTTTGATTTATTTTCTTTAATAACTTTTCCTAAACTTAAGAACATCTAAAACTAAACTCAAAAATAAAAGCATGTAAAAAACAAACTACTTTTTACTTTTATAGGGGCAAAATTACTCTTTTTCTAACAAGAATTAGGGGATTATCCTAACTAGAAACATGTGCGTATGAGGTCCATCAAGTTCCAGATAGTCAATGTGGCCCTACAATAGAGGAATGCTTCCATCAATCTTTGGCTCCAAGACAATGACGCTTATGCAGAAAATGTATGTGCAAACACAAACTCCTCACTCCTAGGTTCCTACATAATTAACTATGCCCTTGAGTATGTATACGATGAAATCAGTATTATTATAAGCCCAATTTTTTTAAAAAAATTGAGGAGTCTATGATAAGAGTGTTTGTTAAAATTTCTTGTAGGGTTTCAAACCTCGTATCAATAAAAAACAAAATCAATGCAAAAAGACATAGTGTCCAACATATTTTCAACCCAAGCCAAGAAGTAGGAAGAGTAAAAATCCACGTAGAAGGGTTGGGTTTTTTACAAATCCCTAGCAAAAAGGAGATTATATCTTACAACTCTGCCATCGATGGTGTGATTTCCCTAGAGAACCATGTCGATATTATTAGGGTCAAACAAGACAACAAAGTCGAAGCCTCCGATGTGCCCCATCATGTGATTTTTCATTAGAAAACCATCGCACAACCTCCTCGTGCCACCAACCTCTGTTCGCTCATCTTCCAAGACATTTCTTTTACAAATATCTTTTCCTGATTTGGATCCATTCTACTTGAACACCTTCCCAGAAGAAGATCCCTTCCAATTCACTACGCTATAGGGAGGAATATATACAAACTATCTAACAAAAGCAATCGGGAAAATGTGTTTGAAAGAGCTTTCCGGAAAACTATGGCCAAAAAGAATACTTGAAACACGGACACTCGTGATGAAGCGTAAAAAAATTGATTAATAAATTTATTTTATATTTGTGTAATAACAAATGTCGAGAGTATTGCATCACGAAAAAGAATCCTTTGGATTTTGACATTTTCAAGTAGGGCCCTCTTCATAAAAGGTGAGTTGATCATTTGTCTTGGACATATAGGAGGGTGGATAGCTGCTTCTCTCCTAGAGAGCCACAGAGAGCCAGCTACTTCAAATAGATAAAATTAAGAGTCCTCTAAGTACCCTCAACGTGTCTATTTGCTTTCAAAGCAGAAGGTTAGTGTGATCTTCCTTTTCATATTTGCGTGCCAAGGTATGGTAGGTAAAATATCAACTGATTGGATATGAGTATTCAAGTGGTCGTACGTTTATAATAACTATTTTGGGTAACGACGAAGGGGAGACTGTACCAGAATGCCAGCACCTATATAAAAGAAGAAGAGGATGGGACTTCATGAAGAACAGCCACCTATGCTGCACCTAGATATTTACTAAAGCTACTTTAAGTCTAATATAAATAAATACTGCCTAGAGTATGACCCGTCCACTAAGAATTTTATACATCGGATTTTACTCGAGAAGCCAATAAATAACAGAGGTAAAATTGCCTTTGTTCTCCAGTTCAGTTTATCAGTGTATACATGGAAGGTTTTGAGTAAATGGGAACTCAAGATATTTGTAATGAGTTTGACATGTTGAGCAGCTTACCAGAAAGCTTGTTGTGCTCTAACATCCTCTCGTGCCTTATATTAACAGATGCCGTACGCTCCTCCATCCTCGCCCCAAAATGGCGATATCTTTGGACTAAAATTCCCCATCTTCATTTCTCTCCCGACTTCTTCAGAGACGTGTTATTCTCTGTAGAAAGAAGTCCTCTGTTCGGAATGCATTCAAGTAGACGCATCAAAGAGACAATGGATCATATTCTTACCCAGCACGACGCCTCTCTTGAGAGTTTTCGATTTCATCTTCCCAAGTCGATTCACGTCGAAGCAATGGACATTCGTAACTGTATTCACCATTCCACAAAAAAGGAGTGAAACAGATGGTTCTTGAAGTTGAGACCCTCACCCCATGGAAAGGAAAATGAATCTCCCTTCTAATTTTTTTAATTGTATCACCCTCGTAGACTTGCAACTTGCAGGCTTTATAATTCCTCAAATTCCCTCCTCCTCTGTAAGTTTCTTGTTCATTAGAACATGTTGCTTATGTGATATTGGTAATTTGACTGACTACAATCTCCAGAGACTCGTTGAGTTATGTCCGTTTCTTCAGGAATTGGCGCTCATAGAATGTAGAGAGTTAGTGCATTTGAGAATCAGGGCTCCCAATCTCAGTTATATGATTTTGGTAAGTTGCAGTCGTGTAGAATCCTTGACAGCAGACTGTCCACAATTGCTCCAACTCCAAATAAGAGATCGCTACAGCGTGGCTAAATTGCAGCTGAATTCTTTTAGTTTGCATGAGCTCGAGTTAAGAGATTGCTACAAATTATCTACGTCGCATTTAAATTCTTGCGTGTTTTTGAAGGAGGGTGGGTCACTTGAAGGACTGTCAATCAAAGAACATTCAAATGTGAGATCATTGAAGAAACTGTCCCTTAAAAGATGCTCATCAGCACACTCAGGTCTCCCTTGTTCCACCCTCTTTGGCATTTTTCCTGACCTCGAAGAGCTCCACGTATCGTCATGGATGATGGTAACATTTTCTTCTGTTTTGTTTTTTATTTTTGGCTTTTGAGAAAGGTTTTGTCAGCCTCCTTGGGTTTTCCATATAAATCATTCAGTTTTTGTATGGCAGGGCATTACAGTGATAAGGGGACAGGCAGCATGCGAGATGGAGATGGAATCGGACGTCATATTTCCAAGCTTGAATAATGCATTTGTTGATGTCTCCTCGGATATGAGTGAAAGAGAAGTAGCCATGTTGGGTTTCCTTCTCAGAAATACTCCTTCATTAAAGACACTGACACTGAGTATGCCATATTGCCCTGAAGGTATCGATGACCAGGAGTTCAAAGATCAATTACTGGGTTTGAAAGGGGCATCTGCAGAGGTGGAGATAAGATGGGAAGAAGACAGTGATGGAGATGTAGAGGACTATTACGAGGGATCATATTAGTATGACAATGACGGTGGGGAATGATTTTGGGGAATAAGGTATTTTGTGTCCATATTTAGTTATTAGACATAAAATTTGCGAAGTTTCATTTCTAGTGGGGCGAGTTTAGCTGTCAAACCCCAACAATATTGTACTCTCTTACACGTAAGTAGTCAAAAGTGTTTTGTTGTCTTTATCATGTCGATTGTTAAGATGAGGGATGAGATTTGACGGTTGATTTCACCCGTCAAATCTGTAAAGATATTTTAAATAACTTGTGTATCTTTGTTAAATATCTTTTCTTTATTTAATAATTTAAAAAATACATTGTTTTTGTTTTGCTGTATTTACAAGTGTGGGTTAAATTTCAGGGATTATATGCTTGATATAAACACATTTTCAGCAAAATATGTTATTTAAATATATATGTAATTCTACACACACATATATATATATATAATTATAATGACGATTTTGTCAAATTCTTTTATTAAATGTTATATGACAATTTTACAAAATATAAAATACAATTAAAATAACATAAACATTTTGGCATATCTTAAATCTCAACTTATCTAAATTGAGATGCAAAAAAAAGTCACTACGCATTGTATAGGGTAGGATTTTTTGTCAATAAAATTCCCAATTACGAATATCTGTATACGTTGACATTTAATTTGGAAGATGTTATGGCCCTTAATAAACATCAATTTGACCTTGAGGAGTTTTTTTTTCATCATTATCCATACGGCACACTTAATTCTCACAAGAACATTTTACGCATATGTGATTTAATATATTATCCCAAGTTTGAAACCAATCACGTTCGGGGGACTAAATCTAGGAAAAACATGTGTCAAATATGAGAAATTAAAGGCTCTTCCCTGCAATATGGGACACACATAAAAGAGATCCCAAGTTTGAATTTTTCTCATCTCCTATAACTGAGATCTAATAGGCTCTTGATATTTTGTTTTACAAACCGAAAACAATGAGATCGATAACTCATATGTTAATCCCCCGATGATTAACAAACCGAAAACAATGAGATCGTGTCTTCATTCTTGAATAAAGCATATATTTTTTAAAATGCGAGTTAATAGATAAGAGTTAATAGATAAGTTTTAACATAATATTTTATTACGTTTTCACTATCAAAATTTCCTTATAGCATTATTAGTTCTTGCCTCGAAGGAATATTCTACATTTCGATTTAGCATTTTAAAAAGTTAGTAATTTCAATAATTTTAAAAATTGACATTTATTTTTCTACCCATTGATTGGTGTTCAAGAGTGATGTGACAAATTTAATGTCTTATTAGCAAATTAATTTTCCACCACCTTAAAATAATAAAATTTTGAACCGACAAGTGTCTTATCATTTATATAAGATTTAGACAAGTATTTATGAAAATCATTAATTTAATACGGAGAACATGTACAAAGCTAGTGTTAACATGAAAAGATAGAACATATTTTTTTATTATTTATTACGTCATAGGGTCTTCTACAATCTGTCTCTTCCCATTATTACATGGGGTATTCGTGGAGAAGAGGACCCGGGTTGGGGCCCATAGCAGAGGGAAAAGATATTATTATTCTTACAGAAACTCATGAGCACGATGGTTGCAAAGTCCCAGATTTCGAGGGGTACAAGAAAATTTCAGTTTGGAATGAAGGAAGTGAAACAGGGAAAGGACACGGGGAATTACAGTGCTAATCAAAGAAGCGTGGTTAGGGATCATCAAAGTGGAAAAGGAAGATGCAAATAAGCAATACATTTGGCTGAAAATATCAGATAACAAGGCAACAATTAGATTGGTTGCTTGCTACTTTGCACCGAAAGGCTCAAAGATATAAGAAAAGAAATTTGGATATGGAAGACCCATATGCTTCGTTAAAAAAAGACATCTATGTGTTTAGTGCATCTGGGGAAATTATTTTGATGGGGGACTTTAATGCAAGGACTGCAAATAATCAATCTCTTCAGTTGGGCAGTGAAAAAGGTGGAGATGACAATCCGCTTTGGCTTAACGAAGCAGAGGACAAGTTTTGGGAAAGACTATCTCAAGATGGTAATGGAGGGGTGAATCATTTTGGGTTGAGCTTCTAGGTCTATGTAGCTTATATGACATGGTTATTTGTAATGGCATGAAGGCTTGGCCAGATCTAGCAATATCACTTGCAAAACTTACAATGGACAAAGTGTAGTGGACTATGTAATATGCACTCAGAGCGCTATTTGTAGGTTGCTCGAGTTTGAAATTGGAGATTGTCCTATTGAGCTCAAATCTGATCATAATCCTCTCTTGGTCAAACTTGGTACCATTTCAAATCAGCAACAAGGAAAACAAGTTCATCGCATGCAAGAGACATCTCCAAAACAAGGAAAAATCATTTTAAATAAAGAAAATCAGGAAATCTTTGTGGCTGCCCTTGAACAACAATTTCAGATGGCAAGAAATGATATCGAGAGCAATACAAACAAGGGGGCAAGGGGTTATGTTTGTAGTAAGTTGTTGGTACCATTAATTCACAAGGCATTAAGTGCTTGCAAAAATCTAAGCCTAGAAAGGGAGTTGCAAATACTTTTCCAACAAATCGTGGTATGATGAAGATTGTAAGGCTGCCAAGAGAGCTATGAGAGAAAGTGACATGAACAAAAAGAAAATAAAAAGAAATATGAGAGATTGGTTCAACAAAAAAAGAAAGCTATGTGAATAAGAGAAGGTCTGAATTAATTTCTCTCGGAAAACACAATCCCAAGGGATTCTGGAAGGAGTTGCAACAAAAGAAAACATACATAGAAAACAATATCACAGAAGCTCATTGGTTAGAATATGCGAAGACTCTCTACGAGCGGTCTCAACAGAAGGATATTCCTCCCATCATTCATACTTCGATTGAACTTTTTTTGGAGGAAGACATCAAACATGGCATAAAGAATCTAGCAAATGGTAAAGCTCAAGATGTTGATGGGTTGCAGGCTGAGTTTTTAAAGTGGGGGGTTGAGGTGCTCACTCCGCATATCAGAAAAATCTTCAATAATGTAACTCAGGTTGGGTTCCCACTAGAGTGGACAACTAGTGTGGTTATTCCTCTTTTTAAAAGTGGAGATATCAATAATCCTTCTAACTATCGCACTATTATGATCAATCCTCTTTTTGGTAAGCTATTTGGGGGCATGATAGAACGTAGAATCAGCAGTTGGGCAGAAAGAGAGAGAAAAAGGGAAAAAGGACAAGCAGGTTTCCAATCTAAACATTCAACTATTGATCATTGCATCACTCTTAGGCACTTGATTGAAAAGGTATGGGATACCCAAGGGGATGAAGCTTTTTGTTTTTGTTGATTTTAAGAAAGCCTTCGACATGGTTCCTAGAGACAAACTTTGGAACAGGATGGAGGAACTTAAGATTCCAGATGAGCTCAGAGCAGCAGTGCATAGACTTTATGAGTAGGTCAGAGCTAAAATCAGAACAAGAGAAGGTATGTCTGAATGCTTTGGTAGTGACATTGGGGTCAAACAAGGTTGCCCTCTTTCTCCCACTTTGTTTGGTTTATACATTGATAAGCTTGAAGAATGGTTATGTAAAACTGAAGGAGGGGGTGTTCAGTTGGCCGAGTATGTGGTGAAGTTACTTTTATATGCCGATGATCTTATCTTAATTTCAACAATAACTCAAGGTTTGAGGGAGCATCTAAAAGCTTTAGAATTATTTTGCCAAGAAGTCGGGATGCAAGTGAACACTAGCAAAACAAAAATCATGATTTTTTCTCTGAAAAGAAAAGAGAGGCAATTTAACTTTCTGTTTGAGGGGAGTACTTTGGAAATTGTTACAGAATATAAATATCTTGGGATTGATTTCCACAACAAGATGAGTTGGGAGACTTGCAGAGAAAAAAGGATACAGGGAGGTTGGAAAGCATCTTACCTACTTCAGAATAGGTGTAGGAAAGTGCTGAGCTCTGGGACTGGAAAACTAAGAAAACCCTCTTTGGTTTGTTGGTTACTCCGGTTGCTCTTTATGGTTGCGAGGTTTGGGGAAGTAGCGTGTCAAAACATGGATGATGACAATTAGAAAGAATCCAGAAACATCTAATCACAAGCACTCTTAAAGTCAAATCAATAGTTCCTTATGAGATCTTGTTAGCTGAAGTGGGTACCTTCCCGATGGAAGCATCGGCAATAACTCGGCTGATAAGCTATTTGAAAAAATTTGAAAGCATGGACGATCTTCGCTGGCCCAAAATGGTTACAAAGGATAATCTAGAGCGCAGAAAGAAAACCTGGATGAAACAAAACAACAAATGGGGCATCAATTTTCAGGAGTGTCCTAACAAAGCAACAGGGAAATAAAAAATTATGTGATGGAGAAGTTTAGGACTGCCATGTGGACAGAACAGATGGGTCATAAGAAAGCTCAATATATCAAAGATTTCAACCCCACTTGGGAGCATGATGAAAAAGCTTACCTAGGAGTAGTTATCAAAGGTAAGGCAAGGATTTTAGTGGCTCAGTTGAGGACCGGATCACATCATCTTCGTTGTGAAACCGGTAGATGGACTATTCCCAAAGAGGATTGGGAAAGGAGAATTTGTCTTTTTTGCAGCAAAGGGGTTGTTGAAACAGAATGGCATTTCATTATGGAGTGTTCAACATATGATGATATCTGTATCCAGTATGAAAGTGAATTAAAAGTGGACAACTTAAATGAGTTATTTGCAGAAACAAAACTTCAAAAGATCATTGGTTTAGTGCTCAAGATTCACAGTAGGAGAGTTGATATGGCAAAGAGTCTGAATACTGCTTAATGTATTAGTTTCGTTTGGTCCCATAGACTCTTCAGTCTCGTGGACGTCATTAAAATCTTTCATTTCATCGTCCTTCTCCATTGCAATTTTGTTACCTATTCCGTTGTGAGTGGTCGTGCATGCGGCGATGGTCGGTGCATATCGGATTGTTTTTCCCGTTACACCGCAAAGATGTTGTTATGTTCGATTGTGCATTTATTTATTTTATCGAGCCCTATTGTGGTGACATATTGGGTGTTATGTGGTTGGTCCTTTTTGTTCCGTGTTTTCCTATCCACACCACGCGTTTGCTTTGCTTTTATGTAAGCGTTTGTCCTATCAAGATATGGAAGAGGAAGTTGTTGCATATGACATGGGCGCTATTGAATACGAGAGGGTTGAATGTTGTTACTACCTTCGATTTGATTGTTACATTTTATGGTTCAGTAACCCGATCACATGAAGAACGTATAACCCTCCCACATTCTAGAGGCTAATAAAGAGGGGGAAAATAGGAGGAGATGATGTAAGTTTTCCACCCAATTCATTAAATACGAAGCATCCTTCTTCTCCTGTAACAGCTTTGGGTCTTCTAGTGCATTCTTCTATATTCAGAGAAATGGTGAGGAATCAAGACGTCATTGGCGAGCATGACTATAATGTTATGTGTTGTTTCAACGAAGAGCATTCATGACGCAGTGAGGCAATGACTACAATGACAATGGAAATGGCAATTGCAATGGAAATGGCTCCTCATGACTGTGACTATGTAGACCTCCAACTTGGTGGGAGAGACACCAAATTTCCTTGTAATTGGGATGCGTCACATCAACAAGTACAATCACACCAAGAACAAGAAATCATGGTCAATTGGAATACCATAATAGATAAAGAGCTATAATCTTGCAAAACTTGCTACTACCCATCTCGGGATTTATCCTCCCATAACTCGATGGGCTTAAACAACATGCACAAACCCGATAGGTCCCATGCTCTAGACCAATCAGGAAATCATAATAAATGATTTTTTTTTATTAAATCCTTGATTGTTCCATAACATGGGACCTACTAGGTTTATGCGTGTTGTTTAAGGATTGCCATAATTTTTGTTATTTTTTCATTTTAGAATGTGATTTATGCAACTAAAAATAAGTTATCATTACTCAAGGGTATCATTCTCACCAAAAGATCTGTCATTTTTGTTATGAATTGATAAAACGTATCAACAATTGGACGCTCTTCCACAAGAAGGAGCCCAACAAATTGGATATCCAAATCACGTGGAAAACACTTCCCGATTGTTTGGGCTAATGATACACATGACACAAGCTGGTTTTGTTTTTACTTTGAGGTCGGCAAGAGAGAAGAATGTTGATGGTAGATGGTATTCTTAGAGAGGTTGCGAGAGGATATGAAGAGGGCATGAAGTAGCCCCGAGCAAGTGAACGCCCTCACCATGCCCGTGCCTCGCTTCCAACCGTGCTTTCCTCCATGACGTTGACACCAGAGACGTTGTCTTGGACCACAAAAATAATGTGTTGGTTCGCGTTTATCTTCCATGAGACAACGAAAAAAACCGGATGAAAAGTTGGACCCACATGTGGTCTTGGTTATGTACATATGGACACATATCCCCCTCCGATGATGTCCATCGAGTGTTTGAAACGACATACCCTTACTCCTGTGGAGGAACAAGCTGCTAGTTGAACTTGTTATCGAACTCCACTACCATAGTGACACACCTAAAATTTTACTTTGAGTTACATTGTTGTTTCTTGAATCTTCATCTTGCGTGATTTTTGGTTTTTTTTTCCATTTACTTGTTATGCAACTCACAAGCACAAGAATCTCTTCAATCTGTGAAAGGTCATTCTACATGGGTAGATTAGCTAGTGGTACATTTTTCTATCTCCTATATTAACTATTATGCTAGTGCTACTACTTATGGGATGCATAATGTGTTTTTTGCAGCTTTGGAAATACTCTGCATAGTACAAGATTAAACTTAGAAAATAACCTTCATTTAGTCTTGAGTATTTCCAAAGTCAAAAAAACATCATAGAATAGAAAAACAGAGTATGGTCAAGAAGAACATAAATCGACTGGCATGGGAGAGTACCCTTTTACAGAAATACAATAACTGAATAAGAATAGCAGAGAATACACCCTTGAAGCCAATTCAAAGGATTTTTCAAGAAAAATTGCTACAAATACCACATCACTAATCTAAATATCTAACTGAGTAATGAGCATCAACAAAGATTCAACCGATTGAGATATGAAAATAGCTACCTGTGAAGCCACTGAAATTTTCTTGTTTGGTTTGAAAGCATCTGCAATTGGAACAGGCTTTACACTAGAGGTTACTAGCTTGATCAAACTATTGTAAACAACATTTATGAAAATATAACTATATTTCAATTATTTAAATATTATTTAGTAAAGACCAAAAGTATTGTAAAAACTAAAACAATTAGAGAAAATAGTAGGGTTTTATATTACATCTCCTATTAAGGAAATAATAGGAAAGAACAATAGAGAAGTCGCAATAATTAGAAGCACTGTGGCGGGGATGTGGAAACACAGGATCACAAAAAGGTGATGCCTAGAAGTTCCCCTAAAATTGTAGAAACGACATTTCATTGGGACACGTGACTATACAAGTACCAAAGGTTGATTCCTAAAAATAGCTTGATTCCCATTTGTAGTAAGTTGCTATTACACGACTATCCAATTAGCCAAGGTTGATACCTTCAAAGCACAGATATTTTCTAAACTCTCAAAACAACTTAGACAATTAAGATACAATTATGCATTTATGGAAGTATTTCCATGGTAGTTTGTTTTTCTCAAAAACTATTCTAAATGTTGAGAGGTTTTTCTCCCAAGCATTCATTTCTATTGATGAATTTGTTATATTCAAATCTCAAGGTTATCATCTATAATATTTCTTATATCTAGTGTTTCAGCATTTGCAAGAGGATTTTTAGCTAGTACAATGGAACCATATCACCTGCATCATGAATCTACTGAGTGGCAATAGCCATCCATAAATAAGAATTTACCAATACAAAGAAATTGAAGTTGAATCATAAAATGCATTTTACCTCAAGAAAACTAAGGGGTTTGTAGTTGTAGTTAACCCACTTCATCATCTATAAGGGCAAGGGATTTTGTAATGCCCCACTTCTTTGATCCCAATTATTGAGGTGTAGGTACCACCCCCACACCTAGCCATCGGTATATATTAGAGCGTATTTCAACCTTTTAATCGAGCAACTTGGGAGGTATGAACGTCCCTTGCGTGCTTTTTATGACAAATCATATGCGAAACTTGAACTCCTCCCTAGGCACAAGTTGACTTCTTGGTTGTCAACATGATTTACACAAGGTCTCCAAAGTATCCCTTTGGGCATCAAACGTCATCCTCGGTTTATGATTATTTGTTCCTCTTATTCATTTTGATTGGATAATAATGTTGTTTATATCAACATACTTGTATTTATATATAATATGATATTGTTTATAGTTAACACGATGATAATGATGATGATGATAATAATAATAATAATAATAATAATAATAATAATAATAATAACTAATATATTAAATTATATTAATAATAAAATAAATCCGTTAAAAACAAGGCCATGATATGGAAAACCCCGCCGAAGCTCTAGTTTTATGGTGTGGAGGAGGGCTTTATTATGAACCTATGCATGAACAAGATCAAATAGGTTGGTTTGCTTGGGATTTGACATTGCAATGGTCATTGTGTTGTTCGAGATGACTATTGAAACATATTTCTAACATACAGTTTGAAAGTGCATGAGTGAAGGGTTTACGGGGCACCTTTTGTAGTCAATTTACAAATACGAGTAAGAAAAGATTTATTGTTTTTATAATTATCCGGTTGAGTATAATAATATTTAAAATCATGCATTTTTGTAAGATTATTCTGGAGTTTAGAACATTATTTGGACTTAAATGCAATGCTGATAGCCTCTGAAGCGTGTTACATCCACTGATCTCTCGGCAGACCGTAGTTTGTAGACCTGGTAACCGATCAAAATATGTTTGGTTAATCAGCAAGTGAAAAGGAATATTGTGACCATGTAAAGAGAAAGGGAGGAAAATAAACAGCTTACCTTAGTGAAGGTTCTTGTAGGAGGATTCATCTCTGTAACATTTGATACACATTGTGAAAACCCACTTTCATCTATGCCTCCACAAGAACTTGTGTTTGAATTCATCTGATAACCAGACACATGACCAAAAGAGGGCACATTCAGTAAATCTGTAACAGAAAAAGAACTGCCTACACAAAGAGTAGTTACCCATGTTTCTCGATCCTGCAACCACCAATAAGCAATTTTCCTTATGGACTAACAAATAATGCCCAAATTAAAAAATACATGAAGAGACTAGGCAGGTCTTTATGTCACAAAATACCATACTAAATCCCTTAAACATATCTATACGAAAAATGTAGTACAAGGAATTGAATTCTAAAATGTATACATAGATTTCACCTTCAAGCATATGAATCAGACAAAGCAATAGTCAAAGAGAATTTTAGATCATCTGAAAAGGATTTTAAAAGTATATGTTACGCATTGCAATCACCCAACAACAGAAAGCATGCATCTAAACCCATATACAAAGAGATGATAGTAGATAAACAATCCAAGTAAGAGTGCATACTATCACAAATTTGCTTTGGAGTGCTGTTCTCTTTCATTGCCTTGGTTTCTGTGGCTGTACCGTATTCGTTGGTAGCACAAATATATATCACATTATAATCCCTCCTACGACAATATCGGGCAAACACATCTGCACTTAGAACACCTGAAATTAAACAAGATCGTCGAAAATGAAAATATGCATCATAATATGTATCAAAATATGTAAGGAGTGATATTATTGATTCACGTATATTGTATGTTAGTGATCGAATAAAAGAACAGGAAGCAAAAATTTCAACATTCCATCAAAACATAGACAATTCTATCAGCAATAAAACTCAGCTTGTTCTTTACGTGAGTAGCAATAAACGCTCATTCCTAAAAAAAGAATATGTGAACCCCTTATAATTCATTTCTTAAAGAGCACACATATCTCAGATTACCATCCCTGGTGCTGAAATTTGTACTTATGGACAGGTCACAAAACATTTGTTTCTTTTCCTTTTCTCAACATTTAAGATATATTACAGTCCTCACAAAGCTAAATTGCAGTTATAAGACAGAAAATTCTTTAAATGGGTTCCTTACAATCAGGACATGCATGTATCCCCTTCGTTCCCTCCTAAAATTCAAAACATCATGAAATACTTGAAAAGCATATAACTAAAAGTGCCCCATATAAAAGTTTAAAACCAAAATAGAACAAACCAGAAAGAAGCCAAAACCTCCAAAGAAACAGAAAGATAACATATCTCAAAAACTTACATCCTATTATGTTTCCAAGATGTGGAACATTGTTCACATATGGAAGCACACTTGTGATTAACACATTCCTCTTTCCAGGCACCGGTAGCTTGGGAGCAGCAACATGTTCATTAACCCCAACTTCTGCAACTTCCCCCATGGTGGCTCTCACAGAAAACCTTCGCTTATGAACTACACATAAACAAATACAAACAGAATCGGGCTATATTTTATGGGAGATTTTCACCAATTGACCAAAAACATTGAAAATTATAGTTTACTAGAAAATATTTCAAAAAAAATCACCGAACTTTCATATAAATGTTAAAACCTACATAAAGTTTACACATTCACCAAAATATGCAAAGTTTTATTACTCAATCCTATATTTTAGAACAAAGACTTCTGAGATTGAAATTTGCCAAAGCTTTTCTGAATAACCAGTGGAGATGTTTTCATATTTGGTAAATCCTATATTTTTACTCGGATATTAGCCTCTAATTCATAGGTTATTTATTTTTCTAGATGAAAAAGATTCGCCTCTTGTTCCACGCTCATTTACACAAATGAATTATCCCTTAAAATTGTCCCTGCCAATAAAACTTTGAAAAGATTTTACAATTTCATCCACAAAGTACAACACAGTCTGAAAAGGCCAGAAAATTCGACGATAATTTAAAAAAAAAACTTTTTAACCCTTCAAAAGAGTCTCGTATTTCATCCATTAAATATAACAAAACCTGCAAACGACTGAAAATTCGAGTATAACGATGAATCTACGTAGGGTTTAAGCAATCTATATTAAATGAGATTGTTTTACGAACCTAAGAATAAATTGTAAGTATGAAGATAAATGGAAAAATAAAGTAAATAAAGAAGAATCATACCTGGGGAAAATGCTACTGTAAAACAAGGCAATGAAGGTATTTGTGGAGTAAAAGTATTGGACTTGGTAAGAAGGGAATAGTTGCAGATGACCTTCATTCATCACCCAAAAGTGGAAGACTACGGTTAAATTCAGAAACCAAAAAGATAACTAATGTATTGGGAATAGTTTTTACTTCAATCAAGTTGCCATCCTTGTTCCAAACTTGAAGGCCCCCTTCCTGATCTTCATATAGTATGGTAACACTATTTACACGTGTGTGAGGTGTAAGACCAATTGATTCAGTGAACAACTCAGACGGCACATCATACATATTCATGTGAAAGAGTGCTTTTCCGTGGTCGAAGTAAGAAGCACAATATTTGCTCAATCCTAAACTCACAAGAATTATCTGGTGGACTCTACTTGACAACACCCTCATCTTATTCATGTACTCTTCCATAATTTCACTGTTCAAAAGGTTAAATAAGAAATTCTCAAAATGAAATGAAAAATTTGTAATTACAGCTATAAAATTGAAGGATAGAATTTTAATTACGTACGAGACCAAACAGTCCATAAAGCTAATCAAAAGTTTTGATTCTGCCCGTAAAATCCCTACCATAAATTTTAGTTCACTCAAAGGGAAATCCCTGAAGGAAAAAGAGCGGGGAATCCCTACCAGAAATTTGGGTTCCCGTGAGGCCACATAAGAAGAGCGAAGTCTTTGATAGCTTCCCGATCTGGATTGTCGATGGCGAGGCTTTCATAAAAGGGCACGAAGGGTATTCCGCCAACATAACTCGCAAAAGGAACTGGAGAAACATTTTTCTTCTTGGTCTCCGTGGGAAGACTGAACACATCGCGGCATAGCAAATCTGCGTTGCGAAGAACATCAGGTGCGATTCCATGGTTTATGACACGAAAACAACCGAGCTCTTCGCATGCCTTTCTCACTGTCTCCAGATATCCCTTATCTGCACAGCTCGCCAGATCCACAACATAAATGCAAATAAATCCATGAAAGAACATAATGATGTGGAAAAATTCAAAGATCTGCAAGGAATCCATTTTTGAGCCCAACAACACCAATCAAACCTGTCATAAACAGTGACAATCTTAAATGCAATGCAGGACAAATTCTTTCTCACAAATAGTGCCAAATAAAGGGGTTGGCCAATGAAATGGAACTCAAGTACAATATTGGAAAATTAAACTTTAGCCCAATTTCAAAATAATCCACATGGCAACATTTGATTGAGGAAAGAGAAATAGATTAATGAGAGAGGTGAAAACAATATCCTAGCCTTCGGCAGGATAATAAACAAATTGAAATATATCTATATATAATAAGAATAATATTTTGGATTTGGGCGGGTGTGAGAGTTAAAGGCTAAGATTGGTATGGCGTGTGGCAAGAGGAGATTGGGACGGCATGGCAGAATGTGGTGTCGTTCTAGTAGGGATGGAGAGCGGCACAACCTGGATGACCTTGCTAACATGCCACTTTCCTTGCACAAGAATACATGCACTTTATTTGAGATCCCGATGTGTCAACCACGCATGAAACCCTAGGTTAACGTTGTAATTTAGCAACAATTGGATAGTTGCGAGACATGGGCAAAATGTGGTAGGGTGAAGGGGGCGGTGTTGAATGCAGAGCTCTCACCCATAACCGTCCAAAATCGGACCAAGATGGTCTAAAACAACCATGGGCAAGGGGAGATAAATATGTATCCCCTAGTGTCTCCTCATTCCGCCGCATACAAATCGATTGATCCGGATCTTTATTTGCATCTAAGGGGTTCAACATCTCCGAGATGAAAGATCTACCGCCACCGCTATTTAGTTTGTTATATGGAGAAGAAGGAGAAAAGATTAAGGATTAAGATGCACCTCATTTGGACGTTTTGTCTAGGTGTATTGATTTTTCTTAATCTCCTTTGCCCTATGTCACGTGCTAGGTACCTTGGCTACACGTTTTCCTTGCTTTTTATCTTTTATTTCTAAGTAAGGGAGAGGAGCTAGTAGTTGTGCACCCAAGTTGAGGGGTGTACAACACACATTTAAATATATCAAATTTTGAAAAAAAAAAACCCTTTAAAAGATTTTTTTTTAATCTAAATATAATTTTTTGAGCATTTTTATTTTATGGAAAGTGGTTTTTAAATGGATTTAAATCAAGTAGTTTTTCATACAAAGGAAAAAAGGGTGGACCATTAGTAGGGCATTATGTCATGCATTTTTTTCCACTTATGTGGCATCATGTGATTGGGTGATTTTTTGATGTGATTTGATGTGACACATTTTATTAGCTACTTTTTTTTCAAATGTTGAATGACAAATGTACATGTACTAGTCACTCACTTCACAAATACCCTCACCATTACTGGTCCATGCTCCACTATTGGCTCCTCTCCCTTAGTTGTTGTATTCTTTGGGATGTTGAAAATGCTTTCCTTCCATCCCACATTTGTCTATGTAAGATTTGTCTCTTTTACTCTTCCTCTACATGAAACCGCTTGTTTATCCTTTTTTTGTCCTCCAAGGCATTGTCGTTAGGAGTGTATCTAGAGAAATAAATTACTAGAAACAATGAATAATATGAAAGCGCCAGTGCCTTGGACCATTGTACAATGTATCTAGAGAAATAAATTACTAGAAACAATGAATAATCAAAATCCACACTAAAACATGATTATTCTTCATTAATCACAGAGAGAAAATACTTCCCATCATAAACTCTTACTTCTATTTATTTAACTCACTCGATACTAAATGTAAGTTGGTTAGAAATTCAATGTACACAAAATAATAAATTGAGTTTCAAAATAGAAAATACTAATCTTCTCTCCTTGAATTCATCTGATTCAAACACATAAATATTTTAGTTGCAATCTCGTGATTTGGCCGCCACACTTTACGTAGAGTAGTCTACATTTAGACCAACATTTCTAAATATAACATGAAATTTAGTGGTCTATTTTGTTGGTGTTTTTAAAATTTGTGTAATGTCCTATTTTGACACATCAAAACCATAATCATAGGACTAGAAAATTACCGCAAATTTTATTTTTTTAAATGTTTTACTTTATTAATATTTATCGCCAATCAATTATTTAACACTATTTTATTTTCCAAATTCATTACCGGGTTAAATACCCATATTTAAGTTTAATCCGTAGTTTGGTCCCAAGGGTCTAACCATACTAACTCTTGCCTAAATTTTCTTAAATAAATATTTTCTTACAATTCCAATTTAATTCTCTATCCCCATCAAGTCCCTTAAATAACTAAATGAACTCATGCCACTATTTGTTTATTAGTTCTTGCCAAGGCAGATAATATAATGTTATCATGTGAGCCAATCATAAGTAAAAATTATTTTATTTATATCAATATTTTTAATGTATAAACTTTTAATTGACATATTTACATGAATATAATTTTACATAAATTAATTTAAACTTATTTTGATTGGTGAAAATGATGATGTGACTTATTTTTACTCTTATTGAAATACATGTTTTTTATTTTTGTAATAAACCAAAAATTGGAGACGACCAAGTGGCCTAGTAGTTATTAATCCCTGACAATCTGTCAATTAATCTATTTTATTGTTTTATAGCTTGCATCAAAACTGATTAGATTGTCTGCTTGACAATGTCATTTTTCACCAATTACAATTAGAACAGGTCAGTTGAAAGCATTCTGCGTACCACACACAATCTCCCGGTTGTTGCTTTTGATGATACCTGCTTTCAACTATTGAAGACCTTTATTTTCATGGATTGGAAACTGTATATATCTCTGCTAATATATTTGTTGTAGTATTTTCTATACCGGCCATGTCTTTTGGCACTCCCGCATTTTCCACACCGGTGGCGAATTCTGCTCCTACTTCAGTCTCCACCATTTTTGCTACTTCTGCCTCTTCACTTTCTTTTGGAACCTCGGATTTGTCAGCATCGTCTGCAGCTCAACCGTCATTTGGATTTGCAAGTGCTGCTTTGTCTTCCCCAACCACTGTTGCAACCTTTGGCAGCAACAACTAGGTATTGCTTTGTCTTCCCCATTTGGATAAAGGAAGTGCAGTACCTACACTTCCTTTATTTGGTGGCTCTTGCATGTATTGTTAAAATTCATTCCACTTACCACGAACATGTTTATGCACTGCTAATGTGCTGAAGATCTAAATTTGTGCATGTGAAAACATTAGGACTGATGCCTATAGACAATGTTAGACCTGTATTTATATGGGTTTGAGCTAGCGTTTGCCTGTCTGGTAGGTGTTAGTGAGTTTATAGACGAAAGGTTTTTGTATGAATTATTTTGTTCAGGAAACCCTGAAATACTTCCATGCTTTGTTTGGTTGCTAATCCCACCCTATGAGATTGGCTCTTTAGCAATGGTGCTCTATATTCAAGGATTTCTGTTTTCAGAATCGCAATTCTATTATTGTATCTGTTGTCTCTATTTTATTGCGACATTGTTTTAAACTATTCTGCACTTGATTCAGTTGTTGTTGTTGTATGATAGCCATATTTCATCTGTCTTTTGATTAATCTTTTGTAAAAAAACATTAGAAACATTGCACTGTGTGCATCTTAAGTTGAAAGGATTTCCTCGGTCTTTATATATTGAAAACCGAACCTGAAGGCATAGGGATGGATACTCAATTTACAAGGGTAGAGTAGATATTTATCATTTAGTGTTTTACAGGAGGCCAATAATGTGATCCTCAAAACTTTATTATGAAGATTTTGACATGGATTCTTTTGGTCAATATCTTTTAAAGCTTGGACATTAGCAGTCTATTAAAATATTTTGAAGATGCTCTCTCTAGACATTTACTTATAAGAAAAGCATAAATTTCGTTTTATTTTGTATACATTAACATCTATGCACTGATGATTACGAGCAGTAGCATATGAATGCAAAGAAAAGAATGCAAAATTTTTATGATATGTCAATAAATAACTTTGACAAGTTATACCTGCAGAGTTACGGTAAATGATACTTGGGAAGTTAAAAAGATACTAAGTAAATGGTCTCGCTCCAATATCATCCACAATTCCGTGCTCTCGAAAAACCAAAAGTTTTATACTTTTTCTGACATAATCATGCTTGTCTTATTATTCTTTGTTATGTGAATCTGACAACACTTTTCACTTGACTGATTTTAGCTTGTATCAATCATTTGATGTATATTTGATATGTACAATTGCAGTTTCTAATATCATAAATTTTTCAGTAACGGGTTCGGTTAAGAAACTTAGGAACTTTATTCGAATATTTAAAATGATTACATGCCCCCACTCTTCTTTTTGCAGCAATAAGAGAAACTTTTTACACAAAGAAAATTGGAGAAAATGTGTTTTGATTTGTGCCAAGGTTAGTGGAAGAGCTGCATAGATTTCGCTTGTCAATGATCTCAAATTATTTATCACAGATATATATAGGAAATATACTATAACAAAATCGGCCAGAAGAATATCCAGGGTATTGGAATCCATATGGCCACCTCCACCCATATTCATGGTTCCCTGTATCCACGTAGGAATCTCCAAGCGAAAATCATGCATCCGCCTTCTCTGTACTGCATTTGATTTGGTTCAAACATGTTGACTTTTCCCAAAAAGGAAAAGCCCTTAAGCTACACAAATCATTTGGTAATTCAATATCATCCTATAACCCGCATGCATCTTCACTATCACACAAATACTTAGGAACATATTCCATTAAGGATACTAGCTAAATTGCACATTGGCAAGGATACATTTCCATCTTGGGAATGCCATTTGTGCAAGGTGAAATTGAAGGAGGTGAATTTTGTTTAGATTGGATATCCACATTTCTTAGACTTAAAATCCACCTATGGTCATCAAGAATTGGTAATTTAGCGTGACACATATTGCAATTTTTGGAACCTCAAATGACTTACAACATTATCTTTTTGAAACCAATACATCTCACATTCACTATGAACCACTACAGAGAAACTCGCAGCTCAAGAATTTACTACTTTATACAAGCCAAAAAAATTATCTCGCTCCAACAATATGCAAAACATCTCTTCGACATATCAAACGTATTGCACGAATTAAGAAAACATCCTTCACACAAACAAACAACAACATGACCACAATATCTGTCCAAAAACAATAATCAAATTCAACAAACATCACATCATGATTTTCAAAATACCAAATCTGCCACTCATTATCAACCATTAATAATGAGATCTTCTAAGTGAACTTCTTCGACATCTAAAACATCTCTTCGTTATCTCAAGTAACTTGCACGCAACCAACAAACAATCATCGAAGAAATAAACACTTATAATAAATCAACACTAATTGGTACATACAATAGTAAAATTTAAGACACCAAAATATGCATGTCTAATTTGTAAGCAACTACACTTTAACTATAATATGGTCTATCTTAGGCAATTAGAAAAAAACATGTACCCAAGTTTGACCTTAAATAAGATATGATACTCTTAAAGTGAATATGCAAACATTGCTGCCATTCTTTACAAGAAAAAATCTTCCAAATTTTGCAACACCACAAAACATTGCATCAAACAAGTCACCTAAGTTTTGTTAAAATGCTTACAGAGCTTGAAGAATGGCTTGTTTCGCTTCACATTGCATTTGCACAAATGAGAGACCGAGATGCAAAAACTACAAATTGGGCTAACTAGGGCGATTATCGATGTTCCATCAAATATTGACATTATACAAAAAGCATTGCCACGATCCTTGGATGTGACATCCACTATTGCATTAGAACTGAAGAGACGATTACATTACAAGAATTTGTACAAAGAAGGCAGAGGTAGATCAAACATAAACATGTGTGTTTTTCATCAACTATTTAAAACAAAATTATATCAAACTTAAAACATTCAGTATCAGAAAATGTTGGAGACAACTACGCATAATGCTCTTCAAAATGATCCATGCGAGAATGAGTCACTTGATACCAAAACCACAAGTAGCGACGATGAAGAAGAAGTGACAAACGATAAGATGGTACACGGATTCACAGATGCAAACTATATTCATGACTTGCAACAAAAAATAATAAAATTTGCTCCAGAAAAAGGACAACCACTCAAAATTTTCAAAGATAAGTATGCTCAAGAAATGAATAGCCCAACACTTGTTTTAGCAATTTGCGTACCAACAATGTAACAAATTCATTCTCATATTCAAAAATTGTACGATGAGAATTACAACACTAAATTTTTCATTTTCATATCATATAACTAACATATGCTTCAAAGCAATCAAGATTATGATTGGAAAAGTGTCAAGAAGTATTTGGATACGAATAAATAAGGCATAACTACACAATACTACACAATGTGAATCCAAATTAAGTTTTATACCTAACTATTGAACTTGACACTACATGAAAGAAGGCATCAATGTACCTTTAGGTTTCATTTTTGAAAAAGCTTCTTATTGTAAAATGTATGTGCTTGTTCATATTTCCTAATACGAGCACATAAAGTAACATGTGTTTCAAAGACAATTATGTTTAAAGGATGTGTAGGTATTTTCTTAGTTATGCTTGGACTCTAAATTTTTTTCTTAGTGTTCAAAAAACACTACATTCTTTCCTATTATAATTTTCTCATCTTTACATCCTCAATTATTACAATCTATAATTACAATTTAAAGGAAGGAACCGGTCGCTTGGCAGCTCTTTTTAAACAATTACTTAAATTTTGCACTATTGATTTATACTTACCATGGCCCTAATAAAACCCCTAGGTTCCATTTTTATTAATTTACTCCATACCCCTTTAAATCATTTTATTCCCACAACTTTAAAGGGGGAGGGTTAAATCTGAGCCATAGGATTCTTTTAATCTCTACCCTTGATCTTAGGGATTTCCTAAAATCCCTAATCCATCCTTTGAATTTCTTTATAGCTTTTATTTTGATTATTTTGCCTCCATTTGCACAAGTTGTTCTTGCAGAAGGAGATAGGAAAAAAGGGAGATCATGGAGGCATATTTTTGAGCTCTTCCATCAAACCCACGCATCTTTGTTTGTATTGTTTTCATTTCTTGTTCCAAATTTTCCAATAAGGGAATAAATTCTCCTTTTGTTTTCGGTTTCTTCTCATGAATTTGTATATATATGTTTTTTTGGCTCCTTAAAAACCAAGGTATTCTGCTTTTTGAGAACACACACACACACACACAATTTAAATATACCATATTTTTTTATGCTATAGATTAACCCTATGCACATGGTTGTGGGCAGAATAAGTTTATACTAGTCGTGGTAGGGGTTTTGGAGGGGCGTTGGTGGACTATAGTATGGGTTGTGCCGTCTCCACCATTAATATTAAACTAGGATGGGGGAGGGGTGCACCCCCTCCACCCACCTTATATATATACAAACACACACACACACACACACACACACACAAATCTTATAAATAGAAGATCCACATTTACTATTTATATGTACTTGTACACACACATATATATCTATATGAGTATGAAGTGTAATTTTTTTCCAAATTGCTGCCCACGTAATTTCTGGAAATAAATATCATATTTTCTATACGAATTAGGTTCACTTTAATTAATAAAATAAAAGTACAGAAGTGTTATTTAAATAAATGTTTATCTATGCATATAATATAAAATTTAGATAGGTAGTTTTATTCAAATATAAGGCCATACATCAATATGATTTAACATATTTACTTAAGTTTTAAATCTCATATTTCAAAAGGCCTCTTATTCAAATATGTTTGAATATAACCACTTGAATACCCTCTACTCGACTACTACAAGCAACTAGTTTCAACACAAAGGAGATTTACTTTTCATTGTTTAAGAAGGGTAAACAAGTTTACAAGGTTGTTTCTCCAAATTCACTTACATGGTATGCATTTCAACTTCATACAAACAAGGTCACAACATGCATCACATTACAAAGAAATATGAATTTCCTATGAGGGTAGAAATGAGCTTACTATATTCTTATTTCCAAGTTCAACAAAATGAGAGAAAAAGTTGAAATTTAAAGGATTCTTTTAAGAGCTAAAACAAGACTAAAACTTCATTATCTCCTTGCATTATATACCAAGAAATACAACAACCAAATCTGCAATCTTTCCTTCCATAATACATGCAAGTAGAGCATCCTTTGATAAGTAAAATGAGCAATATATGAGAACCTCTCTTTTATTTAACATAATAAGCAAAGGAAATAATACAAGGATAGCCAATTTATGGTGCTTAACATTCATTCACTTCTTCAAATCTCCATTTCAACACATGATAATACAAACTTTCCATCTCATAGCCAAGCCATACAATATGTCTTTGAATGAATACAAGCATACCCACATAACTTCCTTAAAACAAGATTTATAAAAAAATCAAAGCAAGGGTAAAATTTTATTACAACAAGGAAGTATCAAGATTACAATAGACCAATATTCCTTCTCAAAAGAGGATAACATGACTCAAAAATTTTCAATGCAAGTTTCAACTTCATCCCAAGATCATAATACCTTTACAAGGCATAATAAAATATAAGAGGATAATCCTCCCCAAAATGGGGAACAACATGTCAAAATTTCAACTTTTCCTCTCCAAACTCCAAGCCAAATATGCATGTTTCCACTCCAAAATTAGTCTTCATAGCACAAGAAGAAAGGGCTTAGTTACCTCCCAACCATATGGCATCATTACATGCCATCTCTAACAAATTGGAGGACATGCTAGCCTCCCTCCAAGCCCATGGGAGAGAGAGTATCAAGCCTCAAGAATGCACAAGTGAAGGGAACAAGGGTGAAAAACACACAAACACAATTTTACAACACACACAACAATCAAATAAACAAAACTAACACATGAGGAAAACTCCATGTTTTCCCAAAAGGGGAAGAGTGACAAGAATCCCATAAGAAGCAAAAGTGTGAACCAACCATAGGAACATAATAATAATCTCCAAATTACCCTCCTTATCTCTCCATTAAAAAATTCCCTCCTTATCTCTCCAACCCAAGCACCAAGCCTCCTCCTTGGAAGGATTTTCAAACCATATATGATTTCCTTGCCAAGGATGGAGAAGGAAGTTCAAACCATATGAAAATCCTTCTCCACATCAAACCATATGAGGGGAGGAATAAAATAAGACCAACATGGCTTGCCCATCAAGCCATGTGGTGTAAGAGGGTCTTCCTCCCTCTTCCCCAACAACTCCAAAAATCCATCACAAAAGCATGATGGATGGAGAAAAAGAAAGGAAATCCAAATTCACAAACATTCCATACAAACATACAAACAACAACACATTTGACACCATTTTATTTCAAAATCACATTATATTATCATAAGAAAAAATGAAAGAAATACATGGAGGCCTACCTCAACAAGCTATCCCAAAATCAAAGCAATCAACACACTCCCAAGCTCCAAGATCCACAAGCTCTCTCCAAAATCTCCAACTCCAAAATGCAAGAATGAAAAAAGTCCCCAACCCCTCTCCATGAGGGAGTATAAAAGAATAAACAATAATTTACAATCCTCAAAAATGAGAGGGTGACATGTGTCACCCATCTCATCTCCCCACAAAATATTCCCAAAATTACAAAGAGTATAAAACAAAACATATTTTGGAGGTAATCTCCCAAATTCCCCAAAATGTAAATAAATCCAACACCCTACAACTTTTAAAGAAACACAACAACCAACCATCCTCATAATATGGTGACATGTGAGGGGTCAAATGGGAGGGAAAATCCCATTTGACCATGAAAAGAGACCCTGTCCCATAGGTAGGGTCAAAGGGGCTCATTTCCATGAAAGGGGAACCCCAAAGTGAAAAGAGGTCCCTAAAATTTCCACATTTAGCCCAAATTCGAGATTGGGCTAAATGGCACAAGGGTTGAGGTAGTGGGGCCCACCCAAGGGGTGATTATGTTGTCCCAACCTCCTAATAACAAAGTTAATTAATCCTAATTCACTTCTAACACATGTGGGGACCATTAGGTCCCCAAACTAGTTTATCACAAGACTAAACAAATCACAATAACATAATTACAATTAGGAAACACTCATGGTGTCCCAAACACAAACATGCCACAAACATACAAGGCTACACACAATCATGCATGGTTAGGACTCGGCCCAGTCGTCCGCTTGTGAACTCGAGCGCAACCACCCTAAACCCCATTCTCTTTCACGTGTCCCGTAATCTTTACACTCAATGCAAACATTAAACATACCTGCTCGATAAAATATATTAATTAAATAATCTCAATAAATCAATCATGGATAAATCACACTAACTATACCACAATAAATGTCAAGTATGAAATGGCTAAACGCTAATCATATACATCCATATTAACTCAAGCTATACTATCCATCTAAGCATTACATGACTACATCCAATTAGCCATTACAAATCAAATGATCACCAAGTATACAACAAAACCATATGTAAATCCATCACATATGAAATGAAACCAACTATACCATAACCTGCTGATATCCAAAACCATACAATGCAAAAAGCTAAGATAATGATCCATAATACTAGCTTGGCATTATGCCCAAATCACCACAAGTGTTCATAAAACCATAATAAGAACATATAGTATCCAAATGGTGCTAAAATCCATGTCCATCATCAAATAAAAATAATGAGTCAGCAAAATAACTACCGTAAGAAGATTTGGACTCTACAATTTGTTATTCTTAAATCGTAAAGCTTATCTCCTTCATTCCCTAAATTAAATTAAACCGTATTTTGCCTTTCCCGAAAATTTACCCTTTATTTAGTCATTTTTCTTGCATGTATTTAGCAAGAGGGATCGAGAGCAGATTAAGGAGCATTATAGGTTTAAGCAAATAGAGATGTTATCTACGATAGAAGTATCAAAGATGTAGTGGTACCACTTCACATCAATAGTGATCGCAGGCATGGATTTTACATGGACGCATGCGATCTATTTTTGTATCTCCACTGTCACAAAGCTCATGGGATGATTGTATTAATACCATCCGACATTGGTCAAGTCAGGATCTTTACCACTGAATGTTTCTTGACTTCCCCTCCCTCAAACCCCTTTTTAATCACCCCTCATCCTCTCCCTCTTTTTCGCTTCCTCAATTTTCAAATCTTTTCCTCATCCCTTCAACATTTCCATCGTACACTCTACGTACGTGATTTGCTACTAGTTTTACGCATGCTTCTAGATCTCTTACTACTATTCCTATAAATTGTGATATATCACTTGAGATATTACCTATATTACTTGAGAAAGGGTTATTAGTACTACCTTCTACACATCACAAAGCAAAATAAATTAATTGTCCACTCATAAGAGTAATACCTTTGATGAAAATAAAAAAATAAATGGTCGTCGTACTAATCATTATCAATCATTTATATCTTACATCCAAAGCCTCAAGGATAAAGGCACCATTTAGATAATTAAGGAAAATCCAAAAAACTTCAACAATTAGTTTTAAGTGACTATATCTTACTTTGTAAAACCTATGAACTTATCAACATTATCACATTCGTACAATTATAGTATATCAATGGCTAGTATTGGGAATATGGCCAAGTTGATAAGAATGAACAACACAACACATGTACCATTTAAACATTACAAGATCTTTGGTATCATTATTTTAATCTTACACATGATCCTCAACCTCTTCAATATCATTGTCCTATTAATATATTTTTATTGTGGCTCTTGAAAGCTACAAACAATGTTATGGTTACATAAACATGGTCAATCAAATAATCATCATCTAGGTGAAAAATGGCTAGACCACATGGGGAAATTTTCAATATCGATAAGCATTACCTTTTTATTCCAATGTGATGGAAAAATCATCTCTATTATATGTGATATTTTGTACCCAAAAAAAATTACACATTGAAAACATATTGTAGCCCTAAATAATGAGAAATAAATTACAAATATTTTCCACCTTTGTTAGGACGGTCACCTTAATATTCCTTGCCTTTTTGGATTTATTACTTAGTTTATCTTAGACCAATTTCACTCAACCTCGATGATATATACTAGATTCATCATCCACTTTTAAGGAGGTTCACACAAAATACAAAAAAAAGGTAATCGCGCACAAACACATTCAAATATTATCAAAATACAAAATTGGGATCTGAATATGACTTGAGTTGTTAGTTATTTACTTTACATATGTTCTTTATCAAACGGTTTTATAGTTAGCATATTCTATATACTATTTATTTATGTGTTCGTGAGGTATTTAAACATGATGTCGATACATATGACTCTACAAAGTCATATGTGTGCCCAATGCCTTTCTTAATGGTCTTGTTAATTTGGAGGAATCTTATTCACTATTAGATCTTATTGGTTTGCTTACTACACATTAATGTTTTCACATCCAAATTATTCTTATATTTTATATTGTGATACATTTTATTTATCTAAACTAATATGAAGAGCATATATGGATTGTACAAGACTAGTATATTGTGTTCTATGTGCCTTTGAGCTATTGTCTACTTTTTAGACACTTGTTTATATGTTGTCCTATGTATGTGACCTTTCTTATTATTTTTGCGTTTGAAATTTAAGTACCCTTTTTAAGTCCTTTGTTGTCTCTATTTATGTGGCCATGTGACCCGTATTTTGTATGCGACACTATTATGTCTCTTATATGTGGCCTTTAGAATTTTCTATAACTATTTATGTGACATTGATTGTTGTAATTGTATGTTTATGTGCTTCTACATTTGTATTCTTGGTTGTTATCTCTTCAAGCCATGGTTTCTACCCTTCACACTTCTATAAGAATAGATATTTTTACCGCAAACCTATAGTTACTCACCGAGGGATCCAACATTGGTTATATGCTACACCGACATGGACACAAATCACATTTTTAGATGACTAGTTTATAGAATAGTTTACTCTCCTTATGAGATGGGGAAGTTAGTGTGGTTAGCACATGAATATTTACATAATTCAAGAACATAGAAATATTATAAGATATAAAATATAATGGAGCTGGGAACAAGAATATATGAAAAACAACATATATAAATCGATGGTAGAAATTTAAGTGGAAAATATAATCCAACATTGATATAATGGTCTTACATTACTATCCTAAATGTATGGTTTCATCTTCGGAAACACATGACAACTAATTTTAAGATTTTATGGGACATACTAGTTTTCACAAGTTTTGATTGGTTCAGGATAGATGTAGAGGTTCGGTACATTATTACTTGCATTTATATGTAGAATGTGAAGGCAGGTTTACATTTTCAAATCCAATATCAAGAGACACATATTCAAAAAAAAAATTGCACCTCATAAAATCTTTGGTGGGGGCATGAGAATATTCATTCCCTTTTGAATTCACACAAGTTATGACATTTAGGAATCTAGATCCATTTCTGATAGTGTGGCTCAATGGGTTAAGGGCCACATTCTTCTTTGGTGACCAAGACACCCATTCCCTCTTTGATGCAGGCCACCCGTGACCCTCTTGGATTCAAATTATTTTTCAATAAATTAGGCACCAATCACCCCCAATCTTCAATGACTCAGTTCTAATCTCTCTCTCCAAGCATTTCATTAAGGATCTCTTTCTTTGACAAGGAAAAAAATTGTACTCCTTCCATGTTTGTGTCACTTTCATTTTGCAAGATTTCAATATCTAATTTCAAATTTCAAGTTCATTTTAAACTTTGAGTCAAAGTTAAATATTCCTTTAGCCATTGATTTTACTTTGTGTTGCATTTTTCACGTTATAAATCGTGTCAACACTTAAGAGAATCAAGTACCTCGAGGAAATACAAAGTATGTCTACAAACTCAAGTATCTTTTTTAAGAAATCAATTTTCATTTCTTTGATAAAATAGGGAAAATGTAGACAAATTTAGTAATTAATAACTTGATAATGTGTGTATTGGCTTAATCCTTAAATTGTGACTTATATGCACATTCTATGCTCAATTGATATAAATTAATTTATCATTAGCCATATTACAAGAATTTATCTCCTTATTGTTCATGGAGTCATTCGCTCATAAGAATGCTTGTATTATTTCACAATAATTTAATGCTCCCAATTATCATGCTGAGAAATTTATAACACATTACAACCTACCCTAGATGAAAATGTCATATAGAGAAAAACAACCAAATAGTTTCATCCAAAACTAGCAGATTTTAGTCCCAAAGCCACACAAAGGTCATTTTCTCAATTTTATATCTTTTATGGGTCGATACTTTCCTCATGGATTATTCTTAATGCAAATTATACATAAGAAACCATAAGCAAGTAAAATGCACTCATTTACTCACCTAGTAATAACCTAGCTTTTAAAGTTCAAATTAATCAAAATGCACTTACATTTCGAAACTTTCCATAAGGCTCACTTCAAATCATTAGAATATAATTTATGTAAATTAACTATTTAATATTATTTAATTCAAAACATTATTAAAAATATATAAACCCACACCTATTTTTAAGTGTATAAATCTAGAAGCTAGTGATCCTCCCTTAAATGAATGGTTTTAACCATGTTCAATGTCTAGGAGATGAATAGAAAAACAATCATTATATTGAAAAATGGATTTGCTTGTAAATGTAAATCCACACAGTTTTAATAAAGGTTTTTAACTTGTTTTGTTTTTTAACTTGTTGAATTATAAAAAGGGTTACAATATACTTCCTAGAGATAATGATGAAGTGAATTTTCAGACCATTAACCAATATACAAATCTTACAAAATACTAAAATACTTAAGATGGGGTTGATGAATTGATACCACTCAATCAATCTAAAACTTGAATATAAAACTAACAATATGTTTTAATTAAAGATAAAAACAATTATGATGGTGATGGGATAATCAACTTCCCATTTTGTGTGAATTTGATGGATACCCACTCATAGAAAAGGGTGTTAGAAAAATGTTGATTAGCTCTAACATGTCATGACAAATGAAAATATAGGCATGACAATGTTAATGGTGAAGGTCGAATTAACGATAAGGTGTTTGTCACTATTATGATGGTCATGCAATATAATACTTAAGATGATGCAATTGATGATTTAGCTTGGGTCACAATCTAATTGAATCGTGATTTAGGATCCATCCTTTAGCTACCGAAATTCAGGATTGATTATTTGATAATTTAAAACACAAATCTAAGCCTCATCAAACCAAGTTTTTCACCAAGGCATACAACCTAACAAAAGGAAGTTTCTAAAGACTTCAGTAGGAGAATATAGAATAATTGAGATGGGGTAAAGATACATTAGTAAATAGAGAAGAAATCTAAAAATGGCATGGGGAGATATATTTGATTGTAATAATCATCATCGGAGATAGAAGTTTTCAATACCAAGGGTTTTATATTGTAGGAAGTGAGGAAGACTATAAAAAATGTTGTTGGTTGCAAAAATAATATAATTGCAAGTAAATAGAAAAGAAACATTTTATAGGCTATATTGTAATAACTAGGTGCTCATCCAAAATATGTAATTTTCCTAGGTTAATATGAATACATTTAGTTTGTTTTCTATCATAGAGTAGACAGTAGTAGTGTTTTCATGATTCCTAGTTGTGTATGTTTAACTACAAAAGTGTGTGAGTGAGTGAGAGAAGGCTGGAAAATAGAGGGTAAAGATAAGCGGCTAGGGGGATCCATTCAATTTTACTCCCTACCCTAACTACAATGAGTGGTATTAGACTTGGTCATAGCTCTTAAAGAGTGATTAAAAGTGTATCATTAGCTAAAAATCTTAGAATTTTTGTTGCTAGATTATAACAAGTTTTTCTAGCTATTAAAGTGTTTCTTTGAGAGAAGTTTGTTTTCTATACATTTATTACTGAAAATAGAGAATGATAAGTTGAGAATGTGAGTAACATCTTCCAACTAAGTGAGGTTGGGTAGATGGTGTTGTAGTTTTCCTCCACTACTAGGAAATTGGGTAGAGGGAAAGAAAGAAGAGAATATTTTTATTTTTTCCAAAACACAACCCTCCCGATTGCAGAGGTGAAATCATGGGACCCTTGAAACTTTCCCAAGATATCCTAAATTTTTTTGTCACTACTTTTATTTCATCTATCGCACAATCATTTTTACAAGCATAAATGTGCCCTTGGCATATTTACTTACACTCCTTATGGAATTCTACAATTTGTGCCCTTTTAGAAATTCTCCCTTTTCCTCCACTCAATAATCCCTTAAATACAAGAAAATCATCACACAATGTTTCGTAGCATCTTAGTCTTGCACTATCTCATCCTTAGTCTCATGGCTCATGCAATTCATTTTGCAAGTTCTTTGCATCCTTCCCTTCACCTTAGCATTATTAACTTACGGCCTTGAACATTTTTTGACCTCCCACGCTCAACTTAAATTTGTGCTTCATTGCATGAAACCATGCTACGATTCCTTGGCATCACAATGCCTCACGAGATCTAAAACCCATAATGTTCAATGCACATTTAAATTCATTTATGCCACAACTCACCATAGACTTTACGAATCACATGTTTCTTTGGGTAGCTCTAACCAAGATAACAATACCATAAAATACCAAACAACAAAGATGAGGATAATGAATCGATACCCCTCAATCGATCTAAAGTTTGAAGATAAATAACAAGATGAGATAAGAAATAAGTCTTTTTAATCAAGATAAATAAGTAATGATAGCGATGGTATAATCAACTTCCCAAGGTTTGAATTTGATGGAGAGAAAGATGATGAACACCCACTCATAGGAAGAGTTGGCACAAACCTTCATTGTGCTCAACAAAAACCACTATGCTCCAACAAGTCATGAAAATGAAAAATTGAGGAAAGAATCCAATGTTGATGGTGAAGACCAAATCAACTATGAGGATTTTATCACAAGTTATGATGTATATGTGATACAATACTTAATATGATGTAAGATCATATTAGCTACAATGCATTTTTATAGATGGAAAACTTGACAAGAAACTCTACTTCTAAGCATAAATTTTCCCTACAAACTATAGAGCTATGAATACCACCAACTAGATCATATTGATCAAGGCTTGTCCTAGGCACTTAACACCATTTAATAAATATATTTGGGACTCGTGTAGAAATAATTAAATATATCAATAACTTCCAAGTTACCCACTTGGTGTTTAATTAGGTTTGAAAATGTAATCACCCTTAATTCAATTTGTTAAATATGAATTTAGTAGTAGGATTCCATAATTAATATTTGTAACACACCCTTCATCTAGAGCTTCCTCAGTAAATACCCAATTGAAATACAATGTAAGTGTCCTTGAATTTGGAATACAAAATCTTATGTGAATGTTTATAATAATTTTTCTTGTCTCACTTACTTTTCTAAGTTCTTCCTAAGTTATGCAACTATGTATGTTAGTTTCATTTCATTTGAATGTTAAAGTATCCCCTTTTATGTTTAATGCTTGGAACATATTCCAATTTAGCAACTATTTGCGCTACAAGTGCACTTCTTGCACACCTAATGACATTCTCGCTTACTTTACTCTTGGCAGTTGATTCCTCGAGACTCTTGCACTTGCCAATGTCTTGATCAAGTGCATACTCTTCCGAGCGTGAGCGTGGTTACTAGATCTTCACGCTCAAAACAGATTGAATTTTCCATCGTGGATTTCCAACTTATTTCTCTTTTATTTGTACCCTTCTTATCTCTTACATTATTATATACCGGATGCTAGAGTATATTATCAGAGAGTGTAGGATTAAAGTTTGAAATTTTTAAACTGAGTTTGACTTACATGATTGAAAATGAAATTCATAGCTTAATATTTATATGTGTCTTATGTGTATCGGTAAGTTATGAATCATGTTCTAATCAATTTGTTTGCTTACAAAATACTCAAATTGATTCACATGAATGATTCTAAACATGTAGTTTCTAAATTAGTTAGAAACCAACAAACACCCTCAAAATAAAATAACCACTACCAATTTTTGAACCATTCCTAGAAAATATTTTTCCACAATGACTGCAGATAGTTAACCCTATGGACACCGCATAACTCACTATGTGTGCCTCCTTTTACGAGAGGTATAACCCCATCTCATAGCCCGAGACTTTGTCTAAGTTTTCTATTCTTACGCACATGTCATCCTCCTCTATAGCTTCAAAATCATTGGTGCTAAAAGAGAGATAGGCATATGCTACTCACAGAGATCAATGGTATTTTTATCCATCTATGATATGTGGGTTGAGATTAGGGTGTAAAGGTGATTCTAAGAGTGGATTTTTGTTGTTTTTAATAACATTGCAACAATTTTTAGCTTATTAATAAGAGATAAAATGGTTGCAAGAAGATTATACACAATGGTTGGCTAGAGTATACACAATGGATTTTCCTACTTTGTTTTGATTTGAGCAATTGTTTCACATATTTATTCTCTAATTCCTAACCTATTCAAATGGAATCATCAACTCCAAGTGAAAACAAAGTGTTTGTACACACTCAAATATTTTTTCATTTAAACATATAGTTTTAAATTCATACTTAAATGTGTGGGGAGTGTATACACCTAAATTTTACAATTTATCATTTGGAAATGATAACTTTATCTTTACACCAAAATCAAGAATTTTTGTGCACATTCCAACTCCTGTGTGAATTATCCTTATCTCCCTTCCATTAATTTATTACCCATTCATATTACCTAGAAACTTGTATAATTGTTTCGCAATGATCCACAACATTATATTATATGGAAACATATTTCCCAAAATCTTGCAGCTGATTCCTCAAACTGTTATTTGAAACCATGAAGTTGGTATAAAACCATCCCATTGTTTCATCTCGAGAAAAATGGTCTTATATGCCACCACCGAATGGTCACTTTACAATTTGATATTTTTCGTGGGTTGTTTCACATCCCATAAATCAACCTTAATAACATGTATTAATAACCTATTTAGCTCACCTATAAATCACCCTACACTTGTAAGAGAACTCATTCCAAATACCTTGCTAAAGCACTCCAAAGTCTCGCTTTAAAGTAGCAACACAACCTAGGAGTAGCACATACAAAGTTTTGAAGCCATCCAAACCAAGTTCAAGAGACATGCTTCTCATTCTATAGACCTTAAAAGAAGATAAAATCCAAGCTTAATTGTCCCAATCCATAATATTTCATTGTCAAAAGATCAAGTTTCCAAAGTAGTTGTATCAATATAGATATCATGTGTAGGATAACAACTATGAGTGGTTTGAAACCTCAACGGAGTAGTGCTAATGTATGCGGGGAAAGAGTGCTTTAACCCAAAAATTGTCATATTTGCAGGTATTCTACCCATTGTTAGGTGTAAGTGTGTTTCACATAACACACAAAATTTTACATATGAGTGACACCTATGGTTACATTATGAGGGTCGAAAAAAAAATTCATAGCTACACAAAAAGTTACATGGCACCAATATATCCATGTCGAAAACCATACATCCCAGGAATAAACTATACCATACTTCAAGACTAGACATACGATTCCATACCAAATCATTTTGTAGATATAGTTCTAGAAACAAAGCATCTCCCAACTACATTGTACTCCCATATAAGATCTCTTCTTATATAATCGATAAGTGCACTTCTCCTCTTGTGTTTTGAGCAATCATATCTATCATTATGCCTTGTAAATTTCTTTTGCAAGATATGTTTTAATTTATGCATTAATTTATACTTATTAATTGTAATATACAAAGCATGTACTATGCTTACATCAATTAAATAAATAAGAACCACATCAACCCCAATATAACTTATTTGGCATTAGCCTTTCACCACCCCTCGAGCCTACACCAAATCCGCCATGTCTCCCCAAGGTTGTTGTAATACCCATTTGCCCCTAATTCTATCTAAATTTATTAATCCTCAAATAAGATTTCAAAAAACAACATTCTAATGGCAATAGAAAATTATGAAGATAATTTACTTGATTTATTCTCACATTTATGAATATAAGCACACATATAGGTTTTATATATTAGAATACTTCTCTACTAACATGAGAGGTTCCTAACACTTAGTGGGACATATATCCCGATATTTTAAATAAATATATTAAATTATAGAGTGGAATAGAGATATTAGAGAGCCCGAGACCACTACACATGGCATGATCACGTGATCTTGAAGTATAGGAGGAGAATGGAGATTATTTGAAACATAATTAAAGAAATACTTGTATAAAATATAGTTATGAGATTATGCAATGTGGATTACTATTTTGGGCTTAGAGCTTTGAGAAGATGAGAAGTGTCGGAAAGGTTGTAAAGAGTCCCCATAGTATGGGACCTCTAGATTGTGACAAATGTCACAATCTAGAGTGCTTGGATTCCTATAGAGAAAAAAAGAGAGATAAGGCTCAAAATAAAAACTCCTTATCTACTATATGTTTTCATGTGTGAGTCTCTAGTGCACATGTCAAAAATTAATTATAAGCGATAATGCAAAGCAACTAAATACTCCTAAATTACTATATGTAGATACAATGGAAACACCTCAAGTCTATGGGTATACCTATTTTGAGGTGAGTCTCCTGGATTAAAAGGCCGGTTCCTTATTGATGTATCCTAAATTGATTTTGGGATTAAGGGTAAAAGATGTATGGAAATAATTAAAACTAAGGTGATAGACCAAATTTATATGAGGGCTTTGATTGAGTATATGCACGATTGATATGAGAAGGATTTTTGATGCACAAGCCAATAGTTTTCTCTAGAATGTTTAAGGAAAACACTTGGTTGTATTGAGGGAAAATCACAACAGTACTAATAAGTTAACATGCACATTAAAATTAAGCAGAAAATATTGAATTTTGTAGTAGGGTAAGATGATTGATCAGGGAATTTGCATTCACAAGACTAATAGAAACATACACAAGACTGCAAATAATTGGAAAGGAAGAAAATACTTCACACTCAGAAGGAAAACTTGGCAAAAATTGCTTCAAGACTCTATATCCAAAAGTCCTCTAAGAGAATCCCCTTGTGCTTTACAAAGGCACACAATATATAGCAAAAATAAAATTCACCCTCTTCCTAAAAATAGCCTAAGGCTTGTACTCACCCATGCATCTATTTTTATCCTTTATTTAATAATAGATAAAGGAAAAAAAATAGAGCATGTAATTACAAATAGGCATTATTAGCCTTAATTACAATATAGTCAAACTGAAGTTGACTGTTCTATTTTTAAGAAAGAAGGGTGAATAATTTGCTAAAAATAAGATTGCTTGCTAGGCAAGTCTCTCTCCATGGCATGTAATTTTGTCTTCTTCTATTATGTCACCTTGTGAAGGCATGCAAAAATACAACTATGTGCTTGTGAAAAATAAGTTCCATGAGGACCACCAACTTTGATATATAATTCAAAATTAATCAAGTTGGGACCACCTTTGTGGACCTAGATGTTGACACCATGGCCTTGATGATCACATGATGGGACCATGTAAATTATCTCTAACCTTCCCACATGGGGACCACCTCTGAAGACCACCATGGTTTGGCCAAAATTATCGAAATGACTATATCATAACATGGCCCAAATGAATTCTTCCCTTTTAATATTACATATGGCAATTATAATACTCTCCACTTTTGATTATTATTTCTTTATGACTTTTGGTATTTGATAGGACCTTATGATTACACTTTAAAATATTCACCTTTTTTTAAGCATCTATGGTCGATTTTATTTTATTCAAGTTGGACTATGATGGATTTTAACCACAGTTTGATCATTATTCAGGTAGCAATGGTAATATTTGTAAAATGCAAGTTTATGTAATAATCACTTTAAACTTGTCCCCTTTAAATGATATTTGATTGATCTTCGATGATCCCTTTTGGTGATAATTTTTGAAACTAACCCGAGTGAAATTAGGGTTTTTGTGGCTTCGACACGCATGTACCTTAACCCTCATCGAGTTAATTAACTCACTACAAGAGTTTATGGAGGAATTTTTCAAACCCTATCATTTAAAAGAATTTTTCACTTGAGCTCCTCTCGAGCTATTTCTTGACTGGTCGAGATTTTGTCACTTTTTCACCGTCCATGAAGAGCTTTGTGAGCTGGAAATTTTAACTTTGTTCTTTTTTTGAATTTTCGAGACTTCTAAGAAAACCATTTTATCTTCCATTTATATGGGTTTCTAAATATAAGTCGTGGAAGTGAAAGTGAGCTCATTATTTTGATCCATTGATCATGCCCCCGAGTGATTTCTAGTTCTATGTTGAGCTCGACTTGAGGGTTTTGAGCAAGCTCGACCCTTTTCTTTATTTTTGATCTGCGACTATGACATTTTCGTGGAGATTACTTTGAGGATTTCATGTAGCCTCTCATGATTTTTTTCTTTTGATTCTCATTACTGACACCGAATCTATCGAAGTTTTAGATGCTTGGGATTTTGAGTTGTGATCTTGAGAGAGCCACTTTGCTAAACTTGACCGCTTTTAAGGAAATTTCAAATTTTCTCTTTATAAAAACCCAAAATGGGTATTAATCATTTGATCGTAAAGCATCATAGTTTTGACATTTCAAGAATTTTAAACTTAAATTTTGATCCACGATTGTTTATTTTTCATTTCAATCATTTGAAGGATATTTGGGATTAGCTCATTTTCACTTGCAAAGTAGTTCCTAAAAGCATATTTCTAATGCTACCTTTCTAGGTTTCTTATAAAATGGATCATTGTTCTTTTATGTTGAATCATTCAAGCTCATTCTCTTTCAATTTGCATTTTTTGACTTCATGGATTAGCATATTTGATTCCGAGTTTCTTTGATTTGAGCTTATACAATTTTTTTTCATGCTTGTCAGAGGGTTTTTTTTTTATTGTTTGCTGTATTCATAAATCTCAACAAGACTTTGGCTTTCTATACCTGAACTTTTATTTTGAGCTTCTTTTTTAATAGACATCCTCTTAGAAGGTGGTGACGTGATGTTTTAAAATTTTTTGCTACCCATCAATGGGTCTTCTTTTCATCAAGATCTATTTATTTTATAATGTGATTCAAGATATTATTTCTATCCTTTTCATTTCAGCCTTTAAATCACATTTGTGCTCTTATTTGGAAGGACGTTTTGATTCTCTATCGTTATTATTTTTAAAATCAAGGATCACATGATAAAAAAACTTGTCATGTCATGAGTATTTGATTTTGTTTGCAATAACTAGATTGAAAAATTTTTTTATGATTCATGGCTTGAGGAGTTCCCTTCTATTTTGAATGTGCTTATATTCATGGCCGTTATATCTTCATGGGGTTACATGTGTCTCTGATTCAAAGTTTTTTCTTGGTCAATCATTGAGCCTTTTGTAAAACCCTAGATATTCTTGACTATTCTTTGCATTCCATCTATCTTTGATGTGTTGATATCGGAAGCATTTGCTTGAGTTGAGTTCATGAAGACCTGTAGCTTAATCTGATCTTTTCTTGTATGACTGTTATATGATGATCATTCATGTACCTTGTGCTTTCATAGCTGACATTGAAATGCTCCTTTCTGAGAGCTCTTTTCTAGGTTCAAACAACTTGTTCATTTACATTTCTGAACATAACAACATTAGTATGTTGACTGTTCTTGCTGAAATAATAAGAAAATCTACCTTTTTGAAAGTTGTATGAAATTAAAAATTTACTTTTATTTGAGAACCTGAAAGAGCATATTTTTTTCTAGAATTTCTCGTTCACAAATTCCTGCATGTTGAACATTTGAGTTTTTTTGTCAAAATGTTGTAGTTCCATTTTTTATGCATTGTATATTGTATTTCTTTTCATTAACTTTATATGCATGCTGGAAAAGTCGTAAATGTCCATTTTACATGGCGAAGCCCTGTCAAAATTTTCCCAAAATTCTCTTTTCATTTTGTTTCAGCTGTAATTTTATCTCATTTTTAGTGACTTCAACCTTTAAATTCTGATTCTTCTACTTCACCTTTATTACACTTTTAAATGCATGAATTTATGAAGTTGGAAGTATAAAGAGTTAAATTAAACCCTGAGCTCAAGTATTGATGATCATTTTCTTCTCCCTTTTAGGTACCATGATGTAGTTGTAGTGGATAAGCTGGAACAATAGTTCAAAAGAGAAGAACACTCCCTCAAGGAAATGACGGGTTTCTTTTACCTCTTTACATTTTTAGCTTCATAAATATATGCATTGTTTTTCCTTTCAGTTATTTCTCACGGCTTGTGTGAGAAAAATATGTACTATTATTCCTCATGAATAAATGAAAATATTTTCATGTTATGAGATGTATGTCCTTCCTTTCTATACTTTCTTTCATTTGTATGGATAATGAATGAACTTATACAACTCAAAACACTTAAATAATTCACTTAATCATAGAAATAAATAAACAATCAAGTGTACCTTATTGTCGCTCATTGAAAATGCAAACTACTTGAAAAGTCAAATTGTCCTTCAAAACTGCCACCTATCTGTAGCTTCAGAACATCATGTCTGATACATGCTTCCCTTCCTACCTTCCTCAGGGCCTTGCAATGGTTGTTTACAGTTGTTGCATAGTTCTGACAAGGGTTTCAAATGGAATGGCTGCATCTATGAGGCATGGCATTCTTAAACTGTACTCAAGTTGTAGTTTTGATTCCAAATGACTTCCAAGTTTTCCAGAACCAAACAATTAAAAATTGTATCTTAAATCAAGGTGGCTGTCCCAAACATAACCAAATTCGTAACTGACCAATCTGAGAAACTTTAAAAGTTTTGAGTTGACCTTTTCACACTAGGTAAAAATTGTCAACATTTCTAGCGATCCTGTGGGGAAAGCTTACCTGCTAGCTTGTAGACCATTGCCTTGCTCTTGTCCATTGGGCATGGAGTCCAAAGCATGTAACCAAAATCTACCTTTCGGAAGGTCCAACCCTTCCAAAATGAACTAAAGCTAGGAAAGGATCTAGTAAACTAGATCATGTGCATGAATGCACTTATTGAATTGAAAAACATTGCAATGTGTAGGAACTGCACTTATTGAAAGGAAATCCTAATCTACCCTACTCTAACCAACAACAACTGAGGCTAAACAAAACCTAAAATAGGCAGTGAAAAGTAGCTCCCTTTCTCCAAAACCGAGGCCATGAATTCATCTCTAGAAACCAGCAAAGTGACATAGCTAGGAATGAGACATGTACCTTTATTTCACTCATCAGATCAGTCCATGAAGTGGGAAGCACCTCTATCTGATCTGTAATCTATTCTGGCATGATTTGAGGCTTTATATTGAGAACAGATAACTCACTTTTGTGCTCCAAGGCAAGCATGAAATATGGAAATGTTGTTAGCTGGGTGAGAATTAGCCAAATACCAAATAGGACAAGGCCTCTTCACAAAAACTTATTGATAATTTTGATTTGATCTGAATCATGAATAAATTTTCAACAAATGTCTCTTTTGAAGCTGTCCTGGAGGGTGTTTTGTGTTTTCCAACTGCTGTAACTCATCTTGAAACTGTCTTGAGACCGATTTCGTTTGTAAGTTGTTGTTCAATGACTATTGTAAGTGACCTTTCAACACTTCTATCAAATGATTCTGCATTTTTCAGATCCTCCATGTAGTCTAAAAACTCAAGTTCCTCCTCTTCTTCTTCACATGCACTATCCAAATACATGGTATAGTAAAAAAACTAAAGATCATCTTCTTCATTTTCATAGGTACTTATATGAAGTTGTTGTTCTGAATCATCCTGTTGGACATTCTAAAACTGATCTAAACATACTTCAGCTCCTTCAAACTATTTTTTCCACAACTAATCTTTCATCTTGATCATTCTATTTTGACAAAACAATTTGTAAGATCAAAATTTTTTGTTTTTTCGCACAAGATCTGATTTCAGCAACATGATGTTTTGAGACATTCTTCTCCCAAAATGGTTCTTCCAGGAGGGGAAAATAAAGATCTTGTATTTAATAGCATCTCTTCCTCCTTTTCAAGTACAAGAGGGACCTTATCCACCAGAGGTTCTTTGAATGTTGAAACTACAAAATTAGTTAGTTCTATAGGTTGTTCTTCACCTATGCAGTTTTCCAAATCTGACAAGAAATCATCAACCTCAAGCTGTAAACTTAAAACAATTTTCTTTAATTTCAACCTCCTTTTATTGAAACTGATTTATCCTCTTTTGATATGGCTGTAAGTTGCGTGAGTATGGTGCCTTCATGCACACTACACTCAGAATATGCAGATTGTTGATCATCTTCCAACTTCTCTTGATCTGCTGGAAAAATAGATTGTACCTTTTCATGGTTTCTTTTTCCAATTTTGGAATAAAATCAAACTGAAACTTTGATGTCCATCCATGCAAGTTCTATAAAAATTCCATAGCCTATCTTTGTCTTCTGATAGCTGCCCCTCCTACTTGATCTTTTGATTCTCTATTTCCTGAACTGGAAGTATGGGTAAAGAAGGAGTGGGCTTAGTTTCAGATTCAACTAGAAAATTTTGGACAAGAGGTTGGGGAATAAGATCTGTATTTGGAACAACATCTGAACGCCAACTTGGACACTTAATTTTGACTTCAGTATGTGATGGGGGTAGAAAAAGTAGGAATTGCAGCAGCTTGATAGTTAGGAAATGGAGGAATAGCTGCATTGGCTGACAAGGAGAATTTATAGGCATTGAATTTTCATAGGGAGGGTAAGCAAGAACATCCCATTGACAGGGTTCCCTATCCTAACACCTATCATTCTTCATTGTTGTCGATTTCTCAATTTGTTCCTTGATAGCTAAATATTGTTGCTTCAAACTATTAAACTCAATTATAAGATCTCTTCACCTTTCATAATCAGCATAACCCTCTGTATAACTTTGACCTTGAACAAAAAAAACCTCATATTGGTAATCATTTTGATATATAGGGTTTGGGTTATAAGGGTATTCATTTTGATAAGGGTTATAAAACTGATCTGAAGGAGAAGGTGGATAAAAGGACTGTTGATTTGGCTGATAATATTGTTGAAAGTGAGGATTCATGGTTGCAGGACCTCATAAAATACGAACTTATGAAAAATAGGTATGTTGTTCACAAAACAATTGATAACAACAAAATAACATATATGAATTTCTTGAAAAATACCTGAAGACTATAGCTTAAAAATTTTAATACTTGTTGAAAAGTGCTATACTGATCTGGAATCAGATTTACAGAGTCACCAGATGAGTTCTGCTTTGGATCTTGAATCTTCAGAATGCATCAATAGTAGTTCTTTCCAAAACTACTATGCATGGTGTCTGATCTACTTGAATGATGAAACACCTCTGAAAGTGAAACTTTTAGTTGTGTGAGTGTCCCCCACGGGCATGCCAAAAACTGTTATCTCTCGAAAGTGCACCCTGTAGAGAGATGGCTTGCAAGTTTTCTAAGTCTACAAAATTTGATCTCTCTCTTTCGTAGATACAATGGAAACACCTCAAGTCTGTGGGTATACCTATTTTGAGGTGAGTCTCTGGGATTAAAAGGCCGGTTCCTTATTGATGTATCCTAAATTGATTTTGGGGATTAAGGAGTAAAAAGATGATCTGTGAAATAATTAAAACTAAGGTGATACACCAAATTTATATGAGGGCTTTGACTGAGTATATGCACAATTGATATGAGAAGGATTTTGATGCACGAGCCAATAATTTTTCGCGAGAATGTTTAAGGGAAAACACTTGGTTGTACTGAGGGAAAATCACAACAGTACTGATAAGTTAACATGCACATTAAAATTTGCAGAAAATACTAAATTTTTACAAAGCAAGGTAAGATGATTGGTCAGGGAATTTCATTCACAAGACTAATAGAAACATACACAAGACTGCAAATAATTGGAAAGGTAGAAAATACTTCACACACAGAAGGAAAAACTGGCAAAAAATTGCTTCAGTACTCCTATATCCAAAAGTCCTCCAAAGAATCTCCTTTGTGCTTTGCAAAGGCACACAATATATAGCAAAAATAAAATTCACCCTCTTCCTAAAAATAGCCTAAGGCTTGTACTCGCCCATGCATCCTATTTTTATCCTTTATTTAATAATAGATAAAGGAATAAAAATAGAGCATGCAATTACAAATAGGCATTAATAGCCTTAATTACAATACAGTCAAACTGAAGTTGATTATTCTATTTTTAAGAAAAGAAGGTGAATAATTTCTATAAATAAGATTTCTTGCTAGGCAAGTCTCTCTCCATGGGCATGCAATTTCATCTTCTTCTCTATTCTAACCTCTTGTGAGGCATGCAAAAATACTCATGTTTACTGTGCTAGTTCCATGTGGGGACCACCCTTTGATATATGGATTTGTCTTTGTTTGAGTTTGGCCACCTTTGTGGACCTAGCATATTACCATGGTTCTTGATATAAGATGAGGGGACCACCTTTGATAACACACATGGCTCTCTTAGACCATGGTTTGAAAATAATCAGTACTTGATCATTTGGCCCCCTTTGATTAATATTACATGGAAATTATAATACTTACCACTTTTGATTATCTTTTCTTTTTTGTATTTGAAAGGACCCAATGATTACACCTAAAAGACTCACCTTTTTGGTGATCATGCTGGCATGTATGGTCGGATTTGCATTTTATTCAAGTTGGACTATGATGGACTTTACCCTTTTTGGTGATCATTATTCACTGTAGAAATGGGTAATATTTGTGAACTTTGCAAAGTTTATGTAATAATCACTTTAAACTTGTCCCCTTTGAATGATAGCTCGAACCCTTCGATGATTGTTTTGGTGACCCATTTTTCGAAAACTAACCCAAGTGGAATTAGGGTTTTTGTGGATTTGACATGCATGTGTTTAACCCTCATCGAGTTATAACTCACTACAAGAGTTTATGGAGGAAAAGGGGTCAAAACCCTATCATTTAGCATTTTTCACTTGAGCTCCTCTCGAGCTAGTGAAAGCTCTTCTCGATTTCACTACCACCATGATGAGATTTGCGAGCGAGCTTAAACCTTTCTTTGTTCTTTTTTTTGTTTCTATCTCAATCTTTTGAATTAAAACCATGGCTGTCATTTTTTTTATATGGGTTTTGAAGATAATCATGGGAAGTGAAAGTGGAGCTCATATATCTCTGATCCTTGATCATACCTTGAGTGATTTTTGGTTCTATGTTGAGCTCGACCTAGAGGGTTTTGAATTGAGCTCGACCATTTATTTATTTTGTGTTCTGTGACTATGGCCATTCATGGAGATTACTTTGAGCATTTGTACGTAGCCTCTGATTTCTTTAGCAGAGTCATCATTACTTGAAACTAAATCTATCGAAGTTTTAGATGATGGGATTTTGAGTTCGATTCACCACTTTGCTTTGGCCACCACTTTGAGGGTAAGGAACTGTTTTTCTTTTCTCTTTTATAAAAACCCAAAATGGGTATTAATCATTTGATCGTAAAGCATCAGATTTTAGAGAATTTTAAACTTGAGTATTTCTTGTTTTCTTTGCATTCAATCATCTTTGAGGGTTTCTCTAGCTCTTTTTCTACAAAGTAGTTCCTGTAGCATATTTTTAATGCTGCCTTTCCGGGTTTCCTTATAAAATGGATCATTGTTCTTTTATGTTGAATCATTCAAGCTCATTTTGGCTTCAATCATACTAGTCATATTCATGACTTATGGATTAGCGTATATTGATTTTGATATCTGTATTTGAGCTTTATAGCCTTTTGCTTGTGAGGTTTTGACTTTTGTATTGCTATGTATTCATAAATCTCAACGAGACTTTTTTTTGTCTACTAAATTTTATTTTGAACCTCTTTTTAAAATATGTATTTAGAAGGGTAGGTGATGTGATGTTTTAAAACTTTCATTTCTACCCATCAATGGGTCTTCCTTTCTCGGCCAAGATCTATTTATTTTATAATGTGATTCAAGATATTATTTCTATCCTTTTGCTCAGCTTTAAATCACATTTTGTGCTCTTAGTTGGAAGGACGTTTTGATTCTCTATCATTATTCTTTTTGTTTCATCGAGGATTGTATGATAAAACTCTGGCCTGTCATGAGTATTTGATCTTGTTTGCAATAACTAGCTGAAAAATGGTTTTCATATCTTCTGCTTGAGGAGTTCCCTTCTATTCTGAATGTGCTTATATTCATGGCCATTATATCTTCATGGGGTTACATGTGTCTCTGATTCAAATTTTTTTCTTGGTCAATCCTTGAGCCTTTTGTAAAACCCTGGATATTCTTGATTGTTCTTTGCATTCCATCTATTGATGTGTTGATATCGAAAGCATTTGCTTGAGTTGAGTTCATGAAGACCTGTAGCTTAATCTGATCTTTGCTTGTATGACTATTATATGATGATCATTCATGTACCTTGTGCTTTCATAGATGACATTGAAATGCTCATTTTAAGAGATCTTTTCTAGGTTCAAACAACTTGTTCATTTACATTTTGAACATAACAACAACATTAGTATGTTGACTGTTCTTGCTAAAATAATCAGAAAATCTACCTTTATGAAAGTTGTATGAAATTAAAAATTTACTTTTATTTGAGAACCTGAAAGAGCATTTTTTTTTGGAATTTTTTTCACAAATTCTTGCATGTTGAACATTTGAGTTTTTTGTCAAAATGTTGTAGTTCCATTTCTTTTTTGCATTATATACTGTATTTCTTTTTATTACAGCTCTGATATGCATGCTGAAAAGTCATAAATGTCCATTTTACATGGCGAAGCCCTGTCAAAATTTTCCCAGAATTCTCTTTTCATTCTATTTCAGCTGCAATTTTATCTCATTTTAGTGACTTCAGCCTTTAAATTTGATTCTTCTACTTCACTTTTGTTACACTTTTCAATGCATGAATTTCTGAAGTTGGAAGTATAAAAAGTTAAACTAAACCCTGAGCTCAAGTATTGATGATCACTTTTGCTTCTCCTTTCTAGGTACCATGATGCAAGTTGTAGTGGAAAACTGGAATAATAGTTTTAGAAAGAGAAGAACACTCCTCGAGGAAATGATGGGTTTCTTTTACCTCTTTACATTTTCAGCTTCATAAATATATGCATTGTTTTTCCTTTCAGTTATTTCTCATGGCTTGTGTGAGAAAAATATGTACTATTATTCCTCATGAATAAATGAAAATATTTTTGTGTTATGAGATGTATGTCCTTCCTTTCTTTACTTTCTTTCATTTGTATGGATAATGAATGAACTTATACAACTCAAAACACTTAAATAATTCACTTAATCATAGAAATAAATAAACAATCAAGTGTACCTTATTGTCACTCACTAAAAATGCAAACTGCTTGTAAAAGTGTAAATTGTCCTTCAAAATTGCCACCTATCTGCAGCTTTAGAACATCATGTCTGATACATGTTGCCCTTCCTACCTTCCTCGTGGCCCCTAAAACAATGGTTGTTTACAAATCCATACTACTAATAGTTGCTCTAATTTTGCATAGTTCGGGACGAGGGTTTCAAATGGAATGGCTGCATCTATGAGGCATATGCGTTCTTAAACTATACTCAAGTTGTAGTTTTGATTCCAAATGACTGTATGAAAGGAGGAGAGATATTATACATGCACTTACCTACAAGATTTAAAAACTCCTCCTTTGATGTGTTGTATTTTCTCTTGGATGGAAGTTGGATTGCTTCATATTTGATGTGGAGAAACTTGAGCAGCACCTCCCTGATTGTCTTGAACTACTAGATAATTGATGAAGGATGAATTGATTGGAGTGGATTGAAGATGGATTGATAGAGTGGATGGATTGATTGGATAAAAATGGAAAAAGTTTGGCTATGGATTCTTAAGATGGCTCTCATGGAGGAGAAGAGATAAATTTATAGTTGAGGAGTGGAGGATTCAATGGCTAGGATGAAGCCATGTTGGATTTGGATCAAGGGTGGAGAATTGATGAGAAGAATGGAGGATTCTAGAATGGATAATTATAGAATTTGAGAGAAGATTCAATGGAATTTGGAAGGTTTCTTTGAATTTTTAAATATAAAAGAGGGAAATTTTGAGAGGCTTCTAGAAATAGAAACCTCAAGATTTAGAGGTGATGATGTGATTAGGATTAGAATTATATTAGGTTAATAAATGATGATTAGGGGTGAGATTACATGGAAAGGATAGGTGTAGGGATGTGTAGGGTAGGTGGGTAGGTAGAAGTAGGAATATTAAATTCCTAGAAAATGTTAATGAAGGATTAAAATAGGATAATAGGATATAATAAGTGATTAATGATAAAATGGGATATGATGATGGATTAAAAGGATTAATAATGGAATGATGGAATATTAGATAAATGATAAAGGATAATAAAATGATAAAGGGGAAAAATGATAAAATGGATTAATAATAATTAACCTTGCGATTAATTATTATATTTTATTTAGATGATGTTGTGGGATAGATAAATCATAATTAATCATGTCAACATTTTAGATGTCTACATTTTTCTCTCTTTGAATGGTTATTGTGTAGAAATGACCATTCAAAGAAAAAGAAGAGAAGATGTTAGGATGTGATATTATGCCCCTCAATGGGTTAGGTGGGGAGGAACAAGGCGAGTAACCACTCAAAAAGAGGAGAGTCCCAAGTTAGTAAATGAGAGAAGATGAGAGGACATGAGAAGATTGATGACGAGGATGTCGATTATAGAATTAGAATATTAGAGGATTATACGAGAGGAGAGGAGAGACATTGGATTTTGGATTAGAGGATGCCCAAGTCGATGATATATGACATGTAGAGATTTATGAGCTGGATTTGAGGATACCCAAGCGAGGGGTTAGGTTTTGGGAATTTTGGATTATAGGATGCCCTACCATGGGGTTAGGATTGAAGATTTGGATTTAGATTTGAGGATGATGGATATGTATATGTTAGATTTTGAGGATTTATTAGAGAGGAAGATAGAGTATAGGTTTATAGGATGTTTTATTAGAATATTGAGGATGTTTGGATGATATAATCGAGATTGATAGAAGGGGATGATAATTACTAAAGTGATAAGTTTGATTGATAGTATGAGATTAGACAATGCCCCAGCCAAGGGGTGAGGATTTTGGATGCGAGAGGGTATGATTTGGGTGTGGATGGGATAGGAGGATGAGGCAATTCGATAGTTTGTTAGATGATGATGAGGATTAGGTGTGGATGATGATAAGGATAAAAGATGATTATATAAGGGGTGTGCTACTACAAAGTGCCCACTTTTATAATCATTAGCATTATAATTGAATGTTCCCTAGAGTAAGATGCATCAAGGTATAAAGACCATGATGATTGAATTTTCAAATTCCCTTGTCCTCATATCATTAGATAGATTAATATAATGATGTTCCTCATATCATTGAACCAGAAAAAAGTGGCCTCCTATCATCGGCCATATTACTACAAAAAAATATGGTCCTCATATCATTGGACTGTAAAAAACAAATTATAAACAAAAGAGGCCTCATATCATTGGCCAAAATGTAAATGCAAATAAACAAGCAAACACACATAAGCAAAAACACACACATTGCATTTTTATATTTGTTTGATATTTTTGTGTATTTTTGAAAAAAATTAGATTTTTGGATTTTGGATTTTGAATTTTTGGATTTTGTATGTTTAGATGATTTGACGTTGCATGTTAAGATGTTGGGTTTAGGATGGGGGAATGGTTGAGGATAGGTAAGATGAAAGGATTCATGATGGGATGTAGGATACGACTTTCTCTTATAAGTTCCAAAATTTGTGTGGGTAGGATGAAAGGGAAGTATTGAGGGAGATTAAAAAGGTTGGATAGGATAGGAGTGGTTGATAAGTTAGGATTAGATGGTAGGTGGGATGGGAGATAGATAGATAGATTGATGGGTGTGGTATAGGATAAGATGGGGGATATGGAAGATGATAATATATGCCCCAAGTATATGGGAGATGGATAAACGTGGTGTTCACCAAGTGTAAATTAGGGTGGCATGTGTGGATGGATGGATGGGTTTGATTTTCCCAGTGTGAATGGTATCTTTGGGAAATGAGGGGTATCTAAAATGGATGATGCCATTATCGAATGGTAGTGAGGTTATCACTATTCATGATAATGACAGCTTTAAAAGAGACATGAGAATGATTGGATGAAGAGAAAAGGATCATCTCCTACCCATAGATGTTCGGTCCGAGGGAAAAAGAATGTGGATGTGATGGATGACATCATTGATAAACAAAAGATGAGCCTACCAACACATGTTGTAAGGAAATATTTGGACTAAAACAAAAGTGTGACCATGGTCTAAAAATACTTGGAAACATGTTATCCCTATGTCCGTATGAGATCGAAATGAGTGTGATTGTGATGGTTAATTACCACTTGAAGTGAAGACTTAATGGGCAATATGTGAAGACAAGCTATCCATTGTATTGGGAGTGATTAAGTCAAGTAGGTTGATGGAAGGTGAAGTAAGGTTAAGTCGTTCGTTTCTCTATTGTCACCAGTGTCCATAGCCCCAAACGGAGATACATTTGATTATTTTCACAACATTGTTTCTACCGCCAACCTGGTGTCCATATCCTTGGTAGAGTTGTTGGAAACGCCCTAGAGAGAGTCTTGCGGTGGATTTTATTTGACATTTTTAATTTCATATGATTTTTTATGTTTGATATTTGGATTTTTTGCATAAAGTGGTTCCAGTCTCTTGAGAACTCTCAAAGGGTTAAGAATCATTAGTAGCTTGATGGGGGATGCAAATGAGCGTGGAGATGACATTGGCTAGAGTGTCAAAATATGTACCCAAGGGTCTTCACCACAATTTGATTAAGTTTGTTAAAGTGTGTGGATATCTAGGAGAACAATGGTGCTTGAATGTTAGAGGTAATGATAAACCAAGGTCACATAATTTTAGTAGGCACTATTGTCTTACAACATGTGTGAGTAAGATGATTAAATATTCAAGTGAATGGATTGGAAGAGGATACGAATAGATAAGAATGGATTAGATGCAAATGGATTTGGATACTAGATGGAAGGAGGAGGGGTGGGAAGGAAAGAACATTTGTGCACATGCATGAATTATGACTTCAATCTAGTTATGTGTTTGGTATTTATAGGGGGATTAAATGATTTGTGATTGGGATGAGTGGTTGGTATATTAGGATGAGAAAGAGGAGTGGTAGAAATGGGTTATGATTAAGTAGTGGGAGGTTCATTGTTAGTGTTAGGTTTATACCCTAAGCCTAAATGACCTATATTTTGATTAAGTGAGATGGTTTCGCAGATGCCTTTTTCATGGATGTATAATCCTTTTCCTCAATGTTTCATATTAGCAAACATATTTCTAGCTATAGGATATAAATTGATGGGTAAGATGATTCCATGTGGTCATCATAAGACCTGGGGGGTTGTAATGTTTTCATTTGTTAAGAGGAAGTATTTAACAAAGGATGAGAGGTGAGATTTGTTTTGGTCTTTGGTTGGGGATGGATCTTTGGATGTATGATGAGATTTGGATGGTTGATGATGTTTGGATGTCCACCGGGATTTGGATGGTGGACGATGTTTGGGGAGAGGGTTGGAATTAATGGGAGAGGTGCCCTTATTAAAAGCAAGTGGAAAAATATTTACAAATGTACAACTTTCTACTTTAATGAGGAACTCTGATATCATGAAAGTGTTTTAATGCAAAGGTAGATCATCAATACAAAAGAATAGAAGAACTAAGAGAGGGAAAAGGTAGAACATAACAACATTCTCAAGAAATATAGATAGAAAAATAGTTCCTTATAAATGTTGAGCAAGGATGATATATAGAACAAAATCATTCATATTAAACCACCAGATATTATTTCATAGACACAAAGTTCAGAAATGACATCCATAAGAATACAAAGCTTCTTAATGCAATAGATTAATGATTCAAAAATTTAGACAAGAAGAGAGAATAAATAGATGCAGATAGAAACAAGAAGGGAAATCTTCTGTATTGATAGCTTTTAGTTCTTTTACACTTTCAAAAATTATCAGAGTTCCAGCCCCTTGGAATGGTGTGGAGAGCCCAATATATAGTTTACAAAGTGGTTACATTTAGTAACCATTTCTTTTAACCAAAAGATTAATTAAGGAAATACACAATATAAAGTCCTTAATTAAATTACAAGGAGATCCAAACTAAAAATAGAAGAAGAAAGTCAAGAGCTAGAAGTAGAGACATCCTGGTTGTGGTTGAGGAGGGCCCACTATTTTGAGGATCCGGTTGCCTGAATCTCTTCAATGCTTCCGCTATCTCCATGCCCCTTGGAATCATTGTGTTGGAAGTAGCATGAGTCCACATGCCTAGGCATTTCTCCATATCTTTTCAAACTCAGTATGCTCTAGATATTCCTTATTAGCCTCGGCTATAGCTGAATGGAGAGAAAACATCCTTCATTTTCTCTTTAGTGATTGACTCTTCCTTGAACAAATCATCCTTGACAAAGGCTTTAAACTGAGCCTTGATTTCTTAGAGAGAGAAGAAAACACCCGTGGTTTCATCCTGAAAATGGCAGTGGATATCCTTGAAGGTGGATAAAACACAAGTTTTAAAAGACTCCCCTTTTTGCCATACATTCCTCAATTCCCCCAGTGCTTCTTCTAGAACCTTTATTTTCCACTCGATGCTAAAGATCCATGTCCTTAACAAGTTATTCTTGACATCATCAAACACATTGTTGGCCAACAGATCCTATCATCGGTTTGACCCATCAAGATGGAGATCTGCGATACATCCACTCCAAACTTTCAATTCCTTGTCCATAGCTTTGATTGAGGAAGTGAATTTTCTGCTGCAACTTGATCACCTTCTCATTGGTTTTGAAGGCTTCCTCAATGAAGTTTAAACCTGCTATAGTCATATCATCCACCATGGCCTCAAAATCCTTCCCATAAGTAGAATACTTGTGGATTCTTTGATGGTTTGGACCTCATCTTGGCTAAGAACTATGGGAGGTGGGAGAGTGGCCAATGGGGCTGGATCCAAAACTTTATCCTTTGCCAACAATGATCTGATAAAGTTGGAAAGAACTTGGTTGTGTTCTTCCAACTACTCCATGGTTTGCTTTCCTTTCTCCACCCATTCAATAACCTTAGTCACAGTTTCCCAAAGGTTATGAACTTCACTCTCAGGTGTGGATTCTCCCATTGGAATTATTGGAAAGCTCCAAGTCAGAGATCAAAAGATCTTTCTCCTCTTTATCCACTTTGGGTTTTGCAACCTCCAGAACTGTTGGCCTTGGGCATCAGTTACCAACCTCGAAGTGGTCTTCGATTTCTTTGTTGGAGGAGGAGGGTAGTACCAAGCAGAGCTACTACAACATCAAATTCAGAGCCCTATTAATCGGGAGGAAGATTTCCTTTTCTTTCTATCGACTAGGGGCTGCACCTAGGAAAAGGAAGAAGAAGAAATGGAAGAATCAAGGGATCCGAGTGCAAGTGAACTCATGGCACTCAGAGTATGAACCACTGTTGTCTCCAGTGGGGAAATGAATGCAACCTTAGGAATTTCCTTTACAGAGGAGTCTATTAAACTTGGAGGTTCAAGTCCTTGGTCCTTCCTTCTCCACTTCAATAATGATTTCAAGGGTTTCTTTTGGGTCTTTCATCTCATCATCATCATTCTCACTTAGAACAATAATGTTCTCTAGCCCAATAGGAAATTCTGACCACTCCAGAAGAGTCTCTTCCTCGATCGGTTCTTCTTGACTTCTTTGACCTTCTTCTGATACACTTTAGTGGAAGAGGAAGGAGTAGACAACTCAGGTTCTTTCATTAAAGAAGGAGGAGTTTTCTCAAGTGCCTCAGTGTTAGGAATTTGTACTTCCTTCCTAGTGTGTAAGTCTCTCTGAAGAGGATCTACTTTAATTCATCCCGAGGTCACGTATTTTTTTGTCAAACCAAATCTTAGTTTTAATGTGATAGGGGTGATCACCTCATTCAAGTCATCTCTTTCCTTCACATACCAATCCAGGGTTTCCAGAGGAGTGTTCTTGATTGATATTTTCGTACTCAAAGGATTGCAAATCTTCATCATCATCCTTAAGCCCTTCAGGCACCTGGTAGAGGTTGAAGTCTATGATCTGTTGTAGAGAAAATATACCAAAATGCCTCCTCCTAGCTTCAAAATCATCAAGCACAATCAGCCCAATAATCCTCAAAGTGTCAGGATGGTGATGATAAGTTATCCTAAGATTTTGATCAATGTATCTCTTAAGATCAAAGCAAGTCCTAGGCTTGAAGAAATGAACTGTAAGAGGAGCAATAGTCCTTTCTATATTTTGGGCATCTAGAGTTGTCCTGCATGTATAATTCCCCAAGGTGATAGGGAAATGAAGACCAATAATCTTCTTATCTCGTAGGTTCTATGAAGTTTATCCAGCTGCCTGCACACCTCAACCAAAGCCATTTTTCATTGTAGAACATGGGAAGCTTGAGAGGTGTGCTTTCAAAACAAGCCAGCCTGATGTATGAGAAATTTTGGAACTGAGTGAAGAAATCCCCATACTTGGTTATCAAAGCCTTAGCCTCATCAGAGAACCTTCTGGCAGTGTCACCCTCCAAGAGCCTCACAATGTACATGGTGAAGGCATCATTTACCCTTCTGAAATTATGATTACTGACCTTGAGGGTAAACTGAGGGCAATATGCATAGATGGGCTCATCCTTCTTGTCTTCAATGAAAGTGAAGCCGAGCCACTCACGAGATGCTACCAAGGTGTACATGAGATAGGAATTCATGTAGAATTTTTGGTTTGTTGAACATTTGACAATTGTTCAGTCAGGTTTCCACAGATAATCTCGGCCCAATTCAGATTTTTCTTACCCTCGCAGATGATATTTATGAAAGGGCACATCCAAAATGGAAGTCGTTAGTAGAGGGCATTCCCATAATTCGAGTGAGCAAGGTGATGATATCTGGTAGTTCTTCCTTGAAGTTGACCCTGAACAATGCCTTAGAGAGTCGGGACGCTCCCTTCTTAGGGCACTTCAACCATGATTTTGCTACCCGAGCCTTATATTTCTCATTGTCTTGATCAAACAGAGTCTGAGCTTGAGCGAGAGTGAGAACACTAGATTCTTCTATTTTGGGGATGTGCAGGGCAGCTGGCGATGGCGGCAACATCCAATTTTGCAATCAACTCACCATGCACATTGACAACCTCCTTGGTGTCCAGATTGAAACTAGCCCCAGGTGAGCACAATGTTGGCACATTACACAAAGAGAGGAAAACAGCAGCGTACGTGATTCCACTATCATTTATCATTTGAGCCATGGGAGAGTAGGGTTGTCGCATGCTAATCTGCCCCAGAAATCATCAAAATCCAAATGCCAAACTTGCTATCTCCAATATCGGGCACAAAAGTCTCCAAAGGGGACAGATGCTCATGCCCTTGAAATTTGATCTTCATTTTGATAGTGAACAAAGGAATGGCCTTCAAAGAATAGACTCATGACAATTATTGCAAGGAGATATAGGAAGGTGGACAAACGACTCAATTTTGTAAAAATGTGGGCAAGAGATAATGAGCAAGCAATGTGACAAGTGCATAGATGGTTGCCCCTTTAAATAGCCATTTAGGAGAGAGAAGATCATAAATGCATATTAAATATACCTTGCACCGACTCAAAAAGGTGAAATGGGAAAAGTGGAAAAAATGGCCTGACGGTCCATGGAACATTGGGACATGAAGGACATGAAAAAGCCGATTGACCGATGCGGGCGATGCGGGAATCGGACATGAATAGGAGGCCATGAAGTGGGCACTTGGGACATATGGGATGAAAAATGACTTCTGAAAAAGCCGATGGACAAGGACTTGTGGGGAAATCGCCAATCGGTGAACAGAGGCCCGCCGGTACTTGGGACATGAGGGACAAAAATTTCGATAGACCCACAAGTCACTAAAATGACCCCAAGAAACGGAATTTTCACCATCTCTTTGAATTTCTTACTTCACTAAAAACACTTGAAGGGTGCCAACTCAAAATTTTCAAATTTTTAACTTTCAAAAGAGGGGAATTTTGAGGGGAACAACAACTGGCTCTTTCTGGGGATGACTTGACTAGATCATAGGAACGAGGCAAGACAAGAATTCAAGAAAAATCTGGGAAGAAGACCAGTGCCTTATCCATTGGCAAATAGAGTCAAAGGAAAATCAATACAGAAGGCAACACACGAAAAAAAAAAAAAACAAAGGCAAGGAAAGGAAAACACACACTATACATAATATACAAAGGACTTCCTATTCACCTAGGATTGAAAATTTCAGGTACTACCCACTATAAGGAAGTGGGAGAGAAGATCCATCCATGTAATCAAGATAGAAAGAATTTTCACCAGAAAGTGCTTGATTCTGAAAGGACCAAGCCAAAGAGATAAACTTACCATGGCTTCCTCGAGGTTCATGCCTTTTGTCCCATAGTAAAACAATATCTCCAACTTTGAAATCTTGGATTTGGTTTTCTTGTCAAATAAATATTTCACCTTCTATTGATGGGTAGAGATCCTATCAAAAACTTGTAAGCCTGTCTTCATCTAGCTTATGGAGATACATGATCCTCTTATCCAAAGAATCATTGAAACTGGGGTCCTCAATAACTTTCATCAAATGCAAAGCTGGTAGTTCCACTATCACTGGTAGTTGAGCTTCCACACCATACACCACTTGAAAAGGGGACATCCTAATTGCTCTTTTGGGTGTAATCCTATCTACCCAAAGAGCATCATAAAGCTTCTTGTGCCAGTTTCTCTGAGATTCATTGACAAGCTTTCTTACAATGGTCACCAAATTCTTGTTTGTTGATTATGCCTATCCATTCCCTTGAGGATAGTAATCTAAAGAATGAGCGAGGGAAATTCCATACCCATAGCAGAAATCCATCATCTTAGCAGAAGAAAAATTGGAAGCATTATCAGTCACAATCTTGTTTGGTACTCCAAACCTTACTAAGATGTTTTCTTTGATGAAATTACATACTACCTCAGAAGTAGTACTTTTAATTGGGATGGCTTCCACCCACTTGGTGAAATAATTTGTGGCAGTCAACACATGAGTATGTCCTACACTTGAAGGTGGGTTGAGTGTTCCGATGAAATCCAAACCCCATTGTTGAAAGGGTTCTTCGATCACAATTGGCTTAAGTGGTAAAGCAGCCAACTTAGGTCTTCCCACAAAGGTTTGACAAGCTTCACACTTGTCAACCCACTTTGATGCATCTCTAAACAAAGTAGGCCAATAGTACCCCACACGAATAATTTTGTGAGCAAAGGACAACAAATGAGAAATGACCCCCACAAGCTTGATCATGAAAGGCTGAGAACAACTTCTTTTATTGCTCTTTGTCAACACACTTCAAGAATCTTCCATCCACTCCTCGCTTGAACAAAGCATTCTCCCACAACACGTACTTGTGTTGACCTTAACTTGATAGCTCTCTTCTCCTTGGTAGTTAAGTGAGATGAACACTCACCATAGGTGAGGAAGTGAGCAATGTCAGCATACCATTCATCTGTTGAGCTGAGGAACAAAACAATAGGGACATCAACTTCATCCTTAGGCAACTCATGACCAAATCCTTCGGCAATGAGTTCACACATAGGCCTTTACCCCAAACTAGCTTCATTGGTATGATGTCGAGATCATACTCCTAAACCTTGCTACCCAATTTCCTCTCTTGGTTCCAAACTCTTGTTGTGTAAGAATAGACTTGATAGTCGTATCAGGCACAAGCACAATAGAGTGAGAGTTAAGAATGTAAAATTAACAACTTTAACTACTGCAAAAGCATGTTTCTCCATCATAGTATACTTCAACTCATGAGTTTTCATAATATAACTCATGAATGCAATTGGGAGCTCATGGTCTTTAGAATATTTCTGAGTCAACATAATGGCCAAGGTACTCTCTGTGGCATAGCAATAGATAATAAAATCTTTGTTAAAATCTGGACATGCTAAGATAGGAGTCTTAGCAATAGCTTTCTTAATTCCTTCAAATGCTTCCTTTCCTTTAGAGGACCAACCAAAACATTTGATTTCCTTTCATCATTTGGGAAATTTTCAAAGTTAGCTCTATAAAATTGGGGATGAATCTTCTCAAGAAATTGATCTTACCAAAGAAAGAGTGCACTCCCTTTTTGCTTGTGGGAAGAGGAATCTGCTGGATGGCTTGAAATTGTTCAGGATCAATCTTGATTCCTTCTTTGGAGACAACATGTCCCAACAACTTGCCCTCCATGACATAAAAGATAGATTTCTTGGGATTTAGAGAGACTCCATGTTCTCTGCATTTCAAGAGGACTGTTTCAAGATGCTGAAAGTGATCTGCTCTAGTTTTGGAAAACATAGTTAAATCATCTAGATACACAACAATACATTTTCCTTTCAAACCCTCAAATCCAAATCCATTTCTCTTTGAAAGGTGGCACCAGCATTAATGAGGCCAAAGGGCATCCTCTTGTAGGAAAAAGTACCCCAAGGAGTGGTAAAGGTAGTCTTGTGTTGATCTGCAGTATTGACTTCCACTTGGTTATATCCTGAGAAACCGTCAAGCATGGACAACATTTCCGCACCTGTGATAGCTTGTAACACCTGGTCCATCATGGGTAGGGGATAGTTGTCCTTCAAAGAAGCCTGATTTAGATTCTGAAGTCAACATAGATCTAAATCTCACCATTTTTCTTCCTGACAGGTACAATATTAGCAATCCATGTTGAATGATGAATGGGGAAGATGATCTTGGCTTTCAAAAACTTTTGTATCTCTTGGAAAATGGTGTCAGAAATCTTTGGATTGTACTACCTTTGCTTCTGCTTGAAAGGTTTAATCCCAGGTTTGAGGGGAATGAAGTGTTGCATTTCTTTTGGCTGGAAAGCTTTTAGATCATCATAAGAATAAGCAAGGACATTGACATACCTCTTCAAAAGATTTACCACCTTCTTCTTCTCCTCTTGGGTGCAACACTTTCCAACGTTCACCATTTTGGGTTTGGCAGGGCTCCCAATGTTAATATTTTTCATATTCAACAAACTGCTGAGCTCCTTTGGAAGCCTTGGACTTGACATATCTGTCATGTTTATCAAACAATTCCTCCAGACTTATCAGCCCTTTAGGGATCTTGTTACCTTTTAGTTTGATGCAGCCATCTTGATCCATCTCCTCCTTGACACCTTCCTCATTGAAGACACACTCTCTCTCGGGAATATTGTCACTTCCCTCAAAATAAAATTGGTCAAAGTTATCCCTAAGCTCCAGGAAAGAGAGAAAATGTTGGTCATCATTGAAAACTTGCCAGTTGTTTGCATTATCCAGTATGCTTGGTCTATGGATCATTTCAATGGTGAATTTTTCCTGAGAGAAATCGGGATGAGGTATCAGTAAAGACCTTGAAACAACTAGGGAATCAGCTCTAGTGTTCTTCTCCCTTGGCACCGCTTCGATGGAGAAGGCATCAAGGAATTCAATAGAATCCTAGACCAGATTCCTATAATGCTTTAACCTTCTATTCTTCACTTGGAAAAGGTCTCTGACTTGTTTGAAAACCAATTCCACATCTCCACGAGCCAGAGGTTCCTCACACCTCTTTCTTTTTCCGTGTTTAGTCCAAGGATGAGAGATTCATATTCTATTGTGTTATTTGTATTTTCAAACTTTATCTTGAAGGAGAAAGGATGAATCTTTCCTTCTGGAGATATCAATACCACACCAACCCTAGAACCAGCTGAAGAGAAACTTCCATCAAATTTCAAATTCCAAATGCTATTAGGATCATGGAGCACTTCTTTGGGACGTTCCACCTCATCCCGAGACATGATCATGTAGTTGCCATGTCCAATATCTTAATAAAGTATTTGTGCCTTGGGATCATATGTCTTTTGCACAATATATTCAGTTTTCTTCTCAGGCAACAACTTCTTCATCTTTCTCATTGATCGGGTATAAGAGCATGTGACCAATCCATTTGAGTTTCCTTACTCTACTCAACAACATGCCATATGAAGGAGGAATATCAGCTACCAAAATAGTAGCTAAAACCTTTTCTCTGGCAAAGTAGCAAAAGCTACTTGTGCATCCTTAATTCTTCCAACCAAAGGCACCTCCCTACTCTCCATGGAATAGCAAGAACCAAAAGTGCGTGTGAGGGTAAGACCCAAAGCATGAGCCACTTTGGTAGGCATCACATTATCCGATGCTCCTGAGTCTATGACACAGTTGTTGAGTCTATGGCCAGCTATGAGGAGGGTCACATAGAATGGTTTGATTTTCTCATTAGGTGAGGTGACTGCAACCACAAGATTTGGTTGGGATGCGAAGAGGGAGTGGGAAAAATACCTTTAGAAGTTTTGGATGAAGTTTTGGAATGATAATTGACAAAGTGGACCATTTTGGAAAAGGCTTTTTTGGATGGGTTTGATAAAACTCACCTCCGAAATTTGGATTTTTGTCTTCTTGAGGTGGTTAATGATATCAAAAGATCCAAAGGTGGATGGGGTATCATCACTAGGAATCCTAGGCTTATCAAAGGTTTTGGAGCTAGAGAATAAGAATTTTTAGAAGTAGGAGTAGAAGAAGAAGAATTAGAAGAACTCACCTTTTACATGGATGCAGTGGGAATAGGAGATCCTCTTCTTGCAATCACTAGAATAGTTGTGGGATGCTCCTTAGATTTTTTAGCGGGCTACATCACTTTTTCTCTCTTGTTTTTCTACTCCCGAGTCATAACAACATATGACTCATCGTTCATCTCTGCCACTACTTCATCATAATCATCTTCTTCATCAATGCCCTCAGTAGTGAGGAAATTAACTCAAGATCCATCAAGTTCTTTCAGTTCTTCTAGTTCTTCCTCAAGCCTCTTCTCTAGGTTCTTCAAATTCTTCATTAACCTCTTTGTCATCAGGTTCTTCAACTTCACAAGTTGCATTAATAGGGACCTTGATGGGTAGTCCTTCGATTTCCAACCTTGTCTGAGAAGAAGGAAAATGGTATCTAGGCTGAAATTTCTTCCTTGGAACGTCTTGATAAGGAGCATGCTCAGCCAATTGTTTCTTGATTGATGGCAATAAGGTCATTGGAAAGCTTTTGTACTAATCGATCGCATTAGCTCCCGGGAGTAGAGGAAGAGGAAGAAGAAGTTTTGGACTTGGAAGAGTCTCTTTTCAATTTTTCGTGAAATGATCAAAGTCATCTTCAACACTGACGGCTAATCTCTAATCAACATCCAAAGTTACAAGATTGGCTCTTCTCAATGCATAGCTCACTTTAGGAAATTGAGCGTTTAGGAAGTTTTTTTTTAATTTGATCCATAGCCGGGTACTTTGTGGGATCTTGTTAATCAACTTATTGAAATTGGCCACAAATTCTTCTGCGCTCATGCGCTTCTTTTGGTTCTTTCTTGATTTGATAAATGGGCTAGCAAAGCATGCACATCTTCTACATGTTTCAAACGCCGTCAAACCAGGTCATCATGGTGTTCCAAAAATCCTCACAGAGACATCCTCATGTTCAACTCCAAGGACTCCACATGCAACTATGAAGGTTGCAATGTGTTCATCAAGATGTACCTTGCCATCACCTCTGAACTTGGGAAAGTTCTTTCTGTTACCCCTGGGTAACTCATGCAAAGGTTGAGGGAGGGCAAGAGGCCCAACTCATTGGCCCCAAGGTAATGGAATTGCCATCCTTGGAAAAATTGCTTGAAGTGGAACTGAAACACCAACAAGAATTAAAGCGCGAAGATTAGGGCTGAGTTGTTCTTGAGGGATACCACTCCCAAAAGCTCTGTCTTCAACAGGGGGTGTGCTTATAGAACGAGCTCTTCTATTTCTCCTTGTTGAAGGAAGGGGAAAGCCTTGCTGCTCTAGGAGTTGAAACTAAGAATCTTCAATTCCAAGAGCCCTTCTTCCATGAGTAAATCTCAGAGTCACCAGATCAGAAATGATCAAGAAATTGTTCTTTAAAACTAGAATTCATTGAAATGAATCCTAGTAGAGTCGCTAAAAACTATTGGTTGTCAAATTAGGACTTTAATGAAAGCAACAGTCAGGGGATAGAAAGTCCCTCCTCTTTAATGGGAGAGGTGCCCTTATTAAAAGAAAACAACAAAACTATTTACAAATGTACAACTTTCTACTTTAATGAGGAACTTTGATATCATGAAAGTGTTTTAATGCAAAGGTAGATCATCAATACAAAAGAACATAAGAATTAAGGGAGGGAAAAGGTAGAACATAACAACATTCTCAGGAAATATAGATAGCAAAATAGTTCCTTATAAATGTTGAGAAAGGATGATATATAGAACAAAATCATTCATAGTTAACCACCGGATATTATTTCATAAACACAAAGTTCCGAAATGACATCCATAAGAATACAAAGTTTCTTAATGCAATAGATTAATAATTCACAAAATTTAGACAAGCATGAGAGAATGAATAGATGCAGATAGAAATAGGAAGGAAATCTTTCGTATTGATAGCTTTTAGTTCTTTTACACTTTCGAAATTATCGAGTTCCAACCCTGGAATGCCATGGAAAGCCCAATATATAGTTTACAAAGTGGTTACATTTAGTAACGCTTTCTTTTAACTAAAATATTAATTAAGGAAATACACAATATAAAGTCCTTAATTAAATTACAAGGAGATCCAAACTAAAAATAGAAGAAGAAACTCAAGAGCCGAAGTAGGGAAATTCATTTGTGGATGAGGAGGGCCCACTATTTTGAGGATCCGGTTCCGAATCTCTTCAATGCTTCCGTTATCTCCATGCCCCTGGAATCGTTGTGTTGGAAGTAAATGAAATCTATAGTTATGTGTGCTATTGAAATTTTTTGTCTCAAACTTCATCAATATGTTGAAAGTTTTGGTGAAGATCACATAGTCAAGATTAAATGAAATGTAATGTGCCGTCTCAAACAAAACAACATCACATAGTCTACAAATTAATTAGGTGAAGTGCTGAGTTTTAAAGAAGCAAAATAGAAATGCAGATTACAGAAAATCAGAGTTCATTACTGAATGTTACAAGTTCCTATCAATGTTCTTTCCTTCATGATTAAGACATTCAATTATGTTACTGAGTTGTTTAGTTCATTATACAATCCATACAGAAAATCTAGAATGCACAAGAAGTGAAACCTCGGCTTTCAAAAATACACAACTCATTTTCAAAATTCAATGTTTTATTCACAAGGAGAGTCAAATATTTCCCACACAAGCCATGGGATGTAACTAAAAAGTAAAGTATAACTACTGAAAAGAAAGGTACACATGCATGAAAGAGAAAGCAAAGGAGTATGAGTGAACCCATCATTTCCTTGAGGTTTTTTTCTTTGATTAAAGCATCTTCATTTCCATGGTAGAAGCCATTGTACCTAAAAAGAAGAAAAAGAATTAACTATCAATTATGAGCTCAGGATCAATTCATATTCCTACACTATCCTACTTCATGCATATGAATCTTCTCCTAACAGGAGATGTATTCTACTTGAAGAGAAAACTACATGCATGCTTTATTCACTCAGAAAGAGAAAGAGAAAAGAAAGAAGAAAATATGGACATAAGAGAGGCCAAAAAGCCTAATTATTTTCTAACTGTTTTCCTAAGTGTGTAGGTACAGGTTTCAGCCAGAGAGAAAAATAGACAAGTGATAAGTGCATGCAATAAAAGGAAGAATGTAGCTCAAGATCCAATAACTATTTTGAAATTGAAGAAGTTACAGTATAGAAGAAAGACTAGCAATAGAAGCACATATTTCATTTTGCAACAGATAAAAAGTAATTTGAAAATCTAAAAAGGAGGCCACTAAGTTGAAAGGAATAAAGACAAGATTCGGAAAATTTTGAAGAGCTTTGCCATGTAAAATCAAACTTAAATTTTTTTTTTAGTAATTTTAGTTGCTATGGGTGGGAATAAATATAATTTCAAAATTTCAAAAAAACCTAGTTACTACAGGTAGAGCCAATTGCTATAGGTAAAGTTATTTTCTATGGGAAAAGAATAAACTCAAAGTTAGTTGCTATGGGCAAGGATAAAATTTCAAATTTAGAAGAAATAATTTATCCATCAGATTATTATACAATCTGAGATACAAATAAGACTACAAAATATGACAATAGTCTCAGAGATCAAGTTGAATGCATGATTTGCAATTAGAAATAGAATTCTTTAGAATGAATACAAAGATGCTGCCATATCAAAGAAGTAAAACTATTTATGCAAGGGATTGATCAAATACAGATATAACAATAGGTGAAGCTCAAGTACAACATTGAAGCACAAAAGAAGATGAAACTACATTTTTGACAAGACTTGAATTGTCCAACATGTAGGAGTTGTAAACAGAGTTCCAGAAATAATATGTTATGCGTAGGTTTAGAAAAAAGTACACATTATTTTCAAAAAGTTAGAATATTTTACAGTCAAGCATTTAATAGATGTGATTTTCAGAAAACAATGGCATTTCAAACACTCATCTCATGGAGAATTTCAATGTTCAAGTGATCACAATGTTGAAAGTTTAAAGCAAGTATTCTCAAAAGGTGCTTAGAATTTCAGAAAAATCAAGTTGATCCTGAGACAATGAATTGTAACAAATGGATTCTCCAGAATACAAAATTGAGCCAAAGATTTCAGAATGGACCTGAAGTAATATACAAAACCTGTATTTGCAGAATGTCATAACCATCTTCTACAATATTCTCAACAAATGGTGAGATAATAGTTGTCCTAGCACAAAGAACTCATATAGAGAAGAAGTTGAAAGTATGAATATCCAGAAAGAAGAAAATACTCTATGTTCACCACAAAGTAAAACAAAGGAAGGTACAAAGTAAATCAGAGTTTCATAACAACAAAACACATGATCACAGAGTCTTTTGAAGTTCATTTCAGCAAATGGCCGAGAATGACAAATACCCAGAACTTAGAAAATACAGATCTATAATTCATGATGCAGATTGGGCCGAAGAACAAACTCACCATAGATAATCAAATGGTCAAATTTCAAGCAACCAGATGATGAAGCGAGAGGTCCATAGGCCACGTGAGGTTTCAAACTCATAATTCAATCAAGAGAAACAAATCACAGAACCCACAAATATTTCCAAAAGTTAGTGATACATTTAAAGAAGAAAAGAAAATAGAAGTTTACGCATGCAAGAAATATTACCTATAAATGACTATGGTAGCCAAGAAATGAAACCTCATCTTTCAAAAATATACAGAGGCATGAATGGTATAGATGATAAAAGGACAGAGCCGAGCTTAAAGAAACAATAATGGCGGCTCACACTTCAACCACCTCACTCAGAAAACTACATGCAGAAACCATGAAACCGAAATGACAGAGAAATCTTTTCAGAGAAGGAGCTCTAAAATACAGTGAAAGCTGAGCTCAAACTAGAACAGAGTAATGGTGTTGAGAGGAAAATTTTCTAGGGCTTCACCCATATAGCCAAAAATCCAAATGAATGTGCTTTAGGGTCAAGTTCCCTTTACTTCCTGAACCCAAGAAGCGGGTTAACTCAAACTCAACCACAATCAAGATCAATGATCATCAAACATCAAGGATGCAAGATCAACATCCATGGATCATTGCAAAAATCAATGCTAACCACATTCAAGATGCCACCACCCATAATGAATGCCAGCCAAAGCCCTAATCACAGTATAAAAATTGATGGTCTGCAATCAGACAGGGTACAAAGATCAATGACAGAGAACAAGGCACGAAATTTCAAAAAAATAAACCACTAGAGTTATAATTAACTTGATTCCAGCCACCCAAGCCACCAAGGGGTGAGTCACCATGGAAGGGGACAACCTACGTGTCCACTGAATTAATCATTGCAAATGACTTCCAAGTCTAACCCAAGTGCATGTTTCAAATAAAGGGGCAACCAAATAGTATATCATGATCACCGAAAAGGTGAATATTATAATATGCCAAGGCTGACATAACCAAGGGTGGAAGACTATATAATACGCCATGTGTTATGCAAAGGAGCTTAATTATTTAAACTATGATTATTGCTTAGTTTATGCCCAAATAAATCAAAGAGGTGGTTGAATGTATTATGATGCCTATGCCCTAGCCAAAAGAGATGTCAATATCAGAACATGTGCACATAGCAGGTGGTCCCCACAAGAGGAATTATTTTTGCAAATATTGCTAAGTGTTGTAGTTATTTTTCTCACATACAGGGAGTTGTATTTTTGCATGCCTTCACAACAGGACATAATAGAGAAGAAGACAGAGTTACATGGAAAGAGACTTGCCTAGCAAGCAATCTTATTTTTAGCAAATTATTCACCCTTCTTTTCTTAAAAATAGAAAAAGTCAACTTCAGTTTGACTATAATGTAAGTAAGGCTAATAATGCCTATTTGTAATTGCATGCTCTATTTTCCCTTTATCTATTATTAAATAAAGGATAAAATAAGATGCATGGGTGAGTACAAGCCTTAGGCTATTTTTAGAGAGAAGGTGAATTTTATTTTTGCTATATATTGTGTGCCTTTGCAAGGCACAAGAGAGGACTAGAGGAATTTTTGATATATGAGTACTGAAGAAATTTTTTCTAGTTTTTCCCTCTGAGTGTGAAGTATTTTCTGCCTTTCCAAGTTATTTTGCAGTCTTGTGTATGTTTATATTAATCTTGTGAATGCAAATTCCTGATCAACCACCTTACCCTACTGCAAATTCAATCTTTTCTGCTTAATTTTAATGTGCATGTTAACTTATTAGTATTGTTGTGATTCTCCCTCAGTATAATCAAGTGTTTTTCCCTTAGATATTCTGTAGAAAAACTATTGGTTTGTGCATCAAGAATCCTTCCCAAATCAGTTGTGCATATACTCAGTCAAAGCCCTCATACAAATTTGGTGTATCACCTTAGTTTTAATCATTTTTTAGTTATCTTTTACTCTCAAACTCCCAGAAATCAGTTTAAGATACACCAATAAGGAACCGGCCTTGATACCAGAGACTCACCTCAAAATAGGTATACCCACAGACTGAGGTGTTTCCATTGTATCTACGAAAGAGAGAGATCAATTGTGCAAGCTTAGAAAACCTGCAGCCATCTCTCTATAGGGTGCACTTTGAGAGATAATAGTTTTTGGCACGCCTAGTGGGACACAATTACAAAAGTTAAAGTTTCATTTTCAAAGGTGTTCCACTTCAAGCAACAAATCATTAGCCACCATGCGACCTTCACTACAAGATAAGAGTTTTTGGCACACCCGGTGGGACAACAAATCAGATCTGCATGTGAATTACAATTTCTATAGAGATCTATATAGATTACAACAAATTAAAAGTTACTTTTGGGAGCAAGTTGCAGCAATTTATTCTAAAGATTCTAGGATCTTTTGGTGACTCATAAGCTGATTTCAGACAGTATTGCAGCATGTTCCATGCCTAAAGTGACTACAAGATCATCGTAAGAGGAATTCCTTTTGATTTTGTTTCTTTACCTTTGAATTCTGCTAGAAGGAGAAGAGTTGGTAATACTTTACCTTATAATAGACCTAGTTTTGATAACCCTCCTCCTAATATTCCTTCACCATGTATCAATTTCTCAATTAATATCCCAGTTTTTCAAATGGCTATCCAACCACCAAGGAATTTTGTGACCTTTACTAATGGTAGTCCATTAGTAATCCCAGTTTACCATGACATTCCTAATGCTGCCATGAAAATTTTTCCATCATTCATGGGTGAAAATCAGGTTACACCAGTTGAACATATCAAAGATGTAGCAGCCCTATGTGTAGTCCATAATATCACTCATGAAGATGTAGCTTTAAGACTTTTAGCTGCATCTTTTAAAGGACAGGCCTTGCAATGGTATAGAAACCTAGAAATTGGAAGCATAAGAACTTGGGATAACTTAGGTGAAAAATTGCTGAAACAGTTCAGGATAATTTAGATCATTTATCTCTCATTGAACAGTTGTCCACTATTAAAAGAGCTCCCAATGAATTTATGTCTAGCTTCAATATCCATTTTTCCAAAACTTGGGAGAGAATTCTAGCAAGTGTCAAGCCTCAAGTTGATCATGCTTTCCTTTATTATCTTAGAGCATTAAATAGTGATATCTCAACTATGATTCAGTCAATGGGTGGAGAGACACTTTTGGATGCTTATGATATTGCTATCCGAGCTGAAAATAGTCTTATTCAAGCTGGAAAATTGGCACCAAGGCCATCAATGCCATTTTTGGTAGATTTAGCACCTATTCCTCAACCTATTACAATCATAGAGCCTATTGTTGTAGCTCCATTAGATGATGTATTCAAAGCTTTTGCAGACTATGGGAAATAAATTGACTTTGATTGAGAACAAAATTGCATTACCTAGTAGACCCTATCAGGCTCCTTATCACCCTACCAATAGAATCAACAAAACAGAAGCCCTATCAATAGAATCAAAATTATAGGCAGCCTTACTTACCAACAAAGGAAGTTTGACACAAAGGCTCCTAGTTCATCTAACGCTTTAGTCCCAGTTAATATGGCTATAGAAGAGTGGTGTCAACCTTGCAATCAACCTCATTCAGCTACAACTTTCCCAAATGTTTTTCTGAATTTGAATCTTGTTGCACAACCTCAATCTGAAACATTGTTCATGCCTCAAATGGAGGGTGGGCAGCAAGAAACTCATGTTCAGAAAGCACTGAACAAAATTTAGTCAGTTTTAATGAGGAGGATTTCATTCATAGTCACTACTAGGGCTCAAGGGAAGGCTGTTGAAAATCAAAAGTAGCAAAATAGGCCTATCCCCTCATCACTGATAAGACAACATCTACAACTCCAAAGTCAACTAACAACCCTGTTGTTCCTAAAAAAATCAGCAAGTGTTCCAGTTGATAAAGGTCATCAAAGAAAATTATATCCTGATCCAAGAAGACTGTTTATACCTCAGATATCCAAGGTAGTTGAAGCAGAATCAGTTTTTGCTAAGGCCTACTCTAAGACAGTTGATTTTGTCTCTAAAATAGTTGCTTCTTTTAACATTGTTGATGTAATGAAAAAGCATAATGTTAACATCTCAATGTGGGATGCTCTAAGTATTCTGGACAACAAGATTTACTTTCTCATGAACTAGCTAAGTAAAATTTCTTCAAATATAATAGAAAAGGAAGTTCAAAAGATAGACATGGTCCTTGGAACATTTGAGCAAGACCACATTAAAGAAGTTAAGTGGATGGTTTAGAAATTTTGAATGCTCATGACATCAAGAAACCACCACCATTTTATTTATCATTGATTATTGGTGAAAATCTAGTTCATAATTGCATGGTGGATAGTGGTGCAAGTAGCAGTTATGCCAAAAGTGATTGCAGAAAAATTAGGTTTGTAGTATGAGCCCTACGAAAGGAGTGTCTTACAGCTTGATGGAACTGCAACTAATACGATTGGTATAATAAAAAATTTAGAAGTGACGTTACATGCTTGCCCAAATGTTTCTATTCTGCAAGATGTTACTGTTGTAGACTTACCCCCATATTTTGCTTTATGCTTATCTAGAGATTTCACAACAAAAATAGGAGGTTATCTCTCTTCAGATTGGTCTTCTTATTTTTCACTACTCATTATGGTACTAAAGTTACTATCAATTCAGAGCCATTGGCTAGATTTCACATTGAGCCTCACTCTTCAAATGTAGTGGCTAATTATTCAGCCTTAGATCAGTCTGATTTTGATGAGGTAGCTCATGTTTCAGCATTGGATGGTGTTTCTAATATGTTTATGGATGAAAAGACAGTGGAAGAACATGCTCATGATCCTTTTAAGGAAGTTGAAGAACACCTGTTTGGTGTGTATTGTATACATGAAGAAGATATACCACTTCCCTTGTTGTCCAAAATAGAAGAATAGAAGGGATTTGGAAGCTTCATTTTGATGGAGCTAAGAACAAAAAGGGATAGGGAGCATGTTTGATGCTCACTTCCCCAATGAACGAGAGGTATTTCTCAGCTTTGAGTCTCCAATTTTCATGTACTTGTAATGTAGCTGAATACGAAGCTTTAATTCATGGCTTACTTTGGGCTAGAAAAAGGGGTATCAACATTCTACAGATTTTTGGTGACTCTGAGTTGGTTATTAATCAAGTAAAAAATTTCAATGTTTGTAAGAATCCATTAATGAAGTCTTACAAACATAGAGTTTTAGACTTAATGGAAGACTTTGATGTTATTAACATTCAGTCTATTCCTAGAACTGAAAATAAGCATGCAGACAGACTTTGCAAGTAGTTGGGGCTAGTTTTGAAGTGCTAGAACAGATTGAAAATATGAAAATCCAACCTCATATAAAGTTAATTGTCAGGCCCTCAATACCTGATAATGATTCAAATTGGCAAGTTTTTGAAAGTGATGATCAAATCTATAGGTTTTTTTGCAACAAGAAGCCAAATTTTCTACATTTAATCAAGATAAATTACAACACTTATATGGTGACCAGATTGTTCAGTTAAAGACAAATAAACTTCCTCATGGTCTAGTCACATTAGAAGACATCTTCAACACTGATGATCAGTTAAGAAAGGTCAAGACTAAAATGTCAACTCATGCTGACAATTATGAAGAGGTCTTGGTTGATGAGGGAAAAAGCTATTTCTTGGGAAGGTATGTTCCTTAACTAAAAAGCAGTCATTTATTAATCTTTGCAAAGAGTTTAAAGATGTTTTTTCTTGGAAATACCAAGATCTGAAAGGATTTGATCCTAGTCTAGCACAACATACAATTGAGTTGCAGCCAAATTCTAAACCTATTAGGTAAAAACAGAGGCTGTGAATCCCAAAATAGAGCCTCTGATGAGGAAAGAATTATCCAAGTTGATTGAATCAGGTATTATCTTTCCAGTTAAGCATTCAAGTTGGGTAGCCAATCTTGTTCCTGTTAGGAAGAAGAATGGTGAAATCAGACTATGTGTAGATTTCAGAGATCTTAATAAGGCTTCATTAAAAGATCATTACCCACTTCCGAATATGGATCAGATTCTAAGAATAGTCTCAGGTTCAGATAGACTATCTCTTCTAGATGGTTATAGTGGATATAATCAGATTTTAGTTTGAGAAGAAGATAGATACAAAACAACTTTTACCACCAAGTGGGGTACTTATGCTTACAAGAGGATGCCTTTTGGTCTTTCAAATGTCGGTGCAATGTTTCAACGTGCAATGGACATGGATTTTCACAGTTTATTAAATAAATGCATCCTTGTTTATTTAGATGATGTTACTGTATTTTCAAAATATTTTGAAGAACATCTAATGCACTTAAGGAAGACTTTTCAGTTGTGCAGGCAATTTGGAATATCTTTGAATCCACTAAAGTCTATCTTTTCAGTACATCAAGGCAAGCTACTTGGTCATATTGTTTCTAAGAAGGGTTTAGCAATGATCTTTCAAATCAAAGCCATATCACAACTATCATTGCCTCATCATAAGAAGGCATTATAGAGTTTTCTTGGAAAAATCAACTTTGTTAGGAGATTTGTTCTAGATTTTGTAGCATTGGTTAAACCACTCATAGCTATGCTAAAGAAAGAGAAAACTTTCTCTTGGACCAGTGAAGGAAGAGAAGGATTTGAAGCAATCAAAGCAAGCTATTTCTTAGGCTCCTACTCTTGCAAATCTAAATTTTGATAAAGATTTTATAATGTATGCACTTGCAGGAGCTGAAACAATCTCAACCATATTAACTCAAGTCAATGATGAAAATATTGAGCAGCCTATTGCTTTCTTTGGATAGAGCTTGCATGATTATGAAACAAGGTACACATTTCTTGAAAAAAAGTACTTTCAGTAGTCAGAGGACTAAATAATTTCAAGTATATGCTTTCAAATAATAAAATCCATGTTCTTGTTTCTCATCCAAGTGTGAAAGCATTCTTACTAAATAAGGAATTGAATGAGAAAAGAGAAAACTAGATAACAAAGGTCATGGAGTATGATGTTGATATTTGGGTTGCTAAGATAGTTCGAGGGAAAGGTTTATGTGAGCATCTAATTGCTGATATGGAAAAAAAACAAGCTGCAGAACCAGATGATTCAAAACAACATGCTAAAATTGTGTATCAACAATCAAAATTATGGTTTAGCCAGAAATCAACAACCTGAGCTCACTCATGAGATTTAGGAATCAAGATGGATGACTGATTTGGTTAATTATCTATAGCAGGGCACCTATCCGGAAGGTATGGACAAAAATAAATGAAGGTATTTCAGATTACAAGTTGTACCCTATATCTTCATTGATAATGTGTTATTCAAAAGGGATATAAATGGAATCTTGCTGTGATGTGTTGATTATGATAAAGTTCAGAAAATATTATTAGAATTCCATGAAGGACCTGCAGGAGGTCACTTCTCAGCATGTACTACAACCTTAAAAATCATGAAAGTTGGTTACTATTGGCCTAGCATATTCAAAGACTATTTTGAATGGATTAGAAAATGTAAAAAATGTGCTTTCTTTGTCAGAAAAGAATGTTTAGCTTCACTTTCCCTTGTAGTAACCTATTTCAGTTGATCAACCTTTTATGTAGTGGGGTCTGATTTTATTGGCATGATAAATCCACCATCATCATAAGGACACAAGTGGATCTTAACTACTACATGATTATTTCACACGATGGACTGAAGCAATAGCCTTGAAAGATGCTAATGAAGCTTTGATACTATCCTTTTATGAAGGATTAGTTTGTAGATTTGGTGTTCCAGCAACTATCATATCAGATAATGCTTTAGCTTTCCTTGGTGCAAAGATAACAGATTGGGCTATCAAGCATGGAATATATCTAAGTTCTTCATCTAATTATTACCCACAAGGTAATGGATTAGCTGAGAGTACTAACAAGAATTTGTTAAGGATCATCAGAAGAACACTCAAGGATAATCAAAGAGCTTGGCATCTGATGTTGAATTCAGCACTTTGGGCTGACAGAGTGACTCCTAAAAGATCAGTTGGAAATTCACCATACAAACTTGTGTATGGAAAAGAAGTGAGAATGCCTATTTCAGTTGAGTTACCTGCATTAGATTTGTTGCATCAAATAAACTTCTTGAAAATGAACCATTACAGGTTCATTATGCAGAGTTAATGGAATTACAAGAGCTAAGAGATAAAGCCCATTTGAATATGGAGAAGAATCATAAAAACAAATAAAGAATACTTTTGACAAGAAATCCAAATTGAGAGTCTTCAATGAAGGAGATATCATGTTAAAATGGGATGTTGATTGTGTAAAGCCAGGAAGACACTCAAAGTTTGATACACTCTGGAGTGGTCCTTACATGATTTCAGCTTGCAAAGAACACAATGATTTTTAGCTTTCAAAGCTAAATGGAGAGGAACTTCCCATTCCTATGAATGGTATGTTTCTCAAACATTGTTATTGAAAATCTTATAGTGATTGTTAGAGTAGGATTTCCCTTCAATAAGTGTAGTTTCTACACATTGCAATGTTTTCAATTCAATAAGTGCATTCATGCACGTGGTCTATTTACTAGATCCTTTCCCAGCTTTAGTTTTTTTGGAAGGGTTGGACCTTTCGGAAAAGGAAAATTTTGGTTACATGCTTAGACTCCATGCCCAATGGACAAGAGAAAGGCACTAGTCTTTAAGCTAGCAGGTAAGCTTTCCCCATAGGATCGCTAGAAATGTTGACAATTTTTGCACTTGTGCAAAAATGGGAAACTCAAAACTTCATCGATATGTTGAAAAGTTTTGGGTGAAGTATACCTAAGCTAAAGGAAGTTTTGATGTTATTTGTTACTACTGAATTAGTTACAAGATTAAATGAAATCTATAGTTATGTGTGTTGTCTCAAAACAGAACAGATCACATAGTCTACAATTTCACATGCCATCTTCAAGAAAAGAACACAAAGCCCCGAAGGACAACTATGTTGTCTTGATGAAGATGAAAAATTACAAATTAGGTGAAGTGCTGAGTTTTAAAGTAGCAAATAGAAATGTAGATTACAAAAATCGAGTTCATTATTGAATGTTACAAGTTCTATCAATGTTCTTTCCTTCATGATTAAGACATTCAATTATGTTACTGAGTTGTTTAGTTCATTATACAATCCATATAGAAAATATAGAATGCACAAGAAGTGAAACCTGCTTTCAAAAATACACAACTCATTTTCAAAATTCAATGTTTTATTCACAAGGAGAGTCAAATATTTCCCACACAAGCCATGGGATGTAACTGAAAAAGTAAAGTACAACTACTGAAAAGAAAGGTACACATGCATGAAAGAGAAAAAAGGAGTATGAGTGAACCCATCATTTCCTTGGGGTTTCTATTCTTTGATTGAAGCATCTTCATTTCATCTTTTGGTAGAAGCCATTGTACAAAAAAAGAAAAAAGTTAATTAACTTGTCGATTATGAGCTCTGAGGATCAATTCATATTCCTACACTATCCTACTTCATGCATATGAATCTTCTCCTAACAGAGATGTATTCTACTTGAAGAGCAAACTGCATGCATGCTTTATTCACTCAGAAAGAAGAAAGAGAAAAGAAATAAGAAAAACATGGACATAAGAGAGGCCAAAATGCCTAATTATTTTCTAATTGTTTTCCTCCTAGTGTGTGCAGTGTATAAGTTGCAAGCCTAGAGAGAAAAATAGACAAGTGATAAGTGCATGCAATAAAAGGAAGAATGTAGCTCAAGATTCCAATAATTGTTTTGAAATTGAAGAAGTTACAAGTATAGAAGAAAGACTAGCAATAGAAACACATATTTTAGTTAATAGATGAAAAGATATAATTTGAAAGCTGATTTTTGTCTAAAAGAGGAGGCCATAGTTCAAAGAAATAAAGAAAAGATTCTGGAAAATTTTGACAGAGCTCCACCATGTAAAATCAACACTTTAAATTTTTAGTTACTACTGGAAAAAACTAGTTGCTAGAGGCAAAGAATAAATTCAAAGTCAGTTTCTATAGGCAAAAACTAGTTGCTACAGGAAAAAATTAGTTGCTACAAGTAGAAGCTAGTCACTATGGGTAAAGTTATTTGCTACGGGGAAAGAATAAACTCAAAAGTTTTCTACGGGAAAGGATAAAATTTCAAATTTAGAAGAAATAAGCTATCCATCAGATTATTATACAATGATGAGATACAAATAAGACTGTAAAATATGACAATAGTCTTAGAGATCAAGTTGAATGCATGATTTGCAAGTTACAAAAATAGAAGTCTTTCAGAATGAATACAAAGAGATGCCATATCAAAGAAGTACAACTATTTATGCAAGGGATTGATCAAATACAGATACAGCAATAGGTGAAGCTCAAGTACAACATTAGAAGCACAAAAGAAGATGAAACTACATTTTTGACAAGACTTGAATTTTCCAACATGCAAGAGTTGTAAATAGAGTTCCAGAAATAATATGTTATGCATAGGTTTAGAAAAAATAATACACATTATTTTAGAAAGTTAGGAATATTGTTCTGATCAAGCATTTTAATAGATGTGATTTTCAAAAAACAATGACATTTCAAACACTCATCTCATGGAGAATTTCAATGTTCAAGTGATCACAATGTAGAAAGTTTAAAGAAAGTATTCTCAAAAGGTGCTTAGAATTTTAGAAAAATCAAGTTTATCCTGAGACAATGAATTGTAACAAATGGATTCTCCATAATACAAAATTGAGCCAAAGATTTTAGAATGGACCTAAAGTAATGTATAGAACCTGTATTTGTAAAATGTCATAACCATCTTCTACAATATTCTCAACAAATGGTGAGATAACAGTTGTCCTAGCACAAAAGAACTCATACAGAGAAGAGGTTAAAGTACGAATATCCAGAAAGAAGAAAATACTCTATGTTCACCACAGTAAAACAAAGGAAGGTACAAAGTAAATTAGAGTTTCATAACAGAAAACACATGATCACAGAGTCTTTTCGAAGTTCATTTCAGCAATGGATGAGAATGAAGATACCTAGAACTCGTAAAAAAATATAGATCTATAATTCATGATGCAGATTGGGCCGAAGAACAAACTCACCATAGATAATCAAATGGTCAGAACTTTCGAGCAACTAGATGATGAAGTGAGAGGTCCACATAGGCCCATGTGAGGTTTCAAACTCATAATTCAATCAAGAGAAACAAATCAGATAAACCCACAAATATTTCCAAAAATTCAGTGATACATTTAAAGAAGAAAAGAAAATAAAAGTTTACGCATGCAAGAAATATTACCTATAAATGACTATGGATGGCCAAGAAATGAAACCTCAGATTTCATAAATATACAGAGGCACATGAATGGTATAGATGATAAAAGGATAGAGCCGAGCTTAAAGAAACAATAATGGTGGCTCACACTTCAACCACCTCACTCATAAAACTACACAGAAACCATGAAACTTAAATGATAGAGAATTTTTTGCAGAGAAGGAGATCTACAATACAATGAAAGTTGAGCTCAAACTAGAAGAGAGTAATAATGGCGTGAGAGGAAATTTTCCAGGGCTTTCCCATACAACCAAAATCCAAATGAATGTGCTTTAGGGTCAAGTTCCCTTTGATTCCGAACCCAAGAATCAGGTTAACTCAAATTCAACCACAATCAAGATTAACGATCATCAAACATCAAGGACACAAGATCAATGTCCTTATGGATCATCATAGAAATCAATGCTAACCACAGTCAAGATGCCACCACCCACAATAAATGTGATTCAAAGCCCTAATCATAGTATGAAAATATATGGTCTACAATCGACAGGTACAAAGATCAATAAAGAACAAGGCACAAAATTTCAAATAAACCACCAGAGTTATAATTAACTTGATTCCACCACCCAAACCACCAAGGGGTGAGTCACCGTGGAAGGGGACAACCCACGTGTCCACTGAATTAATCATTTCAAATGACTTCCAAGTCTAACCCAAGTGCATGTTTCAAATAAAGGGGCAACCAAATAGTATATCATGATCACCGAAAAGGTGAATATTATAATATGCCAAGGCCGACATAACCAAGGGTGGCAGACTATATAATACACCATGTGTTATGCAAAGAAGCTTAATTATTTAAACTATGATTATTCCTTAGTTTATGCCCAAATAAATCAAAGAGGTGGTAGAATTTATTATGATGCATATGCCCTAGCCAAAAGAGATGTCAATATCAAAACATGTGCACATAGCAGGTGGTCCCACAGGAGGAATTATTTTTACAAATATTGCTAAGTGTTGTAGTTATTTTGCTCACATACAGGGAGTTGTATTTTTGCATGCCTTCACAAAAGGACATAATAGAGAAGAAGACAGAGTTGCATGGAAAGAGACTTGCCTAGCAAGCAATCTTATTTTTAGTAAATTATTCACCCTTCTTTTCTTAAAAATAGAATAGTCAACTTCAGTTTGACTGTAATGTAAGTAAGGCTAATAATGCCTATTTGTAATTAGCATGCTCTATTTTTCCCTTTATCTATTATTAAATAAAGGATAAAATAAGATGCATGGGTGAGTACAAGCCTTAGAGCTATTTTTAGGGAGAGGGTGAATTTTATTTTTGCTATATATTGTGTGCCTTTGCAAAGCACAAAGGAGGACTAGAGGACTTTTTGGATATATGAGTACTGAAGCAATTTTTTCTAGTTTTCCCTCTGAGTGTGAAGTATTTTCTACCTTTCCAAGTTATTTTGCAGTCTTGTGTATGTTTATATTAATCTTGTGAATGCAAATTCCTGATCAATCACCTTACCCCATCTGCAAATTCAGTCTTTTCTACTTAATTTTAATGTGCATGTTAACTTATTAGTATTGTTGTGATTCTCCCTCAAGTACAATCAAGTGTTTTTCCCTTAGATATTCTATAGAAAAACTATTGGTTCGTGCATCAAGAATCCTTCCCAAATCATTTGTGCATATATAATCAAACTCAAAGCCCTCATACAAATTTGGTGTATCTCCCATTGGAATTCAGGAAATCTCCAAGTTAGAGATCAAAATATATTTCTCCTCTTTATCCACTTTGGGTTTTGAAACCTCCAGAACCGCCGGCCTTGGGCATCGATTTTTACCAACCTCTCAAGTGGTCTTCGATTTCTTTTTCTGGAGGAGGAGGGGTTTTACCAAGCAGAGCTGCTATAATGTCAAAGTCGAGCCTTTCGTTAATTGGAAGGAATATTTCCTTTTCTTTACATTGACTAGGCTGCACCCAGAAAAAGTAAGAAGAAGAAATAGAAGAATTAAGGGATCAGAGTGCAAGTGAACTCATGGCACTTAGAGTATGAACCGCTATGGTCTCTAGTGGGGAAATGAATGCAACCTTAGGAATTTCCTTTATAGAGGAGATCGTTAAACTTGGAGGGTCAGTCCTGGTCCTTCCTTCTCCACTTTGATAATGATTTCAAGGGTTTCTTACGGGTCTTTCATCTCATCATCATCATTCTCACATAGAACAATAAATTTCTCCAAAGACAATAGGTAATTTCATTGCCCGAGAAGAGTCTCTTCCTCGATCGGTTCTTGCTTAACTTCTTTGACCTTATTTTGATACACTTTAGTGCAAGAGGAAGGAGTAGACAACTCAGGTTCTTTCATCAAAGAATAAGGAGGAGTTTTCTCAATTGCCTCAAAGTCTAGGCATATGTACTTCCTTCCTAGGTGTGGAAGTCTCTCTTAAAGAGGATCTACTTTTGTTCATCCTGAGGTCACGTATTTTTCTGTCAAACTAAATCTTAGTTCTGACGGTGACAAGGGCGATCACCTCATTCAATTCATCTCTTTCCTTCACATACCAATCCAGGTTTCTAGAGGAGTTTGATTGACTGATATTTTGTACTCAAAGGATTGCAAATCTTCATCATCATCCTTAAGACCTTCAGGAACCTGGTAGAGGTTGAAGTCTATGATACATTGTAGAGAAAATATTCCAAAATGTCTACTCCTAGCTTTGAGTAATCATTAGCACAATCAGCCCAGTAATCCTCAGTGTCAGGACGGTGATGATAAGTTATCCTGAGATTTTGATCAATGTATTTCTTAAGATCAAAGAAAGTCCTAGGCTTGAAGAAATGAACTATAAGAGGAGCAATAGTCCTTTCTATATTTTGGGCATCTAGAGCTATCCTGCATGTATAATTCCCCAAGGTGATAGGGAAATGAAGACTAGTAATATTCTTATCTCGGTAGGTTCTATGAAGTTTATCTAGCTACCTACACACCTCAACCAAAGCCATTTTTCATTGCAAAACATGGGAAGCTTGAGAGGTGTGCTTTCAAAAAAATCCAGCCTAATGTATGAGAACTTTCGAGAACTAAGTGAAGAAATCCCCATACTTGGTTATCAAAGCCTTAGCCTCATCAAAGAACCTTCTAGCAGTGTCACCCTCTAAGAGCCTCACAATGTACATGGTGAAGGCATCATTTACCCTTCTGAAATTATGATTACTGACCTTGAGGGTAAACTAAGGGCAATATGCATAGATGGGCTCATCCTTCTTGTCTTCAATGAAAGTGAAGCCGAGCCACTCACGAGATGCTGCCAAGGTGTACATGAGATAGGAATTCATGTAGAAATTTTTGGTCTGTTGAACATTTGACAATTGTTCAATCAGTTTCCATAGATAATCTCGGCCCAATTCAGATTTTTCTTACCCTCACAGATGATATTTATGAAAGGGCACATCCAAAAATGGAAGTCGTTAGTAGAGGGCATTCCCATAATCTGGGCAAGCAAGGTGATGATATCTAGTAGTTCTTCCTTGAAGTCGACCCTGAACAATGCCTTAGAGAGTCAGAAACTCCCTTCTTAGGGCACTTCAGCCATGATTTCGCTACCCAAGCCTTATATTTCTCATTTTCTTGATCAAATAGAGTCTAAGATTGAGCGAGAGTGATAACACTGGAGTCTTCTATTTTGGGGATGCGTAGGGCGTGACTATGGTGGCAACATCCAATGTTGCAATCAACTCACTTCACATTGACAACCTCCCGGGTGTCCAGATTGAAACTAGCCACACAGTGAGCACAAGTGTCGGCACATTACACACAGAGAAGAAAACCAGCAGCGTATGCAATTCCATTATCATTTATCATTTACGCCATGGGAGCAGGGGTTGTTGCATGCTAATCTGCCCCAGAAATCATCGAAATCCAAATGCTTTGAACTTTGTTATCTCCAATATCGGGCATAGAAGTCTCCAAAGGGGACATATGCTCATGCCCTTGAAATTTGATCTTCATTTTGACAGTGAACAAAGGAATGGCCTTCAAAGAATAGACTCACGAAAATTATTGCAAGGAGATACAGGAAGGTGGACAAACGACTCAATTTTGTAAAAATGCGGGCAAGAGATAATGAGCAAGCAATGTGACAAGTGCATAGACGGTTGCCCCTTTAAATATCCATTTAGAGAGAGAAGATCATAAATGTGTATTAAATATACCTTGCGCCGAATCAAAAAGGTGAAATGTGGGAAAATCATAAAAATTGGCCCAGACCCATGGAACATTGGGACATGAAGGACGCGAAGAGCCGATTCGACCGATGCAGGTGATGCGGGGAATCGGTGAATAGGAGGCCCAGGCGTACTTGGGACAGATGGGCTGAAAAAGTCGAAAAATATGATGGACAAGGACTTGCAGGGAAATCAGCCAATCGATGAACAAGAGGCCTGTCGGTACTTGGGACATGAGGGACAAAAATGTCCGATTGCAGACCTGCAAGTCACTAAAATGACCCCAAGAAACAGAATTTTCACCATCTCTTCGAATTTCTTACTTCACTAAAACACTACTAAAGGGTGCCAACTCAAAATTTTCAAATTTTTAACTTTCAAAAGAGGGGAATTTTGAGGGGGAACAACAGAGTCCAAAGTAGATTTGGTTGATTTTAGATTAGTTAAAGTATGTAGTTTTGAGGTAGATGGCTTTTGCTAAGGATTAGATTGTTTAGGATTAGTAGATGTAGATGAAGGAGATGGTGTAGATTTAGATGAAGGGGATGGATGTGATATGGGGGTCATATTATATTTTGGTGATGTTGGGAATGAAGGAGATTTGGGAGATGGGTGTGGTGTAGGAACCACATTAGATTTGGTTTATTTAGGGATGAAGTAGATGAAGGTGGCATATGAGCCTCATTAGATTGGGTAGGAGATGTGGTGGGAGAGGATTTGGATTGGATTTATTGGGTTTGGGATTTAGTGACTTAGGATTCACTTTAGATCTTTTAGGATTGGGGAATGGGGGAGATGAAATAGGATTAGAGGATAGGATAGTGTGAGATTTAGGTGATGAAGGGAATGTATTAAAATGGGATGTGGATGAAGATGATGAGGGTTTCTAGAGCCACATTGGATGGCTTAGGATTGGGGGTAGAAGGGGATGGACTGACTTTGGAGTCATGATGGATGAGATAGTATTGGGAATAGGTAGTGGAGATGATGAAATAAGATTAGAGGCTGAATTTGATGGTGGATTAGGGGATGTGGGACTATCTAGGAGAAATATTATAGGATCAGATTTGGGGTGATGAAGATGACGAATATGTAGGACTAAGATGAGATGTGGGGGATGATGATTTTGGATGAAGTTCTTCTTATTATTGTGGATATGTAAATAGGACTCGATGATAGGTTTTATTATGATTATATTTAGGAGTTGAGGTTTTGGATGGTGGTAGATTATATGCATGAGTTTTGATGGAAGGAAGGTCTAAATCATAATGATTAATAAGGGATTTGGTAGTTGGAGTTTGGGATGGTTGTGTATGTTTGAGATTGGTGGCTAGACTAGAAAGGACATAAAGGAGGTCCTCTTGATCTAGGTCAAAGTTAGTGAGGTGGTCAATGTCGATGAAATTCAATTATGGGGATAGTGATTCATGTTGATTGGTTTTGGTGTGGATTGGGATGATTCGGGTTCCTCAAAGAGTAAGTCAATGGGGTAAGGAGAAGGGATCTTAGGAAGAGGAAATTGTGGATGGGTTTCATTAGGAGGTGATGGTTTAGGAGTTGATTGGTTTATTGAAGATTGAAGATTGAAGATTGGATATTTGTTTATTGATATGTTGGATGATTTCTGGGATATTAGTATTAACGTGGGACGGTTGATTTGGATGATGAGGAGAGGATTGGTTAAGGTAGGATGTCAAATTTGATATTTATTTATTAAGATGTTGGATGGTGTGTGGGATTTTATTATCAAATCGAGATGGTTGAATTTGATGGGTGGGGATGATGAGATATCTTGGTTGATGGATTTAGAAAAGAGGTAGGGGTTTGGATATTGGTTTGGAGAGGATGCGGATTGAGGATCAAAGTTCTTGGTTAGATAAGATGTGTGGCGGATTAATTTTATGTTAGGATTTTGGATTAAGGATGTTGATAGGACTAGGATTGGGATTGTGTGATTAAGGATGGATGATTATTATAATGTTTATTGATTAAAATTTTAAATTAATTGGATGGTTAGGGGTGTTCACAAATAAGAAAAAAACATGCAACACACAACCTAACTACTCAAGTAGGATTACAATCAAGCTATAGCCTTCTTTCAATACCACACACGAATGATGGTGCAACAATTGGCTCTCCACCTATGTGTTAATATGGGTTCGGCTAGCGAGTGATCTTGAGGAGTACGGCCTCCTTACACTATAGCTTAATATGCGCCAATAGGTTGCCTAGTCTAATATTCATGAGCTCACTAAGGAGTACCCTATATACCTTGCGATATATGTGTGTCCCAAGTCCATGTTGCAAGATTTTATCTAAGGCCTGTGTATTAGGATGTGGAAACCACTCACTTCATGGAGCTATTAAATCAAGAAAGCGTTGAGCCAATAACAAAAATTTTCTAAGAATTTGTATACTGACTAGAACACAGGATGTGTCTACATGTGTGGAGATGAAGCACATGATCATGAGATTCCTAGGACTATTATAAGTGCATGCATATCACTTGCATGTCACGTTGCCCCTACAAAAGAAAAAAGGGAAGGCTATCCGCTTTTGATCCTCGAGATCATCCTAGGATGCGAGAGGAGAGATTAAATGGTTTTGCCTCGGGATGAACAAACAACAATGCAAAAACATAAGGACAATGATAAATGTAAGATAAAAGATGATAAAATGAAATGATAAATATTATTAGTTTGATGATTGGGTCTTCAAGAGGAGGCCCTACAAAATAAGGGTTAGTAGTTTGATTTTTGAACCCAATGTCTTAGAAAACGAGCTACAAAACAAAGGATTAGTAGTTTTCAATCCTATAATCACAAAAAGGTAGATAAATTTAAAAATTGATGGAATATCCTCTTGTTGCTGCAATTAACTTGTAAAAATAGAATGTTAAACGAGCAAAAACACTTGAAAACAAGATTAGATCATTAGTCGTAAGTGAAAACTGTGATTCTGCAAAGGTTTTGACTGATACGGAATAGGTGCCAAAGTATGAAAAAGGCTCCAAAGTACACAGTAAAGTAGCCACTTTATGGCATATGCACCATTATGTGTGCAAAGGCGCCAATGTATGAGAAAAAACTGAAACAAGTCAAAACTGGCAAAAAACAAGGTTTTAAAGCTAAAACAAAGGCGTTGAATTATCTCGTAAAAGTGCAATACAGTCATAGGTGCCACTTTATAAACATAGCCACCACTTTATGACCATAGGTTCCATTATGTGACAAAAGATAGAAACATGGTCAAAAAAATTAAAAAACAAGCAAGAAATTACAATTTCGGGGTTTCAAAGGCCAAAACAAAGGCATTGAAGTATCTAAAAAGTCACCAATGTAGGTCATAGGCACCACTTTATGAAGATAGGCACCACTTTATGTAGGCGTTTAGTCCGTGACAAAAGATGGAAACAGGTCAAAAACAAGCAAAAATTACAATTCCATGGCTTCAAAAGCCAAAACCAATGCGTTGAAGTATCGCAAAGGCATCAAACTAGAACATTAGTGTTGATTCATGTCATAGGCACCATTTTACATGAATATGTGCCAATACACATAAGATAGGTGTCATTTCACGTTGGAAATGGAATTTGAGCCCAAAATTGTAAATTTGAACGGGTAAATGTCAACGAAAATTCTTGAAAGTTGGGCCACTTGTTCAAGGATAAAACAAGATGAAAAATGGTTTAAAATGGGGGTAAGCCCCACGGTGCATGCCAAAATGTATATGTGGAAAATATTACTTTGAGAAAAATGTGAGGAAAAAAAAACTTGTCTCTCTAATATAATATCCTCAATAATACACTAGATAGAGAAATAGATTGAAAGGGGGACAGAGAATAGACATGTACGCACCTATAAGATTGCAAAATTACTCCTCCAATGTGTTGGATTTTCTCTTGGATAGAAGTTGGATTGCTTCATATTTGATGTGGAGAAACTTGATCAACACCTCCCCTTGATTGCCTTGAATTGTTAGATGTTTGATGAAGGATGAATTGATTGGAGTGGATTAAAGATGGATTGATAGAGTGGATGGATTGATTGGATGATAAAAATGGAAAAGTTTGGCTATGGATTCTTAAGATGGATCTCATGGAGAAGAAGACCTAAATTTATAGTTAATATTTGGAGGATTCAATGGCTAGGATGAAGCCATGTTGGATTTGGATCAAGGGTGGAGAATTGATGAGAAGAATGGAGAATTCTAGAATTTGAGAGAAGATTCAATGGAGAGTGGAAGGTTTATTTGAATTTTTAAATATGAAAGAGGGAAATTTAGAGAGGCTTCTAGAAATAGAAGCCTCTAGATTTAGATGTGAGGATGTGATTAGGATTAGAATTAGATTAGGTTAATAAATGATTATTAGGGGTGAGGTTACATGGAAAGGATAGGTGTAGGGATGTGTAGGGTAGGTGGGTAGGTAGAAGTAGGAATATTAAATTCCTAGAAAATGTTAATGAAGGATTAAAATAGGATAATAGGATATAATAAGTGATTAATGATAAAATGGCATATGATGATGCATTAAAAAGTTTAATAATGGAATGATGGGATATTAGATAAATTATAAACATAATAAAATGATAAAGGGGAAAAAATTAAAAATGGATTAATAATAATTAACCTTGAGATTAATTATTATATGGATTTAGATGATGTTGCGGGACAGATGAATCGTAATTAATTATGCCAAAATTTTATATGTCTACACTAGGAACCATCCAAGCTTTTATTATGTACCCTTAGTTAGGACACACCATTTTTTCCCCTCTCCATTTCCCACCATTATCCTTCACTTTTCCACATACAAGATATCTCAAGAATAATATATATATTACAAGTGAATTTTATGTTTGTATGTCTTTTCAAAATTCTTGAATTAATATTTATAGTGCATTTTATCCCGTGTAATTTCTCGACCAACACACTAGTTCGAGAATGAATAACCAAACAATTCATTATACCTCCATTAAAGTATCTTTTAATATTACATTCACTTTGTAATATGGTCATTTCTTTCCATACAACCTGTTAACAAGGGTCAATTTTACCACTCCCTTTTAATGAGAGTCTTTTATTACACTCCTTGTAACAAGGGTCAAATTTATTTCGATCTTCACACAAATTATTAAATGAGAATTTGTCACATAACAATTGTGGTTCTAATCAATCTAAGATCATGCACTCTCCTACACCAAAAACACTTGACCATAAAGATATTCCAAAGTTACCTTCACTATTTAATATAGAACAACAAGATGGTTTGGTTACTAATTACTATGGTAATGATGATGTTATTGATTGTGGTTCTAATCAATCGAATATCATGTACTCTCTCGCACCAACACCACTTGATCATAAATTTATTTTGTAGTTACCTTCACTAGTTAATATAGAACAACAAGATAGTTTGGTTACTAATTACTATGATAACGATGATGATACTAAAGAACTATATAATTAACACTTATGAAACTATAATTGTAAACCATGTGACCGAGGATGAGTCTATGTTTCATACTCTATTTGCATCTATTATTCCTATTCACTATTGACTTAGTTATCTTGTGAAAAATACTAAGAATACCTCTCCTAAATATCTCGATCTTCTTTAAAAGGTAGTTCTCTCTTCGATACTTTTCATATCATTCATTTTGCATCTCTTTCTACCCTTCTTAGTTAAATATGGGCCAAATCTATCATATCTAAAGTGAAATGATAGCCAAATATATCAGTCCCATGCATTACACCACATTTTGTGGATGTTCTTGATTTTATGCCTACTTTTATCTTTATTACTATTTTTACAAATTGTGATACACCACTTGAGCTCTTACCTATATTACTTGAACATGGATTGTTAGTGCTTACTGCTACATGTCACCACACAATCAAGAAATTATCCACTAATCATGGTAATCCCTTCAATGACTATCAAAACATCAATGTGTGTAACCTTAATCATTATCAGGAAAAGTTAGTGGCAAATATTCGTTAATTCATGAATATTTCGGTTTTCAAATTTTGAAATTGGAAAAATTTTCAGTTATGAATAAGGATTCGGGTCACAAAAAATTCTAGGTATAAGTTAATGTTAGGGTTCCGTTTCGCCAAGGAGTTTCACCAAAACTAACTTTTATCATTAAAATCACCCTTATCGTGAAATTAAAATATGTCAAATTTGCCTCACATATATATATTCTATTTAAATATTTATAATTCATTATTCATAGTTCTAAACATTGAACTTTGGAACCTCCCCTTCCATAAATTCGCGATTACCAAATATTTCATTTAGGCTTTCTGCTTTCAAAATTGGAGGACTGGTCACCGAGGTAAATAATTACCTTCTAGTTTCAAGGTACTTTAGTTTCTTATGTAGCATCAATATGTAGGTAGCATATTGTCTAACATCCGCATGATGGCAATTGTCGCATGAAGGATACTACCGATCGATCCGGTAGTATACTCGCATGATGTCATTGGTAACATGCAAGTATGTTTTTGGCCAGTAGCATGCAACATGCTACCGGTCTAAAGCATACTACATGATATCGATTGGTAGCATGTAGGCATGCTATTGGCGAAGTATGCAGACATGCTACATGTTACCAGATGGCATCATGCAAAAGTATGCTATCGATTGGTAGCATTATGAATCCTTATACTTGGTTGGGAGTGTACTTCATGCTACCTCCGATAGCATGCATTATGCCACCTGGACAGTAGCATCTAGTATTGTTTTGATTACATTTACAAATTTTAGAACTCGACTAGATGTTGACTACATTTATCTAATTTAAATATTTTCATGGATTGGTACAATGGCTTCTCTGAACATTCAACAAAAGGCATAAAAACAAAAAGAAAAGGTAGCATAGCAAATTTTTCAGCCCCACAAAAAAATGAAGACCCAAGTTACTTCCACTGGAAACATTAACACGGGTACTGGTAAGTTGTAACTGATTATCATAACCATTTTCCTCTTTTTAATCAATACAGTTTAATTCTTTTAATATCTTTGTAATAGTTAAAACATTTTTCGTTTTTGAAAACAAAAACCCTTATGTTAATTTTATTCATAATGAAACAATAAACCAAAACATAATCCCTAAGGAAACAATTATTTTAGTAGATGAATATTTTATTGAATTTGACATACCAAAGCTTGAAGATTGTCCCAAATTCCGGATGCGTTTAAGAGATGAATGTTCAAATGAAAAGATTCTAGTAGAAGATGATAATAACGTAAACCTTCATAATGATAAAAATAAGTCTAGGAAATAGAAGAAACATCATGGACAATTGGAAGGTCATTTTAAGTAGATTGGTCTCGCAAAATACCCATTTATTGAGCTTGTACAACCAGATAATGGCGGTGATACTCTCAAAGAATGTAGATTTACTATTTGTACTTGAAAATTGGGTAAAGAAGATAGAATGCAACTTAAATTGGACACTATAAAAAAATTGTGGAAAAGTATATTGCACATCCTTTCACCGAAAATGAAAATAACGAAGACTCGTAGATGGTAAACTACAAAAGAGTGCATGCATGTAAGATATAAGGAGTATGAAAATGAGATGAAACACACTCAAAAACTTCAAGAGAAAGCGGGAACCATAGTTGCAAATTTTAGAAAAGCCGCAAATGAAAATATGAAGGCAAAAACTTCCTAGTTTTCAACCATATTCTTTATTCTAAAAATGGGCGGAGACCAATTTAATATTTTTCATAATATAATTTTTTTCCAAGTTCAATGGGTTTCCATAGCTTCCAAATTCACAATATTCAAAGAGCATTGCCTAGGAAATGGCAAGATGTCTTGCGATGATTGAACAAGAAGATTTGAAATAAAATGTCATGAATGCAAGTTTCTTCTCCTTTCAATTGATGAGGTTACAACTATTGACAACACTTATTGGGCTTGCATGCATGTATATGTACTCTAGAACCACACTAAGACACCACATCTCTGCTATCGGTTCATAAAATGTAGGAAAACTACAATTTTGAAAATTTTCCAAATTAGCGTGTATCTAATTTGAAGGACATGGTAGGAATGGATAAATATCATATAGCCAAAGTTGATTTTTGTTGGTGTTGATGGTGCATCGTGATGCGAGGTCACATTAATGGTCTATGTGTGTTCCTTCAAACATTTGTTTCTCCTTACGTGATTCTTATTCATTGCATGGCTCACGGGATGAATCTTGCATATAGGATAGTAAGCACATTCGAATGTGTTGATAAAGTCTAAGACCTTATTCATGAAGTGCGTGCCTATATGTCAAGTAGTCGAAAAGATTTTTTTGAGTTTCGAATTTTTCAATTAGGGTGGCATATTGTAAGAAACTTCTTAAATATGTTGATACTAGATGGATTTCTATGTATAAGCCTACAGCAACGTTTTTGAGGAATATCAATATTTAATCTGGTTTCATGTATAAGAACCGTAGGCAAGTTGATAAGGAAAAATATTTTCTTTACCGCCTTACGTAATTCAAAACATTGTTAACACTTTGCAAGATTCTACCAATGTTGCATGAGATGAATGCATAATAAAACTTGCACAAAAACGATCCATATATAGTGGACTTCATTAGGTTCAGAAAAGGTGTGTCGACTTAAGATATGTTATATAACTTTGATGATGCTTTAAGAGAAATGTATTCAATCACTAGCAAGCTCCGATGATTTAAAGTATCCTAATAGCTACTTGATTCAATATATTTGGTCATCTCAGTGTATCTTTGTTAATGGGAAGGAGATTAAAATGCATACATTCGAAAAATTAGTGGATATTATTGGATCAGAGCTTGAAGAAGTGCCTATTACACGTAATTTATATGATGCTCTTATATCTGAAACAAGAATTTTTTTTTAGAAAATCTCACAATGTTTATCTAGTGAGATCAAATATCATTTTAAAAATGAGAGCTCCTTCATGCCATTGGAGTTATCAATCCTAACTTTTGGAGCCCTATAGGAGGCGCTTCATTGATTCACTTAAAATACACATCGGTACCATAATTAAATATTTTGGACAATTAGTTGAATGTAATGGATTTCAAATTAATGGTATTCTTCAAAAGGAAACTCTTGCATTGCAATCAATTGATTTCAGATAGGTAATGAAGGAACAATTTGAATTACTAGAAGAGCCAATAGAGAAGGGAGAAATTACACTTCTATGGAAAAGGTTGTATCCTAGTTCCATCCTTCGTGAAATCATAAGTGAGTATTTCCAATTGTATGAACTTTATCAAAAAATGATATTGGGATCAGTTGAAGACAAAAGAGTTTTCAACGCATTAACATTTATAAAATCAAAATATCGAACAAGCTTGATAAAAATATTGACACCTACTTGAGATTAGACGTTTCAAGATATGATGTGGATACCTTTTTCTTACAAATGGGTAATGATCGTATGGAATTCTCTTGTAGAGAGGAGATGGATCAGTAATAATAATAAAAGGATTGCATATAACAATGAAACAAAGTTGACTAAAAATCGCAGCAATAAAGATTAGATAAAACTGTTGGGCAACAAGATTTTCAGGATAGCTTTACATCCGATCTAGATGATATGGAATAAAGAAGACTGATTGTACATTTTTATTCGAAAATAAAATGTTGCAATGTGTTTTATGCTTAGATTTTTAAATGTGTCATACTTTATGTTGTCTTTAAAATGAAAAAAGCATAATGACATTATTGGAGAATTTCACTGTTTTCCAGTCTTATGTATGAATATAGTACATATAAAACACAATATAAATTTTTAGTTGCCAATATTTATAGATAATTTCACTTTTTGGTCTTTCAAAAATAAATGCCACTTGAAGTTCTTGTTATGTCGACAAAGTATTTGTAAACGATAATGTAAATATAGTTTTTCATACCCATACAAATAGCCTAACCACTATGAATTTCCACCCAATTTACCGTCATTATTAGGAAATTCACAAAAATTCCTAATAATGGGAAAATTTCACATCACAATGATGATAAATAAAAATATCTCAATAATATATTAGTTTATTTATCTCTAGACTAGAAGAATGTTCAAAGGAAAGCTCATAAACATGAATCCAAAGTTATAATGGTTGAAACCTTAGGAATTTGCAAATACAAAGTGAGATTTCAGTAAGGCATGGAGGTGAATGAAAATATTAACAAAAGAAAGTAATAAAATTAACTATAATCAGCGACTAACCCTATTAGGCAAGGAGTTAATTTAGACATATGAGCTAATGATAACCAAAAGAAGACAACAATCTACATACTTCCTACATATTTCACCATTGATTAAGACACAAATAATAGACTGATCCTACATGTATGACTCATTACTCATCAAAATAATATATTGTAAGATGAAAACATGCTAATATTGTGTGATTACATAAGACATAAAGAATTGAATATAGTCACATTCATAATTAGTTTGAATAGCTTTTGCCAGTGACAATATAACAAAAGTTAAAGTAAAACCCCACAATCCATATTGATTAAAGTTTGAAACTTTTAATATTGTCATACATACAATTTGAAATAGTTTTATAGAAAGATTCAACAACAATTATAATTCCCAATATTTTTGGAAGCTTCATCCTTGAGAAGATTGTTCTCTATGTGATTCTTTCTCCTTCACTAAAGAACTTTCTTTAACAACACCTAACTGAACCAGATCCTTTGCAATAGCTTCAATATTCAAAAGTATCTCTTTTTCTTGATTTGTTATATCACTAGCTGAGACAATAATGATGGATCATGTTATGTTTGTTTCTTTAATAGTACTCTAGTTCCATTCCATTGGCCTTTATTATTCTTCTCAAGGTATTATTATTTTGTTTAAGATAACAAGCTTCTCTTTCAATTCAACTACCGCATTTAAACTTTTCCTAACACTTTGTAAATGCAAATCAAAAACACTAGCCTCATTTTTCAAATTTTCATATTTTCACAACATTTCAAAATAGAAAAAGTATTAGTAAATTATGAAAAAAAAAAATACTTGAAAATTTAGTAAGACTTACCAATGCCTTATCTCGTTCCGCATTTGCAATAACTACAAAACCCTTGTCTCTCGACCACATATGGTGGAAGGCTTGTGTTTCGCATTTAATTCTCAATTATGTTCAATATAATATTCAATACTTAATCATCATAATTTTTTTCAAATGTTACGAACCAAACACAACTTTGATTCAACAAAATATAAATCTTTCCCTGGCTGCCTCGATGTGAAGAATACAATATATGTCTTTGGTTGCATGATTTTTATACCTTTAATTATTTTATTTTATCAAAACCTTATCCCTAAACTCCCACAATTTTAATTCTTCAACCTCCTTCGAAATAATATCAATATTGGCTTCGTATTATCACCCAAAAAACACCAACTAAAAAGTGCTTATCCGGTCAAGCATCAAGGCAAAGCGTTGTCACTGTCAGACCTGGAGATGGTGTTCTTGATCTATCCTCTCTTATTGGAGAAGGTTGCCTTGCCGCATGAATCATATCTTGGGGATTGAATGTTCCATGCTCTTGAAGTCCGCTTTCAATCCCAAGATACTCCTCATCCAAATCAATATCGTTCAACACCGAAATACCTCGTCCACTAAGAGCATTGCCCAATGAAAACATTGGAAAATTAGAAGCAAAATTAAGGGTGCCCTTGCTTGAAGCTGGACGAGTGAATGAAATATTCTTGCCAGGGAACCTGGTCCTCATATTTTGTGGTGGGGGTGGTGGAGGTGGCATTTGCATTTGTTGTGGACGTGGAATTGGAGGCCCTGAAACATTGAATTATAATTTTGTAAATAATATGATGAAATTCAAAATTCAAACATAATAGCAATGAAAAATAAATAAATTCATATAAGGTTATAAAAATACTTTGTTGAGAGGATTGTTGTTGAGGTGCGAAGGAAGCATGTTTTTGTTGATGTGGTGATTGTTGAGTAGACCGAAAAGGCGGGTAGGGTTAATCTAAAATATAATTAATAATTTAAGATTATTAGATAGTTGAATTTTATATCAACAATTATCACCAAAAATATAAAAACAAGAGATTCAAACCGGAGGCAATAGAATGAGGTGTGAAGATACTTCTACCTCCTATGTTTGAGGTCAATGATACGATCATGTTACATTCTCATTGGTTTTAGCGGTAAAAGCAATATAAATTAAGAAATTTTGAAACACATACGAGTTTTAAATAATTAATTACATTTATTTTCAAACATTTTGAAACATATATATCATAAATTAAAAACCTCGCGATTAATGCATGTGGTATTTTTAGGGTTAATGGAACTCATCTTTTTACCAAATTGTGGAGGGTATCCTCCTCTATTTGCTGATCCGAATCATCAGAAATAGTAATGTAATATCCCGAACCTCATGGGAAATGACCTCGATGGTAGCTTCCTTCGTGATGTAACCGCATCCGCCATCTTCTATGATAATTTAAAAGTAAATGCTTGATTAATTAATTTCAAATATTAATTTTAAAAGATAAATATTATAATTGTCAATAAGAAAAATAATAATTAAAACCCATCGAAGATTCTAATAAAAAATTGGGACTCACCTCTTGTTCTTCAACCGTTAGTGTTATCGAAAAATCTTTTAGCTTTGAATGCATTGTTCTCTGGTAGGAGAGGTGCAAGTAAATTATAAAGAGAGTCATAATATAAAACTAGAATAAAATTTGTTGAGCTAATGGTAAAATTATCACTCAAATGAATATTTGCCAAATCAGATCTTAGCACGGAGGATAAGAAGTTGCACCAATCAAATTTATTTCCACATAATGTGTGAACTATATACGCTAATGCGCACCATAGAATATTTTTATATCAAACTTGTAAAATAATTTTTTCCTAGAAAAACTACACAACGGCCTGTAGAAATGGGTGATTGAATCCCTCTTTTAGAAGGGTTTTGAGAAGTTGTAATTGTCAATACAACAAGGAGAAGTATTTTTTTAGTAGTGAATTTTAAACAAAATCAAACTTTGTTAAATTGAAAGTATTGAAAATGTAATTTTGTAAAACAAAAGAAACTTACAAGCTAAATCTATCTGCAATTGCATCAATAGATAATTGAAAATTAGACTCCAAATGCTTGCATTCTTCATCTGATAAAACATCATTTGTCATGACATGATCCACATATTTGTTTGGTAGTCATGTGAGACGCTCAATGTCATCGGTGACGTTCTAAATGACTCTACATGTGATGGGAGTGTATAATGAAATGTGAAAGTGGAAGTGTCATAGTTGAGTAGAAGATTGTTAAGTGTTTTCTGGTCTATCTAAAATTGGGGCATATACACTAGCCCTATGAAACTAGCCACTTCGATCCATTGGGAAAATGCATTAGGATCCTATAGAAATGTGTACAATTGAGGAAATACCAGGATCTTGAATGAAAACTTCTTCATATTTGTTGTTGACACAACTAGGCTCTTGGGCTCTCTGGAAGTGTTCTTTCTTCTTGGCATTTTTTCAATTTGTTATAAAATTCATGGTTATTGTGTGAATGTATACTTTTCTTAGTGCTAAATCAAATAAAGAAATAACTACCACCTAAAATAGTTCTATAATTTAGTTAAAACAAAGCATAAACACCATCAAGATAGAGAACTAAACAAGATCTAAACTAACATTATAACTTTGAAAACATGAGATCAAAACTATGCATGCTATTTTAACATCTCTACTCTCTTAGATTACCAACAAGAATGAATGGACGTATTTAGCTCCAATGGAAATCAAAAATTGCTTTGTTTGATCATTAAAGAATGCAAGAATAGAAAGCTTTAGCTCTTAACAATGGTGACCTCTCAAGAAAACAAAAGGCAAGCTCTTAGTCTCTTTGCTATATTCTTTGCATTTTCTCTCTTAAGAAGTTTAGGTGTAGGTATAAAGGTAGAAGGAGGGCTCCTTATATAGCCCAATCGATCAAGGAAACACTTCATCCCCTTGCATGTGGGATAAAGGTAAAACATGATTAGGAATGGATAAGGTTGCTTTATTAAATGTAACATTACTTTAGAAGGGTTTAATTTATGCTTAGCAAGTCATGGGAGTTGGGGGGTGCTTTAATTAATCAAATGTGATTAACTAATAGGTAGATGTGAGCTTATAGAAGCCAATTAGAGGAATATTAGTACGATTTAGGCTATTAGAAAGGGATTAAATCAATTAAATATTGATTTACTAGTTAAATGAAGGGGAAGACTAATTAATTAATCTAGATAGAGGAGGTGATTAATTAACGAAAGGTCGTTAATTAGGTTGTTAGCTGGATAGGCGACTTAATCAATTAGCGTATTGTAATTGATTAACGACAACAAGAGGGAATATGAGCGCTTTTGACGATAAGTCGTCAATTTGTGAGAAAGGGGATAATTAGCGTAATTTAAGTATTTAAATTGCTTAGGCGTAATTATAGGTGCCTACATTTGCCCCACTTTGGGGTGGCGTAAGTGACGTCACTTCAAAGATAGTAGACGGAAGAAAATTTTGAAGGAATAGAAGAAAGATTAGTAGGAGGGAGAGATGCTCCCTCAAGTGTGGATGGGATGATGAAAGAAGCCAATTGATGATCAAAAAAGATGAGAGATAGAAGAATGGGAAGAGGCATGATGCTCTAGTAAGATGGAAGAATTGGGGTGAGAGGAAAGTGATGCAAAAGGAATATGGAGGAGGGGAGAGAAGAGCTTAGCCTCTAGCCACTGTGTATTGGAACAATTTCGGTGTCATCATATTGTCATAAGAGCTACGTCATCGGTCCTTATGAAAAATATAAGCATACGACAAAGGTAGAACGACATGAAAAGCCATACTACGAAAAATTGTCCATTGCTGAAAACACCAACTCCATGCAACATACAAAATCAATGCAATAAGAGAAAGTGAAAGATGCCTAACTCTATGCAACATACAAGATGCAATGCAATACGAGAAAGTAAACAAGCTAAACTAACATAGAAACATAATATAATGTTTTTATTATTGAGCTTCGATTCACGACCTATGCAAATTAACGACAAGGATTAATGATGGTGCCCAAGCAAGGATACATGCGAGGAGAATAACAGAGGACACTTGGGTCCGATGGAAAAGCAATGTGCACCACAAAATAGTACCAGGCAACTCGTTGTGCCCCAGAGTATAGACGAAGTAAGAAACCTAGCTTTTATTGATGGAGGTAGATCAAGATGATCCACAAGTCGCACACATGAACAAGTGAGAACCAAAGAGTGACGTTTTGTAGGATGATTTTAAATTTTTAGAAGTTTTCGAACATATTTGAATGTTTTTGATGATTTTTCTAACATATTTGAATGCTTGATTTATTTTGAAAGTTTTATGAAACTATGTACAGAAGACAAGTAAGCGTGGATGCCCCTAGCAATAAATGGGATGTACAAGGACATAAGGGCACGTGAGTACCGAGAAAGGTGAAGATGCAAAAATTCCCCAACCGGGAGTATTCAAAGGTAAACTCTTCATAGGTAGAAGCGGGACCCAAGGCCATTATGGATAGGTTCAACATGATGATGAACATAAACCAATGAAATGCTAGGAAGAAGCAAGGATGCCCCCAGCGTAAGTTGGCCTAAAAGCACATGATAGAAAGGAAGGAGAAGATTGTTTTTGTGGAAGGGGACAAAGGTGCCCAAAAACATGGCAAAAAAGTAATCTTATACACATGGATGTTCTTAACGAAGTAGAAGAATGATGTGAATGATATGAATGTAGCTTAGAAGCCTCGCGATGAAGAAGTGATTAGCCAAAGGCACAAATCGTGAGACGAGATATGGACTAGAGTAAGAGTCTGAACAAGGTCCAAAAAAGACACTTGGTAACATACTAATCTTGTTTACTCATAGATATCCAGTGTGTGCATGTGGAATTTATTACCTCTTAAAGGAAGATTTAATAGACAACAAGTGAAGACACCCTAGCCCATGTGTAGGAATGATTTATTGTGAAAGGTGATTTTGTGAATGGATGGTGAAAGGATAGCCGTACATTGCTCCGCTGCCAGCTAGGTGTTCATAGCCCCGATGGAGATGTATTTGATTCTAATCACAACATTTCTCTACTGCCAGTCAGACGTCCATAGCCTCGGTAGAGTTTATTGGAAATACCCCAAGAGAGAGTAATATATCAATTTACTTTTTCTTTGTAGCTTTTAGCTTTTGATTTTGATTGATTTTGATTCTTTTGCTTTCTGAAAACTTATTTCAACTCTCTTGTTTGACAAGGGGTTAAGAACCACTGATGGCTTGATGGAAGGAGGTGGAAGTGATTGTGATGACGACATTGGCTAGTGTCGACAAATATGTCCAAAAATTTTTGTAAAAAGTTTATTAGATGTTTGAATGTGATAAGATCTCCATAAGGTCGGTCGTTCTTTAATTTACCAAGGTGATAAAAGACCAGGACAAATGGATACCATAGAGATAAATGTCAAAAATATGTGTGAAGAAGCTAACCAAAACATCACCAAAGGGATGAAAATGGTAGGGAGACTTGCAGAAAAATAGCAAGGAAGGGAAGAAAGAAACATCCATGTGTACACAATACCTAATTGCAATGTTTGATCTTTGTACCTTTGATTTTTGTTGTGTTTTCTCAATGTTTTTTTGTTTTTTTGTATTTTTGAATTGTTTTTTATTTTTAGATTTTTGATAGTTTTAAGAGGTTGGGACTAACAAATTCACTCTATGTGGTAAGATCCAACAACAATGTTTGTGACTTCCTTGATAAGGGAGACTAGGTGCGTTTGTTTATTGAGAGTGATATTATCCCCGATCTCGATGATCGAGGTGAGTTCACACTCAATAAATGACTGTGATTTTTTTGAAACATGGATTTCATATGTGGGAGATTTAATTCCCCATCCAGAGGTTTACGCACTTTGCACCATACTTGATGGTTATGTTGGTGTGCATTCTTGAATCACGCTTGATTTAGAATTTTGAGATTGTTTGATTTGTTGGGAGCTATAGAGCTCTTTGCAGTTTTGATCTGAGCTTGATTAAGAAACTGTTTGGGTTTCTTATAAGCTAATGTGTGACTTGTCCGATCTCGAGAAGGAGAAGAAAGTGAACGTGGATGTTTATAAATGATGTGATAAATGACCATGGGCTTGCCATAACTATTGATAGAAGAAATATGTGTTGGATGAAATGGATATGGTCCAAGAATTGAAGAGGAGGGGCTACTAGGAGGCAAGCTACGATAGAAGATGATGAAGGGCTTCAAGGATGTGGCCCAAGAATAGAAGAAGAAGGGCTACTAGAATGTGACCCATATATAGAAGATGAAGGGCTGTTAGGATGTGGCCTAAGAATAGAAGAAGAAGGGCTACTAGGGACGTGACCCATAGATGTAAGATAATGTTCTACTAGGATGTGGCCCAAGAATAGAGGATGATGGACTACCCGGGGTGATCCATACCTAGAAGATAAGGGGCTAGTTGGACGTGCCCCAAGAATAGAAGATAGTGGGCTACTCGAAAATATCCCACAAATAGCAGAGGAAGGGATACTAGAAGGTGACCCACACCTGACGAAGATGAAGGGATACTTGGCGTCAATTGACCCCAAAGAGATTGTGATTGAGGAATTATGATAGACAAGGAGTGATTGGGTGATGAGAAGATAGCCATGGATCAATGTAAGACCTAGGAGTTTCCTCACTTAATGAAGAATGTGAAGATGAAAGAATAAGAGGAGGATCAAGTTGCATGATTTGAAGCTCTTCCTTTGTTTCTTGATAAAAGGAATCAACATTTTTCTCAGAATATGCGGGCGCATCGAAGTCTAAAGAGAATCCTTTCTCGTAATCTTCTAAAGGAATATCTTCATGTGCCCCTATAAATGCCCTGATTGTTTCTTCATTCTGAAAGAGGTCAATCAGTATGAGTTGTTGATCGACCACCAGGGGTTGATTGAAAGAAAGAGATCCAATTGGTGTGGAAGACTTAGAATATGTTTGATGATGATTGATAGAAGAAAATGATGTGGGGGATGAAGAAGATGTGTAGCTAGATGTCTCAGGAGTAGAAGAAGGTGGTGTGGACCTACCTATACAATGGTATGTCGTATGAAAAATAGTGGGATTAAGTCCAAAGTCTATAGATTGCGATGCATGGGTCGATTCAGACGTTTGTCTCGAAGGACTTTGAGTCACACGAATCTTCAAAGGAGGAAGACTTATTGGGGGTGATTGATGAAGAAGGTCAAAGAATGGGAGGACCATGTGATTCAAGAATTGCATTGGATGAATAATAACAAGGGTCCTGCAAAGAAAGAGAGGACCACGATTCAAGAATTGTATTAGATGTTTTATTGGAGGGATTTGGAGTCGCATGTATCTTCAAAGGAAGAAGACGTCGTCGAAGCGACTGATAAAAGGGGTCCTGCGAAGAAAGGGAGGACCATGACATAGGAGTCACATTAGATGACTTAGGAGTCGAATTAGATGAATCTGAATAGTATTTTGGATCCGAATAGTAGTTTGGATCTAAATCATCAGAAGATTCAGAGGAAATATTTGGATTGGAATCCTTAGAAGAAGAGGAAATGTTTGGATTAGAATTAGAAGAAGAGTGGGGGAACCCAAATAATGATTTGGATCGAAGCATCCAAATGATACCACCGACTATGAGATGAAGGTGGTGAATGAGTACTCGTGTGGGCTCTCTAGCATGAAGAACCAAACGAGTTTTAGTTGTAATGGGAATCTTTTGATTTGAATTGTTAAACCTAGGTTTCGTATTTTTGTATGGGGAATCACGCGATAGTAGTCATTTTGGCGTTGTTTTAAGCAACAATGTCTAGATCTAGATAGTGTGATGGAACTCCTTCAAAGGGAAGGAAGTGACATGTCGATTTTGGTAGCATAAGGATAACCAGCTAGACATTTCGTAAGTATTGATATGCGTGCATATTTTTCCAAGAAGGGTCTAAGGAAAATAAACATCATGACGATGCAATCTCAATGAAATCAAAAAGGATTGCCCTAGAAAATGATTTATCAAGATGAATAATCACAAGGAACAATCACGCAAGTGTGAAACACAAAGCCAATCAACAAGGAAATACACACCCGTGAAAATGTGTGCGTAAAGATGATCAACACAACGTCAATATTTACGTCAAGCTCGAAATGAACAAGGCGTAAATATTAACAAAGGGTAGATGTGAATCCCAATCAAAGGATACCACGACAAGTTTAACAACCAACAAGGCCTAAATGTTAAAGGGCGAGGTTTACAAATGTAAGCTACGTAACCACACCAATTGGACATGTCTATCAAGCTTCGCGGAGAAGTGAGATATTAGTGTCAAAGTGGTATCGAAATGACGCAAACAAAGTAAGCGACACCCTTCAAGATTTGGGACAATGTTTGAAATCAAACTAAGTCAAAGTATACTAAGGATGTGTTAAAACGTGGGCAGCGTAACACCACAATACAGACACTTAGATCATGTTTACGAGAAACATGACATAAGTATCTTAATTATGTCAAGACAATACAAACGAGGTAACATGTCAAAGGGAGATAAAATGATGAATCATTCCTAACTATGATGACGATCCTGACGTGGGTATCAAGATCACAAAGGCTACCAATGATATAAATACGTCTCCACACACTTTAGACATTTAACTTACCCAACCGCAAACATGGATGGGCGTAAACGGACAAAAAAGTGGCAGAAACAATCGATTGGTAACATAGAGGTAGTCACCCTTCTTTTGATCAACAAAGTGTCAAAAGAATGTGTAGGAAGTAAAACAAAGTGGGGATGAAAAATGTTGGCCTCACTTTGGCAGAGTTTCACCTCGCCTTAAGGCAAGTGAAAAACTAAGCGAAAGTAACGCATCACACATTTCGCGATGAAAAGATGGTTCACAACTCAACACTGTTTTAGAATGGTCAAAGTGGGCTCCTAGCAAAAGAATATATTTTTAGGTGGTTCTCTCATCCTAGGTGTTACAAAATTATCCATGAGTGGAACGATTTACCTAAATAGTCCCGACTATCTTGGGAGTATCTTGAATTTTCCCCTTCAAGCATAGTGGGAAATAAATGCATCCATCATGTACTTAAAAGGGTCACGTAGGGACAACTTGTAATGTTATCTCATTAAGGAATCACTAGTCAGGTAGGTAGTGCAGAGCACTTCCCATTTCGTCCACAAAGTTCCCTCTTGCGTGGACTACTTTGGGGTTCCTAAAACCACCCCCATTGTTGTAGCTTAAGGTGTTATGCCAAAGGGGTTATGTTTCATTGAAAGAGAAGGACGTACTCTTTATCGAAACCTGCAATACTGAGTGTTTTGAATATGTTGTTCTTTTTATCTTGTTTAATTAGGTGTAGTTTGCTTGAACACCTTTTGATAACCTATATAACAATTGTATTAGTAGTTTTTATTTCATTTTGATTCCTCCTTTCTTTGACAAGCGTTTTAGGTCCTGCACTCAAGTGTTAGTAGTTCTCTAAGAAAATCACATTATTTAAAAGAGGATTAAGAGTTGCTTTTGATTCTCAAGATCATCCAAAGATGCAAGAGAAGAGCATACACAACAAATAATCCAACTAAAAAGTAAAAGAAATCTTTTCAATCAATGAACCATACAAAATTTTTGATAAATGTTCATTCCCTAAATCAAAAGTGAAAGATGAAGTTTCCAATTTACCAAATGTTATAAAATGAAGACTAAAGTTGTTTTTGATTCTCAAGATCACCCTAAGGTGCAAGAGAAGAGCATAACCAAATTTTATCCCAACTATATAGAAATGGAAAACTTCAAATCAAAGGACCATTGAAAAATGATTTGTAAAAAGTTCATTCCCTTAAACAAAATGAATAATCAAATTTCTAAGTTTAATCCCAATGTTAAAAATTTAGAGATCAAAGTTGTTTTTATTCTCAAGATCACCAAAAGGTGCAAGAGAATAGCATACACACGCTTTGGTCTAAATTAAATAAGCATGGAAATACAACATTCATCAAAACATTAGACATGTTAAAAATGACCAATTTTAAACTAACAGAAAAACCTATAATTTTTGTAAGTATAAATCTTAAATTTATGTTTTCATTACATAGTTCATTTTAATACCTTTCCAACGCAAAAAAATGGAGTCATTTCGAATTCGGGAGCAAAAGTTATGGTCTTCGAGAAGATGGGTTATACATATGCTCTTATACTCACGGGTATGCACTTAACATACACTCAAAAATGTCACAAAAACATCCCTTAATCTGCAAAATGGGAAAAATTTTCCAACCAAGATTCAATTTTGACAACCCATCACATTAATATATGAATAGAAGACTCAATGCTATCAAACTTTAACATACATGCTCAAGAATTTAAGATTTTCAAGAAATTGACAAAACTAGCATGTAGAATGATGAAAAAGTAAGCTCTAAAAATAAAAACATGATGAAATCTTGAAATTTTCTCACTAAGATTTAATTTTGACAGTAACCCACCATATTAATGTGTAAATAGAAGACTCGCACTATCAAACACTAACCTACATGCTCAAAAAAATTAATTTTTAAAGAAATTGACAAAACTAGCATGTAGAATGTTAAAAAAGTAAGCTCTAAAAATGAAAACATAGAAAAATCTTGAAATTTTTCCATCAATTCTAATTTTGACAGCACTTCACCTCCTTTATACCTACAAGGAAGACTCAACATATGCAAACTCAACAAAACAAGTTAAGAAAAATAAGTTAGATCAACATGTGTAAAAGAGGGTTAATAACCAAAAATGAAACTTAACTACAAAAACTTGAAATTAAGTGCAAAGGACAATGGAATAAGTCCCACAAAGGGCATGCCAAATGTGTGTATGTATATTTTGTTTAATGTTAAATCAAATAAAACAAGAACTACCACCTAAAATAGTTCTACGATTTAGTTAAAACAAAGCATAAGCACCATCAAGATAGAAAACTAAACAAGATCTAAACTAACATTATAACTTTGAAAACATGAGATCAAAACTATGCATGCTATTTTAATATCTCTACTCTTTTAGATTACCAACAAGAATGAATGGACCTATTTAGCTCCAATGGCAATTAAAAATTATTTTATTTGATCCTTAAAGAATGCAAGAATAATAAGTTTTAGCTCTTAACAATGGTGACCTCTCAAGAAAACAAAAGGCAAGCTCTTAATCTCTTTGCTATATGCTTTGCATTTTCTCTCTTGAGAAGTTTAGGTGTAGGTATAAAGGTAGAAGGAGGGCTCCTTATATAGCCCAATGGATAAAAGAAACACTTAATCTCTTTGCATGTGGGATAAAGGTAAAACATGATTAGAAATGGATAAGGTTGTTTTATTAAATGTAACCTTACTTTAGAAGGGTTTAATTTATGTTTAGCAAGTCATGGGAGTTGGGGGTGCTTTAATTAATCAAATGTGATTAACTAATAGGTAGATGTGAGCTTATAGAAGCCAATTAGAGGAATATTAGTACGATTTAGGCTATTAGAAAGGGATTAAATCAATTAAATATTGATTTACTAGTTAAATGAAGGGGAAGACTAATTAATTAATAATAATTAATTAATCTAGATAGAGGAGGTGATTAATTAATGGAAGGTCGTTAATTAGGTTGTTAGCTAGATAGACAACTTAATCAATTAGCGTATTGTAATTGATTAATGACAACAAGAGGGAATATGAGCGTTTTTATGATAAGTCGTCAATTTGCAGAAAGGGATAATTAGCGCAATTTAAGTATTTAAATTGCTTAAGCGTAATTATAGGTGTCTACATAGTTAGAGTATGTCCTTCATGTTCAAGCTTCATCTCTAAGATTTTTCCTCCTATGCTCGACTTCTCTCTCAACTTTATTGTGTCAGTGTGGAGTGAAAATGAATGTCTTCATGTAATTATAGCAAGTTAAAGGAGACTGACAACAACCTTTATGCCACCGGCCAACAACATTAAATGTGCTACCAACCGGGAGCATGCAAAACATTACCGACCAATAGAATAAAAAATTAATAGTTAACTTTTAAATTTTCACGAGAAGATGGCAATTGAGGTTGCATCACGAAGGGAAGCTACTATCGGGGGTCATTTCCCACTAGGATCAAGAGATTCTATTACTAATTCAGACGATCTTGATCAACAAATAGAGGAGGACAGCCCTCCACAACTGCTAAAAATATGAGGAGCTCCATTAACCCTCAAACTCAATCATCCGAATACCACATGCATTAAACCGGCAAGTAGCATTCTCGCATGCTATCGGGCTGGTGGCATTTTGCATGTTTCTATGCTAGTAGCATACAAAATGCTATCGGGCTGGTAACATTTGCATGCTATCGGACAGTAGCATCTAGAATGCTAATGGTCAAGAGCGTGTAAAATGGTGTCGGTCGGGAGCATTCGGAATGCTACCTGGGTCGAGAGCATGGAAAATGTTATGGTCAAGAGCATGCAAAATGCTACCAGTTGGTAGCTTTCGCATGTTGTTGGGCTGAAGCATACGTAATGCTACCGGCCAGAGCATGGAGAATGTTGTGTGCCGCAAGCATAGAGAATGTTAGGAAATTTCTGCTTGCACGAAACAACTTTTCCTACAATTCACCATACATGCGAAAGTGGTTTTACCAATATTCGCCAAATATTTTCTAAGGATTTTTTTGGAGGGACCCTTAAAATTTTCCTAGATCATTATCAAGCATTAATATCTCACATCCTCGAGGATGAAGGCACTATTAAGATTTAAAGAAAATTTAAAAATCGAATTATCACCGAGTGACCATATCTTAATTTGCAAATTATACACACATACATGTACTATCACGTTCATACAATTATAGTATATATCGGTGACAAGTATTGGCAATATGTCTCGGTTGATAAGAATGAACAACACAACACATGTACCATTGAAACATTACAAGATCTTGATTATACTTTGTCTAAACTTACACATGATCCTTGACTTCTTCAATATCATGGTTATATTCATATTTCTATTACTTGTGGCTTATGCATGTTAAAAGTAGTGTTATGGATAAATAAACATGCATAGTCAAACAATTTTTTTCTAGGTGCACAATGGTTACACTTCATGCATGTAGTTCTCAATATAAAAAAACATTACCTTTTATTCCCCATGATATAAAACTCATCTCCATTATATGTGACACTTATTTTGTATAATGAAAGACTTTGACATGCTTTGAAAAATATTTTAGCCCCACATGGAACCCCTATTAGTGATGAGGAATACATTTGACTTAACAAATATTGAATTATGTTGTTAAACCCTAGATATTTCAAAGTCACATATGAGAAATAAACACTATGACACGTAATTGACGCAAGCAATAAGCTAATGAAAATTGAAACATTAAGTGTAATAGTGGGAATGGAAGACTCAACTTATTTTGCAATAAATCCCGAAGTGTCCTAGGATGGAAGACAAATAGTAGGAGCATATTAGACGCAACCGCACCCAAAAAAATTTTGTAATCGACGAATAATCATGGACTAGGCACTTAGGCATTGGATACCTCGCCAAGCACCCATGACCGTGAAAATGGTGAGAAACTAATTCTTCTTGTCTCGTAAGGTGTTCGCTAACCTTCGTTGTTGGTCACTTTTATGTCGTTGGATGTACGTAGAATTCACCTATAATATGAAAAACAAATGATCACATGTAAAACCCCAAAACACATCAAATCCTAGAAATAGAAATATGTAAGCTGGGAATCGTGATCGACCCCGAGGGTCACCCGACACAAATGAACTTATGACTGAGTCTTGTACTACACCTCAAACTCCATGTAGTTATTGTTTGTGTGTGTATAAATTGTACCCTAGGAAGCTCTTGTGCAAGATGCATTTGACAACGAGAAATATTTAGATGTAGTGTTGACATTTTTTACACCATATGTGCGAAAAGGTCAACTTCAAACTTTTAGTTTCTCGATTGGCCGAGTTACAAGTTTGGCTATGTTTGGGACAGCCATCTCGGAAAAATATATAGTTTTAATTGTTTGGTTGTGGACGATTGCAAGTCATTTTGGATTAAAATTATAACTTGGGTACGCTTAAAGAATGCCCGCCTCATAAATGTAACCTTTCCATTTGAAACCCTCACAAACCGTGCAACAACTATAAACAACCATTGCAAGGCCCCGAGGAAGGCAGAAGGGCAACATGTATCGACATGAAGTTCTCGAATCTACGGACATGGTTTGGAATAAAATTTAGTCATCCAATGAACATCAAAAGATACATTTGGTTTTAATTTATTTCCATACTTAAATGAATTATTTAAGTGTGTTGAGTTGTACAAGTTCATTATTATCCATTCAAATGAAGGAAGTACAGTAAAAGAAAGATATACATCTCATTACATGAAAATAGTTCATTTATTCATATGAAATAAAAGTACAGTGAACCCACACAAGTCGTGGGATGTAACTTGTATGTACTAGAAATAAAAGATGCATATACTTAAAAATATAAGAAAATGGAGAGAGAAGAAACTCATCATTGTCTATTTGGTTCGATTCTCTTGTGCTTCTTTTTTTGCTTCATTTTCGAGTTGCTTTCATCCTTATCCTCATCTCCGATTCCAAAGAATAGGCACCTATGGACATACAATACATATTGTTAGAGCTCCAAGTTTGGTCTATATCCATGTGTTTACAGTTTCACGTAATTGAATCCTTTAAAGAAAGCACATACAAGATACATGAAAGACAAGAATCAAAAAGAACATCTCATAAGACAGTTGAATAGAGTTCAAGTACAATAAGAATTGTAGTAGAAATGGAACTTAAATTTTCTACGCATCATTTGTTAAGATCAAAAGTATGCATTTTCATTATAAATCGAATCGGACTATGTAAGGTTATAGCTTATGAAGTAAAACAACTTATGATGTAAAGAGCATTGTTTCACTTCAATTTTTGCTCACGAAATGACTAAGGAATTACCGAGTTCACAACCAAAATCAAGTAGCAAATGGCACAAAACAAAAAGAATGGTAAAATAAGACAAACTCCAAAGGAACTTTATATTCCAGATTTCAAGAATCCAAGCCATAATGCTTTGCAAAATCCTCAATTGCTTTGAAAGAACATGATTGAGACATTTCAACTCATAATAACTGATTATTCAGATCTACCGTTTTCACAACGAATTTTGCACAAAACTTTAAAGCAAATTTTCGATCTCATCAAAGCATCAACTGAATCAAATACAGGTACCATAAAAGAATAAATATCTCTAAATGATAAACAATGAAGCCAAGTTCAAGTGTTCAAATGGATCTGAGATATTTCACTCAATCAACAGTCAATGGAAACATTTTTCTTAAACTGGAATGATTGAAGTATGTGTACTAGGAGGTAAGAATATAGATGTCCAAATTGCATTTACAAATCAAAGTTTTCAGAAGATGCATCTAACACTACAGAAGGTAAAACTCATTTTAGTCGAGTAAAACAGAGTTTCAAAGATTCAACAATGGCATAGTTCTTGTGAACGATAAATATTTGAGACAACTAATAGTGATAAGGATCAATTTCTAAATGATAAAACAGGGAGTTCAAATCACAAGGATGTCCATATGAGAATTCTACAGTATTCAAAACTCACTGTTAATGCTATAGATCTGGACTAGAAAAGGGAGCTCTGGGTAAGAACAATATAGAACTCAAGTCTCAAAAAGCGGTTACTATCAAAATCTAAAGCCCTAAACCCAAATCAAGTTAAGCTAGAGCTCATAAAAGACCCAAAATAGAGTATATGAAAATCAAAATACCCAGAAGCTCACAAGAAATGATATAGAAGAATCATGTAGATGAAGCTGAGTTCAAACCCAGTAAGTTTTTCTATGAAATTTTCAGTCAAAGACAAGAAAACACAAAAAACCATGAAAGATGCCCAGATCCAATGCAAATCTCCATGGCGACAGAGCAGTATTACCAGCCGTAGAGGGATGAAACAAAAACAGAAACATATACTAATGGAGTTTCATTTTACAAACCCTCTACACTGAGTAATGCTTGAAATCAGGAGCATACACATGCTCCGAAGTACAAATAGAGGGTCTGAGGTATTTACAAAGTTCCCGGGTGGAGCAACTATCATGCAGAAAATCTACAATGAAAGGAAGATACAACAAAGTGAAATAGAACTTTGAATTGTACATTCACGACACTTGATATAAAGTGAAGGAAAACCCACATGAGGAAATAATCAGATCTAAAGCAAGACAGAGAAGATTATTGAGAACTCAGCCATGGATCAAGCTTGAGATACCAACCCCAGCTTCGAGGGCTTCAACAAATCCAGAGAAAGAAGTAATGGAAGAATGAAGATCAAATCATTGAAATAATGGCCACCACACAGAACTTACTGCCAAAAGAAATGCAATATGGAAACCCTCAAAGATGATTGAATGCAAAGCAAACAAGAAATACCCAAGTTAAAAATTCTTTGAAATCGATGCTTTCCGATCAAATGATTAATACCCATTTTGGGTTGTTACAAAAGAGAAAAGTAGAGAAGTTTCTTACCTTCAAAGCGGCCATGGAAAAGTGGTGAATCAAAACTCAACCCCAAAGATCGAAAACGTCAACAGATTCAGTTTTATGAAATGGTGACTTTGTTGAAGAAATCAAAGGCTTAAGTACAAATGCTCAGGGAAATCTCCATGAATAGCCATGTTCGTGGAACAAAAAATAAAGTAAGGGTCGAGCATACTCAAAACCCTCCAGGTCGAACCCCCAATGAATGCAAAACTTCATGCTAAAAATTCAGAGAGCTCGAATTCGTGAAGAATAAACCCCAAAGTCTTCATGATGGTGCCCATTCACTACCAAAACCTCTCAGAGCTCAGAAAGGTTAAATATCATAGAAGAATCAGATATACACTCGTAAACTCACCACAGAACCAAAGGTCCTCAGAGCAAGCTCAAGTAATCATGGTGGTCGTAAGAAGAATTTTGAGCAGAGTTTCTCAAGCTCGTTAGAGCTCAAAATGTGAAAGCCAAAAGATTAGGGTTTTGAAATCCTTTTCCAATATTAACTCACCATCAAATTACAGAACTCAACCCAAGTTACGAAAGTATGCACGTGTTATAGGGTCAGAAACCCTAATTGTAACCTGAGTTAAGTTTCCACCGACAATACAAAGCTCGAGGGTCGGTCCATCATGGAGAAGGGGTCTTCCTCAACTAATGATTATGTTTGTTGACTATAGTTTTCTCCTTAATAAATCAAAGCCAATAATCATTTCTCAAGCTTAGTTCACACCAATGGTTTTGAGAGGTCCAAAACTAGTCCAACCCCATAGTCAAATGCCGGCAACAGTAATTACTAAAAGGTGGACAATTCCAAACACATATGCAAAATACATTATATTCCAAGGTGCATGCCAATGATCAAGGAGAAAATAATAGGTAAGTGGTGGAGTATAACCAAAGAATATTTACCTTAACACTTACAAAAGATACCTCGTACCCTTAAGTGGTCAACTACAAAGGTGGTCCCCACTAGTGGGAAGGTTGGAGATGATTCACAATGTGTTATCCATGTGACCACAAGAAGACAAAACAAGTGTCAACATCAGAAACAAAGGTGGTCCCAATCAGGATAGATGTTTGGATGAATTATTTTGCAAAGTATTGCAAATAATGTAATTAATTTTGCTCACTCACAGGGAGATAACTTTTGCATGTGCATCCAAGGAGGCAAGTGGATCAGAATGACAGATGTCACATCAGGCACAAGAAGACAAATTTGCATGCACAAGGAAGGAGACTTGCTCATCAAGAAAGATTTATTATTAGAAAATTATTCACCCATGCTTTTCTTAAAAATAGAACAGTCAACTTTAGTTTGACTGAGATGTAATCAATGGCTATTAATGCCTCTTTGTATTAGCTTGCTTTATTTTATTCCTTTATTTATTAATAAATAAAGGATAAAAATAGGATGCATGGGCAAGTACAATTTTAGCCTATTTTTAGGAAGGGTGGGTGAATTAATTTTGCTATATATTGTGTGCCTTGACAAAGCACAAGAGAGGAATTTTTAGATACAAGAGTCCAAGGTTTTCGCGCTTTGCCCTCTCGAATGTGAAGTATTTTCTGCCTTTCCAATTATTTGTAGTCTTTTGTATGCTCAATTAATCTTGTGAATGTTGATTTCCCGATTAATCATCTTACCTGTTGCAAATTTCAATAATTTCTGCATGATATTAATGTGTATGTTTAACTTAGCAGTATTGTTGTGATTTTTCCCTCAATACATCAAAGTGTTTGCCCTTAATAATCTACAGAAAACATTTGTCTCATGGACCAAGAATTCTTTCCTATATCAGTTGTGTATGTACTCAGTCAAAGACCTCATACAAGTTTGGTGTATCACCTCAGTTTTAAAATTCTTTTACAGTCATATTTTACCCTCAAACCCCAGAAAATCAATTTAGGATACATCAACAAGGAACCGACCTTGATACCAAAAACTCACCTCAAAATAGGTATACCCACATACTTGAGGTGTTCCATTGTATCTACGAAAGAGAGATACAAATTTGTGAGCTTAGAACACTTGCAGTACCATCTCTCTACGGGGTGCACTTTCAATAGATAATAGTAGCAATGTAGATATATGTGTGGATGTCAAAAAGAACTTCCTCTTATGCGTGTATCCAAAAAAATGCAGTCCCTTGTCCCTTGAGTGAGTGCTAGATGGATGTCTTGATGCTCTTAGAATGCCTTTGGATGTAACCTTAGGTGATAATAGTAGATGCTTAGAGCTTGGTCCCTTATTATGGTCACATAGCTTTGTATTTATATGATTCCCTTGTTTGAATTTCATAATTGACAACTAAAAGGTCAACCCATAAGAAAACAAGATGCCCAAAAGATAAAAGAGGCGAGTGCGATATAAAGAGGTAGGGACGCCCATAGGGGACGAGGACGCTGGGCACTTTGGCGTGTCTAGATTCAATAAAGATAAAGCAATAAAGATTTGATTGGGTCGTAGGTAGGAATCATATGAATTGTAGTATGTGATTAGGACCGAGAAATGTACCCAAGTGCGTGATTTTGTGTCTACAACATTATATAATGTAGCCAAACTCTAAACACACTAAAAAACTCTGCAAAAATACCTTGAACTCAAAGAAAATAAATTCTCTTCTTCTTTATTGAATAATGAAATACAATGCGCCTTAAATGAGAAAAAAAAACTTCCAACTCGAGTTGTCATGCAACCTAGTGCGGTGAATATCACTCATTTGTATTCATTCAACATGTACAAGAGAATTCAATCAATTACTTCACCCTAACTCTGTAATGTGAGGAATATCCCAATGTTTAGATGCTCAAATCTAGCTTTAACTAAAACAAGTAACACAAATAGCTTAATGATTCATAATCTCATATTTCAATATACTTCATTTCATGTCAAAATTCATCTTCTAAATAACTCCTTACTAAGGAACATCTCACTTGCTCATATACTCAAGTCTACCTTCTTAACTCGAGCATGCACTATTCCAAACATGTCAAATGAGATCTTCATAGAAGTATTCCACCTACTTTAAAGTTGAATCCTATACATATACCTCAAAAAATTTTAGTGAATCACTAAAAAGAGTTTAAGATCATCAACCTTGCAATCATTATGTTCTAGGTATAAACTGTCTTTTCTTCCTCTCAAGAGAAATCATGCTTGGTTTATAAGGGAGTTTGGACTTATAGAAGTGTTTCTAATAATTTATTATATCCAATAACATCCTCATATCAACTCAAATGTGTGCCCAAAATTTGGGGTTCTATCTCCTTGTATAACCCTCTCAATTCCACTTTTTGTGTTTGCTCTATAAACCCTTACTAGGTTTTTGCAAGTAAACAGATCAAGCTCATGATCTTTTTAAGGCACTTAAAAAAAGATGAAAGGATTTTTAAGAACCCTTTAAAGGGTTATAGATGTCCCTAAATTTTTAGAGGCTAACTCCTCTTTTAACATATACTTCCTTTGATAAATGACTACTTCTAGGCTCGTGACGGTACATGTTATCCTCGAGAAGGATGTCACTAATATCTCGAGTTCCACCCTAAATTTCTTAAAATTATTCCATGATCATCTTTAATATTCCTTCACCTTACTATCTTTTGGATTTTAGGACTAATTTCACTGTTTTTTAGGCCTCTACTCTCAATCCTTTTCTCAAACCCTAAGCGTGTAATGGAGGAGCAAGAGAAGAGCTATTTCTCTATAACTTTTCCAAATAGTCAATTCCAACCAAAAATTTATACGTGATTTCTGTTGATAGGCTATCCAATTATTGGTCTTACCAAGATTTCTTTAGAAATATGTTCAAAATTCTTCCATGCAAGATTTCCACCTCCCTACATTAGGTGTTCATTGACACGCTTTTTTCTTTCTCCTCGCTAATCAACACAACCTAAAAACTTACCAAAGGGGTAAATATTCTAGCAATCTAAATGCATGCAAAGCTTTAGAGTTCAATTAATAGATCATAGTAATAAATTTAGATTCCTTTCATTGTTTATATTGATCATACACAATTAACACCAAATCCAAGACAATTTTCTTCACTATCATTTCCTCCAAGATTCAAACATGTAAGTGAACCTTCATGTGTCGCCCTAAATTGGAGAATGGCTTTGAATGCCCACAACAAACAATCACCATATACATCTTGCAAGAATGATCACAATTTACTAATGACACAAATCACGGTCAACTTAAATCGCGATTATGCATGATTATGAATACAACTCGGGTCTTATTTTAGGGCTTGAGTTTACATATCTCTCACCATGAATAAAACTCATGAATCACCCAAATGATTCAACATCCTTTCCACAACTTGAAATCCATTAAAAACTCACGCTTGATAAATTTTCATAGTTGGATGAGAATAATATAGTTTAGTCTAGCACACATTTGTCTTCATACACAAAGTAACTTCATACAAACCCCGATATATTGCTCCTCATAGTCGAACAATTTATTTTCATCTAACATGAATAAAACTTTAGCATTTAAACACCACAAACTCACCCATAGCAAGTTTATGTAGTTTTATCAATGCAAGCATTCTTTCTTAAGCAAAAGCACTCTCTAACCTCGCAACCACATAAGAATCTTTGTCTTACCAAGAATATATCAATTCAAAAAGCATGTTTATCATCCAACACTCTATACTAACACAATAAAAATAGAAACTTCTATACCAAGAAGGTATATACAAGAAAACATCTTTTCCATATCCTTCTTCAAGCTTCGTAATTTTCACTCAAATGGGAATCCGGAGATGTAGTTACATTTACATTTTTATATGACTTTGGATGTACGTAATCAAATACACCTTCTTGAATCATTGGTCATATGGATGACCTTAGCCTAATATCATGTTGCTTAGCTCAAATACCTAGTCTTAGGCTTCTTTGACTCATATTATGATTGCTATGTCCTATAAGGACCTAAGACATCTTCTTACACCTCATTTCATCCTTCTGCAAGCTTGTAAGCTTCAAGATCCCATTACAAACCAAAAATGACCTCCAAGACTCATTTTGTACTTTTGGAGGGAAAGCCAAATATTCAAATTTTGAAAAACTTAGACTCAAACCACCACATCTAAATGACTCCTAGTAACCCCTAGAACCTACTAACACACCCATCAAACCAAAATATGATGACTCAAGACTTATTTACATAGTGGAGTGATGCTCCTGCATCACAAACTCTAACTAACTTGAAATAAATCTACTCTAGGTGGTGAAATTTACGATTTTCAGCATTTTATTAGAACTCGTTATTTTTAGTAAGTTCGCATGCTTATTCGCATGGGCACAAAAACTTCCACTTATTTTCTACATACCTAAATTAAAGGAATTGCCAAATTTCTAAATTTCTATGCATGCAAGAGACTAAAAATAACTAATTCCCAAAAATAGGAAAAAACCGAATTAAAACTTAAATCCTAATTTTTGACCCCCAAATGGTGGATTTTGGGCTCAAAAGTCATCGAAAATGGCTCCAATAGGAATGGTGGGTTGATCAAGACGCTCATCTCGTCGAAACAAGTGGTTTTAAAAAATGGGCACAAATGGACACTGAATCAAAACTTCGACCATTTTAAGTTTTTGCTAAAAATGTGCATCATTATAGATCTCTTCCACCTTCTTTAGGATGGTCACATTAATATTCTTTGCCTTTGTTGTCTTTATCGCTTGGTTGATCCCAAACTACTTTTGCTTGACCTTAATGAGATCTATTGATTAATCGCTCACTTTTAAGAAAGTGCACACAAAATACAAAAAAATCTACGAAACACAAAAAAGCATTCAAATATTATCAAAACAGAAAATTAGGATATGAAAATGACTTCGAGTTATTAGTTATTTACTTTACAAATGTTGTTTATCACATGGTTTGATAGTTGGCATATTATATATGCTCTTTACAAATGTGTTTATGAGGTATTTAAACATGATGTAGGATACACATGAGTCTACACGATGATAAGTGTTGATCGAGTCCCTTTCCTAATGGCCTTCTTTTCAATCTTATTCGTCCATTTACTACACATTACTCTTTCACATTTTAATTATGTTTATATTATATATTCGATACAATTGATTTATCCAAACTAATATGACTAATGTATGTCGCATGTACATGACTAGTATATCTTGTTCTAGGTGCCTTTAGGCTACTATCTACTTCTCACACATGTGGTTGTATTTTTCTTATGTATGTGACATTTGGTCTTCTTTGTTTGTGTGCAAAATTTAGGTGTCCCTTGTTTGCACCCTTCATTTCCTTTTTTGATGTGGCCATACGACCCTTGTTTGTGTGTGTGACACTATTATGTCCCTCAGTATGTGGCCTTTCGTCTTTCTATGATTGTTTATGTGACATTGATTGTTGTATTTATAGGTTTATGTGCTTCTACATTTTTATTCTTCGTTGTTATCTCTTCAAGCCATGGTTTCTACCATGTACTCTTTTGCGAGAATAGATCTCACGGTGGCCACCTCACGCTACTCACCAAGGGATCCAACACCGACTATATGCTACATTTGACAAGAACACAAATCACTTTTTTAGATAACCTTGCCTCAAAAGAGGGTGAATTAAGTGTGGTTAGAACATGACTATTTTTATAATTCGGGAACACAAATTTTATATGATACAAAAACATAATGAAATAGGGCATAGGAATACATGAACAAAAACATATTTAAATGAGTGGATAAAAGTGTCCAACATGGATACAACTATTGGACATTATTATCTAAAATGGACAGCTTTTGTCCTATAAAGCACTTGGCACCTAATTTCAAATTTTTCTAAGACATACATGTTTTCGCAAGTTTTGATATGGGTTCAAGGAGAGATGTAAAGGCTTGGTACATAATTGCTCACAATTTAATATAGAATGTAGAGGCATGATTACATTTTCAAATCTAATATCAAGCTACACATCTTCTATACACATTTACACCTCATACAATGCATATTGGGGTATAACCACATTCATTCCCTTTAATATTTGCATGGGGTATCACATTTAGGAATCTAGATCCAGTTGCAATAGTGTGGCTCAGCGGGTTACAGGGTGCCACATTTCTCTTTGGTGAAATGTAAACACCCAATTCCCTCTTTGGTGTAGTGGCACACAAGACCCTCTTTACTTTGACTTCTTTGTCAACAAATTTGGCATTGATCACCCCCAATCCTCAATGACTCGGCCCAATCCCTCTCACCAAGCGTTTCATCAAGAACCTCCTTCATCAAGGAAAATAGGTGCACTCTTTCCGTATGTTGTTCAATTCCATTTTACAAGCTTTCAATATCTATTTTCAAAGTTCATGTTCATTTTCAACTTTGAGTTAAAGTTCAACACTTATTATGGCCATTGACTATACTCTATGTTGTAGATTTCACATTAGAAATCATGTCAACACTCGACGAATCAAGTACCTTTAGCAATAACAATGTATCTACACACTTAGGTATCTTTTCTTTAACAAATCAAATTTCATTTCTTCGGTAAAAAATGGAGGCAAATGAAAACACCTAAATTTGGAAGTTAATAACTTGATAATGTTGGTATTGGCTTGATCTCAAAATAATGACTTATGCACACATTTCAAGCTTAGTCGTTATACATTAACCGAATCTTAACCATATTGCAAGACTTTCTCTCCTTACTCTACTCAATTGATCACAAATATTTTTGTATCAGCTCGTAACAACCTATTTATCCCAATTGTTGTGTCAAACTCTATAGCACCTCATTTCCTACCTTAACCAAAAATGTGAAATAGAGACCAAACCACCAAATAGTTTGGTTCAGAACTAGCGGTTTTGTCCTAAGGCACACAACTGTCATTTCTCAATTTGATATCTATTATGGGTTAATACTTTCCTCATACATCATTCTTAATGCAAAATATAGCTATGAATCCTTAAGCAAGACAAATGCACTCATTTACTCACCCAAGAATCACCACACACTCTCAAGTTCAAATCACTCAAAATGCATTCAAATCTCTCCTAAAGTTTCCCTAAGACTCACTTCAAAACACTAAGTAAGACTATCAACGCAAGATAAATCTCTTGTTAGTTGATAAAACCTAGAAGATGAAAATGGTTTTGTATGTTATGAAGAAGTTTGTTAGCTACCAATTGCCTAGGGGAACTTCAGCCTCAAACTTCAAAAGATATCACAAGTAGAATCCCCCTCACTAGAATGATTTAAGGTTGGTCAATCTCTTTTGGTTTTAATGTGTTTTTTTCTATTGATTACCATAACTATGATTTAAGACCTTTGTTTGTTGGATAAGGATCGATAACCATTGTTTATGGATGAGGCTTTTCAACTTCACTTTTTAATATGTGATGTTTTAGACTCCTCAATGATGTTCATATGGTGATAATAAGACTACACTTTATGGGAAAATACATATGTTTAGTATAGATGTGACCAGTTTTACCTCTTCCTTGCTTGCCATAGGGATTATGAGGACAAAACCTGTCCAAATTTGAAAGGATAAAACAAATTAAAACTAGTAATGCTTGACTAGATTTTTACATTTGACTCTAATGCGGAATATAGAATTTGTTGTTTTTCTATTTTTGGAGTCCGGGTGCAAATGACACCAAAAATGTCATTGATGTGTTTTTTCCCTGGTTGGTTTTCACTAGATATGGTACCCATAAATTTAGTACAATATGGATCCATGGCGATTATTTTATCACATGGCCACATACATACATACGTACGTATGCACATAAGCACGCTACAAGACACATACATACATACACATCTACATATGTATGTATACACACACACACACACATACACATATATACATACATACATATATATTTGTGGCCTAGTGCTAAAATAAATGCCATGGATCCATATTGTATCAAAGTATCCAAGAAAACCAACGAGGGAAAAAAACATCAATGACATTTTTCGTGTCATTTCCACCCGACTCCTAAAATAGAAAAAAACAAGTTCTATATCCCGCTGCGTTATGGTGCAACACAAAATATATTCAACATTATATATACATATGTATGTATGTCTATATATGTGTATGTGTGTGTGTGCACGCGCACACACACACACACGCACACACACACACACACACACACACACACACACACACACACACACACACACACACACACACACACACACACACACACACACACACACATGTATACATACATACATACACACATACATATATTGAATTCCACTAGGTAAATACAGAGCCTCAAAACATGTAGTGTTTAGTTAAATTTGATTTGCAAGGTAAATGTTTGTGAAGCATCCCTCAGTGTCAATACCATTATTCCCGGCATGAATTATCGCTATTTTGTGGAAAAAGACTCCAAATCCAAAGGTTACATAAAGTATTTGGAAAAATGTTTTGACAGAAATTGGCACAGCTTCAATTTTATAAACACTTCATCAACATATAACAATGTGCATTCAAAAGATAGTTGTTTACAATTAGAGTGAAATAATAAATATGATTTTGAAAATTTATGGAGAGACATACATTCATTGTCACACAACTCAAAGACATATAATACCGAGTCATCATCCAAATGAAAGTCATGAGCTCATCCGAAAATGGTCGTTGTTTATAGATATTATTGCTAACCATATGGGATTGATCCACCAATGCAATGATCTATGAGTCATTGTCTCGCCCGACATAAAATAGAGATCATCTAAAAATGGTCATTTAAAGATGTTATTACAAACCATATGGGATTTATCCACCAATGCAATGATGTATGAGTCGTCGTCACCCAACCGAAAATCATGAGCTCATATGAAAATGGCCATCGTTAATAGACGTTATTGCTAGCCATATTGGATCGATCCACCAATACGTTGATGTATGCTTCATCGAGTTTCAAAGGCAATAAATCCATCACAAGAATTGTTCCATGTCTTGAATATTTCTCTTTGGTCATCTAAAGAAATAGTTTGAAGTAGAGCAATCACTCCTTCAACAATGTTGGCGAATTCAAAAACAAGACATGCCCGGCAAAGAGGAATAAACCTTCCCATCACCGGGTACCCATGTTGATAGGAAATATATTCGAAAATACTTGGGAGTGATTATTTCCCGCCGTGGCCAAAGCCATGAGAAATATCTTAGCTAGAATTTTTAGTAAAAGTATACATGCATATGTATGAGGGCCATTGCATTTCAAGTAATAATTGAGCGAGTTGCTTATCTTCACAAAAAGAGATAGAGGGCGCTTCAAACATTTCATTGTGGCATAACTTAACAAGGTCGATCAACTAAAACAAATCATCACATAAACACCCTATTTTCCCAAATTTGTAAGGATAAAACAAAATAAAAATAGTAATGTGACTAGATTTTGTGTTGCTCCCTAACATGGAATATTGAATTTGTCGCTTTTATGTTTTAGGATTCCTAGGGCGCAAATGACACGAAAAATACCATTCATGTGTATTTTTCCCCTGGTTGGTTTTCACTAGGTACAATACCCATAATTGGACCCATATAGCGGGACCCTACCCTGCCCTATATGAGCCCGAGCGAACACTACAATGACGGCGTAGCTACCCATGTCGGGACTTGAACCTAGGTGGTCACTCTGATACCAAATGTAATGAACTGTTACACCAAAACCTCGAGGCGTTAGTGAAATTCGCACATGAGGATCATAACAATAACTTTGATACAATATGGATCCAAGGCGATTATTTTATCACTAGGCCAAAAATATACATACCTACACACACACACACACACACACACACACACACACACACATATAGGTATATACATTCATACATACATACATGTATTACATGCATACAAATACGTGCATATATACATACATACATACATGGCCTAGTGATAAAATAATCGCCATGGATCCATATTGTATCAAAGTTTTGGGTACCGTATCCAAAGTGAAACCTACCGGGAAAAAAACATCAATGACTTTTTAGTGTCATTTGCACCCGAACTCCTAAAATAGAAAAACAACAAATTCTATATTCTATGTTTGGGCGCAAAACAAAATCTAGTCAACATTACATGTGTGTGTGTGTGTGTGTGTGTGTGTGTCGGTGTGTGTAGGTGTGTGTGTGTATGTGGGTGCGAGGTGTGTGGGGCGTGTGTGTGGGTGTTTGTGTGGTGTGTGCCGCTGCGGATGTGTGCGTGCATGCGTGTGTGCATGTGTGCATCATAAATACATATATATAATGAATTCCACCAAGTAAATACAGAGCCTCAAAACATGTATTGTTTGGATAAATTTGATTTGAAGAGTAAAGGTTTGTGAAGCATCCTCGTGTCAATTAAATTTTTTCAAAATGAACAAGTACAAACATAGGCAATACCATTATTCCCCGACATAAATTATAGAAATTTTGTTGAAAAAGAGGTCACATAAAGTATTTGGGAAAATGTTTGACAGAAATCACTACATTACAAGTTTATAAACACTTCACCAACACATAACAATGCGCATTCAAAAGATAGTTGTTTACCATTAGAGTGGAATAATAAATATGATTTTGAAAATTTATGAGAGACATACAATTCATTGTCACCCAATTTGAAACACATATAATACTTGAGTCGTTGTCACCCAAATTTGAAAAAACGAGTTCATCCGAAAATGGTCATTGTTTATAGATATTATTGCTAACCATATGGGATTGATCCACCAACGCAATGATGTATGAGTGGAATAATAAATATGATTTTGAAAATTTATAGAGAGACATACAATTCATTGTCACCCAACCTGAAACACATATAATTCGAGTCGTTGTCATCCAACCGAAAATCATGAGTTCATCTTAAAATGGTCATTGTTTATAGATATTATTGCTAACCATATGGGATTGATCCACCAATGCAATGATGTATGATTTGTCGTCTCACCCAACTAAAAATCATGAGCTCATGTGAAAATAGTTGTCTTAAATCATGAGCTCATGTGAAAATGGTTGTTGTTTATAGATGTTATTACAAACAAAATGGGATTGATCCACCATTGCAATGATGTAGGAGTCGCCAGTCACCCAATTGAAAAACATGAGCTCACATGAAAATGGGCATCGTTTAAAGACGTTATTGCTAACCATATTGGATTGATCCACCAATATTGCAGTTGATGTATGCTTAGTAGACCAGAAAATTCATCACAAGAATTGTTCCATGTCTTGAATATTTCTCTTTGGTCATCTAAAGAAGCAGATTTGAACTCGAGCAATCACTCTATCAAATATGTTGGCGAATTTGGAAAAAGAGTCATGGCTGGACAAATGAAAGAAACCTTCCCATAACTAATACCCATGTTGATAGGAAATACATTCGAAAAGACTTGGGAGTGATTATTTCCCGTTGGCCAAAGCCTTGAGAAATCTCTCACCTAGAATTTTTAGTAAAAGTATACATGCATCGTATGAGGGTCATTGCATTCCAGTAATAATTGAGCGAGTTCGCATATCCTCACAAAAGAGATAGAGAGCAATTTCAAACATTTCATCGTGACATAACAATGTCGATCAACTAAAACAAACCATCACATAAACACCCCATCTTCCATCCATAAAATTTGCACGTTACCCGCTTATGCTCTTTAATAGATTCAGCTTTTATATCCATAATTTTGATACTACATGCTTCTAAACATGCATCTCCAAAAGCGCCAAAGACACGCATTTTCTTTGAATTTTGTTGTCATGTATTTGGTGATTGTCACAACAGATATGGTCCAAATATGTATTAATGAATTCTTTACTCAAAATTAACACAAGTAGAATTTTTCTTTCAAAGCTTCTTCAAATCTCCATCGGAAGACCTGCATTTGGCTATTTTAAATGGTTTCTAAATCAAGTAAATATGTAGTTGAAGAGTTGATAGCAAAGTTTCCGATTTCATCCTTTGAATTGGACTCAACGCAATCGCTTCCCGCATGTGCCATTCATACCGCATCAAAACATCGACAAGTAATTAAAAGGATTGCATCACTAAGACTATAATTGTGTTTTCATGTTTCATAGTGGTGTATGTTTAGCTACAAGAGTGTGAGAGAGAGAGAGAGGTCTCGAGAAAAGAGGGTAAGGTGTAGGGCTAAGGGCATCAATTCAATTGGACCTCTATCCCGACTACACCGATTGGTATCTTAGTTGGTGATAGCTCATGGAGAATGATTAAAAGAGTTTCGTTAGCTAAAAGCTTAGAATTTGTGTGGGTGGTTGTAAGAAGTCTTGCAATTTTAAGTGTTTCTTTGAGAGAAGTTTGTTTTCCAGAAGTTTGTGGGTAGAAAATAGAGAGTGAGATGTTGAGAGTGTGAAGAGCTTCTTATAGCTAAGTGAGGTTGGGTAGATGGTGTTGTACTTGTCCTCCACCGCTAAGAAAGTGGGTGAAGGGAAAGAGAGAAGAGAGTATTTGTTGGTGTGTCTACTTATGTGAAACTAGTTTGAAGTGTTCTATGTTTTCTCACTGAGTAACATGCCACAAAACCTTCGTCTATATGACTCACAAATTGCAATATTTTTTTATATGTGGTTGCCTCCATAAATGAAAGATTTAGCTTTGGTTGACTCTATCACACCGGTTTTTAATGGAATCTAAGCACGGATTAAGTGAAGGTTTTAATTTTGGTTTTGACAATTAAAATAGAATACATATATAAGTTTTAAGGTTATTTAAGGGAAAGAAAACCCACCTCTTAAGAGAAGGTTTACTTTTAATATTATTTTATTCATAAGATTACTAAAAATTTATATAAATCCACACCTATTTTTAAAGGTATAAATCTAGAACCTAACGATCCTCCAATTAAATGAATGGTTTCACTCATGTTCAATGTAACATATTACAATAGAATTCATGCAAATTCAATACTAGGTTTTTAGGTTGTTTACTTGAAGAACCAAAACTATCATGTAAGTTGTGTAAATTATAATCGCATCTTAATCTTGCTTAGGGAAGAACTAAAGACCCACCTCTTTAAGTGAAGGTTATCATCATGTTCAATGTAAAACACTACTATAAAACTATGTAAATCCGCACCTAAACTTTTAGCTTTGCCTCGTAGAAGAAAAAAAAACACCACCATTATGTTCACAAGATGGGTTTCTTGTAAATGTTAATCCACACCTTTCGAGTAAAGGTTTTTAAATTGTTTTTGCACATAAAAACTCAATTAATTATCAAACGGGTTATAGTGTACTTGGTGAAAATGATGATAAAGTTCATTGTCGAACATTCATCAAGATACAAATCTCGTAAAATTACTAAAAACGAAGATGAATATGATGAATCGATGCCCTCAATCAATCTAAAACATGAAGAGAAAACTAACAAGATGAGCTAAGAAAAAAGAGTTTTTAATACAAGATAAACAATTTATGATGGCTATGGCGTAATCAACTTCCCGGGGTTTCAATCGATAGCAAAGAAGATGATGGACAACCACTCGTAGGAAGAGTTGGCGAGAAACTTTCATGGTGTTCAATGTAAGGCCGCTAAGCTCCAAAATTCCATGAGAAATGAAAATCTAGGCAAGAAGTCGATATTGATGGCAAAGGACGAATTAACTACTATCAAATTTTCATTGTTATGATGGCCAAGTGATAGAATACTTAAGATGACGCAGAGTAGCTTAGCTACAATTCCTTTTCAATGGTCGGCTCTATGCCACAACTTATGGCTTCAAGATACTCTTTTGTTCCGGTGTTGTTAGCCCCACCCACACGTTGCCCCACTCTATATATATGATAGAGATGGCCGCATATATACGGATATGGCGCCTCTCCCTTGTGTTGGTTGGGTTGGGGCCTCAACCCAACCCAACCATATCCTATGGTTTCAAGCTAATCTTTGTTTCGTGTTGTTCGCACCACTCACAAGCTAATTGCATTGCTTGCTGATTTAGGATCCATCCTTTAGCTACGAAGTTTTGGCTTGATTATTCAAGCCAAAGTTGATTTAAGCTTTACATATGAACTCAATGCCCGGTTACTTTTCGGATAACTTATGTTTCAAAGCTTCCATGTTGCCTCAAACTCCTTAAATAGGCTTACCGCATTTTCCTAGCTAAAGTACGAATAAACTATTTTTTTCTTAAACAAAAAAAAAACTCAAAACCACAAACCATACAACTCAGAGCCAAAAGGCCTTTAGCTTTATATACCATTGATTTCACAAATAAAATAAAATATGCAGATAGCTAGATAGGGAATACAAAGTGATAAAAAGAATGCAAATCCTTCTATCTAGTTGGTTAGTTGAGATTTAGATGAGAATCCAAAATGCGAAGCCATACCTCATCAAATCAAGTCATTACCAAAGGCATACAAGCCGAGAAAAAGAATTTTGTAGAGACTCCAACCGGAGAATATAGAAGAATTTAGATGGGGTAATGTTAGATATGTTGGCTTTGGGGAGAGAGATTTGCTAGAAAGAATTAGTCGGAGATAGATGTTTTCACTATCTAGGTGTTCAGTCTAGAATATGTAATCTGCCTAGGTTAAGCTTAATATATTTATTGTGTTTTCTGTTAGAGATTGGACTCTGTAATTGTGTTATTATGTTACCAAGCGGTGTATGTTTAACTACAAGAGTGTGTGTTTGAGAGAGAGAAGGTTGAGAAAAAGAAGGTAAGGTTGCAGGTCAAGGGCATCCATTTCATTTCAACCCCTACCCCGATGCGTTGAGTGGTATCGAGTTAGTCAGTAGCTCTTGGAGGGTGATAAAAAGAGTCTCATTGCATACCCTCATGATGATAGAATCCATGTCCGTATCCTTATGCCATCTCCTAATCTCATTTGCATGTAAAATGATAGGCAACACATGATTGAGCTTTACCTTATCACTTACCAAGTCATTTAGAAGGTCACTTCTCCCATGCTTGGCTGCCCCTTGTTCTTCTTCCTTAGCTGCCATGAGAATCATAGAATATGGATCATGTGAAGACCTTATACCATGGCCCTTCTTCTCCTTCAAACTCTTTGTAGAAGCCCCAAAATTTGTAGCCATGCAAGCAATGTCAACAAGATCCATCCCACACATTTCCTTTACCAAATTTTCCTTTGAAAACACAAGAATCAAATGTCCAAGTGACAGCCCATCATGTAAAAATTTCATAACAACAAGATAAAGTGCATGAAATGACTCTAAATGGGCCTCAATATTGTGAAGAATGACTTCATACCTTTGAGGGATGACATCACCTAGGTAAAAACCCTCATCATGATTGAAATTTGAACCATGCTCAATCCACAAGAGTTGAAATTTACCAAGATATAACTGTTGTACCAAAACTGAAAGTGAATTTCTTACCATGTAATATGTGGTCCATGTAATTCCCTTATTTCGGAAGGCCTTCATGATTACCACTTGTGCCTTGAGCTCCCCAAAGTGAATGGCTGAATATTGCTTTTCCCATTGGTGAGAAGAAACAAGAGAATCAACAAGATTAGACACATCTTTCTTCAAAGCACTATCGAGCTTTCCATTTCTTATGCATGCATATAACCGAGCCTCTATCCATGGAGTGACATACCTCATCATACCCTTATTTCTATCATGCCTATAATCATGCTTATTAAATCTCGTCATACATCTTTTCCTTCCTCATTTTCCTCATCAAAACCCCTTTCTATCACTACACCATGTATGCAATTGTTAGGATACAAAGAGACCTTTTTACCCAACAAATAATTTTTACCTTCTTCTTCAATCCTTTGGGTGCCCTCATGTTGCTTATTCATGCAACCTTGTAGCTCCAATGTCTCCTTCCCTTTTTATTCTCTTTCTGTCATTCCACTCATGCAAATATTAAAAGAAGCATTCTCAACTAATGAAGGAACTTTACCTTGTTTAATGTCCTCTTGGGGCTGCATATGGTGGAAACCTTGCTTAACACCTCAAAGCTTACAATACCCTTGAAAAGTCAAGAGTTCCTTTGTGGCCAAGCTCAAAGATGCATAGTCTTGTTGCAAAGTCTCAAAGAAGTCAACATGATAAATTGGCTTACCCTTCTTTGGTTGTTCTTCTTTGTGATGGCTCTTGCTTGGATCTATGATATCCTTCATCATGGCTGCCATGTTATTCTGAAGTTCTTTGAAGCTTGCTTTGATCACATCCTCCAAGAGCTTCATTTGCTTTGGAGTGGGACCTCCACTTTCCATTCCCATCTTCTTTCCCTGTATGCAACAACCTCACATGTGCAGAGGAAAGTGGCTCTGATACCACTGTAATATCCCACTTATGGGATCAATAGAAATTAGGCAAACAACCAACTCTTCAACACTCCAATCAAATGCAAATAGCAAAACTCCATCAAAAATTACTTGAACCAATCACTAGATGACTCAATAAACCCAATAAAAGGGGTTTAATGGCCTCTAACGAGTGGCTCACTCACAACTGAAACTATACTCCTTAGAAATCAGACTTCTTTGATCAATAACCACCAATGAGCTCGGCAAACATTCTCTAAATTCAGCCCTCACAGATATGCAACTATATCATCAAATTATAAACCATCGAACACGGTTCACTTCTATCTTTGCTAAAAGAGACCCAAAACACCATTGAAATGTATATCAAATCAGTTTGCCATACATGGAGACTATTCGACCATACAATCGATGCCTACAGGGCTGTTATTTATCATGCACTTACCCAAGTCGCCATTTTTAAATATCAAAGAAATAAACAGCCATGGAAATCCATACCAAAAGTGCAATAAGGAGATCGCTGCAAATAGATGAATACTTTAACACCACATGAGTGTTAGAGACATACAATGTTGCATCCACAACTAAACCCAGATCGCTGATATCTAAGGATTCGACAGATTTATATGAATGAAAAACAAACAATATTTATGTGAAGAATTACCAAGCTTGCTCCACCTCAATCGCTGCCCAAAGGAGTCTCAGACATGTATTTAAATGAATTAATTCTCACTCCAACTAGATCGCTAATAGGGAAAAGGGAACAACAAAGATATTTATTTCCAAGATCACCCGAATACTCCAAAAGAAGTCGTCGTTTTGAAGGCAAGGACAACAATCGATCTAGTTCACTAAGCACATGGAATTAATACCAAAAAGTTGCCCAAACTAGTCGTTATGGTTGAGGAGACAACACCTCATAGCAAGCCACTCAATTATCTCATAACAAAATACATTTAAATCAATCCATATACTAATAGGAGAAGTTGCTGCCAACAAGAGTTATCACTATCACAAGAGCATGCAAACACCCAAGTCGTATCACTCAAACAATGCATCAAACAGCCATGAGTAAATTTGCTGCTAAAAGACTCCAAATCATAACATTAGCTCAGTCGATCCACACAACAAGACACTCAATCAGTTCACAACATCATAAAAGCCAGTCGTTGCAATATAGGGGCTGAGCAATATCAAATATAACCAAGTCGTATCCCTTAAACAAGCATACAAACAAATCGATTTGCCAAGGATATGATAAAATTCTTCAATTAATCAAAACCAGCTCACTAACTTCCCACGCAGAGAGAGAGAGAAAGCATTAATGGGCATGCATCCCAACTCCAAGCATGGAGTATCAAATAAATCTCATCATAACATAAGTCTCACAATGATCCTAGCACTCCTTTTATAAGCAAGGAGGCACAAAATTTGAAATCCCTAGGAGAGGGAAATCATTAAATAAAAGCAATTTATTTTCCCTAGGTGTGGCATCCCCTTTCTAAGGGTGATTTTAACAATAAAAGCCACCTAAATATTTATTTAATTAATTCCCCATTTAATTTTGCATTTTGGGAATTAAATTAAATAATCTACATATTTAAATAATTAAATAATTATTGCTTTATAATGTCAAATGATAAAAATCACTCTCCAAGCAATAATATTTAATTATTTAATATAATTTTCCCCTTGCACATCCCAAAGCCCATGGGGAAAAATAGGCTAAGGGTCTTCAGAAAATGGGGACATTACATAATGATGAAGAAGAGTGGACTTATAACAATCCAATATAGGGCAAATAGTCATGATGGAAGTACATGCAACAGATCGGGGTTGTGTACCATGCAAAGGAGGCATTTAAGCAATGAAGAAGCTGCCGAAGACATTTTTTCATTTAATATTTTATTTAGTGTCATGATTGCAGAAGTAGCTATAGTGGGAGGAATGCATGATAGAGAGGTCCATTTAGAGATGCAAGAGCTCATTATGTAGCTCAAGAAGCTTGAAGAGGCTTGAAACAGTATTGCCGTAGCAGAGATGATATAAAGGTTTGGAGATGTTATAGCAAAGGCTATAGAGATGATTAAAGCCGCCAGGAGACTACAATAGGGGGAAAAAATAGATGAAACATCAGCTGAAGGTTCTCAGGGATAATAAGCAGGTTCTCTCGTAGGAAAAATTAGTTTTTAACTCAAGTAAGAATTTGCATGCTTAGGCTATGGTTTCATGGAGGGGCTTACTACATTTTCTCATTGGGTGCTGCTGAGAAAATGTAAGAGCATTTTCTGGTTTAGGGTTACATGAATTTATAATTCTCTTGTGCAGGATTTTTTAGGAAATATATGTAAATAAGCAGTCCATATTTTTATCAACTCTTAAAGTCTTAAACCAAATATTATTCCAGGTGCCATGTGAGCAATAAGTTTCTAAGCTCTTTAGGGACAGCTAAAAGTTTGCTACAATAGGGGCCTCCCATTTTACAGGAACTATTAATTTTATTCCTATGATTATATTAATTCAACTTAATGGGACTAATCTCACAGTAGAAACATGAGCTCAAGCCCTCCATGGGACCACATCCTTATTGGCACAAGGTTTGAGTCTGATGAAGAAGATAAGAGGAAAATAGATGTTGAAGAGAAGAAAAGGCTAGAAACAAGAAGCTAAGCAGAAATGAAGATATACAGAGCTAAGGAAATAATTTGTAAAGAAGCAGAAGGTTGCTAGCAGAGGAAGAAGGATAAGATAGAAACAAGAAGCCAAACAAAAATGAAGATATACAGAGCTAAGGAAATAATCTGTAAAGAAGCAGAAGGTTGCAAGCGGAGGAAGAAGAATAACCAATTTGTGGTGTATCAAATCAAACGGAAAGAAACCCTGTTTGAGCAAGCTGCAAAAGCGGTGCAACCACTTAAATTATTGCTATAAGCATCTAAGCCATTTGTCTTTTCAATAGCCAATTCTATGTGTATGTGTTTCTGGAAAGGGAATATGAAGCTGATAAAATTGAATGCAAAGCTATCTATCTAGCTATTCGATCATTGGTATCAGAACAGGGTAAGAGCATCCCATCATTGATATCTGAGCAAGGCAAGAACCAAAGAGATCTTGGAGGGGCAGAATATATGGTGTTTATAATTTGCACAGAAGAATATCATAAACAATAAGAAGGCCATTATTAAGCTTGTTCTGGCTATTGCAGAAAAGGAGCTCGTGGAGTGAGTGGCAAAGGCCCTTTAAAGGTGAAGCACCCCTCCAAGTTCCATACCATTTCCCCCTGTTTCACTAGATTTATGATGCTTTGTAAACTTGTTTCTCAGCATTAGAGTGTGGTGCCTTGTTAGTATGGAACTCACTTGATTGTTGAATAGTTCTTGATCATAGTCATGTATTTGACAAATTTTGAATGCATAAAATTCAAGTCGTTGACCTTGAGGATTTGTTCCTAGAAGTGTTATCGGTGTACTTTTCAATCTTAGAAACGTTATTCATGGATTTCAAAACAAATAAATCATTTACATAATTGAATTCATCATGTTTTTGTCCATGAAAATGATGGATGTATACGGTTTCCTAAGGGATTCATACACCTTGAAATTTGGTAATAAAATAATATATAAATTCATGGGGTTGCGTGACATCTTGGATTTTGGAAGATATTATGACTTTGTTTTGGAATTTTCTTCCCCACTTCATATTCCTTTTTTTTGCCCTTGCTTGCAGTTGCGAAACCCTCTACCATTTAAACATGAATTGTCTAGAACAGGTAGGTGTGGCACAAATCATTAATGGAAATACAATATTAAACAATATCTACATTTACCAGTTCCTTCCGGCTCTCGCATATGCCAAGACAACCGCGTGCTTTGCTTGGAACATAAGGATTGTAGATCATTTCAGGTCACTTTGACAAGTATTGTATCCTATTTCTATACCTCCTTTTACAACACCTTTCAAAGTTCAAGCTTGTGCCATAGTGCAGTCTCAGACATTTTGCGTTGGAAAATATACACAACTTTGTATGGATGCGTGGAAAACAGTTGGGTTAACAGATGACTTGGTATTTATTTTGGCCTTTGGTCGGTGTTTAGGAAAATGTGTTTGGATTTATTGTGCGTGGAAAGTGAACCATTCATCTAATTAGTGCTAAGAAGAAGCGTGGTTTCTTGGGATTCCATCATTGCAGACCTGCATTCCAAGAAATCCTTTTTGATGAATGTTTAGCACCCCATGGAAATATGACAGGGCATGGAAATGTATCGTCGCACAATGGATAGAGGGAGGTTTTATTTAGATTTTGCTATTGTAGCCGCCTTAGCAAATAGGTATGCAAAATATCCGAACAAATACAAGGCACGTGAACTGTTTGACAAAATTCCTCAAAAGAAAAATAAAATAAAATAACAGGTTTATGACGGACAATGAAGAGTTGTAAATAATCTTTACCCCATATTCTTATGTACTTTATAAGTACCATGCAGTCACATCCTCACAAACACCGCAAACTTACGTGACAGTTTTCAAAGCCAAACCCCACAACCTTTGTTGGTAATCCTAACAGCCTGTGCCAAAATGAGAATTTTGGGGCAGTGTATGGAACTCAAATAAGATTTGAAAGTGAATGTTTTTCAATGTAAAAATTGCTGAAGCATACACAATGCACATGAGCTGGTTGACAAAATACTCGTGAGAGTGGCCGCGTTTAAACCAGCCTTGGAGCTTTTCGCTTGCATTGGTTAACAAGTACAGTTCTCTCTCTCGTATCTCGCATGTTTTTCATAGTGTTGTTTTTCATTCATATTGGTAAAAAAATTTAAAGTTTATTGATGAATATGTTTTGGTTAATTAAAACGACCTTGGTTGTGGTTTAAAATATCAATAGTAAATTTGTCCCGCACAACCAAAATAACCACTTATAGTGTTGAACATGAACCCACATCGTGTTAAGGAAAGTTGAAAACTTAGACAAAAGCTTTTGGTAATGACATTCTTCGCGGTTGTGTGTGACCACGAGGAGTTATTTTATTTAAACACTTCACTTATATGACCTTGTAAAAGTTACTGAAAGTTATTTTAAAATCAACATACAAAATACCTCTCTATCACTCGTGGTGGAGAGGTCAAGTTTGACCGTGTTCCCTAGTGACACAGAATGTCACCTACACCATTAACACAACTTCAGATGATTATTTGATCAATTTATGGAATGCGTTTTGGAGCCCGTTAGCTATTTTTACAAACTTAGAAAAATTGTCAATAATCGAAATTAGTTTTGGTTTTGGCTTGAGGTTTTGCCAATACTTTGAAATTTAGTTTTGCAAATTGGTTTTGTAGGCCACTGGTCGTTCGGCGGCAAGGGTGTACTAGTGCATTTACGATAATTGCCTCCTAGGAGATGTAGGCATAGTTTGATCCTGGGCGCTAGAATTGAGTTCTTCCAATTCCAAGTGTATCTTTGTATATGGGGGAATAGGTGGGAACTAACAGTAATGGGTGATTGAGTCTTGGAAATTGGTTTTGGACTCGATTTGTAGCCACTTAGGCTAAATTGGTATCTTTTGGTAAACATGCAAGTTTAATCGAAACCTATCTTAGGAAACCCGATATGCTTTATAACCGCTGTTGAGAGACATTAGGACATCTTCATGAGACTGTATGGAACCTTTATTAGTCACTTGTTTAAATAATATTGTTTTTGGATGATATTCTCTCTCTCTCTCTCTCTCTCTCTCTCTCTCTCTCTCTCTCTCGAGGTTATAAATGCATTTAAATTGGAAATTTACGTCTTACCTTCTCCAAATGCTTGTAAGAGTTTTGTTATCTTTGTGAATGGAAATTATATCTATGAGAAATGTGTTAGATCATGGGAGATTGCCATGCCCTATTTTTGGCTAACCATGTATTTGGTTAAGTACCCGAGACAAAAGGATTTAGTAGCGTTATCATGATGTTTTTTTGCATGTTATTATGAATTGTATGTAGTTGCTATGAAAATTGGGGCCTCATCTAATTAGTGTTTAATGTAAGTATCATTGTTGTATTGATCTATCTGAGGACTACATTGTCACGTTGTGAAGAAATGGTAATGGTATGGTGTGTAAAATAGTTGAATCATATCCTAGAATGATTAACATTGTGAATTCTAAGTAACAAAAAGATAGGCATGGGAATTGAAGGACATTTGTATGATTGTATGAGAATAACTTGGTTACTCGAATGCAATAAAGGAAGATAACATCACCATTTTGTGAAATAATAATCTTTGATGCAATAGTGTGAGTGTGTAGTTGATAATGAAACGTAGAGAGTGAATTTTAAGTTTGAAACTAAACTTTATTTTAACCAAAGATAGGTCATCTATATCAATGTTTAATAGTAATGATTGTAGGCAATGCGTAGTGTGTAGTGGAATCTTTGCTCAATTAAAGAAATCAACCTATGTGTCTAATTGTGAACGTAGTGCCAAATGGTCATAAATATCTTAGTTGTGTACCATCTTGAGGGAGTGTTCACACCATTTGTAGGGAGGATTGTGTTTAACAGGATGGGTAATTTGATCTTCTCTTGTTAAATAGGAATTTAAGAGAAATTAGTTATCCAATCAAAGAGGTAAAAGTAAGTTTGGCACACACTTATCGTTTGTCTTATTACAAGAATCAAGCATCTATCCTAATAATTATGCAAACTATCATCATCTCGTCCTTTTGTAACCAAAAAGTAGGGGTTTGTGTGTGCAATTAAGTGCATTTAGCATGATGACTAAGTAGTATCACACTCATATAAAGTGAACTATAAGTAAAGAAAAGATGGAACTTTATGTTTAACATAGGAAAATATATAACAATGTATGAAGGTGATACTATTGTTAATCGGTAACAAATGGAATAAGGTGGAAACCCTCTGCTAGTGTCTAAATGGTCATTACTTTTGGATCTAAGTGAAACCCCAAGCGTGTGGGGTGAAAGGGATGGATATGTTACATGTGATTATTGCATAGAAGTTAATGAAGAATTCTAAGTCTATCTTCTATGCCACTTCCTTTAGGAGGGAATAGAACGAGGTAAACCTCATCTTGTTGTAACTTTATCATGAGATGTTTTCTCTACAAGAAGCAAGGAAGATTAATTCATGGCTCTAATTATGGAGTTAGTTTCCTTTCAGTGGCATGAGGTAATAACTTCACTAGAACTATCTTGAAAATAATATTGTTGCACCCTCAATCAAATAAAATCATTTCCATATGTTATCGCATGAGTTTGTTCCTTTTTGTGTCCTTGAACAACTTAGGAAAATGTGTGAAGGGAAACTTGAACCAAACTTAGTTATTTCTTTGTGAAGAGACATGTTTAGGACTCCTAGTGGTTTTGTTATTGATCCTCTTAAGAACCCATGTTGGTATGATAAGCTTGAATTAGGGCCTTTTATGCTGGTTAGTTTTGACTCTTCATGGTAATTATGCCTTGAGATAGCACCTGATACAGTGGTTGGCTTTGTATCGTCGTAACATAGGAAAACATTGTGATGTTGCATGTTACACTCTTGTGATGAGCCTAGTATCCCCTCCTTACTTAATTAAGAGAAGCTTAAGGCATGATGAAACCTACTTAATGTATCAACAAACCACCTTGGTGAGAGTTGCATGGGACCTCGTGAAAGGTGTTCCAAGTTGTATTATTCCCCCTCTTTATAGTGGGACTTTGTGTGTGTTCTTAAATCTTTGGAAGAATCGTGGAATTGGATATGACACTTATTATGGGTTAAGAGCTTATTCGTGAAAACCTTGCTTCCGTGGGTGATAGCTAGAGTTGTTTCACAACATGTCACAAGATTGCACACTTATATTTAACGTCTTGTGTCAAAAAAATTGAAGATGAATGGTTTGTTCTAGAAGAAGTAATGTGAATGAAATATGGAATATTAACACATGAGCAAACCCACGAATGAAATGAACCCTCATTTAAGTTATTGACGTCACAAAATTATTAATCATGCTTAGGAAATGAAATTCTTCTTAAGTACCTAATAAAATATGAGGCATATTAGAGAAAACAAAAATTATGAACCACATGTTCATATCATCAATGCAACTGTAAGTGATAGTGCTATGTGGGCCCATAGTTATGTGTTAGGTGATCAGTGCAAGTGTAGTAAGTGTTGTGTCATATAACAAAACAAAAATTGTAAGTTTTCTTATTACATTTTGCTTGGTGAAATTGTGGGTATGACAAAAGGAGGTGTTTTTTGCCCTGTTTGTGCACAGACTAGAGTAACCACCAAAGATAATACTCTTGTACATATTTGATATATCTATGTGAAGGAAGGAGGTGCTTAAAAATAATGGCGTTAGAGAATGAATTTGCAGCAAGGAGAAGTGCCCCTATGCAGAGAACGTATAGGGTGTAGTATAAAGTTTAACGATATTTAATAAATAGTAAAAATTTAGCCATCATCAAGAAAAATTATTTCAATCGATTTACAAATTCACATCAAAACTTGTATTCTGGCTCAAACAGAAGCTCCGCAACAACCACACGAATCTTTAGGGCTTTATCTACACAAATGCTAAAAGAAAGTCGTTTACCATAATACAAAGTGTATATGAACAATGTGTTAGCATGCACAAATGAAATGATTATGAAATCACAACAATACAAAATCTAAAACAACTAATCAACTACCTCCGATTAAGCAAGATGAAAAGAAGGGGAAAACAATTTACCTGTACTTACCTACAAGTAGAATTCTCCTCCTTTGTTGCTTTGGATTTGCTCCTTTGATTTTGCTTTGTTGGATATATGCAATGTGTGCTTCAGATCTTTGGACAAATTCCACGAGCACCTCCCTTGATAAATTGCTTGATTGAACTCAATAGATTGTTATGAAGATTGTTTGAATGGCTTGAGAATTGGACAACATGTATTTGTAAATTTCTAAGGTTGCTTTCCATGGAGGGTGACACCTTTATTTACAGTTGGAGGAGGTAGAAATGAATGGCTAAGATTTTTCCATGGTGGATAAGATCAATGGTTGAGGATGAATGAGAGAAGAGGATTATAGAAAATTCTAGAGTTTATGAGAATTCTCTATTGAATTTAAAATTCAATAGAATAGTGTATTTTATTTGAATATTTGAAAAGAAGAGGGAAAGATGGAGAGGTTTCTAGAATTAGAAGCCTCTAGATTTGGAGGGGCATTTAAGTTGTGATTAGGTGAGATTAATTGCATTTAGTGGGGTGATTAGATGGAGAAGCTAGGCATAGAGTAGGTATAGGGTAGGTGGTAGGTGGGTGAGTATATTTTAAATTAGAGGAAAATAGTTAATGAGGGTTATTTAGTGTAATGAATGAAATATTAATAATTGTATTAATATTTCTAAGGGTATAGATGGGATGTGTAGAATATGGAATGATTGGAATGTGATTGTATATGATATAATAATTAGTTAAATTTATAATTAATTATTATAAGGTCAGTGGTGGGGATGGATAATTATTTAATAATTGGTGAATTATTTATTAGATGACTATGTTGACATTTTACATGTCTACACGAAAAATACATGAGGCCAATACATTTGATATAATCAGCATGAGAGCTATCTCGTGTGCAATTGGTGTTAATTTTATTTGATAAGGCTGCTTAATCGAAGACGGTGGCTTTAGTTTCGCTTCAAAATATTTAGATTTTTTCAAAAATTGAGAATGAAGTCGAAATGGATTTCCATCGTATTGAGATCCATCCAAACAAGTAATAAATAATTCAACATTGGCACTCTCTTCACCTCCCAATTATCGGTCATGTTTCCTCATAGCAAAACCCTGTTATCCACCAAATTTTTCTTTCGATAACTTATATAATGTATATAGATAATGTTTTCCCTAAAGCGTGAAGCGAATCGCAATTAATTGAAAATAAATATTCGGGTACTTTTATAAACATATTTCAAAGAAAATTCTAATTGGGTTCTAAATTTAGTTTTTAATGAACTAGTATGTTGTGCCTTCTAATTATAAATAGGAGGTCACACATTAACAAAATATTTTTAAAAATCGTAATTTTATATTTTAAACTTTAAAAATTAATGTATGAAGTTGTTTTTAAATTAAGAAGGTAGCTGCGATTAATAGTATTTTGTGCCTTTTTAATTACAAATAAGAGGAAACATATTAAATTTATAATAAAATTTAAGATATTTTTATATTTATTACTTAAAAAATATTTTAAGTTAGTTTTAAATTAAGAAAGTAAGTTGTTAAGTTAATAGTATAATTGTTGTCCCAAATTTAAATAGGTAATATATACACACACCTATATATATATATATATATATATATATATATATATATATATATATATATATATATATATATATATATATATTGTGTGTGTGTGAAGGTGACAAATCTGGTCAGACTTAGAAATGCAATAGCGACAGAGCCAACCAAGAATTTAGAAAATGTGATGGCGGAAAATCCGACCAGAATGAAAAAAATGTTATGTTGGCAGAGCCGACCAATATGTAAAACAAATTAGGCAAAAATAGCTTACTCGGATGATGTTGCAAAGCAAAACCGGCCTTGGAAAGAGGCTCGATGCAGATGTAATGACCCTCCTCGCAATGATTTTGCTGAAATAACCAGATCAAAACACAATAGTTGGAATAAACGAGAATGCTAATGAATCGATCTAGAATGTTTCGGACTGTGAGGCTTGGGAGACTATTTTGTCATTTCCCATGATCAGGTTTTCGTTTCAGGAAGCAACGTATGTGTATTTTGAGTCACGATTTCATCAATCGCCGAGAGTTGATTTTCTCTTGTCGGTTTTGTTTTGTATCCCTTATCTCGATCCCTAAGCATCGGGAAAGGGCTGCGAATCTCTTTGGTGATATATAGATTCCCTTCGTTTTTTATTTTTCTCTTTCTTTTGCATATGTTTATTGCTTCTAACTGCTACGACTAAGGAAAACGCTAGGAAATCCAATATTGTGGCTAACAATGGGAAGTCAACTTTTAGGGATGTGATACGAGGATCATCATCCTCGAACCCCTCTAACAACCACTTTCATAAAATCCCTCTCAAGATGCCAAAGATTGATCCACGTAAGAATGAAAAATGATGTATGTTGGCGGTTGATGGCACTCCAGCTCATCCACAAAGAAAGATGTGCAGATAATCTTCGAGAATTGTAAAGTAGAGGCTTTATTGTTAGATTTATGCGATTTTGACCATTGCTTACATGTACCATGAAAGAATGGGCTCAAAAATCTGGAGAACAAAAGGTGAGTTCATGATTTCATGCATTACTAATGGATATTTTATAATCCTTTTTGATACTACTACTGCAGATAAGGAATGTGTATTTGAGGTGGTCCTTGGTTTATGGGTCGTGCGGGCTTATTCATGAAGCCATGGCATCCCATGTTTAAACCAGAGGAAGAATTACCATCATCAGTGGTTCCAGATGGGTGAGACTATATGGATTAGTATCCGCATATTGGAATCAAACAATGTTTATGGCTATTGGTAATACCCTAGGTAAATTAATGATGATTGTTGATGCCACTATCTAATTGGAGAAAATGATCTATGCTAGGATTTGTGTTCTCATGGACCTAACCAATCCTTTACCAGCCAAAATCTCATTAGTTATTGATAATGAAGAGTGGGAGCAAATGTTGGACTATGAGAATATTCCCTTTCGATGTCGTCTATGTCACGATTATGGACATTTGGTGAAGGATTGTCCTACTAGAGTGCCAGAGACGAAGGAAGCTGAGAAAAATGTTGAGGAATTCATCATCCCAAAAAAGAAACAAATTGCAAAAAAAGAATGGAAAGGAGCAACAGGCAATCAGCAATTCAAATTGTTTTGTTAGTCTACAGGAAGAAAATGAAGAACAAATAGATGATGTCATGGAATCACAAGTTCTTGAAACACAGTTGGAAAAGACCCAAGAAGAAATAAACAAGCAACAGATGGATACTCAAAACCAATTGGTTCTTTTTCAGGGTCCTTCTAACAACAATGTTGGTCAACTGATATTAAAAGCTATCAAAGGAAAAATAAGTTAAATGATAAAGTGCAGGCAGAAAATCAGAAGTCAATGGAAAAGGAAGATTTGGGCAAAGCATTATTGATTAAGGAAAAATCCAGAATACAAAATGAAGATCTTGTATTCAAGTGGAACATGGAAAAAACAAAAAATTTAAATTGGACAATAACACTAAAATGGGAAGGAAACCCAACCAGACTAAAATTCAGCAGGAAGGACAAAAGTTAAGTAGCTCAGGAGCAATGAGGGACTTGTCCCAATATCTCCAACACCCAGTCAATGAAAATTATTACATGGAATATTAGAGGCTTGAAGGGTTCCCCTTCTAAGTTTCAAGAGCTTAAAAGGATGATTGCGTCAAATAAGCCAGCTATGGTAAATATTCAGGAAACAAAAGCTTCTATGGAGTTAGTTTCTACTCTTGCTAATAATATGTGGCCCCAATCTCAACATATATCTATTAGCTCATTTGGAGCTTGGGGTCAGATTTCTTTATGGGATCCTAAGGTAATTTCTGTTATTAATTCTTGTGCCATGAAAGGAATTATTTGCTTACATGTGTATGATAAGATGGAAGACCAGCAGTTCATACTGTGTAACATATATGCCCCTATTTCAGTGGAGGATAAAAGGCAACATAGGAGAGGAATGGAACATATCATAAGAATTTTCCCAAACATCCCTCTTATTATGGGAGGTGATTTTAACACCATCTTAAACCTTTCGAAAAGTAGGGAGGTAATAATCAGCTGGATGCAAGTTCAACAGAGTTGCAGCAGTTTCTTGTGACTCATAACCCGATGAATGATCTCGACGGGCAATGGAATAATGACATGGTCAAACCGAAGATAGGGGCAAACATGTACTCTTGAAATATTATACCGATTCATTGTTTCTAAAGAATGTTGGATGAGAGGATGTGCTCCTAAAGCACGAATTCTTAATAATAATGGATCTAATCACTGGCCTGTTTGCTTGGAAATAGGAAAGACTATCCATCCCAAAGCACCATTCAAATTTCAATTAATGTGGCTTCGTCATGTTGATATTCATGATCTAGTCAGTAAGTGGTGGATGGAGGGGAAGCCTAGGCATGGAACACAGATGTATATGTTTGCCCAAAGACTAAAGTACCTACAATATAAACTCCGCAATTGGAACTGGACTGGATTTGGTGATATTGCTAAAGAAAAAGCTCGAATATTAAGTGAACTTGGGAAAATTAATGATATTCATCGAAATTCAGGTATGTCTATGGATCTCTTCAAGCAAGAATGTAAATTGAAGGATGATCTGAATGAGTGGGAAATTAGAGAAGAAATTATGTGTAAACAAAAATCCAGAATTCAATGGCTGAAGGAAGGAGATAAAAATTCAGCTTTCTTCCATAAATCTCTTTTAGCTAGGAGAGCTCAAAACCACCTTCAAAGTCTTTCCATTGAAGGAGGATCTAAGGAAAGTTCGATGAATGGAATGAAGAAAGTGGCGAGTCAATACTTCCAACATATTTTTAAGGAACAATTGTTGGATAGAAATGCTCAAGAACAGTTGTTAGATTTAATCCCCACACATATTAATTCTGAGGATAATGATAAGTTGATCCAACCAGTCTCGGAGGAGGAGCTTAGACATACAATGTTTTCCATGCAAAAAGGTAAAACCCCTGGCCCAGATGGTTTTCCTATAGAATTCTTTCAAGAATTTTGGGAAATTATAAAAACTGACTTGGTACAGATGGTGGAAGAAGTCAGGACTGCGAAGACTATGCTTAAAGAGTTGAATAGGACATTCATAGCCCTCATACCTAAAGCTAGAGAGGTTGAAGATATTTCGGGTTTCAGACCTATAGCTCTATGTAATGTGGTGTACAAGATAATAACAAAAGTTATAGCTGAAAGATTAAAGCCATTCCTCTCAAAAATAATATCCCCTGAACAAGGGGGATTTGTTCCAGGAAGACATATTCATGATGAGATTGTTCTTGCTCAGGAAATTTTACATTCAATGGAAATGCAGAAAAGGCCGGCTATGTTCATCAAATTAGATTTATCAAAGGCATATGATAGGGTGGACTGGAATTTTCTTTGTAAAGTTTTGGAACGATTTGGGTTTTCTCTTGAATGGATACATTGGGTTCGGTCTGCTTTTACCGCATCTTTGCAGTCTTAATCAATGGCTCTCCCTCGGCATATTTTGGTGCTTCAAGGGGTATAAGGCAAGGAGACCCTCTATCCCCTTTTCTTTTCATTATCCTCGCAGAATGCTTTGGCAGGTTGAGCAAAAAAGCTTGTCAGGAGAAAAAAATTCAAGGAATACAATTGGCTAAAACTGTTAAACCAATATCTTATTTGCAATTTGTTGATGATTCCTCTATGATGGGTAGTGCTAATGAGAAAGAAGCTAAACAATTTCAAAAGACCATCCGTAATTTTTTCTTGGCTATTGTGCGCAACTTATAAATAATGGAAAATCCAATATTTTCTTTTTCTATTGCTCTCAAAGACAAGAAGATCAAATCTTGAATATTCTCCAATTCCAGAAAGGAACATTCCCTTTCAAATATTTGGGTGTTCCTTTATCTCCTAGAAAGATAAGGGATTGGCAATGGCTTATTGATAGAGTTGAACAGAAATTGCAGAAATGGACAAATAAATGGTTATCAACAAGAGGAAGAATGACTCTTATAAAATCAATCCTTCAAGCTATGCCGATTTATGTTGCATCTGTGGTGAATATTCCGGGTACAATCCTCAAAAAGATAGACTCTCTTTGTCAGAGATTCCTATGGAGTGGGACTCAGGAAAAGAAGAAGTGGTCTTTGGTCAAATGGACATCTCTTTGTAAGCCTAAAAAAGAAGGGGGATTAGGTTTTAGATCTTCCAATCAGCAGAATACAGTCTTAGCGTCAAAACTTTATTGGAGACTCATTGTACATCCTAAAGATCTTTGGGCCATAAAGTTATGTGGTACATATGTAAAAAATAGCTTTCCGGAAAAGATTATTAGAACAGCTCTTCCGAATAAGGGTTCTCCAGCACTAAAGTTTATCAAAAGAGGGGAAAATTTAATTAAAAAGCAGTTGTTCTGGATTGTTCATAATGGAAAATGAGAAAACTTTTGGACTGATTCTTGGAATGGAAAGCCCCCAATTATTACACTCCACCCTCAACTTCAATTAATTATGGAGAATATGTAGGCCCACGGATGGATTAAGATAGCAAAGTATACCCAACAAACTATTCAACCTTGGGGAGTTGATATTTGTTGGATTCCTATAACTGAATGGCCTACAAGGATTGCCCAAGAGCAACAGATTATTTTGAACCAGATTTTGAGGGAGCGCACTCTTCCTTTTTCCTTCGATACTGATGAAATTGGTTGTGGATTTAGTTTGTCTGGGAAATATGAAGATTCTTCAAGATATGCCTTTTTAATGAATCTGTAACCACATCCAGATCAGATTCTATTTAAATATATTTGGCAACCTAGATTATGGCCCAAGGTTAGTTTCTTTCTTTGGTTGCTCACACATAAAAGGATCCTAACTGGTGAAAGGCTTAAAAAGAGAGGACTTAATGGTCCATTTAGATGTGAGCTATGCATAGAAGATGAGGAAACTATGGAACATCTATTCTTTCAATGCCCTTGGGTTTTGCCCTTATGGCAACAATTGGCTTATGTTTTCAACCTTCAATGGAACAATAGTGAATCTCTTGGAAGTATAACAAGCACATGGAAGAAAGCTATCCCTAAAGGACAAAATATGCTTCCTGCTATATGGAGTGGAATATCCCTTGTTTTATGGAATACATGGAAAGAAAGAAACTACATAATTTTTCGACAAAGCAGTAGAGAAGCTATTTATGTTTGGGAGAGGATTAAATCTAATTTTAATGAACGTCCTAAACATAAAATCTCGCTCCCTGCCAAGTCAATGCCACAATGGGAACATATTTACCAAAAACTTTCTTTGGATCCTAAGGAAGCTTCTATGCCTCGCTTTCAAGCAAAAAACAAAACACAAAGTAATGTTTCAAATAGAGATATGGCTGATTATCATGGTATTCTCAAGACTGATGGAGCTTCTAGGGGTAATCCTGGAAGAACGGCCATGGGAGGAATAGGATGCAATGGACAAGGAGAAGTTTGTTTTATCTTTGCTGAAAATATGGGTAACTCTACGAATAATCTAGTTGAAATAAGAGCTATTCGTAGAGGGATGCAGGAAGCAATCAAAATTGGATGGCAAAAGATCAAGATTCAATTTGATTCCAAGATCATGGTGAATTTACTTAGCAATTCTAATATTGGAAAATCCCCTAATTGGCGTCTTGCAAAAGAAATTGATCAAATCCAAAATCTGCAGTATAAATTCCAGCAAATTCTTTTCCAACATATTCCTCGACAACAGAATAAAGTGGCGGATGGATTAGCGAATTGGGCCTTGGACAACACTGATATCCTTTGCTATGGACCACCCCCTTTATGGTGGTCTAATAAGATTCAAGAAGATATTAGGAAAATTCTTATTTTAGATTCTACTTAATGAATAGGAATATTGATTGTATAGCTTATGGGGCTGCTAACATGGCTAATAGCTTCAATGCCTGGCATGGGCGAGTTTGTACATAAATTTTTTTGTATAATAGAATGATGGTTTGTTTTTTGTTTTTTAAAGAATAACATAATGCCAATTACAATTACCGATCACAGCCTCTTTGAAGGGGCAACCTCCTTTGCACAAGTGCTTACAATAATTTCGTGGATGCCTCTATTGGGCCTCAACATATATTTACAATTATATATATATATATATATACAAACCAATAAATATTTCTTATGCATGTGGGATAATACTAATATGCTCAAGGGACGACTTACAAAGCATATGCATCCATAACAACTAATGTAAAGAGAAGGTTAGGAAGGGGTTCCCTGACATTCCCATGTGGGAGAAGTTATGGAACATGGAAATAAAAAACTATGATGTTTTCCTTTTTGGTAAGGTTTGCATAATATTTTGTTCACAAAGATAGAAGTCTTTGAATACTTTCATTTTCTAGCATTATCCTTTGTGCGCGTAGCCGCTCTAGATATGTATGTCATGATAACAAAACCTTGTATAAATTGTGAGTAGTGACCGTGATTTGGGTTGTTTTGTCATGCATTTACATGGGTCCTTTGCTTTGCCTTATCTTTTTATTTTCAATTTCATCAATTCATGGTTACGTCTTATTTAACAAATTAAACACCGTCAATAAAAACCTTAACACTATAAAAATAAAAATAAAAATTAGCAAAGCCTATTTTTCCCATATTTTCTAAAAAAATTCCATTTTTTCAATTGTGTAAGACCCAATTGTTAGTGACATATAACTAATGGACAAGTTAATAATGTTGATGAGTGATTGCGCCATATAGCTAAAAAAGGCATAGTATAATGTTATTCTTAAGCTTGATACCTTTTGAAAAGTAAATTTTACTCACGTGTACAGTGCGAACATGATCAAGATGATAAAGTGGAGCACATATAGCAAATATTATTTTGGCAGAACAATCGAGCCATAGAATATGCGGGGCATGCAGTATTTAATTCTCACTTTTTTATTTCCAATGTTGCATTCATGTCTCTGTCTTATCTAACAAATTATACATCGTCCAATCTAAAACGTTGGGACCATGCAAAAATAAAATTATAAAAATACCATAGCCCATTTTCCCCATATTTTCTTCCAAAAATTGTTTATTTTAGTTGTGTAAGGCCCATATGTTGGTTCCATAGAACTGATAGAAAAATTAACAGTGTTAACACAATGACTCCTTCATATGGCTAAAAAGACACATTACAAACATTATTCTTCAGCTAGATACTATTTTTTATTATGTTGCCTCATGTTACTCAACACTTATTTCATTGTATCCATGCAATCCCGCCAAAATATGTTTTCCTTTTTTCTCCTCGCATGGAAAACATTTGCGTGAGACCTCAGAGACATTTGGCACAATATCCTTACACATTTCACACCTCTCAATCATGGATTTCATGTTGAGCATTACGATTTATACTTGATCGCAACTACCATTTACTCGCTCCATCGATAGGATCACCGGATTTATATCTTCCTCAACATCTCCTTCATTTCACTTCACGTGCGGTAGTTAAGAATTACAATGGTCATTAGGTAATGTAGGCTACATGTGTCCCCATGGCTTAAACATTGTTTACGCTAATAGGTGTTTCCAAATACTAGTCATGATAATTGTTCCTTGCACATATCGGGGAATGATCCAACGTTCCTCTCCCTCAAATTTAAATTTATCAATACATCGCCTTCATGGTTTCCATCGCACATTTCACGTGCATTGCTAGTATATAATGCAATTAGTTTTATATCTAGATATATACAACTACAACATACACAATATTTATATAAAAACAATAAGCATATTCATTATAACAATATTATATTTTACATCTCAAGATACGAAAGAGAATCATAAAATATTGGAAATGTAGATTAAAGATTTTCTAAAAATAAATATTAGAATCATATTATTTTCAAGAGGACTTGAATCGAATTAAAACACAAAATACTATTTTGATGGACAAATGTCAAATTTTAGGGTTTTAAAGTGTATCTTATATGTGAAGTAATAATGAGTTGACAATGATTTTCATACCCTATGAGGTATGCAATGTCAATTTACTAATAATGAGATACATTAGTTCTAAAGCAACACATACTTGTAATTATAAAGAGCATAAGCCTTTTTACCTTTAATCCATTACATAACTTATGATTTTTATAATCTCTAACCATACAAATTCAATAACATGGTTATATAATTGTTATAAAATTTAAACAATCTTTGAAAACTGAAAAAAAAAAAAAAAAATCTTACGATAAAAGCGAACACGTGATAAAGTGCACGTAATTATAGGCATTACCGAAATAACTTGAACATTTTAATACGTCATCGGTAAAAACTTCTCACTTTGTATTGATATGTAAAACATCGAGATCAATTAGTCATGGTGATGTTTTTGCTACTTTTTATAGTAGTGTACCTACAATCTGATTCAAATTCAAACATGCATAAGGTTTAACAATAAATTGTAACAAAAATTTGCAAATATAGTGTTGTTCCAACTTCTTGGGAATATTTCTTCAAATTTTTGTTAACAACAATAGAATTATATTCAACATAATTAATTAGGTTCTAACCTTGAAAGATTGATGATAATAATCACCAAATTATTTATTCCCCCACCATAAATATATGTGAAACCTCTATGAAAGTAGCCAAATAGTAAGTAGGGTGTACTTAACACCTAAATGACCAAAGTAAATTGAATGTCCAATATCACAATTCCAAAAATGTTGTTCAAACAAAAATAAAAACATGATTCTTACAACGCATCTTTTGTGAAAAAAACTATTTGTTGTGGTTGGTCTATCATTGCTCAATTGATCAACATTGTCACACTCAAAACATTACTAATGCATGAAAGGAAACATGGTAGCTAGAATTGCATAAAATGAAAACTATTGTTATAAACAAATTATTATGTTTTCCAAAAAACTAAAAACATATCATATATGAGATGCTCTAGATATTGTGAGCATTCTAGGATAGTTGTATTAACCCTATGATCGCCGTTTTCAAAGCCCATTTTTATAATCATAAAACAAAAATTTGGCAGAGTTTTTACTAAACCTAGAAAAAAGTTGAACTTTTATCATCCATAATAACCAAATTCTATAAAAATTTCCCTTTTATTGTTCTCATCTTTGGTTTTGATCAAATCTCAAATATTAAAAAAATTATGTAAGACCAAAAATTATTTGAAATCCATGCTTAAATTGTACACACAGTTTACCATTTTATTAGTCAAAAATTCAAGTGGAGAAACAATGGACATTTTTATCTATTAAAACATGTAATCGAAGTACCACAAATACAGCTTATAAATGTTTCCAACATGAGGTAAATGGTGACTATCACGAACAATCTTTTTAAATTTATACGTGTTACTAGTATTTTCTCAGGTCCTTCACAATTAAAAACAAAAAAGGGAATAAAATTTTTGTACTAGATAGCTCATTGTAGACTTCCAAACTAACGCTATATAAAAAATTTAAGTTCGGGTATATTTGCTCTCAACTCTAGAAAACTTCACCAGTTCCTTTTAGGCGCTCTTCTAATTCGATACATCTTGATACAACCAATCTATTTAAGGTGGTTAACTACTTCAATCTTTTCGACATCTTTTTCAATTTTGGCAAACCAATGATGTGCAAATCTTTCAAAACTTGCATTATTTTCGTGCGAGAGGTGGGAATTCATTTGTATCCATATCATATAGAGCCAACATTTCCAATCTCGAGAAAACCACAAGAACTTCTAAACTTTTCAAACGGTTCAAATCCGTGCAAGCTGAAGTCTTACCAAATTTGGTAGTATGTCTAATCGTGGATATTCGTATTGACATAGAGAAAGAGACATTAAGTTTTCAAAGCCAAAAATACAATCAAGAAGAACAAAGTCACAAAAGTGGCATCTTCAAGTTGTCTCATCCTATCCATATCATTTGGAAATCGATGTCGAACCTATCTATTCCTTGTTAATTTGATTCGCGAATCTTTACTAGTTTACCAAACACACCCTCGATCAATTCATCTTGTAGTTTGCATCTTGCATTTGCTTCTAAGTCTTCCAAATTTACTAAACCGTTCGGATCCTCAAATTGAAAGTCACTACCTCCCAATAGCTAATACCCTCCAAATTTTAAGGTTTGCATAGATTTAATTTAGCCAAAATCCTTTAGAATGAATCACATCCAAAATTTCAAAGAGTAGAACGCACTTCCCATGGAAAGTGGTAAGTTTGTGAGTGATGACTCTCTAACACTTAAATACTTTAATTCTTGCAAATTGATAGTGTCGGAGTAACTTTCTATTATTAAGGAATCATCCAACTTTAGCACTCGTAACCTCTTCAACTTATCAAATTTATTTGTTAAATGTTTAACCTTGGTAAAACTTATATTTAAAACTTTCAATGATTTCAAACTCATAAAAAAATTATCTATGAATTCCAAGTCTTTATTATGTGTAAAAAAAAAAAGATTGAACGCGTGCGCTAATTCTTCAATGGAATTCTTGTGATCAATATTTTTCAGGTTTTGTTTTTATTAGTAAAATTGTGCGATTACCATAAATCTCTTGTAAAGAGAATTCATCTGCAGATTTATCGGCATTTAATAGTCATTTAATCTATCTTTCTAAAATTTTAAGAGTTGACTCTTTGATTATAACATTCATCTTACATAATGGTGATGTTTCGAAAACATTAGTTATGGAGATATACTTGCAAGAAGCATCAACTTACAAGTTCATCTAAATATTTTTGTGTAATAGGCCTCCTATCTTTTCTCTTTACACAACAAATAAAACTTTCTACAATCCACAATTCCATCAAATCTTGTAATACAAAAACAAGATTTGAATTTTTTAAGTCAACGTATTGTAGTTGATACGTAGAATTTGCATTAACTCTTAAGTGGACGCTTTGAGCTGGTCAAAGAGATCATACTACTTGGTTTGAAGTCCCCATTCGGGCCATGGAAGAAGCCACTTTGTTTTTACAACTAAGGATAACTCCCCACATGTTTTATCAACTCGACCGCAACCTCAATAAGTTCTTTGGGTGGTTTTTCTATCCGAGTGTAATCCCATCCAACACTTTCAACTTCTTTTCAATTGTGTTAATTATCACCTGACGATTCTTTTTGCGAATTCCAATATTATTAAGTTCTTCCCAGTCAAATATTATCAAACACGAGTTATTTCTTCCCATCGAACGCATTGAAAATTATTATTCTTGATTCTTCAATTGTTAAGAGATTCATTTGAGGAATGTTCAATTATCTTCCTAGCCTCTCTTGTAACTCTTTCAACAAACAATTATGAAGAATTGTTATCCATATGCAATAACCAAACGAGGCTTTTGAAGCTGCGGCTCCATACACCTACTTGAGAAATTAGGTCTTTCTAATACCGAGGAGGGAAAGGGCAGGATTCATCGACAACCATCCTCTAATCAAATAAATACTTTCTTTTAAGCCAACACTAAAAGAGTCTAGATCATGTAAAGGAATTGTTTCTTACCAGTCTTATATCTAAGGCGTGGTCTCGTTTACTTGATTTTATGCTTTGAAGGTTCAAATCAATTGAAATAATTTTTTATCTTCTCATTTTTCCCATTAATTTTCTTGCTCTTTTGCCATATTATACTTTAACGCAGCTTAGATTGATGAAATTACCATATTAATGCGCTCATATTCTTCTACAAGATCTTGGGTTTCATTAGTTATGTCTCACAGATAAATCACCATAGTTAGACTAAAGTTTAAATATTACATTAACCAAGAAATTCTTTCACAACTTTCATGTATTTGAATACTCCATTAAATGTTCCAAATTCTCATGAAATTAAGAATTATGAAGACTTTCTCGGTAAGTACTAGTTTCAAACTTTCGATAACAACTCTTTTAATGACTTCCGCGATTTCGAGGTCTACACTAAGAACAAATCACAATTAAAATAATGAGTGTTATACAAAAATTAATAAAAATATAGATACACGAAATCAATCCAAAGTTAGCGAGCAGAAGTCAATAATTCTCATGATTGTTGACCTAAGATTGATTTCATGTATCTATATTTTTATTAATATTTTGTACAACACTTTTTATGTTAGCTGTGATTTCTTCTTAGTGTAGTCCTAAAATGTTAGAAGCAATTACAAGAGTTGTTATTGAAAGTTTAAAATCAATACTTGTTGAGAAAGTCTCCATGGTTCTAAATTTTAGAGAGAGTTTGGAAAATTTAATGGAGTATTTGAAATACATGAAAGTAGTTGTGAAGGCATTTCATGGTAAATGTAATCTTTAAACTCTAGTTCAACTCGATCGGCTTATCTACGAAAGACATAGCCTATGACACCCAAGATCTTGTACAAAAATATGAGCGTATTGAATATGGTAATTTCATCAACCAAGTTGAAAAAAATGAGAAGATAGAAAAATATTTCAATTGATTTGAACCTTAAAAGCATAGAATGAAGTCAACAAGATCACGCCTTAGATATATGGTAGATAGGAACAATTCTTTTCTATAATTTGGACGATTTTAGTGTTGGATTACAAGAAAGTGTTGATTTGATCATGGGATAGTTGTCAAATGAATCATTTTGCACTCTCTTTACCATTGTTGACATGAGAGGTGTATGAAAAACTCGCTTTTTCAACCAACTATATGAAGTTACAACCGCAAAAGCCTAGTTTGGTTATCGCATATGGATAAAAATTCCTCGAATTGTTCGTTGAAAGAATTACAAGAGAGACTAGGAGAGAATTGAACCTTCCTCAAATGAATCTCTTAACAATGAAGAATCCAAAAATGATTTTAATGCATTCGATGGAACGAAATATCTCTCGTGTTTAATGATGTCGAGGATTGAGAAAAACGTGTTTAATAATCTTGAAATTCACCATAAGAATGTCGTGTAATAATTAACACATATAACAAAAAGAAGTTGAAAGTATTGGATGGGATTATGCAAAGTACATAAATTTACCAACTTTCGTGAGGCCGATAGTTGGAAAATATTCTGTTGGTATGCATTTTCATACTTAGATAGAAAATCACCCAAAAACTTCTTGAGATTGCAGTCAAGGTTGAAAAAACATGTGGGGGGTTACCCTTAATTGTAAAAATAGTGGTTACTTCTATGGTCCGAATGAAAACTCCAAACCGATGAGTATATCTCTTTGATCAGCTCAAGCGGTCACTTCGAATTAATGTAAATTTTACGTATCAACTACGAGATGTTGGATTACAACATTTTGCTTTGTTTTCTGTATCGTAGTATTTTCCTCCAAGAATGGTGGATAGACTCGAGTATTTTATGGAACTTGTGGATTACGAAAGTTTTATTTGTTGTGTAACGAGAGAAGATAGGAGGCTTGCACGTACGAAATACTTTGATAAACTTGTAAGTTGATGCCTCTTACAAACATCGTCCATAACTATTGTTTTAAGAACATCACCATTTTGTAAGATGAATGTTATAATCAACGAGTTAGCTCTTAAAATTCAGAAAGATAGCTTAAATGACTATTAAATGCCGAGAAATCTGCATATGAATTCCTTTGCAAGAGATTTATGGTTATCGGGCAATTTCACTAATGGAATACAACCTGAAAAATATTGATCACGGTAATCCTAGTGAATAATTAACGCACGTCAGTCTCTTTTTTTGCACATAACAAAGACTTGGAATTCATAGATGAAAATTTCTATGAGTTTGAAATCATTCAAGGTTTTAGATATAAATTTCACCAAAGGTAAACATTTAACAATTAAATTTGGTAAGTTCAAGAGGTTACGAGTGCTAAAGTTGGATGATTTCTTAATAACAAAGTTACCCGACACTATCGGTTTACAAGAATTAAAATATTTAAGTGTTAGATAATCATCATCATGTCAAACTTACCACTTTCCATGGAAAATGTGTTCTACTCTTTAAAATTTTGGATGTGAGGTGTTATGGCGGCCATATATTCATTTCAAAGGATTTTGGCTAAATTAAATCTATGCAAACCTTAAAAATTAGAGGGTATCATTTGTTAGGAGGTAGTGACTTTCAATTTGAGGACTGAAAGGTTTAATAAATTTGGAAGACTTAGAAGCCGGACGTAAGATGCAAACTACAAGATAATTTTATCGAGGGTGTGTTTGGTAAACTAGTAAAGATTTGACGAATCAAATTAACAAGGAATAGATAAGTTCGCCATCGATTTCCAAATGACATGGAAATGATGAGACAACTGAAGATGCCACTTCTATGACTTTGTTCTTCTTGATTGTATTTTTGGCTTTGAAAACTTAATTTTTTTCTATATTTCAAAGTATGAATATCCACGATTAGACATACTACCAAATTTGGTAAGACTTTGATTTTGCACTTGATTTGAACCGTTTAAAAGTTTAGAAGTTCTGTGGTTTTTCGAGATTGGAAATGTTGGCTCTATATGATATGGATACAAAAGAATTCTCACCTCCGCACAAGAGAATAATGCAAGTTTTGAAAGATTTGCACATCATTGGTTTGCTAAAACCGAAAAAGATGTCGAAAAGATTGGAGCAGATTAACCACCTTAAATAGACTGGTTGTATCAAGATGCATTGAATTAAAAAGCGCCAAAAAGAACTGGTGAAATTTTCTAAGAGTTGAAAACAAACATACCCGATCTTCAATTTCTTATATAGTGTAAGTTTGGAAGTCCACAACGGGCTATCTAGTACATAAATTGTATTTGTTTCTTTGTTTTTAATTGTGAAGGCCCGAGAAAAGGCTAATAACACGTATAAATTTAAAAAGATTGTTCGTGATAGTCACCATTTATCTCATGTTGGAAACATTTATAAATTGGATTTGTAGTACTTCGCTTAAATCTTTTAATAGATCAAAAATGACCATTGTTTCTCCACTTGAATGTTGTGATTAATAAAATGGTAAACTATGTACAATTGCATGAATTTCAAATAATTTTGGTCTTACATATTTTTTTTTTTAGTTTTGAGATGATCAAAAACAAATATGAGAACAACAAAATAGAAATTATGAAACAAGAAGCAAATTATGCAACATTAGTAGTTGAAAAAAAAGAATGGTTCCACGAAACAAGACACCATGGAGAGGTGGACCGAGTCTTCCAAAATGGGTGTTGGTGCCACATTGGCGTTTGGACAACTATACTACAAGAGCTGGAAATAAAGTAACACAGGAGAAATGAGGGGATAAATACTATGAATTCAATGGTTGTACATGGAAAAAGTTAAAATATTTAAATTATAAAGAAATTATAAACTCGAATTCTAATTATAATAATGAAAACAGAGTATCACTTGCAAAAGAAAAACAAGCCACCAGACTGAAAATTTATATCTCATAATAAAAACATACACACAGTTGACATGATTGTCTTCTAAGTTGGGTGTCGATCCCACCTTCGAAATAGAGCAAGACAAAGGAAATGAGGGGATAAAATGCTAGTATAGAGAGGTCGCAGATGCTATTAAAATGAAAAGTGGAGAGGAAGTCGGTGAATACATGGAGAGGTGGTTCATGCGACCTGTCAGGTGAAAAAGAGTCACAAGAATGTAGTTGGTGTTGGAAGCAAGGGAGGATACTCGATTTGAGACATGAGTCTTAAACAAACTAACAATAAAATACTTACCACCATAAAATAAATGAAGGTTGCAATTCATGAAAAACTAAAAATTGAATTGATTTGGAAGGGTTAAGGATCCATTAACTCACTTCCCTTTAACTTACAAGTTACCATTAATAAGATGGTTCAGACGCTGCATGAGTTTGTCCTCGGTAACTCACAATAGAAACTTTGAGAAGGTAGTGATGACATTGGGTTTTATGATAGATCTTGCCCCTGTATGTGTGGAGTGGTAGCACAAGTTGGGGGCAGTGAATTGTGGTGGTAGTAGAGGGAGCCCCACTAACTGTACTTAAGAACTCGGAGGATGTACAAAATTAAAGAGGGCATTAAATAAATGGAAAATACATCACAAACATCGAGCTAGAAAGAGATGAACGAGCATAAGCCCTCAAGGCAGTGTTGAAAGCTACCTCATGTTAGGGTTGGGTTATAGATGGAAATTCATTATGCCTATCTACCAAAAAAACCTAGTAAAGACACATAAAAACACTAAAATCACAGGCCGAGCCATGAGAATACAGCTCAATAGCTAAAAATAGTGAGCTAATGAGTGCGCGAAAATTTGTAATATCATTAAGCACTCACAGCTTCACGACTTGCCGTGCAAAAATCAGATCTAATGAAACAGTAAACTACATTTGCAGAAGTCAATGAATGGAGAGACTTACTGACATAATAAACAAACTCACTGGACCGTATCATAGATAAAAACTCACCACCATACCAATTCGCCGCCCCTTGATGATCACTTTTACCGGCTATCCATACCACATACGCTGAAAACCTTCACTGCCTCCGCCTCTGAGAAATGGAACCCGAGGTCCCGAATCCTTGCGAAAAACAACAAAACACAAAAGTCATAGGGATGGATGTCACGGAAGACAATACAGATCTAGTAAAAGAAGTCGTGGCTCGAACAGCGGCGGTTTCTGATGCCCATTTCGTTTATGGAAAAAGTCAGCCTCAGCAGCGTTGTTGGGAGAATCAAACCGTAGACTAGTTGTATGCCAGAGCGTTCCCTTGGCGATCCGTTCACACCCAGCGCAAAAAGGATCAGGTAAGTAACTGAGTGCAGACACCTTGCCAAATTATAAGTTGAGGGTTGTCCTACAAATAACTCAAATGACGTGTTTGGCAGCGCACATTTTCTCTGTACGTCTCACATTTTCTCGTAAACAGTATTAATTTTTGCCTTAGAATTATGTTCTAGTCTGTTTATTTGTTTGAGTGATAAATAATTTGGAAATCCCAAGTTATATCTCCCAACGAAAACCCCAAGAAACACCCCCAACCAGAAATAACGCTGCAAAATAGTTTCATAATTTCTTATTCCTAAAAAAATTCCGATGTAAAATCCCAAATTATGATTCAATAACCCGTAACATGAAAGAAAAACCTAAAGCCATTTAAACAAATTGATGGTACATGGCAGATCTATAAATTTCTATGTGGAATAAAATACAGATAACTCCATTTCTTCTTAATAAATAAGATAACATAAAATGAAGGACTGCAATAATTTTACAATACCTGATTTATGATTCAATAAGGAAAAGCCCCAAACCTTAACACAGAATGAATGTGCAGGAACATTTTATAAACCCTTACCTTATTCAAAAATAGAGTTTAAAATGCAAACAAATCGATTACTTCGCAATAAATAAGGCAAAATACTAACCCGGTCATGTCTGTGAAAAGTCTGAACATTCATGAAAAACCTTCAAACTCCATCACATGCTTCCTGCGTTTTCTGTGAAGAGCTCTGTTATTGGCGGCCAAAGAAAACAATAGAAAACACATTCACAAAAAAAATAAAAGAAACAAAATTTAAAATAACAAATGAAACACTACAGACTTTAAGAAAAGCATTACACCCGTTGGGCAAAACACTTTAAGAAAAGCATTTATTAATTCTGGAGTCTCCATCAATCTAAATCACACGGGCACCGATACGATCAGTTTCAGGCGTGTTTACAGCATCCTAATTCCTAAGTTGCAGGCGAATAATTTAATTATCATTCACAGGTACCACTCGCAATTAAAGTTGGTATTTGGTAGTTTTACCACTTGCAGTCATTAACTCCACTGTCTGCCACCGCCAAATTTCCATTTGCCACCCCAGACTCCAGTCGCCTATCCGCCACAAATATAAATTATAATGCCCATTGGCAATTGCCATTTCAAAGTATCATTGAGATGTAAAATTTCACATGCAGCCTACGGATACCTTCCAGACTGCGCCTGCAACTTAAAATTGCGATTTTTATCGGTTCTTGAATCATAAGAGATAAAAATAAGATAATATATTATTTGTAGATTTCTTACATTTATTATGTATCTTTTCATTTATTCGAAATATTTCTTGAATGCACAATCACACTACACAACAGTCCACGACTCCACTACTGCGCGCCATTGCCAAATGTTCATTGGATTTGGAATTCGAGTGGGTTAGAAAAGTGCTCGAAGCCTTGAACACCCTGGTAGACTGTAGGCTGTAGCATATCCTCCAGTTTCACTGTCCACATATCTGCTAATCTCATCTTAAGTAATAGGTACCTGTGGCTGTACGCTCCTCCTAAGCAACCCAATTCATCTGTCGCCTGCGTTTGGATCCCTCAACCTTTTATTTTAGCAACGGCCCACACCCTCTGTGTCTGTCCACTTACTTTTGACCTCAATCGCAGAGGCAGGGAATAGACATGCTGAAGTTAGCGAAAGACATAAATTGCCCAGACCAACCACAAGCCTCAAGGAATCATAGAATTTACGGCCCATCTTGAGAATAAATTCTGGACAGGGAAACTATTCAATCTGGGTAGTATTTATGACCACATAAAATGGATATGGTGTGGTGTTAATGGTCATATGCCAACAAATTCAGCGGCGAACCATACATGCACCGTCAAAGCCGTGGATGTGCGCCAACTGGTCCCTGACTCATGAAAAACAACAGTTTTGCTATTTGAAATTTTTTGTTCATATTCTACAATATAAAAATTCTTGTTATAATAGGTAACAAATTTTCCATTTAGTTCTTTTCAGCTTAAGCAGAGTTGGCATATTTTTTAGTTTTTGTTTTGCTTTCCATTTCAATATATAATTAGAGTATTCTGAAAAGGTGAAATTTAGTTTATTAATGTTATGTAATATTTCAAGTTGTTACTGATATCTATCTAATATGGATGGCAGGAGTTGGACAAGTGCATGGGTTCTCAGTCTATGGAAAGAGCTCTAAAAATAGACCATAGAAATTTGAGAGGAAGTCACAGTAGAGCCAATTCATTTTGAGAGGTATTTTCCAACTTCTAAGTTCTCTAAGTTGAATTAAAAAAGAATGAATAAATACCTAAAATATGCAAACCCAGAGTAATCTGCAAATGCTAATGTTGATGAGGGATGAATCCCCAAGTATGAATAACTATTTGTAAATGGTTTCTCCTTGTTGATACACAATTTAAACAATGCCCTATTAATTATGGCACCTCTTGTTGCCATAGTAAAGTTTGTCTCTTGTTATGATAATCATCATTATAATTTGTAATTTTAAGGTTTTGATTTGTCTCTTGTTTGGTTTCAATTCTAATGTAATTTATGTAAGTTAATGTACTAATAATTCCAGTTGTGTGTGTTCTATCAATGATTCACTTTCAGCAGGGGATTGGGCAAAGGATTATGCATTTGCACTTAGACTCTAGCCAAGATAAGTGACCGCCCAAAGTTTGACTACAAACCGTATTTGGAAGGTCTGTAAAAACATCAAACCGTCCTCAAATTTTTATCCGATGGACAAGGGTGGACATCAAATCTCATCCCCGCTCGAGACTCGAAGAGATGGCAACAAATCACTCATTAAATCATATCATATCATATTCGCAAACGGAATTTATGAATATTCGTAATTGCCGTGGCATGTGCTTCTCCGTCCATGCCACGTATGGATTTGTGTCTGCAATGAGCTTTTAGGTTTTCCTACAATCGACGACTGTAAACATGTGTACTTCAATGTTGTCTCTCGTCTGCTACCTCCTTCTGCATTGTCCATTCACTTGGCATGTGTCGGTTGAGGGAGGGTCATTCCCATTTAGAATCTATAATTTACGTTTTTTCAAATAAAAATAACGAAGGCAAGATTGAATTCTTATGATAATGTTTATACTAGCAATCGCATGTGTACAATGCAATGTGAACACCGAATGGTATATTTTATTTGATTTAGAGGGATAGTTATTACTTTTGTAGTTGATGTTGATAAGGGGTGTGATTGATTTTGTAAGTGTAGGAATATAGATGAAGTTTTACAAGCCTTTTCTTGCAAGGGTCATCCAATCTAATGCCTCTATGTCTTTATGGATTGAAATATATTGAAGGGGATCATTTTACCTATCCACTATACTTCTCATATTTCCAAATTCCTCTTGCAGAAACCCATTCAATCTATTTCCGCTCAAATTCCTTGAATTTATAATTAAGATGAATCATCAAGTCAATTTAATTTTCACTCATAAAAATTGGACTTCTTGTTTATGCTCCATAAAATCCTATATGGACAAGACTTACACTTTAGAATATGTTCCAAATCCCCACAGATTGTGGAATGAGTCCACAAAGTTTATTATCGGATATGTCCCTAGGATTTCATGTTAGAACAAAGATCAACAAAACATTTGGAAGTCTTTCACAACTGTCATCTAGACAATAAATTTCTCTCCAAACACAATTCTTAATAGCCTATTGGAAGTAACACCAAAAAATAAAAAATAACTAAACTCACAATGTATCTAAATTTATAATATATCCCAGCTCTATCGGAATTGCTCCCTTAATATTGTTTGAGGACAAATTCCTGTAAAAGCAATAACATAATATTGCTAGACTCATTAGACCACGAGTGTATTATATATGCACGCTTAATGTGCTTGACATAACCCTTCCACAATCATCATATACATGATCGATCAAACAACGAGAAAATAAGTAAGGTTTCCAAGCTTCAAATTCAAGAGGCATTGTTCCATTCAATCGATTACCATGCACATTGTTATAACCAAAGGCAACATGCAAACTTAGAAAAGCTTAGAGGACAACATTTTTCTAAACATTTACTCTTTTAATCCTATGTTAGCTAGATGAAGCTATAGAACATTTTCATAAAGAATTTCTATGTTGGATGGATCACAGAGAGGAAATTTAGGTCTTTGGTTCGTTTCACGAACAAAAACTTTTGTTGCATCTCAGCATCAAATCGGTTCAGAGGCATCTAATTGCCAGATATAACACTTGAAGTAGGAAACCACTTTTGTGCCATCCACCAATAAGTTAACCAAGGAGCATAATATGAAATACGAAGTGCCCATTGGTCTGGTCGGGCTTGCTAATTATAAGTTTGATTTGATAAATTAGCAGGGCATTTAGGCTACCTGTAATTTACAACACGCGCTAGGAGTGTTGCACTTGCTAACCTGCAATGTTGTAATTCATGTGTCAATTATATAAAAAAATAAAAACAAAACAAGAGAAATTGACAATAGCTTTTGCGGCTGCATGGGTAAAATTTACCCTGTGAGATCCTCTTGCATGGAAGAGGGTTTAGCTAGAGAAACAAAACTAACTGATGCCTAACAATGGAAAGTGATTTTTCAACTTCAAACCATAGTAAAACAAAATGTTTTCCTTGCAATTTAGTTATAGGATTGGACCCTGTATCCATGCCATCAATCATTGGGGAGGATTTAGAACCAACCATTTCCAAACCCGACATCACAACAATGACTCTGTGATTATAAATCCTTCCTATGTGAAATCTTGATTTCCTTAATTTTGTTCAGGGCATCATGTGATGGAAGTGTAATTGTTACTTTAATCATTATAAAAACAAATAAAATAAAGTGCAGATGATCTTCATACTCATCTTCATAATTCTCAGAGCCATGAGCGCCATCAATCTCTATTTTTGTCATGTCTCAGATAATTCAAGTTTAATGGGGGAGTTCTCCCTACATTTGAGCAACAATAATTTAAAATAGACAAAATAGAAAGCTATCTTGCCGCTCAAAAAATGCATTCCATGAGGATTTGGATTGGAATAGAAGACGAGTGACTAAAATACTTTAATAATTTTCAACCAATCACAAATATAACATGCAATTGTCGAAGATGGCCGTCAAATTTAACACAGTCCCGTGAATGTCCACAAAGCCCTTTCCCACAGGGGGAACTCCTTCGGTGTAATTACAAAATAACAAATCCTATTGTCCTTCTATCTTACATGTAAGAAATAAATGATCAATTAAGTTATGCAATTTATATGAATCAAAGACATTGTAATCATGGTAATGTTATCATTGTGATTTATTATTTTAGTAGAGCTTGGGACGATCCTATCCCAAAGGCATCCTTAAAGGGGGCAACATTGTGGGCAAAATTTCCTAGTGTTACATTTGCAACTTGTTGTGTTTAGTAAGATCTTTGGAAGTGTTCCCCTTGAGATTGACATGCTCCTTTTCCTCCATTCTTCTCTAACCTTTAAAATGTTGATGAAAAAGTAAGGTTTGGTATTTGTTTGAGGGAAGCACGTCAATCGAAGAAATGGAACCCCAAACTTGATAGTGAGTGTTCCTTGTAACTTTTTGTATATCGAATGTACCCTTAACAAAAGAATGAATAAATAATAAAATGTGCATCGTATGTGTGAACAAAAGTATACATTATGTGATGGGTGTGGATAGGAATATTAATTGTGTAATGTGTAGAAGAAAACTAATTGTTGTTGTGTTTTGAGTGTTGTTGAAGTAATTAAAAATCCTTGGTTGTGGACATAGTTTTGGGTTTCACAAGAACGGGAATGACATTTGGAATATATTAAAAATGTTGCTACATAAATATATAAAATGTTTATCTTTGGACACTTGTATTAGGTTCAATAAATTGAATCTAAAAAAATAAGGCCTTGAAAATATGTAAACAAATGCAAATGACATGTATAAAGCTATCTAATAATATGGAAAAAAATGATTCGTTGAAAAGACCTTGAAACTTTTAAATCAAAATATTGGATCTATTACTCAAGTAACAATATAATTAGTACCACATTCACTAAGATATTCACCAATGGGGAAAGAGGATAGAGGGCAAAAGGCCCAAAGTGGTGGATTATATTCATCATTCTTTCCCATACTAAAAATGCTAATATGGTGCTTGTTTGTTAAAGTGGGTACGCTTGCCTTGCTATTATTACTATAAGTGCATATGAAATATGTCATTAAAAGGTGCCAACATGAATAGCTTCAACAAAATAAGAAATAAGTGGGGATGAACATGGAAGATCAAGAGGAACATCGAATGAATGATATTCTAAGAAGATGGAATATCAATGGAAACATTAGGAGTAGTATTGGAAGAAGTGATAGGAGATGAAACAATAGAAGGGGAGATTCATCATGCATGTTATTAGATCAAAATTCAGAAAGAGATGAAAGTGAAGTAGAAAATTCACATTCAACAGTATTAAGAGATGAAGAATCAACACTAACATGCTCGTGCTCATAAATATATTGATGATCGTAAAGAGTTTCACATCAAGTAATTCATCAAGCGCTTCATAAAAATATAACAAAGTAGGATAAGAAATATCTTGAGATGCATATTTAAAAATATTATAAGCATTTTCAAAAATATGGGAAGCATGAGATACAACTTTACATTCATCCTGACTAGTATGAGAAATAACATCATGTGCATGTACATTTTCATCATGTTTTTTAACTACAATATCACCCTTAAAACCAAACATATAATCAATAATAGCATCATCAAGAGTTTCAATAGAAATAGAAGAAGGCAAAGTAGTCCTAGTGCCCATGGAATAACAAGGAGTATAACCATAAATGTTTTTATGTGGAGAAACAATCTGCAAGAAGTGTTGGTTTCTCAAACATGCACCCGCATCTCGGATGTCGAAAGGCCGAGGTGTTTGAGACCACAATGGAACCGTCCCCAAGTGTGGGACCTTGCGACTCCTAGTGCTAAAAGGGAAAACTAATCTAATGATACTAATTAGATTACTTTAAATGCACGAGTTGTTACAATGATGAATGAGGTCGATATCCACATGCAAGAGCGTAACATAGAGGTCTCTGCAACTCAAAATACAGAAAATATGAAGTCCTTAGCAAAATGTGTAAGGATCCAGAGTGTCCAACATAACAAATGAGCCTTGCTCTTACATTTATAGATAAACCCATGGAGGAAGAAGGGAGAAAGAGGGAAAATCAAATTTGAAATATGATCACCAACAAGAAGCATTTAATGTCTGCAAATCCACCTAGAGATCTATGAAATATGCTTCCCCATGTCTGTTTGACGTGTTGAAGAAGGAGGGAGGATTATACCAAATCGGGTGGTTGGAGCAATCATATCTACTCATCAATGTTAAAAAGATGTTTTCCCATTTCTCACCTACCAAATCCACCAAAATTTGAATTTGAATTTCCTAAGCACTGTAGTTGATGTCAGAAGCTCTCTAACAAGTCTAAGTGCGCATCGATCCGAGCTCTGTAGTAGAAGATATGGTTGTCAGAAGATGTCAAAGTCGTCAAGCGCACGTAAAACACATGGTGCGTGCGTATTGGCTGAAATGATGGCCAATTGTGTGAATACTTGTCGTTTCTACCACGTGTCGCTCATTGATTTGTTGCAAGGATTCGGTGCCCTATTGGTGTGCTTTGATCTGGTTGCATGCGACACACTTAAGCATGTTTAAAGATGATCTAGAACATAGGGGAGGCGAGGAAAGGGTGTACAGAGAAAATAGAGGAAGGTGTAGAGGAGGCGTGCGTGATGCGATGCACACGTAGGGAAATGAGGCAAACTGGTGAGCAAAGAACGCATGATCAAGGCACAACTATTACAAAGTAATGGGCGCGGCATGCGAGGGGCCAGGAGGACTTAGCTATAGAAGCAAGTGTGGGGCGCGCTGGAAGGGAGAGACTAATTAGGAAGAAGGTGAATGCGCGAAAGGTGGGCGCAAGGGAGAAGTGGAAGGAGGGAAAGGAAAGGGGCATGGAGGAAGAACGCTGACCCGTGACCAAGGGAATATGTCAAGTGATCTTGGGCATGCGCAACATTTCAATAAATACTTTAGAGCCAAAACGTATATTTGAGCTATCCAAATTGCTAGGAGAGATACTTGGATAATAGTTTTGGTGAAATTCGGGGCCATCTACCTACTAGATGAAAGAGATCAATATGCCTGAAGCATCCATTGGGCATGGATTATGTACGTTAATCATGAAATTGTTCTTGTAGTCACACAGGGAATCATTTCTTTACTCTGTCTTGAATCTTGTAATTGCTAAGAGAAGATATGTACTCTTAAAGCAACAAAATAGTGCACGTAGGAAGCACGCAAGAGGAAAGAATTATGTACAAATAAACAATGTGTGTGAGCGCACTTGGAGGAATTGAAACTACTCTAATATATACAACATGATGCAAAAACTTAATGAAAGGGTTTGAGATAGATCTTGTTGGGATTCATAGTGCGCCTCCATCAAGATGAGTTAACTTGAAAGAGTTAGCTTCTTTGCAGGAATTGATGATGTATGGGCCACTCCAAAGTGCATCAAACTTTGAATGGCATCCCTGGTTTAGCTCTGTCAACATCCCATTTTAGGACCAAGTCTCCAACTTTGAAAGCTTGAGGCCTATCCTTTCTGTCAAACCATTTCTTTTTTGTTTGTTGATGTTGTTCTAGCTTGATCATGGTAGAGTTCTGAGTTCTTCAAGATTAACTAGCTCTACCATTTTGGATTTCTTTGGTCTGCGCCTTCAAATTCTAGCTATTGGGCAAGCACCAATGAATTCAATTATAGTGTCAAAGGAAGGGTAGCCTCTTTGCCATAGAAAAACTTGTAAGGTGAAGTTCCTATTGCCTTTTTATTGTGATTCTATCTTCCCAGAGCAGCGCATGAGACCTTTGTATGCCATTGTCTTTGGCTGATGTTCATTGTGCGCTTCATGATTTTGATCAGGTTCTTATTTGTTGATTCTATCAAACCCATTTCCCTAAGGGTAATATTTGGAAGAAGTCTTCAGGTAAATGCCCAGATTTAGAGCCCAATCAGTGATTTTAGTGCCAAGGAAGGCTTTTGCATTATCAGAGATAATGGTTTGAGGAACGCCAAACCTTGTGACTATACCTTCGAGAAAGTCAAGGATGACTGCCTCGGTTGATTCCTTGAGCGCAACAACTTTGTCCATCTGGTGAAGTAATGTAGCTATCAACACCCATTTATGTCCAACGCTTGAAGGTAGATTGATCATGCCTATGAAGTCAAGACCCCATTACGCAAAAAAGGCTGATCCGCTTGGATTGGTCGGAGGGGAAAGTCGCTTGTCAATCTTTTTTTTTCCTGCAAAGAAAGTGCATTCCTTGCATTTTGTGACCCACTTGTGTGCATCTGCAAACAGGGTAGGCCAAAAGATACCTACCATTATGATCTTCATTGTTGTAGTTTTGGCAGAGAAGTGTCCACCAAAGAATCCATCATGAAATTTTGCTAACACTTTTTCAGTCTGCGTGTTTTGATACATCTTAACAACACGCCATCAAGATTCCTTTTGAAGAGAAGTCCATCAATCAACACATAAGGGATAGATTGTAACCTTAGATGTCTTCTCTTTGCTTTATTTAAACTAGGAGGGTATGCACCCTCGAAAGGAATGTGATCATGTCCTTCATCCAAAGTCACACACACCTGGGTCTATATTATGTTCAATTATTGCATGTGGAAGGTCTTCATCCATAAATAATGAAGCTTCAGGTTCAGTCCACGCATCCTCAGCAATCTGCTTATAGAGCGCACTACCTCTTACCATTTTTGTGGCCTTGATAGTCACATCATACTCCATGATTTTGGTCACCCATCATGCTCTTTCTCACTAATTTATGCTCCCATGATGAAGTCTCTAACATAAGAGTGAGAGACTAACACCTTGATATGATTGGTGGCGAGCATACTCTTGAATTTCTTAAGCGCGTGCATGATGGTGAAGACTTGCTTCTCCGTGTGACTTGTATTTTAGTTCATAATCCTTTAGCATCTAGCTAAAGAAGGCCACTTGGTTGTTCCATCCCTTGTTCATTTTCTTGTGTTAGGACAACAACAACACTGCTTGCCTCAAGGCATATAGGCATAAAGAATGAAATCCTTTGAATAATCTGGATTGATGAGTGTTGGCATGCAAGCAATCTCTTGCTTGATCTTGTTGAATATTTCTCTTCCTTTTGTTGTCCATCTAAAGGCTATGTCCTTCTTGAGCATCAAGGTGATGGGCCGAACTAGTCCTGCAAAGTTAGGGATAAAATGCCTAACAAAATTGATCTTGCCAAGGAAGGACTGTAGGGCCTTTTGTGCATGGCAGGGAAAGAGCTAGGATGGTTAAAATGCACTCAGGATCAATTGTGATGCCATCCTTTGAAACACATGGCCCAAAAAGCTTGCCTTGTGCCACTACAAAATTACACTTCTTGGGGTTAAGAGATACCCCAAATTCTCTACATCTCTCAAAGACTTTTCCAGTGCGCCATATGATCCACGCTCTGCTTTGAGAAGATAGTTATATCATCAAGGTAAACCAAGATGAACTCATTAATGTATCCTTTGAAGGCAACATCCATAGCGGCATTTGAAATGTGGTGCCCATATTTGACAAAGGGCATTTTTGATATGCATATGTTCCCCACTTGGTTGTAAATGTTGTTTTGAATTGATCCTCTTCCTTGACCAGGATCTAGTTGAAACTTGAGTACCCATCTAGCATGGAGAATTTCTGTGCGCCTTGACCATAGTTTGCAGAATCTGCTCCATTGAAGGTAAAGGATAATGATCCTTTAGAGATGCCTTGTTTAAATCTCTGAAATCAACACAAAGTCTGATTTCACCATTCTTCTTGCATATTGGAACAGATTTGTGACCCAGGTAGAGTATTTGATAGGAAAAATAATTTTTGCCTCAATGAGTTTGGATAATTCCTTCCTCATGAGGGGTTCTATCTTTGGATTGATTGGTCAGCTGTTTCTATTTGACATGCTTGATGATCAAGATCAAGGTCAATGGAGTGTTGAGCAACACTTGGATCAAAACCTTTGAGGTCTTCATACTCCCATGAGAAAATATCACTGTATTTTTGACAAAGAGAGATGAAGGCTTGTTTTTTTCTTCATGCTGCACAAGTCTTTTGAGCAACAACTCTTTCCCACGTGTAATAGTGATGGAGGAGTAATCTTCTTATGTGGCACGCATGTATCTTTCTTCACCCTTGAACTCATCATCAGGGATAAACATTTTTTCTAAGGTGACCAACCCTTTAGGCAACTTATTTTCTTTATTGTATCACTTGGTCACCATAGTTATCATGCAAGTTAGCTTGCATACTTGATGAAAATTCAGCTTCATTCTAGATAAACTAGATGATCTGCACATCACTGTCAAACACTTACCAGTGGTGTTATTATCGGAATGGATGGTTTGATCACCATCTTAATGTGTTAAGTGTTTCCTTTGACAAAGTCCTCAGCAGGAGAAAACTGTGAACCAAGTGCGACCATCTGGTCAACTTCCTTATTCATTCTATGTGGAACCACTTGTAGATTAAGAGCATCAAAGCTCTCAAGGAGGTCCCAAAATTTGTATTTATAAGCTTTGAGAAGCTTATTCTTTGTCTGGCACTTGTTGGTAACCTGGTGGATGATCAATTATGTGTCCCCAAAGATCTGTAACACCTTAATTTTCTTCTTCTCAGCAATGAGCAAGCCATGCACCAGCGCTTCATACTTTTGCCACATTGTTAGAACATACAAACTGCATCCTATGCATGAAGAAGAATTTCTCATCCTTAGGGAAATGAGAACCACTCTGCTCCCGCACCATTTTTCTACTTCTGGATCCATCAAAGTACAACTTCCATAGACCAGGTTGAACTTTGTCTTTCTTGAGCGTGCGTGGAAGCATAGCATCTTCTTCTAGAATGTAATAAGTACCAAGCCTAGTTTCATAAGCTTCAGTTCTTCAAAGCATAGGATCAAAATTTTGGTGTTTTTGCCCATTCATCAAGCACTAGGTCAGGAATGAGGGTGGAAGAGATTGCTCTTCAGGAACTAAAGCTTGTTCTTCTTGGATTAAACAGTTGGCTTGGAGAGGGGATGGGACATATGACTCTACATGATAGGAAAATATAGGCTCATCTTGTATGGTAAACCGAGTACCATACCTTGTCTTGAGTAACATATGAGACCAATCAGAAGACAAGTAACCACCCACTTTAGCAAGTAAATTCTCTTGATAAACATAGGGAAAACAAAGGAGGTAGGTCAATGATTGACACATCTTGAGTAATAGTTAGGCTTGGACATGCATGGAGGGTTAACTCAAGATCCTTGATGACTCCTAAGGTGGTGACAATTGATCCATCAAGTTGCAGGACTCCTTTAGACAAAGGGCTATATTTAAGACCTAAGACATTGGCTATTTTCTTAGGCATAACAAAAAAGTACTAGCACTGAGTCAATCATGCAATTATGCACTAGGTGTTTGTCTATAATCAAGGACATATAGTAAGGGTGGGGTTTTAACAACTTTACTTACTTGTTTCTCCTCTTCTTGGTAGATTTTGATAGAAGCATGTGGCTTCTGCATAGCTAGATCAAGCACGTGGGAGTTGCGCCAGAGCTTCATGCAACAAATCCCCTTTGAGATGGAATGGTTAGGGCATCCCACATTGTGACATTTATGTTTGTTCTCTTCATCTGGTCAATAATGTTAAATGGAAGGCCCCCATCTTGTGCATTTGGGGAACAACATCCCTTCTTGAATGTTCGACGCGGAAGCCTGAATTTTAGCTAGAGAGAGGCTTGACCTACCAAAGGAGGGGCGCGTGCTGCTTCAGAAGGAGCTTTACGCGGGGCCTCTGCATAGGGATTTGAGCACCTTTACTGCAAGATGCCTTGTCTACTTCTTTCTTCTTCGAGAATCTTCTTGCATTGCTGGGATTGTGACTTGCACACCTGATCTAACATTATTTTCTTGTATCTTGTGTTGTCCGCAACTTGGGTGTGCGGTCTATTTGTATCTTCTGTAGCTTGATTGATTGCATAGAAGTCCTCTCACGTGTTAAAGAACATCAAATTTGTCTCTAGAGGAGCTTCTGGTCTTTCTAGGTTATCTGCTTCAGGGGCACTTGTTGAAGGCTTCAAGCTGAAGCATTATGGATCATGAAGGCTTAGTGCACGTGCAACATTGGCACAATGATATTGACTATGAGGCATGTTGCAAGGAAGCACCATTCTGACTCTTATGCCAAATTGTTCTGAATTAGAACAAGCACCCAACTCGCACTAGGTGTTGGAAGAGAAGGCATAGGAGGAACAACTTGCAAGGGAAGATGTGCATTAGGATGCCATCTATCATTTTTGTTGGTTGGGCACGTATCTTTGATTTCCATATTGATTCACCAAGGCTGATTGTTTTGGCCATGCGCCTGATTGGAATTGCCTCTATAGGCTTGTGCTTGTTGCTTTTCTAATGATATGACCTTGTTTGATAAATTTTTATAATCAAGGCCTTTAATTCTTCATCTTCCTTTTTTTGCGATGGAGAGTAGGATGTTGAGGCAACCTGGTTGTGCGCTTTTCTCAGGAACAAGAATAGGGGCCACAGAAGGTTGGGGCGCTTGTGAACATTTATGGGAACAAGGGCATAGGTGGTCTAGGAGCCAACTTTCCCACTTGAATAAGACTATTTTCTACCCTTACTGCAATACTATAAGTAGTTGGTAAAGTCCTACCTCCCATAGATTGGATCATAACTAAAATATCATTGTTGAGCGCCTTTCAGATAATACAGGAAAGCATGTTGGGTTGTAGGTCTTACCACAAGAGGGATTATGTCCCAAGTCTTTTGAAATCTGATGTTGAAATCAGTCATCTGCTCATTGGGTGCCCTCCTTGTTGTTGTCAGTTGCTCCACCAAAGATAGGTGATCTGACTTATCTTCAAAGTAATTACAAAGAGTTGTTCCCATCTCATCCCAGGTGGTGATAGATCCAAGTCTTAAGCCTCGGTACCATTGAAGTGCTTTACCTTTGAAAGAGGTTGTAAGTAACCTGACTACTACATCATCATGTGTGATTAGATAGAGTGAACACACATTTGCTATATCCTAGATATGCTCTTGAGGGGTGACTTGATTCTCACCAATAAAGTAGGAATACTCTTGAGCGCGCCATTTGGCATATCATGTTGCACAACTAGGAGCAAGGGACTCCCTCTAGAAAAGTTTTTACAAAGTTTCTTAATGGAGGAGGTTGTTGATGCACCATTGCAGGGGGGTGTAGGTTGTCTGTTTTGAGGAGGATTTGAGTGGGTGTGGTGCATTAGAGATAGAGATGTGTGCGTGGGCTTTCTAGAATGAACTCTTCTTAGGGATAGCTAGAGGTACTCAAAATAATCTTCAGTTGCTACACTTCTTCTTGTGTGCACTCTTCTCATGAAAGGCACTCAGGACTACTAAAACAGAGATCTTAAAATATTGGGAGTCACTCAGATGTGTTGAAATGAGCCTCCAAAGGCTGAAACACTAAGTCCACACACACCAAAACTTAGAGATGTGAAATTTGAGCTTTCAATCTTTGGTCCCACTGTGGGCGTGCAAAACTATTGGTTGCTCAAACATGCACCCACGTCTCGAATCTCGAAGGGCCGAGGTGTTTGAGACCACAATGGAACCATCCCCAAGTTGTGGGACCTTTGCTTGGGACGGATCTCCGGAGAAGGCCAATTCCTCTATCTATTTCTATTGCTACTACTGCTACTCCTAGTGCTGGAAGGGAAAACTAATCTAATGATGCCAAGGGACCAGGATAGAAGGATAACATAAAAGGAAACTACACTAAAAGGTGATAGCACTAGAAAAGAGGGATGAACACTATCTGTTTTGAGTGAGAATGAAGGGATGTGCATGAAAGGAGGCTAGGCATGAGTAAGCACAATGAAACACATATTCACCAGATCATTCTCATGGAACACAACTAAATATGGAGCTGCAAGGGACCTAAAATAGCACAACCAACACACAACATAAAAGAAAAGGCAAGAAGAAGGAATGCAAACACGTTAGGACAAAGAATAGTCATAAAATGATGCTTCTATTACTTCCAGAAATGCACAAAGAGTATTATAATGATGAAGGAGGCTGATATCCACATGCAAGAGCCAAACATAGAGGTCTGCAACTCAAAATACATAAAATATGAAGTCCTTAGCAAAATGCGTAAGGATCTAGAGTGTCCAACATAACAAATGATCCTTGCTCTTACATTTATAGATGAATCCATGGAGGAAGAAGGGAGAAGGAGGAAAATTCCAAATTTGAAATACAACCACCAACAAGAAGCATTTAATGCCTACAAATCCACCTGGAGATCTGTGAAATATGCTTCCCATGCCTGTTTGATGTGTTGAAGGAAAAGGAGGCGGATTATACCAAATCGGTGGTTGGAGAAATCATATCTGCTCATCAATGTTCAAAAAGACGTTTTCCCATTTCTCACCTACCAAATCTGCCAAAATTTGAATTTGAATTTCTGGCACTATAGCTGATGTCAGTAGCTCTCTGACAAGTCCAAGCGTGCACCGATCTAAGCTTTGTAGCAAAAAATATACTGTCGAGAAAATGTCGAGTCGTCGACACATGCAAAAACATGTGGTGCATGCGGATTGGCTAAAATGATGGCCAATTGTGTGAATACTTGTCATTTCTACCACATGTCACTCATTGATTTGTTGCAAGGATTCGGTGCTCTGTTTTGCACGCTTTGACTTGGTTGCGTGTGACACACTTAAGCATGTCAAAAGATGATCTGGCATAGAGGGGCGCAAGGAAAGGGCGCATGGAGAAAAGCAGAGGAAGGCGAGAAGGAGGCGCACGCAATGCGCATGGGGAAATGAGGAAAACGGTGAGCAGAGAACACATGGTCAAGGCACAACTATTACAAAGTAATGGGCACGGCGTGTAAGGGGCCAAGGACTTAGCTGATAGAAGCAAGTGTGGGGCACACGGGAAGGGAGAGCGATTAGGAAGAAGGTGAATGCGCGAAAGGTGGGCGCGATGGAGGAGTGGAAGGAGGGAAAGGAAAGGGGTGTGGGGAAACTATGACCAAGGGAATGTGTCAAGTGATCTTGGGTGCGCGCAACATTTCAATAAATACTTTAGAGTTAGGCGTATATGTGAGTTATCCAAATTTCTAGGAAAGATACTTAGATAACAAGGAAGAATAAGCGAAACTAATAGGAATGTTACATTCATTTCCCATAAGATGCCTTTGAATATTATCATCAACACAAGGAGTACGATAAAGAGTGATAATTTCAGCCTTAGTAGCTTCATCATAAATAGGGTTAACACTCTCATGATGCATAGCTTTCCTAGGAGAAGAAGATCTACTTTTCGCCATTAGGGTTTAACAGATCTAAGGGAAAGGAGTTCTAAAATACGGGTTCACCAAAATTATTCAATAAAATTTGAACTATTTTATTATAATATGATTTTAGAAACTGCTATAATGATATACAATAAGATACAAGTGCTAAGAAATTTTATAGATGTAACTATGAAAACAAATGAGAGAGGTAGGGCACTTATCTTGATTTCGCTTATCCCGAAGTGTATTCGAACTTGAAGTACTTGATGAAAATGTTATGTAGAATGCTTTGGAACTACTCAATATGAATTCTAGAAGCTACAAAGTGGCACGTACATGAGGGCCTCGGCAAGGGCAAGGAAGCTTGAGACCTCTCCTAGGCATTGGAGTTTGTAGAAAATATCGAAACTTGATTTCTTCGAGATCACTAGGTTTTACACTTATTCGTTGATGATCACATGTATGTTGTACTTGGATTGCGAGGTACCGAGTAAATCTATAATAAAATAATCTTTTGAAAAACCCTTAAACCACATCAAATCCTAAAAGAAAGATGCAAAATGAGAGGTTGGATTGTCCTCAATTTGTCAACAAAATGAACTTATGACCAAAGCGTTGCACTACATCTCGGACTCCAATGAAGTTTATGTGCTTTTATGTCCAATAGTGCTCCTAGGTTTCCCTCACGAAGGTGATGCCAAGATAAAGGGAGGTAGCTAGATAGAATGCAAATGTATGGATGGAAAAATGAACTTCCCCTTCCTATGTAGTGTGTATGTAGAGTAATAAGCCCAAGATGTAGTCCCTTTGATATGTAGATAGATATCCCTTGATAATAATTTCCTACCATTATAATGGTATGTATGTTGTGTTTATATAGGGATCTCTTTCTTGAATTTCAACACTAATGACCCGACATGTTGACTATGACCTTGGGATAAGAGTAAGAAAACTGAAAAGGATGACTACAAATGTCAAAAATGTGATCAAGAACAAAGAGGACATGGGCGCCCAAGATGGACAGGAGCGCTTGGGCGCTAGTGTCCAGCCCAGGAGGTGGTATCCAAAGACAACGATAAAAATGTGTGAAGACTGACAGACAAGGATCCATGTGACCTAACCAAAAATGGGTGCAAAAAGTGATATATGTGAGAGATAAAACAATAGAAACAAATAAAACAAGAAGACAAACTAGGTAGTGTGTCACCAATGAATACTTTTCTTACGCAAGATCCATATATAAAACAACATACTTGGCAAGTATAGTAAAATAGTATTATGTGCGTGATTTTGTGTCTACACATCCCTAATCACCTTTTATAAATCCTAAATTACCATTTAATTCATTTATCCTACCTAAATTCTCAATTTTATCCTTTCTAGGCCCTCGCTTAATGATTTTACCTCTGAATGGATTTTATTAATATTTTTTACCCTCCACCTACCCATGTATTCATTCTATGCAACCCTAACTCGTCCTCACCCTTAGCCTTCAAAATCCTAATCTCGGCTCGTAAGGGCTCGTTGTCTCAAGCTGGTCACCCTTCCACCACCCAAATGGACCGGTCCCCACATGATTAGAGGTGACCCATCCAGGTTGTCGTCGACCCTATAAAGTTGTCCATACCCCTCCTTTTCCCAAGACGCAATTTTGGAGATTTCGGGATTTCTTGTGATCTTTCCTTCATTTGTTTCTCTTTTGCAATTGCTATAATCGTCTTAGACCTCTCTAGGAGATCTTGTGTCCATCTTTTAGAGATTTTGAGATCTCTTTCTCTCTTGCATGCTTAGACCTGCCATTACTATTTTATCATCATATTCTTCATCAATTCTTGTGCGAGTTCATTCATCATCCAAGATCCCCTTTCTACGCCTTCTCGGGTCCTCATTTTCCATTTATAGATATTCATTCTTTCCCATCCTTTCCCATCAAACCTAGATGACTAATCTAGTCCCCATTTGTCATCGACCTTGTCCAGTCGCCATCAACCCAACTCCCATTTTGTTAGCTTCTTTGTCACTTAAATCCTCATTCATCCCCTTTCGATCTTACAATCACTTAGACCTTCACTTCTTATCGTTCTTCCCTTTATGTCACTTCAAGTTTGTTTTGTTAGCTCCGGTCACCATGGACTTAGCTAGGTCGTCATCAACCACATCGGTCCTCATTACATTTACCTTTAGAATCCATAATTTTCTTATATCCTTTCTCTCAAATCATGTTCCATATATCTTGCAAGTTCCTTTTTTCATCCCAACTTATCATCACTCAGATCTTCCTCAAAGGCCTTTAGATATGTATTTTTGTCATTATTCTAGGTGATCTACTCCATTCACCATCTTGGGCCATGCAATATTAGGTCACCATCGACTGTATGGGTTTGATTTGATTTTGTTTAGATCAAGTTTGCATTTAACGCTTTTACTACATTTCATTTTATGTCATATCCTAGATTCTACTACATCCAATTATAAATAATTTATCTTATCTTACCTAAAAATTGGAGTTGACATCATCCTAGAATCACTTCTTTGGACTAATATTGTCATACTGCAACCCACCCATCTATCTACTAATCCATTTTATGTTGAGTTCTCTTGATTTTTAGGTCATTTAGCTTGTTGCGGGAAGGATTTTTCATTTTGTGCTTGTACTCATCGTCATCCCATCTAAGAGGTACCATAAACCCTCTCATACTTGGTGTTACTTATTTTCTTTATTACTAGTTCACTACTACGAGCGGGAACGAGGACATTTGGTCAACACTTCCATTTTTTCTCCTATGACACATTACCCCATTTTAGCATCCACCTCGGTCGACACAATCACTTGTGGGTGATTATGTTAGTGTCAATATTTTACCTATATTCAACGCTATCTCATGTACGTGACCCAAAATGCAAGTCATAGCATTTCGGAGCAGCGTAATAAGTGCCCCAATGATGATACAGGTCTCTTCGCAAGGTGTTCGGGATCCAGAAAAGCTCTCCGAATATGCGTTAACATCCCGCATATCCCGCTTAGCCCCTGCGTGCTTTGTTTTCCCCTTTTCCCCTCTTTTCTTGCCCCTTTTCTCTTTAGTTTGAAACCGCCGAAAATTTACCGACCATGGCGGCGGTCCTATGAACTACCGCCAGTCAGCTGAAAGTGCGGTCTGTAACCGTGCCACAGGACAATGCGGTCCCTACGCATTTTCCAGAACGTTCTTTTGATGCGACTCGCATGAAATATCAACGTTTCACTAGCTTTCCTTGCCGACTTAAGCTTGCATTTATGTTTTTGGTCCCCTGGAATAGTGTTTTTCCTTTGTTTATTGTTTAGGAGTTCAGTTTGGTTTTGATCTTTGGGTGATTGAATTCCTATAAATGCATGGCTTGTGCTCAAACAAAAGGACTAATCTTTTGCTCTCATCTCTTCATTTTTCAAATAGTTCGACCTTATTTATCTTGTTTAGAAGCCATAGTTTCAATTCACTTGCATGTTTAGTTAGTATTGCTCAGCTGTTGGTAAGCCACATACCCATCTTGTGCAGGTAGTGCTGTTATTTCACCCAATCCGGTCTGAAGTTTGTCTCTGAATTTCTCTTTGCATTAGATTTAGCTATTATTTTGCTTAGAGTACTTGTTTTAGTTCATTTGCATGCTCATTTAGCATTGTCCAGCTGTTGGTAAGCCACATATCCAGCTTGTGCAAACAGTGTTGTTGTTTTATCCAATCCATTGGAATAGAATAGCTTAGGAAGCCATTAAAGTTGCAGGTTTTGCTCTTCAAACAGGATAGTTTCAGGTTCTGGTCGCTTCATGTTGCATGACTCGCAGTAAAATCCCGCTAGGAATCGCATAAGCCAAGCTCTGTACTCTTGCGCTTTCCCTCTCCTACTCGCATTTCGATTTTGCGTACGAGTTGTCCTTGTCCCAATATCTACTCCTGTTGATAGATGCATAAAGCATTACACGCTTTTACGGATCTACGTGAGCACAAAGAATGAAGAGATCATCTTGAGGGAAGAGATCACACACACCAACGGATTCGCCACTGTTCTGCGGAATCCAGGTTTCAACTTTCAAAGTTCTAGTTAGAATCATATCAAATAGAGTAGTTAATCGCTTTATTTCAGTAAATTCTATTCTTGATATTGCCAGGGAAGCTGTGGGGATTGATAGTTTCTGAGAAACTATGATTCACTCCTCACTTCTAAGGTAGGATCGAGAATCTTGCAAATAAATTAGTTATTTCATTGTTTAGAATAGATATACAAATTACACAGACAAATAGCTACACTCGGCTATTTTGTTTGTTTTAAATTATTAGTTTAGTTGTCAATTCTAAATATTTTAAATAGCTTGCTTTCATTAAATTCTTAAAAGGTTTCTTAGAAGAATAGAAGTTATTTATGTTTTAGATTTATTCCACGTAGTTAGAGTTTGCTTAGTTACAGTTAGATTTACATTTCGTATGACAATCACGGGACCTCAGGAGCCCGGGGAATATATATTTGAGCCAATCGTGCCTCAACCAAACCTCGTCACAGCAATAGTTGACATAGACCAAAATCTCATAATACAAGTATTCCGAACAACAATGAGGATTTACAATTGATCGGCTCTCGGTTGAGAGGGTTAAACATAGAGAAACGACCAAGCACACACGTTTTGGTCAAACCAACCAAATTACAGATTGCCCTAGGTAAACATTCACATGGTGTAGAAGGGTTCGAAGAGAACAAACCTTTGGTTGTGATCCTTTGGTCCCCATGGCCCGTAACTAGTGCGGGGAGACACCCTCACCAGACATAGATACCTGACCTAAGAATCCAGGTTGTTTGTAAAACGCCTGTGAGGTATGACGAGAAGATCGCACATTTTGTTGATTCTAAACATAGAAGCTGAGAAAGCGTATGATTATTGGATACTAGGGATCAGGACTTGACTCCACGCATGACCATAGCTGGCCCACAACAACCACGAACCTATGGTTGTGACCCACAGATCCCTGCAGCCAACGAATCCATAAGAGAATTAGACATAGACATGGGGCCTACGCACACTAGTATTTGATCTACTCCACTTCCACCTATTATCATCGAACAATTGTCCTTACTAGATATAGCTAAAATTAAGCTGAGCTGAGAATTTGGACTAGCCCAGAGAATCATCCATAGAATCAATTGTTTCCACCATCCACCATATGACCTTATCAATACGGAGACATACGAAACTAGGTGAAGGTCATTTCCACGTATTCACAACCCATAGATCAAATCACGCCAAAGCTCGATATTGATTGGAGCCTCGTAAAGTGGTCATCCTTGCGATCGATCTATCAGTTGATCCAAGTTAGAAGGGCCTTCTTTGCCTTAGATTCGCAAATTCCATTAGTGCGTGTTGAAGACATTAGACTGCCTAACTAGTTTGTACGCATCCCACGCATATTCTACCCCCATGGCTGTCTCGGCATGACCTCGAGAGGTGGAGTGCGCGGAAGAGTCACTTGTAGATTCCCACGCTCGCTTTGTCGCTCCGGCGCATGACTATCTTTTGCGAGTGATTGCATCCTATATATACATTTACCACCCTAGCATTTCAAATAATGACATCATCGAAAGATCACATCATACACAAAACAATCAAAAGAACAAAAGATAGTGAAGATAGATTTATTGCCATTTTCTTTTTCTTTTGCACAAAGTTTACATTTTCTCGCCAATATTTTATTTCATATTTCATGAATTGCTTTGATTAGATGGAAAATTTACTTCTTGACTGGATTGCTTGTACTACGAGTCATCCACAAAGTGAGCTTAGGACAGGACAAGCTCCCCTACTCGACTTGATAGAGATTCTTTCTTTGGTGTCTTTGCTTCTTAAGAAAGATAGATGCATCGGCCAAACAAGCCTACAAGTACATGTGATTGCACAAACCTCTCTTTAAATTTTTGCATAGATTAGTTCATTTTGTTGTCTACATGATCCTACGTTATTTAATGTTACTTGCATGTTGATGTTAGATAGCATAGTATTTTTATATCAGATCCTCAACTCCCATTTCTTCATCATTTTTTTATCTTATACCATCTATTCACCATTGTCTCGGGAGGGTACCTTCTACTATCTTGAATGTGGGCCTCGAAAACCGAGATTGACCTAGTGTAGGAATCATTACCCTTTGGATATGCGATCATAGCACTCACGCAACCCCTTTTGAGTCTATCCATCTATATTGACCAGTTAAAGTGTGTCTTCTACTTGTTGCCTCAAATACCCTAGTTGAACAGATGAGTAAGACTACACAATTGATTGAGACACATTTTACCGATCACATAGACATCATCTTTACTATCATCTCTTGAGTACAACCACTCTCAAATTTTTTATCTCCATAGATTTCTCATTTGGTTGTTTTCCTTAATGAAATATAATAAATTTGTGGCCAACCGCAAAGAAGCACAAGCACAACTTTGTTTTTAAAAGAAATAGTGTAAATGGTACATAGAAAAATAACACTAGCCACATGCCTTACATATGTAACCCTTAATTTTTCTATACAAATTCTTACTTCATTACTATTTTATAAATTCCATACCTATATCTTTATAAATCTATTTTCCATATGTTAGCTTTATAATGTAATCAATAAATTGTTTTATATGTAACTTATGAGCCCTTCATAACTTGTTATCGTGCATGCACAAACTTTTGAGGGGCAACAAAATACACATGTACAAAAGAAAAATTTATGTTTTCTATAAAATAGCCACTCACCTTGTAAATGACACCACCTTCTTAGACCAATTAGTATCGAATGAGTTGATACATGGTTAAAAACAAAGACGACCTCTTTACTTTCCAAGTTACCCATAAGAAAATGCAAACACACAACAATTGGGCGAAGATACTCAATAAATATTCCATGCCAAAAGCAATTAATGCAATTTGAGTTGTGGAAGTATGAATTGAATTGGAAAACAGAATGCAAATCATGCTTTTAAAAAAATAGGTTGAAACAAGAATGAGGAAGTTATTGCTAAACCTTGGCATTGGAAGAGAATACAAGAATTTAAATAGATTTGGAATTAGAAGCATTTGGAAAATGCCTCCTATGTTGGTGTGAAGAGCATTGCAGAAGCAATGTTGAAAGTGAATGTTTTTAATGATGTGTAACTATTGAACATTAGCTTGAATAATTACAAAATAAAGCTTATTGTTGTCTGTATTAAACTATGATGATAGAAAATGATGAGAAGTAACAATTTATGCTATTACAAATTGGATTTTCAAAAATGTTGCGGTGTAGGAAGTGGAGCTCCAGTTTTAGATCTGCAAAAGAAATATGGAGTAGTATTACAAATTGTTTTTCATTTGTATTTCAAATGAAATATCTGAAACATATGTGTGGATGGGGAAAGTGATTTACCTTAAAATGATGGTGTTGATAGTGTATGGCTTGAAGATGCGTAGCTACTTTCCTGTGACTGAAATTGGGATGGAATGCATAGGAAATGAAAGTGAGTATTAGTATGAGTAGAGCATATAGTTTTCGCAATATTGCTGAGAATTGAAAAGTAGGTGAAGGCAACATACTTTCGTCTGGAGTAGTTGTCATTTGTCTGATGATATTATTTTTGTCTATTGTAAAGATGCCATGCAATGTAAAGTGTGATAGTTGTTCTATAACAACTTCTTTGTCTTCTATGTATTGCGGTATGTTGTAGTAGTAAGAGAAGGTATCAATTCAGTTAGAAGCTTGTTTTTAGCTATGCATTGGATGGATGTTTTGTCTATGCTTTTAATGGTGCATAGAAGATGGTGGTAATATGCATATGGGCATTCCTGTTCATAGTTACTGCAATATGCTATGTCTGCATGCAATGGTGGTAGACGGTCAATAGTCAAGTTGCATTTTTTACAAATTGGTTCAAATGGACTAGAATAGGCCTTTGCGATGGTCAATGTTCCTTCAACCTATGCAACAACAAAAAAATTTTGGTGTAAGGTTTTTTTGGAATTAATACACTTCTAATTTCAGTATACGTATACATTGACATACATATGTATATAACTACTGCATATGGATTTTTAATTTGGGTTTTCATGCAAAATTTATTTGGGTGGAGTTGGAAACTTGCTAGGATACAAAGAATTTAAATTTTATTTTCATTGTATATGTATACGCACGTACTGCAGGTTATTAAGCTTTGATTTGGGTTTTATTGCACATGGTTATGGTTTCCATCTTTTTGGTTTCTTTATTCCATAGTCAACTAACTGTTTGAAATTACATCTATCAATTGAGAAAATGTGGAAATGGATTCTTAAGATCAAATTTAATTAAAACTCCTCAGGCTATCATAGAAGACCATTGCTGAGGAGGTAGAGCGGTGAATTCAAAATGATTTTCAGTCATTTTTAAAGGTAACTAGTTGACCAATGCAACAGACTTGACATTCGTAATAGGAAAAGGATGGTGGGTAATCAGTTAGGAAGGCTGTTCATAAAAATGGCCAGACAATTAAGTTGCCGCAATAACTCCAACATTAGCCCTTGTACATGTTAGAGGCTTTAGCAAAGCATAGAAACATATGCAATGCAAGAGTTTGTGGGAACAAAGAATTGACTAAACCTCTACATACTACAATGTAGGCATGTGAAGACTATTAATGACAAGTCCATTCAATATTCACGCAAGCTTGAAGATTTATCGACTGCACATACTTTCAGGCATTTACTATTTTCAAAGACTTGAGAATATCTATTTCCTACTTCCCACCGTAGAATTAATTTATTTTGCTTAGCCATGAAGAGTAGAATTAATTTATATTTATGCTTAGCAAAATTGTCATTAAGGATTAAGTGATTTATTATAAAAACTCTACAATAAAGAGAGTTACTTATGTGGGTGTTGTGATTGGAGACTTTGTAAGGTAACGTGACAAAATGTACCAACCGAAGACTATTAATAACAAGTCCATTCAATTTCCCAAGCTTAAACTCTTTTAATTGATTTTTTAAGAAAATATCTTAATTTTTTGAGCATAGTTAAAATTAATTATATTTAAAATGATTAAGAAAATTTGTTTAAAAAATACAATAAAGAGATGCAATGTGGGTCAGATTGTTTGGAAGGTAACATGACAAAATATACCAAGAAATGGATTGGATTTGAAGTACAAAAGAGATAGAGTGGATTTCTTTAAAAAACAAGGATGAAATGTGTTGTAGCAAAGCTGAGAAATCCGTAGATAAACACAAATTCAAGTGTTTTGATCACAATGAAGGTGTAATCCAAAGACAAACAAGAATCAAAACTACAAAGACATACACGAAGAGACATACTAATCGTACACTATTTGGTGTAATCCAAACTACAAACAAGAATGAGTAAGCAACAAACTACACTTGTGGTGATGAGGATATTTTTGAGTTGGTGCTAATCGTAACAAAAATTCAAAAACCACAGAGCTATCAAGACAAATCCTAATGAACAAACACAGTTGGTTATTATTTTGACCAAAATAACATAATTCTAGGAAAGTATCAACCCAATCATTGGGCAAAAACTGATGGAACAAAACATATATATAGCAACTGTTAAGGAATGGTGCAAGAGGATGGTCAATGTTACCAACAACCTGGGAATTGTTCAATTGTAAGAGTTCTGAAGACAACTGAATGGCATATTCCAAACTAGAGGAGAAAAGACTTAATCTTCATCTACAACAATTGTGCAAACTCAAAATGTGTGGAGCATAATAGTAAAAGAATTTGTTGGAGTAAGCATACTAGTAGGAGGATGCATAAAACAACTTTTAGGAGCAGTAGTTTGAAAATGAGAACTGAACAAGTTCAAGAAGATTAGGTATATAGAGCAAGGCTAAAAACAAGTTCATTTCCAACCAAGGATGGTTTATATCCAACTGGCAGATTAGAAGATGGGTGAGGGGTGGCATGAAAATAGTAACCAATCAAATGCAGTTGAGTGCAAAAATGTGACGAAAATGTGCATGTGTAGGCATGAATGAGTATACTATTGATTGTAACTTGAAGTAAAATTACATTAGCAGTAGCAAGTGAGGTAAGTAACTGGGACAGGTAATTGAAAACAGACTTATAGTAAATTGCTTGTAAGTTTTGCAAGTGTTAAAGCATTTGAAAAGTATAAGGCTGATTTAAGAATGGCTTTGCTATCAGTACCTTCATTGTTGTATCTGAAGTAGTTGTAGGTGTTCTAGAGATCTTTTTGCTTTTACAGTGGTCACAAAGGTGGATTGGGTGCTCCGCAAGCTCTTGTCTATGCTTTCGCTCCGCTTTTGCCAGTTTTTGAAAAGGTATATTGCTGGTTCTTTCCTTCGGATTTTATTTTCAATCATATGGAATTCTGCTGCAAGTGTCTGGAAAATATATACCTGCCATCCATTAAGTGAAATAACAATTGATTTATTTTGTAATGAGAATGGTATTAAATAATTGTTATAGAGAGTGTGAGGCTTACCCGAGCTTTGTCATTGGGTGAGTTACCATCTGTAATGTCAATGATGAATTGGTTTCCTATTTTTTGGCATGATGTACAAATGGCAGCTATGGTTGCAGTTGCATAATGGTCAGTAGTGGACAGTAGCTGATGGATGCTTGAATTTGGGATAAACATATGCTGAGGGCAAATAGAATCAATAGATTCTATGGTTGTGGTTTCAGTGATTAGCAATATGAAGTCACAGTCACAGTGGTCATAGTCACTTTTTGGAGCTATGGTAAAGTTTGTTATGCGGATGGATTTTTGCAGGATTATTCTATGTTCATGGGTTTTAATGAAAGGTGCCATAATGTTGACGGTTATTATTGTCATCTCGCCTTTTTGTCCTGTGAGGTCCACTCGCAGCAAGTTCTTTTCCTCGTTGTTTGTCGAGGACTATTTTTTATATGCAGCCATGATGTCACCCTCAAAAATTTCTCCGAATTTGTAGTTATTTATATCGTCAATAGATATTAGTGTTGGGATTTCATTCCTTGGCCTGCACATTATTAGAGGAAGGAAATCAATTAGAGTGGATAGCAAAAATGTCAATAGAGAATGAAATTTGTAAACAACATACCTCTTTGGTGGTTGTTGTGATGGGAGATCAGCCTGGGCAGTTGAAGTTGCATCTGACATGGTGTCTGCAATTACAAAAGTTTCATAATAAGTAGTAGCTATGAAAAATAGGCTATGGTTTCAGTTGTATACATAGTACAAGTGCAAGTAACAAATACCTTTTTCAATGCATTTTGACGTGTATTTTGTATTTGCAATTGCTTTTGTAGTATGTATTTTGCTTTGTTACAAACTGGGAATGAAATTAAAAGTGCGTTATGGTCGGTCCAATATGCATGGCTAATTTCAATGGTGATTTTTGTAATATTCATATTCATCCAACATTGGTCTATTTGTGTGTTGTTATCGGTTGTTGCAATGGTTGGTACAAGGAAGAGGTTTTGTTGCTGCATTTCATTGCAAAGTTGGGCTTGTTTGGTTTTGGCCTTTGACATGTCAATGTTGAAGTCACCAACTATTATGAGTTGCATATCCATTGGTAAAGTAGAGGTGATGACTTCTAAGAATCTTGTAATGTTTATTAGTGGGCTTAATGGCTTCAAATATATGTTTGTTATTCGTATATGCGTATTCAAATAACAAATATCAATTGTAGTACTTTCAATGTGGGGTGTACTAAATGTTTTAATGTTGTGTCCATTGAGTTTTTTATTGCAGCACGTAAGAAGCCCATGGATATTCATGGTAGGAACAATGTCGAATATTTGCAAGAGAGTTGTATCGGTTGGCATTTTGGCGGTTTGTGTTTCTTGTAAACATACTATGTTTGATTGCATTATTGCAAAATCATGTTATGTGTTGAATGTGTAGTGCTAAACTTCTGGTATTGAGTGAGAAAATGCGCAAGTGTTTGGGGCTTGCTTGTGTGAAATTGTATAATGGTGCCCATTTTGAAGAATGTACAAGCCTATGCATTTCAGCTTCTACGTCAGTGGATAATACGAAGTTGGTTTGTTGTAGTTTATGTATAAGATACAATGATTCAATATTTTTACATGCGAAAGTGCTATGTATACAAGGCCATGGAAATTTACTTTGTGAGGGTCAAAAGCTAGTGCATTCATTGTCAGGCCTTGGGCTCTATGTATGGTTCTGGCACATGCTATTTGTATGGGGAATTGATGGCGGGTAATAGTTTGTTTGCTAATTCGTATTTGTTTTACAATTCTTGTTATAGGAGTCAGTGTTTACTGATTTTTCCTGTGTACATGGTTTTCATTTTGGTACGTTCGCATTTACCAATGTCAATATTGCTAAATTCTATCCAAATTAAACTTGGTGTTCCAGTTGTAAAAGCTTTGAATATTCCATCTGCGCCATTCACTAAGCCATCATTTATGTTGTAGTTTCCACCAATCAATTCTATTCGAATGTCTTGTTTTAGCATTATAGTTTTTGGTAGCACTGGTTTTTTGGTAGTTACTAAGTCATTGTCAATGAGGTTAGCTTCTATGTAGTCAATTGCATTTAGTGTGCACATTTCTCCTGGTAGAAGCATAAGCATGTTCTTGTTGTGGTGGTCAACATCGATGTTTTTGTGGAATAAGTATGGGAAACTTGGATCTAGTGGCGGGGGTCTATAGTAGTGGTAGTTTAAGTATTGAATATCTGCATTTGTTTGTGTGCAAGTCCTAATACGGTTAAGGATTGATATGAACATGCAATTTTGTTGCCGCATTACATGGTCCAATTGAAAGCATTTGACATAGTCTTGCCAAAATGTATATTGTATTGTTTCATTGTGCATGATTGGTTTTTTGAATAACCATGAATCTAGAATCGGTTGGGCTTGGTATAAGTCCCCATAGAAAATAGTGTTTACATTTCCAAAGGGTTTGGTTGGCTTATGCATAAATTCATGTAGATGTTTGTCTATGTTAAATAACATGTGGCTTCCAATTAATGATACTTCATCAATTAGTAGTATTTGTAACTCACTATAGCGTTTGCTCATTGTATCTAGAGTATTTGCATTTAATGGCAACATCTTTGACATTCGATAAGGTAACTAGAAAATAGAATGAGCAAGTTGCACCATTGACATTGTATGTTGCTTTTCTAGTGTATGCTACGATAATGCCTTTCACTTTTAGAGGGTCACTATTTAATTGCCTATTGTAAAACCGATAGATTGCTTGGTATATTACTTTTGTAGTGTACGTTTTTCCTGTGCCTGTGCCTCCTGTTAAGAATAAATGGAATGGATCATTTGGAGCTAACAAATTTTTTATGCTAATATCCTTTACTATAATTTGTTGTTCTTCATTTAATTGTTGTTGCAGAGCAAAGTACTCTTCAGTATCTATTAAGAAAGGAATTTTGCTTATGTTGAATATGTTGTTTGGTTGGTTATGAACTATTATTTTTTTGTGGCATATTGAAGGTCATTTCAATGTCATATTGCTCAAAGTGCTTAGGCCCATTAGGTTCATTTACATTTTCATAGTCGAATGTCAAGTTGGGTTCATTTTCAATGTTGTAAGCAAGCATTGTCTATGTTTCCCCATTGAGAATCTGCTTTTGCAATGAATTGGTTTTCATTTTCATCTACCAATGTTTGATAGGCAGTAAATGTTGAGCACCATGTGTCGAAATTATTTTTCAATGATTCTTCTGGTTCACGAAATGGCATAAACAACATCAATTTTTCTCTGTAATAGTTTTCTGCATCGACATGTTTATTGTATCTTACATAACGTATGATTTTGGATTTTTATGATGTTTCATATTTTTTGTTGTTTTTTGTATAGTACGCAACAAATTCTGCTAGGCAAATGTTTTCTAATGATATAGGCCTTGCATTGTATTTGTCACTAATTGAAGCACATAAAACATTTTCAGAATTGTCATGTTCTTTAGCAATCAACTTAGGAGGTTTTAAAATGAATGTCCTATTCGTAATTGGAGATGTGTTTATGAAAATAGTTTTCCTAGATCCATAATGCAATGGCAGTGAAAGCACAATGTGCACTGCTTGACATGTGGACATTTGTTGGTAGTTAAGTAAACTACTTCCTAGACGGCGTATGAATTGCATTTCACTTTCATTATTTTGTGTTGCTTCTTCATAATTTTGTGAAAAGTAGTTGTTAATTTCGGTCTAATTTAGTCATGTATGATGTACAGTAAGTTGCAGCTGAATAAGCATCTAAAATGAACTGTGCATCTGTATTTGCATACCATATGCTTGGTACTTTACTGGAAAATGCATTTGTCCACATATCATGTGGATGCCTCTTTAAGATTATGGTAGGATGAGTGAGAAGAGATTGTAATAGTGTAAGATATGTTTGCCTACTTAAGTTATGAGCTTCAAGAAATGTAGTAAATGTTATGCAGTGGCTATATTTTTTTGTTTGTAGGCTTTGGAAAAATTGTTTTGCTATGTTTTTAGTTATGGCATCTGTATTTTCTAAAGGTTCTAGTATTGTGGTCTTATCCATAGGTGGTAATGGGAAATTAAATCTGCAATGTGAGTTTGTGTGTTTTGTACATGTTTCCGTATGATGGTGGGTTTGCATTTTTTCCAAATTCGTGTCAAGTAGTGATGAATTTGTAGAGATATATTTGTCTATAAATGTTTGTATTTCTTCATGTGAACTTTTTCCATAAACAGGAGCATCCTTTACCCAAAGCATAAAATGCACATGCTCATTTCCATGGTTTTGGAATTTTGTTACAAAGAAGAAGTCCAAGACTTTTCCAAATAGAGTATCGTTAGTCAACATCAATTTTTAAATGCATTTATCTTATGATTAAAGTAACGGCTACAAATTACTGGGTTTTTCCTTATAATTGCATCGATGTTATCATCGTCAATGTTTTCGCTATGCCTTTTGTTTTTAGCAGATAGAGCATATAGTGCGTTGCATAGTGGTGTCCATAGGTGATCAACACTTGTTAGCGTAATAAAAAAGTTGGTGCACCTAGTTGTCTTATCATTGCAAATATGTTCTTCCTGGTCTTTGCTAAATAATCAGGTGAAGTTCGGATGGTTTTTAAACTTGTAAATCCTATTGATGATTTAAGGATGTTGGACACCCCTGATTTGCTTTTAAGATCTTTGGCATATATTTTTCCCCTTGCAATTGGCCTTTGCGTATGCATATCCATGCACAGCTTGAGACTTGTTGCAAGATAACTTTAATTGCTTTGAAGAAAAGATTGGTAGTGTGAGTTGCAAAATCATTTCTACAATGCAGTAGCTCCCATTTTGCTATTTTTGGTAATGGAATCTTTTTGTAATGTCATTGTCATGATGCATTCCATAGTATAAAGTAGGGAAACTCATTTCTTCACAAAATTTGTCCTCAAAAAGGCCTAAGGGTTTGAATCCTTCTGATGGTGCAATTGCAAGAACATTTTCCTGAAGGTCTCTTATTGAATGAGCATTTTCATAAGCATGTACAACTGATTTTGTGATGGGTTCAACCTCAATGTCATTAGGATTGTAATCTATTTCTTCCATATTTTCAATGTTGTCTACTACATTTGCAACTTGTGTTTCAAAGCTACTTTGCCAATCATTATTAACAACTACATGATTGTCAATATACAGGGGACATTTACATAGTTCCATTAATGCTGCATGACATAGTTAGGCCTAACATTTCCTATTAGATATGCACTTTTGTATTCCAACTTTCTTTTTATCTGAATTGCAATTGTTTGTTTCATTTATTTTCTTTGGCAATGCCTCTTGTGCCCGGTTGAAATCAACAGGCACATTAATAAGTGTTCCACTAAGACCAAATTGTGGTCTTTTGTATCCAAGTTGCCTTATTTGTGCAAATGGCATACGTAAAGCAACAAGTCTTTCTTCTAAAAGGCTTAATCTATGAACTGAAGTTATTTTCCCATTTCTTCTTATGTTGAAAGGAGCAAAAATTTAGGAAGCAATTGATGTTGAATGGCATTATTGCATTGCTTACATATCTTGTCCCCCAATGTAAGCTTTTTTTATTGATATGTCACTAGATATAGACAGAAAAAGCATTGATAGTATTGTTGGTAATCGTGGTTACGTCTTTTTAAAATGGAAACATTCGCAAAGAGCACAGGCATGTGTTGGCGTATATCTGCTATAGCACATGGAGGTATAGTGTAATTGTTTTATCGTTTGTTTGTTTTGTTGTTGCATTACATGTTCCTGGCCTTTCGTTTTCCTTATGTGGGCTTTTAAATGGTGTAATTTTATAGCAGCACCTGCATTTGCATTTACAATAGGAAATGGTAATGTTGTATGTTGACTACACTTGTTTGACCCATTTCCATCGCTTGTGGTCAGTTGCATTTGATTGGTCATTGCATTTTCTATTTTGTTTTCTTGTTGAGTTACTTGTTCCTTTCCTTTTGTTTTTCTTATTTGGGCTTTAAAATGGTGCAATCTTGTACTGGCGCCTACATTTGCCTTTGCAGTAGGAAATGGTAATGTTGAATGTTGCTTAAACTTGTTTGGCCCACTTTCATTGTTTCTTGTCAATTGCATTTCATTGGTCATTGTATTTTCTATTGTTCTATGCATTGTATTTTTTGTTGTTCTATGCAAATGACTTAATGGCTCATAATGAATATGCACTGTATCTATTTCATATGATATGACATTAAAGGTTCTTTTTGGTGCAGGAAAATTCATATACATGAACAATTCTTTTAGTTGTTGCTGACCATTTTTGGATTTTTGCTTGCAAAATATGGGAAAGCCATAACAAGCATAAATCACTACTTTCGATACCACTTGTTTCATATGGTAGTCCAACTAAAGAAAGATATATTTGTGGGTTGAAAACTTGATTTTTTTGTTGGTGGCCAAAGTTTGGGCTGCATAGCTCTAAGCATTTGATTGCGTATGTATCTTTTCCTAAAATTGCATTAGTCAAAGATTGTGCCATATACGGCGAAGAAGAGCTATTGCATTAAAATTTTCTATTGTCAAAAGACTAATTAGCAGTAAACATGCTCTCGCCACAGTCATTACTAAATGCATGTGTTTTTAAAAGGCCATAGCTTTCTATTTCAGGAGCAATGGCATTCCAAATAGGAGGTAGATCATTACAAGTATGTGATAACTTTGTATGGATATCTAGAATTTGTCGTGGGATTATTATGGTACAGAACAAAGGTTCATAGTGGCCACAAGTTGGGTTTCTATCGTGAAATAATATTGAATATGGTGGTGTCAATGATTCTTTGTTAAAGTGAAGGTATTTTCTTTTGTGGGTGACTGACCATATACAAATTGAAATGTTTAGCCATTTAGACAGCCAATGGATACAAAATGTATCACCCCATAGACCTATTTCAATGCCATCTCTATTTTCATTTGTAGAAAGCCGCATCCTACGCAAGTAAGTGTCTTTTTCATATATTCTATGCAAATCAAAAAGCATATCAACATGCAATTCATTTTCATATGATGATATTGTTGTTGGGTCCCTATTGTTTAAGCATGATCTAAAATAGTCTATTGTACCCATACGCAATTCAATTGACGTATATTGAAAATGCAACAATACTTGAATTGTGTCAAAAAGACAATCACCTGCATTGTAGTTGAATGATGTACTTTGAAATAGATGATCATATTGCAATGCACTTTCAATGTCAACAAATGGTGGCATATTTTGTGGTATATATGTTTCAGCATTAATTACTTCCTTTTCATTTGCATCTTTATTTGGGAAGTCCTGTTACTATTTTGGAAACCAAAGTGGCTTCACAAGTTGTTGTTTCGTATTTCCTAATGTGTTTTTCTATATTATTGTGACTTTGTTTTTTCTCTTGCGTAATTTTTTTGAGTACATGCAAATTATTAAACTTTATTTCTATATGATTCGCAATTTTACCCATTTTTTGTAATGACTTACGTAACCTTAAGTTGAATAGCTATAGTAACCAATGTAATTTTTATAAAATTCAAATGTGCATGTATTATACAAAGCTAAATCAAATCGAAAAGATATTGTAGATGTTGTTACATACCTTCACAAATGTAACCGTAAAAGTAATGTGAGTTTCTTACAGTTTTGTTGGGGTGTTATGAGAATTTGATACCTGTGTCCAAATATATTGCATAGAACATAAGAAAATGAGGATGATTATAAAGACACATTTTGAAGATGTATATGTAGGTCTATGCATGGAAGAAATGGAACAACGTTAATACAAATCGATGCGGAAAACCATATATAGGCATATAGTAAATTCTGAAACTACTAACCTTTAAGATGATGTTATTCTTATGATGTAATTGCCAATGTAAAGGCAACAATAATTGCAAATGTTATGGTAATTGTACTGAATATGACACAGTAAATAGAAATATAACATTAACCTATTTGTGCATCAGCAGTTACGTGTAATATGTAAATGATGAATAGAAAAGTATATATATTTTTTCATTAATGATAGTGAATCTTTCAGTTATTTATTCTAGTTATTTTATTTTAATCGGTTTGGTCATCTTATGTTTTGTTCGACTTTTGCAATAACCATAATGAATGTTGCCTCTGTTTTATTTGACAATGCTATATCAAACTAGCTTTATGAGAATATTCAAATTATTATTTACAGACTTGGTGATTTTCATTTGTTTGAATGTTTTATATGGAACATGGGAATTTGAATAATTATTACGATAACATATTGTTGGCAATATGTGGACTTATATTATGATGATTAATTTTACCATTAAAGTTAGGTATCAATTAAAATAAAAATTTAAAAAAATGCATTATTAATTTGTGAAATTATATATTTAAATCCTAAAAGGATTTGGCATGTAAATCAAAAGTTAAAAAGAATAATAATAATAATATTTTAATATTTAAAATCTGAGAGTTTTGAAAGGGACACGCCTTCATCTGACACCAAGTATGTGGCATGCATTGACGCATGAAGCAACATTGAGAAGCCTGAAAATTCTCCATTATAGTATAGTTTCTTCATTATATTTTCTTTTATTTCTCCTTTGTTTGTTTTCATTCTCTCTCTTGGGATACCTACGTGAGTTTTGGGAGGAAGGAAGGATTCAACTTGTTGGAGCTGGAAGAGTAAGAGGTTGTTGATTCTGGGTTTACTTCAGGCATGAATATCTTCTCCCTTCTCTGCAGCATTATTTGTAAATAATGAGGAAATACACATTCTATTTTAAATGGCAATTAAATGAATTTGTGGACAACTTCTGATTTAATTGCTTGGAAATGAAATTTAAAAGGAAATTGATGGATTTTGTATTCTCTTAAGCTTCCTTTGTGTGGTTTTAGCTAAACCTAGAAAAACACAGATGGGTGTTCCTAATCAATTTTTATTTTATTTTATTTTCTATTTAAATTTGATTTCTAGAAACCCAAATCGATTTCTACCTCTGGGTTTTATTACAGTCAAACAATAATTTATTTGTATGAGCAAAGTGATTTCTGGGTAGTGTGAAAAATGTTTTTACAGGTATTTCATCATTTTGCCTGATATATTTGCTTCCGGATTCTAATAATTTCTAAATAGAAAAGAAATTAATGCTAGGAACGAACTGAATTGGATATGTACAAGTCGATTTTCCGGTAGGTATAATTTTATTACCGGATTGAAAAAAATTAGTGTTAACAGTCTATGTAAGATGACTTAGTTTTTCTTAAAGGATTTCGTTACTGGAAGTGTTAGAAACTTATTGCTATTATTCTATGCAAATAGACTTCAAAATTATCATCCTGTGGTATGTGGGTCAATTTGTTTTGTTGATCTGTCGGTTACCTGAAAGAACATGTTAAAATGATTTAATAGAGGTGTTTTTACACTGTTTAGTTGGACTGTTCCTATATATATAAATGTATTTTGATTGTTTGAAATAAAATTATTGTGTGTTTTATAGAGCTACATTACCTAGAGGGGATATGTCTAATTGGTATTTGGAAATGATGATCTCATATAGTTTTGTTAAGTTGCTTTGTTGATTAGAAGGTAAGAAAAATAATAGTTGAATATGTACCATGTTATTGGGTTTCAAATTTGCACTTGGGATGAAACCACAGTCAGGGGACAAACAAGTCCCTCCTCTTTGATGGGAGAGGTTCCCTTATTGAAAGCAAAGGATAAAAATATATACAAATGTACAACTTTCATCAATTTGTGGTCTTCTGATATCTTGGAAATGCATTTTCTACAAGGAAAATTATCAGCACAAGAGGATAGAGGAATGAAGGAGAGGATGGAGGGAGAAGAAGGAAATACTTTCAAGGAAAAGAGATTGCAGAGAAAACCCTTATTTGCATTGGACAAATGAAATATAGAGAAGAACCATTCACGTTTTTACCAGATACAATCCCACAGACACAAAGTTCTTCAAAATTACATTCACAAGAACACAAAGTTTCTTCGCATATTAGAGATTAAATGATTCTCAAACCAAAGCAGAGGAAGAAAGAGAAACAAAGGAATAAAAGAGAAGATCTTGTATTGATTCTTTTCGGTTCAAAATTACAGTCCCGACATATCAAAATTACAACCACGACAATGGCTTCAAAACCCTCAAATAACTCATGAAAAGTGGTTATAAATTCCTCCAGGCGAGAAAAACGGTTTGCAAACAGATTTCATCCTTCGTGCCCTTCAAAAATCATCCAATCGTGAAGAAAAACCATGGCGGAAAACCAATTTTGCGCAAATACACAGGCATTTCATTTATTTTCCGGTTTAGATATGAGCGAATCGATTTCTTTGTGAAAACATTCAAATCGGATCGTCCACGTGGAAGGAGAAGATTAGAGTGGGCGTGGGGAAGCCCCTTTCATTTTCATGAATTTTTGTGTTTTGGCACTTTGGAACAAATTTCCCCAACCCCGCTCTCGTTTTTTTTGACTTAGATGATTGGAAATGATGGCAAGCTATGATTGGAAATAGGATCGCCGTTGATTATTGCTATTCAAATTAATGAGCACGCTAACATTCGAGAGGGAGGACCCCTTAATACATAATTGTTTACTAACTTACTACTAATGATAATGTGTTAATAATGCGCTAACATTCCCCCTTAATACATTGCTCTTACAAATGTAAACAAATCAAACTTCACTTTGCCGAGAGGCTTGGTGAGAATATCTCGCAATCTGAAAATCAATAGAGCGATCGAGCTGAAGTTGGTGGTTCAAGACCTGTTCACGAATGTAGTGACATTCGACCTCAATATGCTTTGTTCGTTCATGGAAAATAGGATTCTTCACAAGCTTCAACACACCTTGATTGTCATAGTGAATGATGGGAGGTTTCTCTTCAGGAATCCCTATATCTGCAAGAATGACGTAACCAAATTGCTTCACACATAGCTCCTCATGTGGCGCGGTATTCAGCCTCAGTGGATGAGAGAGCAACAACAGTTTGCTTCTTGCTAATCCACGAGATAGGTCCAGATCCGAGATGAAAAACATATCCTGAAGTGGATTTCTGTCATCAACGGATCCTGCATAGTCCGAGTCTCTATATATCCCTATAAGAAGAACTGAGTGTTCTTTTGATACTCCAGACCAAAGTCAATTGTACTCTGACATATCTCAACACATTTTTGCTGCTATCCAATGACATTTCTTTGGCTCTGCATAAAAGTGAGATAGCTCACCGCAAAGCAAAGATCTGGTTTGGTATAAGTCAAGTAAATGAGACTCCCCACAAGCTGCCTGTAGTGAGTGCCATCTACCTACGTGGTGAATCCTGGAATCTAGATAATTGCAAACCTTTTTCCATAGGTGTGGACATTGGTTTACAATCTGACATTCCATACTTTTCCAAGAGTGTCTTGGCATATTTCATCTGGGAGACGAAGATATGATTCTTCTTCTGCCATATCTCTAAGCCAAGACAGTAGTGAAGTAGCCCCAAATCGGTCATGTCGAAGGATTTCTTCAGATCATTCTTTACATCATCTACAAGATTGTCAGAACTTCCTGTGATCACAAGATCATCTACGTACAAAACCAGAATGACAATCTCTGTTCCTACCTTCTTGATATACAAATTTGTATCTGAGGGGCTACGAGTGAATCCATGCTGCAATAGGTGATCATCAATTTTTATATACCATGCCCTAGGTGCTTGTTTGAGTCCATAAAGAGACTTTATCAGATGACATACCTTGTGTGGTTGATGCTCATCTACAAACCCTTCAGGTTGGGCCATGTACACTTCTTCTTTTAGATCACCATTTAGAAAAGCACTCTTGACATCCATTCTCTGAAGTTTCCATCCATTTTTGTCTTTGCGTGCACAGATAAACTCGATGGTTTTGATCTTCGTAGTGGGTGCAAAGGTCTCGTCATAGTCAATTCCTTCTTGCTGAGCATAACCCTTTGCAACAAGTCATGCTTTGTGTTTTTCGATTGAACCATCTACCTTATATTTTGTTTTGAAAATCCATTTGCAGCCAATGGATTTCTTACCTGGAGGCAGATCGACAAGTTCCCACGTCCGATTCTGAATTAGGGAATCATATTCAAGCATCCATAGCCTATTTCCACTGTGGTTGGTCTAATGCCTCACGACGGTGTCGGTCGGTCTGGTGCTCTCAACAACTGAACTCATGAGTGCAAAATTTACCTCATGTCTAGCTTGACTTCGTGTTCTGACTCCCGTAGAAGTACCTGGAAGTGAGTTCAGGTGTGCATCCCTAATAGTATTCTGGACCCATTTCGGACGTTGGTGCTGTTGATGTGAAGATGTGTTTTCCAGTGTGCCAAGATCAACGAACAAGTCTCCACTCAGCTCTTCTTCTCTCTGAGAAGAATCATCTTGCCCATCATCTGGATGTGTGAGCAATCTATGTGACGAGGTCGGTACTGGATCTCCATTGTGTGGTAAGGAGTCAAAGGACGACTCATCACATACCACATCTCGACTCTCGTAGATCTTCTTCGTCTCAGGATCCATGAGACGATATGCCTTTGAGGTAGTACTATACCCCAAGAAAAGACATGGCAGTGTCTTTGGATCGATCTTCTTCCTTCTCTTATCTGGAACATGCATATATGCAGTACAACCAAAAACTCTCAAATGATGAATAGAAGGTTTACGACCAGTCCATACCTCTTCCGGTGTCTTGTTCTGCAAGATCTTCGTGGGTGCCCGGTTGAGTAGATACACTGTTGTCTGGACTGCTTCTGCCCAAAACTGATCCTCCAACTTGGCGGTCGAGAGCATACAACGAGCCATCTCCATGACAGTCCTGTTGTGGCGCTCGGAAATCCCATTCTGTTGGGGCGTGTAGGGTGCAGTCAAATGTTGTTGAATGCCATGCTGCTTCAGGTATGCTAAGAACTTCTTTGACACAAATTCCCCCCCTCGATCTGAGCGGAGGAGAAGAAGAGGCTTCCCAGACTGCCTAGTGGCTTGCTAGTAGAAGGTTTGGAAATTTGCAAATGCCTCACTCTTCTTCCGAAGGAAATATACCCACATTTTCCATGAGTAATCATCAATGATGAGCTGGAAGTACTCAAAACCTTGGAAGCTAGCTGGCAGGGTCCGCACAGATCGGTGTGAACGACCTGAAGATGCTCTGTAGAATGATAAGAGCTCTGTTTGAACGGACCTCTATGTTGTTTTCCCGCAAGACATCCCGAGAAAATAGGTAAGGAATGGGAGAGTGGAGGAAGCCCTCTTACCATTTCCTTGGCACTAAGATGATGCAGAGCCCCGGAAAAGATGACCATATCGAAAAGTGCCATAGTGCAGTGGACTCCACCGTTGAAGCAGAGAGAGCAATGCTAGATGAAGTGACCACATCCAGTGCAAATAGACGGCCCTTTAAATGCTTGAGCAATGACTGAATCTCCCTGGGAAATGATGCAGGACTTGACCCCTTTCTCAACAAAGAATTCAACCTGCATTCGATGGTTAAGAAGTTGACTCACAAACAAAATATTTGAGGTCAAACCTGGAACATATAGCACCTTCGTGAGTGTACATCTTCGTGTTCCAAGAGGAATGATGACATCACCAATCCCCGCCGCAATATACTCTTGATTGTCTGCAATGGTGATCCGATCTCCAAGTGGGCGGTCACTCGAGTATGGAACAACTTCTTATTGCTAGTCATGTGTTTTTTGCTGGCACCTGAATCAATCAACCAGACATCTTCTGATGGCTGCGAAGTCTGTGAGACTAGAACAATGTCAGAATGAGTCGTGTCTGGAACCTCTTCATCGGAGGTGGCATCCTGCTGAGCAGCAATGTGACCCTTCTGCCTCTGATTACAAGCACGCCATCGAGATTTCTTGGAATATCCTTGGCCAAAAGTGCTCTCTTCACCAGAGTTTCCATACTTGTGACCATTGTAATAATATTTCCAGTCGTGTGCGTATCCGTGGAGCAAATGTGGCACCATCGATCTGCCTTGTTTTTTCTACTGCTTCGGGGTGGCCACTTTGTGGTGGCCGCCGAGAAGATGCCGCCGAGGATGCTTTTGCTTCGATTCTGGGGGGCTGACTGCCCTTTCCGAGGCTTATGTTTTTACCTCGTGATGAGAGCCTTGTCTTCGAAGGCTTCTTGTACATTTTGCATGGCTTCTTCCTGCTGGAGATAATTCACCAGGGTGGCAAAACTCACCTCCTGTTGAGTGATGGTCAACGTGGTGATCAGTGTCCAAACCGGGAAGGAAGAGCTCGCAAGGTGAGCGGGACTAGCAACTTGTCATCCACCGGTTCACCGAGAGCAGAGAGTTCTGCACGTAACTCAGCCACACGCCACAAGAAGGCTTCTACTGATTCGCCATCATGCATACTCATCGTGTGAAGCTTTGTCTGAAGATGTAACTTTGTCATCAGATTCTTGGCTTCGTAGATGGTACACAACGGTCCATGCCTGAGAGGAAGTGGTTGCTTCCCGAATGTAAGGTTGCACCTCATCAGAAAGGCTCAGGGTGATAAGCATTAGTGCTTTTGCATCAGCCTTTTCATATTTTACCAACAGATCAGCGTCTGTGGGAGGGGCGTCTTTTCCAAAAACGATCCCCCAAAGATCTTCAAATTGAAGAATCATCCGCATCTTGGTTTTCCATGTGGAAATTTGGCCCTTTCAAGAGTTGGGCATCGGATAGCAATATTTTTGGAGCAGACATTTTCAAAAACTCAAAATTGTATTTTATTTATTTATTTTCAAAAATGGCTACAATGCTTACTGAAGGAATCTATCCCGAAGATGGGCTCTATAGGCTCGTGCAGTGAGACACGGACGCTCCTGTGGGCGTTCTACTTCGTTCATCATCTGCATCATAACCACGTTCAAGTTCTGCATGAATCCACCATGCTTGACATTGAACGTCGAACCAAAAATACTCCAACAAGTCCTCGTGCACAATCTCATCAAAGAGAATATTCCCAGTGTTGTGTAGCTCGTTGACCAAGGCAAAGAACAGTCCAGTGGTGTCTTCGTTGTCACTCAATGCCCAAATATTTGATGCATTGCTCGCGGTGCTTTGTGCATCCGAGATTTGAGACATACGCGCACACACAGTTTTGCAATTTTCCGGCTTTGCTTACATATACAGGGGTTTGGATGGTCTTTCACGTGGTTCTCCAGCAAGATGATTATGGCATCCACAACAAGAAGCACGACTCTCGCTCAAAGAATGAAAGTCTAAATCGATCATCTCTACAGATGTTGGTCGCTTTAGAGAGGATCCAACAATGTCTCCTTCTCCTTCCACGCAGGTAGAGATGGACGGACGGATGCTCTGGGCTCCTTCCACACACATGCATGCACAATGAACCAAAGCGCAAACTAATGCCTCCAAGGAAGAGGACAGAGCACAGGGGAGAGAAAAATAAAGAATTTGTTCCTCTCCGCACAAAGACAATCACGCACTCTTCCTCCACGCATATAGAAAAAGAAAACTGCATTCACACCAACTAAAACAAATGAAATCTTGTCCAACTTCCACGCACTGCAATGAAAAATCCACGCACTCTTCCTCCACGCCACGGAGTTACAAAAAGCGGCTCCTCTTCAAACAAATGCCTCCAATGCCAAATGAAACGTCTGCATTGTCATCACACACAAGGTCTAATCACTTTGCACCTTTTATATAGTATTTGACAACAAAAATGCCACGTTCTTGTGGTCTGTCCTCCAGATTGAATCTGGTAAAGAAAACAGTTCCTTTATCCTTTTCAAGCGCTTGGGAGTAACAAGAAAAGCAGGATGAGTCTCCATGCACTCTAATAGAGCCAAGTGCACACCAAATCCTCCACGCACAGCGAAACTCCACGAGCTCTGATACCAATGATGGTGCTCAATGACAATGTTTTATTGATTGCTATATTCAAATTAATACGTAGAGAGCACGCCATTATATAGGCTACGAGAGGGAGGATAGGAAAAAAGTTACATAACTGTTTACTAACAACTACTAACAACAATGTGTTAATAATGCACTAACGAGATACGTGGCGACATTTGATTGGCGCGAGCCTTTGGAGATTTTGGTTTTATTTCTTCCCGCGGGTTCACGGGCCAAAACTCACCAACTTGAATTTTGAGCAAAAAGAGCAACATTCTCGAATACCCCCCATGCACTCCACCAGTCCGCATTAAAGGGAAAATTTGTCAAGTTAAGTCTCTGAATCATAACTTGGAAATTACCAAGAGTTAGGAAGACTTCTTTACCTTTTTGGAAAGGGGAAGAAATTTCCCATCTGATGAAGTGATTTTCATGAGCCCTCCAATTCTTAGAAAGTTCCAAATTCAAAAATACCTCTTTTCAAGTATACTTTAAGGGCACCAACTCAAAATTTTGCAATTTTAGACTTAGAAATTTAAGGGAAACTTAGAAATTAAAGGGAAATTTGAGGGTGACAACAGCTGGCTCTTTCTAGGGATGACTTGGCTTGAAACAAAGGCACAAGGCAAGATCAAGAACAATAGACCAACTCTGGGAAATGAAGACTAGTGCCTTATCCATTGGGTGATAGAGTCAAAAGGCAAAACCAATACAAGACAACACACACAAGGTAGGAAAGGAAACAAACCAAAAAGGAGGGCCCAAAACAAACACCCCACACAACAAGGAAGAAAAAGGAAACAAACAAGCCAAAAACAAAGAAAATACACAATGTACAAAGGGACTCCCTAATCACCTAGGACCTGAACAACTTTAAGTACTGCCCACTATAAGGGAGTGGGAGAGAAGATCCATCCATGTAACTCAAATAAAAAGAGTTCTCACTAGAAAAATGTCTGATTCTGAAGGGGCCAAGCCAAAGTGAGTCAAACTTACCATGGCTTCCTCGAGGCTCATGTCTCTTATCCCATAGCAACATTGTGTCCCACACGGAAAACTCTAGATTTGGCTTTCTTATCAAATAAAGCCTTCACTTGCAACTAATAACTTGTTATTCTATCAACCACCTATGCAATCTATCTTCATTCAACTTTTGGAGATACATGATTCTCTTGTCTAGAGCACTATTGAAGCTTGAATCTTCAATAGTTTTCATCAAATGCAAAGTTGGAAACTCCACCATCACTGGAAGTTGAGCTTCCACACCATACACTACTTGGAAAGGATACATTCCAATGGCTCTCTTAGGTGTAATCCTATCAGCCCAAAGTGCATCATATAATTTCTTATGCCAATTTCTTTGAGAATCATTCACAAGTTTCCTGACAATGGTCACCAAATTCTTGTTTGTTGATTCAACTTGTCCATTCCCTTGAGGATAATAATCAAAAGAGTGAGCAAGAGATATTCCATATCCATAACAAAAATCCATTATCTCAATGAGAGGAGAAGTTAGAAGCATTATCAGTCACCACTTTGTTTGGAATTCCAAATCTTATCAATATGTTTTCCTTTATGAAGTTGCATACTACTTCAGAAGTAGTACTCTTGACTGGGATGGCTTCCACCCACTTGGTGAAATAATCCGTGGCAGTCAACACGTGAGTATGTCTAGCACTTGAAGATGGATTGAGAGTTCCGATGAAATCCAAACCCCATTGTTGAAAGGGCTCCTCGATCACCACTGGCTTGAGAGGAAAAGCAGCCAACCTTGGTCTTCCAACAAACGTTTGGCATGCTTCACATTTACTCACCCACTTTGATGCATCTTGGAATAGAGTGGGCCAATAATAGCCAGCATGAAGGATTTTGTGAGTTGTTACAAGCAGAGGAGAAATGCCCCCCACAAGCTTGATCATGAAAAGTAGAAAATAATTTCTTTTGCTGCTCTTTATCTACACATTTTAAAAACCTTCCATCTACACCTCATTTGAAAAGAGCATTTTCCCAAAGAACATACTATGCAGATCTAAGTTTGATGGCTCTTTTTTCTTTTGCAGTCAAGTGAGATGGGCATTCACCATAGGTCATAAAATGAGCAATATCAGCGTACCATACATCTATCGAGCTGAGAAACAAAACCACAGGTAGATCCACTTCATCTTTGGACAACGTTTCATCAACACCTTCAAAGCAATGAGCTCACATAGGCCCTTACCATGAACCAACTTGGTTGGCTTGATATCCAAATCATATTCTTGCACTTTTGCCACCCAATTACCTCTCTTAGTTCCAAATTCTTGTTGTGTGAGAATCGATTTGACACTTGTATCAGGCACAAACACAACAACATGAGAATTTAGAATATAAAATCTGAATTGTTTAACAGCTTTTACAATAGCAAAAGCGTGTTTCTCCATCATGGTGTATTTCAGTTGTGGGCTTTCAAAACGTAGCTCATGAATGCTATGGGAAATTCATGATCTTCAACATTCTTTTGAGTTAAAATAGCGGCCAAAGTGTTTTCAGTGGCATAGCAATATATAATAAAATCTCTGCTAAAGTTTGGGCACGCCAAAGTGGGAGTATTTGCAATGGCTTTTTTGATATCTTCAAAAGCAAGCTTTCCTTCAGAGGACCAGCCAAAAGTCTGCTTCCCTTTCATCATGTGAGCAATGCTCATAGTAAGTTCAGCAAAATTAGGTATGAATCTCCTCAAGAAATTAATCTTACCAAAGAAGGAATGAACGCCTTTCTTACTCGTGGGAAGAGGAATCTGCTGTATGGCCTGAATTCTTTCCAGATCAATTTTGATTCCATCTTTTGAGACAATGTGTCCCAACAACTTACCTTCGGTTACACAAAACACATAGACTTCTTAGGATTCAAAGAAACTTCGTGCTCTCTACATTTTTGTAGGACTTTTTAAGGTGTTGAACATGATCTACTTTGATTTTTGAAAAGATAGTCAAATCATCCAAGTATACCACGATGCATTTCCCTTTCAAACTACCAAAAGCTAGATCCATAGCTCTCTGAAAAGTAGCACCAGCGTTAATGAGTCCAAATGGCATCCTCTTGTAGGCAAAAGTGCCCCAAGGAGTGGTAAAGGTGGTCTTGTGTTGATCTGTAGTGTTTACTTCTACTTGGTTGTACCCTGAGAATCCGTCCAACATCGATAACATCTCTAAGCCTGTGACAACTTGTAGCACTTGATCCATCATGGGAAGAGGATAGTTATCTTTTAAGGAAGCCTGATTTAGATTTCTAAAGTCAACACAGATTCTAATCTCCCCATTTTTCTTTCTGACAAGAACTATGTTGGCAATCCAAGTGGAATGATGGATGGGAAAGATGATCCGGGCTTTTAAAAGATTTTGTATTTCTTGAAAGATAGTGTCAGCAATCTTTGGATTATACTGCCTTTGCTTTTGTTTGAAAGGCTTGATGCCAGGCTTAAGAGGGATGGAATGTTGCATTTATTTTGGTTTGAAATCTTTGAGATCTTCATAGGAGTAAGCAAGCACATCAACATACCTCTTCAAAATATTTATCACCTTCTCTCTTTCTTCTTGAGTGCAACATTTCCTGATGTTCACCATTTTAGGTTCATTTATACTTCCTATATTTATTTTTTCAGTTTCAACAGATTGTTGATTTCCTTGGGAAACTTTAGATTTGACATACCTATCATGTTTATCAAAAATATCCTCCAAACTCACCAAACCCTTAGGAATTTTGTTGCCTTTCAATCTGATACATCCATCATGATCCATCTCTTCTTTGACACTTTCTTCATTTGAAGACACACATTCTCTGGGCAAGTTATCACTTCCTTCAAAATACAACTGATCAAATTTATCTCTCAACTCCAAGAAAGAGAGTAGATGTTGGTCATCATTGAAGACCTACCAATTATTGGCATTTGGGAAAGGTAGGCCTATGAATCATTTCAATGGAGAATTTTTCTGAGAGAAGTCAGGATGAGGAATTAACAAAGATCCAGAGACTGCCAGGGAATCAGCCCTAGTATTCTCTTCTCTTGGTACTGCTGCAATGGAGAAAGCATCGAGGAATTCAATAGAATCCCAGACCAGATTCCTATAGTGCTTCAATCTTCTATTTTTTACTTGATAAAGGTCTCGGACCTGCTTTACAATAAGCTCAAGCATCACCATGAGAAAAAAGGTTCTTAACTCCCATCTCCTTTGCCATATTCAACCCAAGAATGAGGGCTTCATATTCAACAGTATTATTGGTATTCTCAAACTAAAACTTGAAAGCAAAAGGGTGAATCTTACCCTCGGGAGAGATCAACACTATACCAGCTCCAGAGCCGGTTGAGGAACAACTGCCATCAAACTCCAATGTCCAGACATCATTAGGATCAAACAATACTCCTTTTGATGGACTTGCTTCATCCGGTGACATAATCATATAGTTCCCATGCCCAATGTCTTCATACAAAATCTGTGCTTTTGGATCATCTATTTTTTGCACAATATACTCAGCTTGCTTCTCAGGCATCAACTTCTTCATCTTGCCATTAACTGGGATGAGTGCATGTGACCAATCCATTTTGATTTCCCCTCCAACATCCTTGCAAAAGTTCCTACTCAATAGCATGTCGTAGGAAGGAGGAATGTCAACAACTAAGATGGTTGCCAAAACCTTTTTCTCTGGCCAAGCAGTGAAAGCTACTTGTGCATCCTTGATTCTCCCAACTAAAGGCACTTCCCTACTCTCCATAGAATAACAAGAACCATATGTGGGTAAGAGTGAGGCCCAAGGCATGAGCTACTTTAGTAGGCATTACATTGTCAGATGCTCCGAATCAATAACACAATTACTAAGCTTGTGGCCTGCTATAAGGAGAGTCACATAGAAAGGTCTGATTTTCTCATTGGGTGATGTGACAACAACTACAAGATTTGGTTGGGAAGGGGAAGAAGGAGTTGGCAAAAGACCTTTGGAAACATGGGATGGGATTTTAGATTTGGAGTTGACAAAATCAACCATTTTGGCAAAGGCTTTGGGATGGGTTTGATAAAACTCAGCCTCAAAAATCTGAACCTTAGTTCTCTTTATGTGATCAATAATATCAAAGGATCTAGATGTGGATGGGGTATCATTACAAGGAATGGAAGAGACCTTAGACCTATCAGCTTTATCATTTGACACAAAGAAAAGCTTTAGAAGCATAAATAGAGGGAGCAAAAAAATAGTAGAGCTTACCTTTTGTGTGGAGGTGGTGGGGATAGGAGAACCTCTCTTTGCAAGCACTGGAATGGTATTGGAAGAATCCTTTGATTTCTTTGCAGGCTGCACAACTTTCTCCTTTTTGCTGGTCTATTCTCAAGTCATGATAGCATATGACTCATTTATTCATGTCAGCCACTATATCATTATAATCATCCTCATCATCAACACCTTCAGTGGTGAGGAAGTTGACTCTAGAATCGCCAAGTTGCTCCAACTCTTCATCAACATCTTCTTGATCATCATACAATTCATTCTCTTCTTCATCATTAGGTTCAAGGACTTCACATGTTGCGTTGACAGGCACTTTGAGAGGTGGACCTTCAATTGCCAACCTAGTTTGAGAAGAAGGCAGTTTGTTCCTAGGCTGAAAATTCTTCCTTGGAACATCCTGGTATGGAGCATGTTGAGCCAATTGTTTTTATTGCAATGAGGTCATTGGCCAGCTTTTGTACCAACTGATCTAAATTACCTCCAGGAGAAGAGGAAGAAGATGATGTCTTGGATTTCTAGGATTCTATTTTTAGTTTTCCTGACATGATCAAGTCATCTTCCATCTTTGATGCTAGCCTTTGATCCTCATCCAAAGTTGCTAGATTGGCTCTCCTCAAAGCATAGCTTACTTCAGGTAGTTGTGCATTCAAAAAGAAACATTTTTGGATCTAATCAATGGGTCTAGTATCTTGTGGAATTTTATTGATCAACTTATTAAACTTAGCCACAAATTCTCTCATGGGCTCTTGTGGTTCCTTTTTTATTTGAGAAATTTGGGCAAGCAGAGCATGCACATCTTCTAGCAGTTTGAAACGGTTCTCAAATCTTGTTCTCATGGTTGTCCAATTTGTGATTGCTCCAGCAGAGAAGATGGTAAAACCAATCTGCTGCATTATCTTGTAAGGTCTCCATAAATAACCTAACAGAGACATCTTCATGTTCCACACCGAGGACTCCACATGCAATAATGAAGGCTGCAATGTGTTCATCAGGGTGCACTTTCCCATCACCCCTGAATTTGGGAAAATTCTTTCTGTTACCCCTAGGTAACTCATGCAAAGGTTGTGGAAGAGCCAAGGGACCAACTCGGTGGCCCCAAGGTAATGGAATTTCCATCCTTGGAAAAACTGCTTGAAGAGGAACTGAAACACCAAAGCAAGAATCAAAGCACGGAGATTAGGGCTGAGTTGCTCTTGAGGGATTCCACTCCCAAGGGTTCTATCTTCAACAGGGGGTGTGCTTATAGAACGAGCTCTTCTATTTCTCCCTATTGAAGGAAGAGGAAAACCTTGTTGATCCAGAAGTTGAAATTGAGAATCTTCAACTCCAAGAGCTCTTCTACCACGTGTGTATCTCAGAGTCACCAGATCAATGGAATGATCAAATTGTTGTTCTTCTTAGAAAGGAATCTATTGAAAGCATTCCCCAGTAGAGTCGCAAAAACTGTTGGGTTTCAAATTTGCACTTGGGATGAAACCACAGTTAGGGGACAAACAAGTCCCTCCTCTTTGATGGGAGAGGTTCCCTTATTGAAAGCAAAGGATAAAAATATATACAAATGTACAACTTTCATCAATTTTTGGTCTTCTGATATCTTGGAAATGCGTTTTCTACAAGGAAAATTATCAGCACAAGAGGATAGAGGAATGAAGGAGAGGATGGAGGAGAAGAAGGAAATACTTTTAGGGAAAAGAGATTGCAGAGAAAACCCTTATTTGCATTGGACAAATGAAATACAGAGAAGAACCATTCACATTTTTACCAGATACAATCCCACAGACACAAAGTTCTTCGAAATTACATTCACAAGAACACAAAGTTTCTTCGCATATTAGAGATTAAATGATTCTCAAACCAGAGTAGAGGAAGAAAGAGAAACAAAGGAATAAAAGAGAAGATCTTGTATTGATTCTTTTCGGTTCAAAATTACAGTCCCGACATATCAAAATTCCAACCATGACAATGGCTTCCAGAACCCATCAAATAGCTCGCGAAAAGTGGTTATAACTTCCTCCAGGTGAGAAAAACGGTTTGCAAACAAATTTCATCCTTCGTGCCTTCAAAATCATCCAATCGTGAAGAAAAACCATGGCAGAAAACCAATTTGCGCAAATACCGATAAGAACCTTGCATATAATAAATCAATAAATTGTAGAAGATAATAAAACATGAGATATGGGGGGCCAAGATGCCCTAATATCAATATATGCAGAATAATACCCTTAAGGTAGGGTAACACCATACAATGCTCCTTAAGGAAGGAGTAACTCCACAATCTCCCAAGATGGGAATCCACTTCGAGGGGGACACCTCCAATATACCTCTACCAAGTAGAAGACTCAACTCATACATACATTACCCCCTCATAATGATACTCACATCCTTTAAATAGGATGGGTAACACCTAATCCCAATGTAGGCCGACCCATTACCCAATATAATTAATTCCTATGTGAGCCCATATAACTAACTAAGGGGATGTGTGCCACATGTCGGCATCTCCATCAACCCATATACATTATATTATCATATCCCAAGGTACATAGCATTGCCTCCCTCTTTGACATGTTTCGTCCCTGAAATATAATAAGAAGCCATATAATGAGTGTGCTTTAAATTATTGCACACTTATCGCCATGCTCGATCATCTAACCACCCATATGAAATCCTAGTGGGTGATGTTACTCCAAACATGATTCCATATTCCATTGTGCTCATCTGATTCCATCCTGGTCCATATGTGTTCCTCCTTGGCATCCATGCATATCCATAATTATTATTCATGTGATTCCATGACATATAATTATTATTCCATTGATTCCATGTATAGCCAAAATTATTACTCCTCCAATTCCATATATATCCATATAGATTGCTGCCCTTATGTGTCCTAGCATGTCTCCATGATTTTTTCCTCTCATGATGATGTGGGTGTCTATATGGTGCAACCTTAGTATGCTCAACCTTATCAATCTTTTCCTCCACTTTCTTTTCCTCTTCCAACTTGTTTGCTATTTCTTTTTCTCTTGAGTAGAGAAACTATTTTTACTTTTTCATCATGTTCTTCATCCTCTCCTTCTAATTCATCCTTATTCCCTTCTTCACCATCTTCATGATCCAATTTTACATTACTTTTTTCCTTGCTAAGTGTGATATCTTGCAATGTAATTTTCTTTCTCTTGTACCATAATTTCATGAATTTCTTTTGCACATTAATATTAATTGTTCCCAATGTCTCTAACCAAGGATATCCGAGAACAATATCCATACCATCCATATCTAAAGCATAAAAATCTGAATGTAAAACATATTTATCCATAGAAAGCTTTAAATCTGCAAAAATTGAATATGCTTACCATCCATTTGAGATTCCTTGATATGCTTTGTTTAACAACATATTAAAAGGGCTCAAAAGGATCCAAGCGGGAGAAATACAGCGGCCGAGAGAAGATCAAAAAAACCAACCCGAGAGGGCTCAAGAGATCAAAAACAAACAAGAAAGATATCTATCAAAGAATATCAAAAAACAAACAAAGGTATCTATCAGAATATCTCCACCAAAAAAACAACACAGATTCAAAATCATCAAGAACTTGGCAAACTAAGAAACAACATCACAACTCCACTTTACTTGATAGCCCTGTCAATCTTGGTTTTGATCGTTTGTTGTGAGACAAAGAATGCAATGATCTGTGGCCTCGAGAAGGTGTTTAGATCCCCCGAGCAATTGCCATATCTCTTTTCTCTTTGGGGCCCCAAATGTCTTCAGTAATCCCACTGAGGCTGCATACACTATGAACATGTTGTTCAATGAAATTGTAAATACTTTTAAGTGCAGATAGGATGCAGTCATTACGGATTTTTACATTTCCCATTCTGCCATCCAAAGATTGTAACTTCTTGAACACTTCAGCAATAACACCCTCCTCATCATCATTTTGAAGTTTTCCTTTTCCCTTAGCTTTTTCCATATTTTTGATAACACTTTTAAGCTCTTGAATTTCCTTTTCCATCCTGCCCACTCTGACCATCAAATCCTCCTCCTTAGGCTCCTCCACCGGTTGGCTGATGTGCAGGAGGTTCTCGGCAAGCTCGAGGTCTTTGTGGCTTCTAAGAACCCTCTGAGAAGTAGGGATCTTAGTTTTCATGCCCTTCCTTTTCTTGCTAGACGAAGCAGTTTCAATCTTCCTTTCGAGTAGGGGGAATGGAGGCGGTGTGAGCAGGGGAGGAATGGAGGGAGAGGGTGGAGCAGGATTCATGTGGGGATAGTTTGAGCAGTGATGATGGATAAGAAGAATTAGCCCTTGATGCAGAGGAACTGCCCTAGAATGACTCTGCACTTCCCGAACGGATTTCTCCAATGAGTTTAACAAGTAATGAGGGAAGCTGATGGTTATGTTTCTACGAAAGTGGTTAAGAAATATCAAATGTTTTTGAGGAATAGTAACAAATCTCCCCTCAAGAGTTACATACCTAACAACCATCCTGGCGAGCTCAGCAAAAGGCTCAGGAATCGAAGTCAACTTGATGTCGGCTGTCACAAACTCAAGATTTTCCCCTTCGTCCAGGAATTTCTTTGCCTCCACCTCTCTGTCCACCCTCTTATTAAAGAATTTGGTGCCATCAAGACTGAGCCCCATGATCTGGGTGATGAGCTCCTCCGTGATCTCAACCTCAATGTTGTTGTATTTAACAACCCGATTCTTCCACCCCTGAGCAAATTTAATAGAAATATCCTGATCAAAACCTTGAATTCTTTCAATCAAATTTGCAAGACCCCCAATTTGAAGATAGTTCCAGAGCCCTGCATCCTCTTTCCACGCTGGATTATGGGTGGGCTCTGTCTTGCAAGGTGGACCCCCCATTTTTCCAGTGACTCTGCCTACAATGGTAAAAGTTTTAGCACTATGCGTATCAGACTTAGCTTTGTTTTTGAATCTCTCCCATCCGTGATAAAAGATGTAATTATTAGACCATACTTTGTAATTAGTGACCCGCTCCTTAGCGTTCTCCCTATGACAAGTAATGATGGCTGTCCAGTTCACACAAATCACATAAATCACACAAATCTTATATGATGTCATCATTCTGTACTTAAGAATCCGCTCTTTAGCATCAACATTACAACCATTAGTGATGATTTTCCAAGCCATGTAAATCATTGATGATGTCTTTATTAACTTGAATGGGCAGAATGTCCCCCCTTAGCCAAGTTTGAAAAGTATTGTTAACTCCAAAGTTTTCCAAACCATCTGCGACCCTATTGCCTTCCCGATAGGTGTGAGTGATTTTAACATTTTCAAAACTCTTGCATATATCAGTAGCTTCAACAATAAAATCTCTAATTGACTAGCTGGGGGGTTGCTTTTTGTTTAAGAGATTGATAATGTTCAGAGAATCACCCTCAATTATAATATTCAGAATATTACAATCCCTAGCTAGCCTTATTCCCCATAGAGCAGCAAGAGCTTCAGAGTAATGATTAGTTTGCCTACCCATTTTCCCAGAAAAAGTAGCAACAAAACAACCTCTTTGATCTCTGATGACTCCTCCACCTCTAGAATCTCCCGGATTTCCTTTTGAGGCCCCATCAAAATTCAACTTATGCCAAGCATTGGGAGGCTTAATCCATCGACAAAGTGGTTCTATCCATACCATTGTTATTCTTTTTAAGACAGTGTCAATATTCCAATCAGTCAGAATGTATTCTTCTTTCTCAGGGCAAAGTCTATTTTTAGGAGGTTTAAATCTAGCAATATTGTCCTGCACAACAATGATAATTTCTTTGTAGACTTTGTTACATACCTTTCTAGTATTTCTGAAAATGCCATCATTATGAGCCTTCCAAACTCGCCACATGGTGTGAGGTAAAACTAGTTGCCATAATCTCCTCACCACACAATGCTTATAAGGAGAGTCCCATTGTTCCCAGGCCTGAAGACAAGTAAGGGGAAAGATCCATTTCTGATTAAATTTTTCAAAAACAAGATGCCAAATTTTGGAAGTGTACTCACAATGAAGAAATAAATGTTTGATGTCTTCTGCCTCTTTCTGACACATGCAACATCTATTCGGCATGATGAATCCCTTCTTAATGAGGTTGTCATTAGTCAGAATCTTGCCTTTAATGATGAGCCACCGAAAAAGTTCACTCTAGGGGTTAGCTCTGGCATCCACAACTTATGCCACTTAATTTCACTTTCAATAGAGGCAAAGAAAGAATTGTATCCTGATTTAACTGAGTATTCCCCATCAAAAGAATCTTTCCAAATGAGTTCATCCTTAAGATTTTGATTACTAATATGGATTAGAGAAAGTTGATTCTGCAAAGATGAAACATCAGACTGTACATTATCCTTCTCCACTTTTAGTTGTTTCCATTTTCTTTTGTTTTCATCCACCTCAATATATCCCTGTATTTTGTGCCCATACTTTGTAATTAAGTTGTCTTTAATGTGGCCATAAGAAGAAATCCAATTAAAATCAGTCCATTTATCAGTCCAGAAGTTAATGTCTTGACCATCCCCAAGCTTCCAGCTACATCCCTGAGAGAGAATATGTCTCATTGTGAAGAAGATTGTTCCAGAAAATAGAACCATTCGGAAGAAACTGATCGAAATAAAGGAGATCTTGCTTTGGTTGGAAAGGTATTTGATCTTAACCAACTCTGTCCAAGGCTTGTGTTCTTTTATAAGTCTCCAACCTAACTTTGCAATAAGAGCAGCACTCATATGTTTGATATCTTTGATACCTAACCCCCCAAGCCTCTTTGGTTTACATACCTGCTCCCAAGCCACTAAATGATACCTGAACTTGTCCTCAGTACCATGCCATAAAAAGTGCTTTTGAATTTTTTCAATACTGTTCATCACTGCTGCTGGTATGCTGAACATTGACATGATGTAAATAGGTAGGTTTTGAAGCATGCTTTTTATCAATAAGCACTTGCCTGCACTTGAAAGTAGAGCTCCTTTCCAACCAACTAATTTTTTTTGAAATCTCTTAATAAGATCATTCCAGACCTCATTAGAAATCTTGCCAGTACTCAAAGGTAGACCTAAATAAGTAGCGGGAAGTGAATTAATAGTGCATCCTAGAATATTAGCAATCTTTCTTTGCCTTTCCATAGGAGTATTGAAGAAATATATAGAGCTTTTGTCAAAATTAACTTTTTTTGCCCCGAGGCTTCCTCATAAAATCTAAGGATAGTTTTGATAGCCTTTGCCTCAATTATTGAGGCCATCAGAAGAAGCAGAGTGTCATCAATAAAATTGTTGGTGGGAGGAGACCTGATTGCTGAAGTTGGAAGAAAGCCTTTATCATGCCAATGCTAATAGCTTTTGAGATAGATCTACTTAAACTGTCACCATTATAATGAACAATAGAGGGGAAATTGGGTCCCCTTGCCGGATTCCTCTATTGCTGGCAAAAAAACCAACCGGTTCCCCATTAACAACCACTGAGAATCTGGAAGTAGAAATACAAGAGTGAATAATTTTCCTAAATTTATTTTGAAAACCAAACTTGGATAAGACCTCATCCATGAATCTCCAGGAGACTCTATCGAAGGCCTTATGCATGTCTAACTTGATAGCCATCCCTGCCTTTTTACTTTTATCCATAGAATGGATTGTTTCATGAACCATGATAATTCCATCCGAATAATTCTTCCCTGAATGAATCCGCTCTGTTGTTGTGAAATAATCTCCATAAGAATAGGTTGCATCCTAGTGGTAAGAATCTTTGTGAAGATCCGATATATTACATTAACCAAACTGATTGGCCTGAAATCTTTGAAGTCCTTTGCATCCAACTTCTTAGGAGCAAGCACAATATGTGTATTATTTAATTCTTTGATAAGATTTCTAGTTCTATAAAACTCATTAACAACTTTCAATAGATCTTCAGAACATATTTCCCAACATCTTTGGTAGAAGTTTGCCAAAAAACCATCGGGGCCCGGAGCCTTATCCCCTTCTAAAGTGAAAACAACCTTTTTCAATTCCTCAATGGTGACAGTTTTGGAAAGACTCTTAAACCTCTCAGCAGGTATTGAATTATTAGGAATGGAGTCTAAGAGAAAGGAGGCCGCTTGTTCATTGTAGGAATTATTCTCAGTGAGTAGATTCTTGTAAAATTTGAGGGCTTCTTCATTGATGTCTTAATCCTTAGTAATGTTCCCATTGTCCTTAGAAACCTCAGTAATTCTGTTACAAGCTCTATGCTTGAGGGTTGTCAAATGAAAAAAATTGTATTCCTGTCTCCTGCTTTTAGCCAAAGAGCTCTAGACTTCATTCTCCAAAAGGATTCTTCATGGTTGTTTATATTATGCAGATCTGAGAGAAGCTTTTTTTCCTGTTGATGATCCTCTAGAGTCATACCTTTCAAGGAAACATTAAGTTCAAGCTCTTCCAACTGCTGCTTAAGTTCTTTCTTCTTTTCAAAAATATTTCCAAAAACCTCTTTATTCCAGATTCTAACCTTTTGCTTAACATTTTTCAACTTCTGCAGAAGCCTGAATTGGGCCATCCCTGTGCCTTCCCAATACCACCACTCTTTAATTTTGTCCAGAATATCTTCATGCTCGAGCCACATTTTCTCAAATTTGAAATTGTAGTGAAAAGGTTTTGACCAATTGAAGAAATTTAGGACAATAGGATTATGATCAGAGCCCGTTCTGGGGAGAGAAGAGAGATGAAAATTCTGATCTAAGATCCAATTAGCAGAAATGAGAGCTCTATCCAGTTTAACCTGGATCAAGTTCTCCCCAAATCTTCTGTTAGACTAGGTAAATTGATTACCATGAAGCTCTATGTCCATAAGATTAAGAGTCGAAATGAAGTCAACAAATTCTTCCATACTGATAGAAAATTCAGAGTTTCCCCAAATTTTTCTCCCGGATTTAAAGGAGTATTGAAGTCTCCCATAATCAACCAGTTCATGTCCTCAACATTATTTCGAAACAAGGTTAACTCCTTCCATAAATTTCTTTTACCAGCAACAGTATTGGGTGCATAAATATTGGAAAGAATCCAGCTAGAATTATTCTCAAGACTTTTAAAGATTATAGCTAAATGATTCTGGGAGGAAGAAAGCACATTACCATTAACAATTTTGGTATCCAGAAGATCGCTAAGCCTCCAGAAGCTCCTTGAGAATCAACAGCAGCAAAGGCAGCGTTCTCCTAGAAATATCTTTTGCAATCTTCAACTGCTTTACTTTTCATTTTAGTTTCCTGAATAAGAAGGATGTTGGGTCTGTTTGATCTTTTAATTTCCTTAAGCATTCTTTGCTTAGGCCCCCCATTGAGTCCTCTGACATTCCAAGAAATGACCTTCATTAAAAAAGTTTTGGAGATGTAGTTACCGGATGGTTCAAAATTCTTTGTGTACCATCTGCAATTTCTTTCTCAGTCTCTTTTTCTCTTACTTCTCTCTTGGATAGTCTACCTTTTCTATATGGGACTCCAATATTTGTAGTTCTTCTAGCAGTGGCCCTTGTGATTCTTGAGGTGGAAGCTTCCCAGCTTCCAATCTGCTTCTTTTTATCACTATAGAGTGATTCTGGAATTTCTTCCAAACTTTTTAGTCCTCTTTTCTTACTTCTCACTGTGATGAATCCATCTTTATCACAGTCTGATATACTTTTCTTGCTAGTAGGGGTAATTTCCCCTTCCTCTTTACCTGTGTCAACATCAGTTTTTAACCATTTTAGGAGCGAGCTCCTCCATATCAGTAAACTCTTTATCTTGGTTTAGATCTCTTGCTATGGATTCCAGAACCTCTTTGACTTTTCCTTGTCTCATTTTGAGTATCTCCAGAGAGCTATTCCTATTTAACAGCTCTTGATGAGCAGAAGGAGTAGTTTTTTCCATCTCTTCTTCCTTAGAAGTGATAAGATGAATGAAAACTTTTTCATTTTCTTCATCAACCTCCATGCTCAACTTTACCGGATTTGGTGTCATAGTGTTCATTGTTGGATCCACTGTCATATCCCTTTTCTTTCTTCACCCTTTGTCGATTCAAGATCTATTTCCTTTTGGGCTTCATCAAGCTTTTCCGACTGGTGAATTTTAGGCCTCCACAGTTTCCTATAAACCGGTGGCCTCTTTGTCTTAAATCCTTTTTTCTGATCTTTTAGCCTGGGATTCATCTGCATGCGTCTATCTCCAACATTCTGATCTGTTAGAGGATCTTTATCAGTCTTATCCGTCTGTTTGTTCTTGAGCCTCAAAATGATCTAAGGTTTTTTCCACTTGTTGTTGCTTCTTCTTCTTCTCTCTTCTTCTTTTTTAAGAAAAATGTGTTTCTTTTTATTTCCCATCTAGCTAAGAAAATATCCTCCATTTCCTCCCAATCCCAATCCAATAGATCTATATCCAAATAAAAATACCAATGTCGCACTTTCCCACCAAGATGAAGATAAAAACTAACCCATACTAAAAATTCTTCAAAATACATTTGTTTAAATTGTATCCACCATTTTTTTGCATCAATTTCCCCATTACCATAGAAAATTGGTATATCCATGATGCATAAAAATTAGGGTTTCACAAACTTACTCCTTTGACCAATATTTTACCTGATGATTTTGTCAATCATTCAACCTCAAATCTGAAACCACAAAGAAGTAACCCCTACTAAAATTTTGAGAGATTTCCGAAAATGTAAGAAATTTAGGAAAATTCCTCAAATTGCGGCCTGTGGAGCAAAATAGTGAAAAATAATAAAACTGAAATAACTATGTCAAAATAGATCCACCAATTCTGAAATTTCAGTGGTATCACTGTTTAATATATTACCAACAACCCAAAAAAATTATTTCCTAATTCGTCATTATTCAGAAGATATAGACGAAACCTTAGAATTAGGGTTTCAACCCTAAAACAAACACAACTTTTGCAAAACAACTCCAAAAAATCTGAAATTCGGAGGGAAGATCACTTGAACTATGTATCCACTCCCCACAAAAAATATCTGAAAAATTCCAAGTCTATCTCAAGATATAGATGAATCACCAACATTAGGGTTTCATCCCACAAATTGCCCAGATCACTACTCTGATACCACTTGATAAGAACCTTGCATATAATAAATCAATAAATTACAGAAGATAATAAAACACAAGAGATATGGGGGGCCAAGATGCCCTAATATCAATATATGCTAGAATAATACCCTTAAGGTAGGGTAACACCATACCATGCTCCTTAAGGAAGGAGTAACTCCACAATCTCCCAAGATGGGAGTCCACTTCGAGGGGGACACCTCCAATATACCTCTACCAAGTAGAAGACTCAACTCATACATACATTAACCCCTCATAATGATACTCACATCCTTTAAATAGGATGGGTAACACCTAATCCCAATGTAGGCCGACCCATTACCCAATATAATTAATTCCTATGTGAGCCCATATAACTAACTAAGGGGATGTGTGCCACATGTTGGCATCTCCATCAACCCATATACACTATATTATCATATCCCAAGGTACATAGAAAATACACTGGCATTTCATTTTATTTGCTAGTTTTGATATGAACCATCGATTTGTTGTGAAAACGTTCAAATCGGGTCATCCACGTGGAAGGAGAAGATTGGAGTGGGTGTGGGGAAGCCCCTTTCATTTTCATGAATTTTTGTGTTTTGGCACTTTGGAACAAATTTCCCCGTAGCCCCGCTTTGCTTTTTTGACTTGGACACGTGGCAAGCTATGATTGGAAATAGGATCGCCGTTCAATTCTGAGAATTTTGACCTTTTAAAAAATCACAAAATCTCATTTACCTCAGTTGTCATGCCCGCTTGCTCAAAGGCCATCATCTCTTTGGACACGTGGCGCAATCTAGTTGGAAATGGGTGCGCGGCTCTCATTGCATCATTTTCACCTTTTTGAAAAAAACACAAAAACTTGTTTGCCTTCACCGCTGCTCGCTTGGATACATGGCGCGATGTTTGATTGGCGTGGGCCTTAGGAGATTTTTTGGTTTTAATTCTTCCCGCGGGTTCACGGCCAAAACTTGCCAACTTGGATTTGAGAAAAAGAGAAAGCATTCTTGAATACACCCGCAGCCTCCTCAAATCAAAAGGAAAATTTGTCAAGTTAAGTCCGCCGAATCATAACTTGAAAATTACAAAGAGTTAGGAAGACTTCTTTACCTTTCTGGAAAGGGGAAGAAATTTCCCATCTGATGAAGTTATTTTCATGAGCCCTCCAATTCTTAGAAAGTTCTAAATTCAAAAATAGCTCTTTTCAAGTATACTTTTAAGGGCACCAACTCAATTTTTGTTATTTTAGACTTAGAAATTGAAGGTAAAGTTAGAAATTAAAAGGAAATTTGAGGGTGACAACACATGTGAAGCATGATTTGCTTGTGGTTTAATCAGAATTCAAATGTTGAATGATTATGGTTTGATTATGTCTTGATCCTGGTAATTAGAGTGAAACATGATTGCTGAAATAGAAATTGGTTGTTCTATTGGTGTGCATTCATAGTTGTATCTTGATGTAGAACATGTAATAATACATTCACCATTGTATTACCATGTGTTTGTTGATAAAATAACTTGTATATCGTTTTATATTTTATTAAATAATTGCATCAGAAAATGGAGGCAATATTCATGCCAGTTCATTTTGAACTGACAACATACCACTACTCCAGTCTTGCGGGATGATTGGCCGTCATGTTCGGATATGCGAAACTCATGTCTTGTGAAGTTTTATCGTAGCATGGATCTAAATGAGATACTTGGATTTCAATTTGTAGAAGGATGATATCCCAGAATTTTGACTAAATTTATTGGGATCTTGGACCCATTGTTAATATTCAAACCTCACTATGTGAGAGTTACCATAATAGTTATATATTTCACCTTAACGACATATGTAATTTATGATTTTTATAAAGAGATGATTACCTTGTATGAAATAATATCTTAATATGAGTAAATGATAAATATTAGAAGTGAGAAATCTTACTTATCATAAATTGTTATATTTATTTATTTGATATTTGTCAATGTATGAAGCCAATAATTGGGCAATTATTGTAACAATCAATTGTCTTTAATTTCTAAATTAAATAAGCTATTTAGTGGTGTAGCTAATCGAAGGAATAATTAAATATACATGTTTTAATATATATATATATATATATATATATTTAATTCGCCTTTCGGTAAACTTGGTATTAATATGATAAGATTGTAAATCCTGTTGTATAGAGAATGGAAGAGTATCATTGTAAAAGGTAATTTAAGGTTAAAAAACCAAGCATCAGGAAAAGAGAGACTAAATGGGATGGTAAATAGATGAAAAGATCCATTAGACTTATCTCATGATGATCCTAGTTGGCCTTTGGCATTTATCTCGATATAAACCCTTGCAAGATAGGTTAAATTGGAAATAAAGTAAATACAAACTATAAGATCTAGATAATTATGAAAGGGATAGTTGTGAGGTGGCGGAAGACTTAAACTCATAAGACTAGTGTGTTGTCTTGAGTTTAGCTGTAACCTGCATGACGGAAAACTTTGGCCAAAGTAATGCATTGATGGTTGTGCATTGTCTGATCACCTAGTCCTCCAATTAAATTAAAATTGCTAGTAACCTGATCATGGGAAGTTGAACACTGAACATGAGGTAGGAAATGGTCGGATACCGAGAATACGAAGTCGGAAAACTAGCTTCGTGGTAGACCCAAGGACTTTCACATGGTTCCCATGACCTGAAAAAGGTTGAGCCAAAATGCTAGTAAGCATTGTCACTCGAAGTAGTGGCGAAGGGAGATCGTGGAGATCTAGATTCACCCTTCTCAGCCGCACATGGCTTACACAGATGTTATCAGATAGATCAAAAGAAAAAATTTGATTTAAAGAATTTGATTAAATAAATCTATACGATTGCAGCTGTGTAATCTATTTTTATGTATGTTTAAAATATATATATCCTCATTTTCAGTTCTAGTAATTTTGAGCGTTACACTATTTCAATATCTAGAACGTTGTATAAAATTCACAGCAGCTATGATCTAACAACTACAAAGAAAGTCTAAACAAATGTACTATTACAAAAGATCAACCAGTTGCAGGAAGCAATGCATGAATGGAAGTACAAAAATGCTTTGATTTCCATATTACAAATTGAAGTACATAAACAATATAATTTGATGACAAAAATGACTTGTTTTTTACCTTTCCACAAATACGGTTAACAAACTGGAACTTTAAATGACATTCATGTGGTGGGGAAAAAATGCAAGCAAAAAATGTCAACCGTACATGAAGCAATGCATGAATGGAAGTACAAAAATGCTTTGATTTCCATATTACTAATTGAAGTACATAAACAATATAATTTGATGATTTGGAGCGACAAATTGCAGGGTGTTACATTGTAAAGATTTTTTGGAATCAATTGCATAGTTATACTTGCACTTGAAACTACTGAAAGACACATTAATTTGTAAATGAAAACTTTCAAACAATTCATTTTACTATTGCCATTCAGGTTTATTTTTTTAATTTTAAATTGTTTCAGTGATGTATGCTAAGCAGAAAGTAAGATATTTTACTCACTGGCGCAGCAAGAGTTTGCAACTAGTTTCCACTATGTACAGTGACCTAACTTTGGATTTACTATAAATATAAAATGGTAAGCTACGTCTGCTTTTTATGCATCTTTTGTCATGGAACACTCAAATTGTAGGCAAAGGATATTTCTTTGTGTCTAGCTATTCTATCACACAAGTATTCCATTTTTACTGTAACTTACACTATTGAAGCACGAATCCATCTGTAAATGTACAATTTCTAATGGGTCATTCTGATATTGCCATTCGGTGAATGTTCATTATGGATACAATCAGGAAGACTTTGTGGTTTAAATATTGAAGTTGGATCTAAAAGACTTGAATTTGGCCTCTTAACCAAGAAACACTCGCGAATGACATGCGCCTATATGATGCATTGAGTGTTGACCAGGCAGATGATGAAACAGATGTGGAGAACATTCTCACAATGGCCATATATGAAAGGGAAGAAATGCAACATTTTTTGCGTGTCATTAATGAAACAATTCAACAAGAAACTGAAATCACACAAGCAGCAACATATATTGATAAAAATCAGCAAGCAGAATTAGACGCAACTAATTTGAAGATGCAACAAGGCCAATTAGAAACATATCTAAGACTACTAAGACTACCAATTGATAGGGTTCAAGAGAGTAATTCACACATGGGGGTCAATATAAGAGCATGCAACAAAAGGGGTGAAGAGAATTAAATATAATATTTTCTACAAAAGCCTAGTATGTTTTCGTGATGTATTCTCCCACCACTTTCCCTGTTAAGCATAGCTCATTGCCATTTGGGGTCAATAGAGACTATCCCTTATGTAATCCCAAAGATCACAATTGTTCAGGGAAACATCACCTCCCACGTTGTTGGTTGTTGGTGGTCGGAATACAAGGAGTGACAGGAGTAAAAAATATACCCAAGCTTTGATACCACAGGAAACGAACTCAGAATGCTGATTTTGGAGGACGACCACGCTTTCTATGTAGGTAAACCTGGTGGTGAGAGAACCCACTACCGAGTCACTCGTTCAAGATATTGCACACTTTGTTAGACAATCGTAATTTTATGTTTTGTTGAGGGGTAACTAATTAGCATCTGAGATGATTTTTAGTTCAGAATTTCTTTTCTTCACATTCGGTTTATAGTATTATGGATCTCCCTCATTCTGGATCTTTTACAGAGGAAAGGCAGGGTATTAGGCCAGGTTTCCAATTCCCATGTCAAATGAAAATTTTTAAATTATAGTTCACAAAATTGATATTGTGTTTTTATGCACTTTTCAATTTAAAAGTATCTACAACCCTCATCCCCTAAAACCTGCATGGTTGCATGCTAATAAAACAAAAATAAAGCTTAAATGGTTAGGTCATGTTCTAAAGTGTTTTAGTACGTCAAAGAGTGGGAGCATCCCTGCGAAATCCATCTGGTACATATACTACAATCATGAGCAATGTCTAATACCACATCTTTTTCAGGAATTTTTTCAAACAGTTCATATAGATGTCTACTAGCATACTTGCAACTACATCTAAGAAATCATTATGCTTTGATGGTTGTAAATGCACATTCTGCTTACTACACACAACCCCTCTGAAGATTACATATCTTCAATTATTGCAAAGCCTGTATTTTCACGAGCATGGTTTCACAAGGAAAAATAGTCCACTCTTTCATTGCTCACAGGTGATTAAATGACATTTGCTACACACAAATTTTCATTAAAAAAACATATTTAAATGTATGTCAAGTGCAGAGTTTTGATAGATGCCGGTAAAGAGTTTGAGCAAGTGAAAGAACGAGACAGTTTCTCATGGAATACAATTATTGCAGCATACAGAAGACATGGTTATCCTTACAAGGCAGTCACACTATTTCACCATATGCAACAAACAGGTCTTCAACCCGATCAATTTACATTTGCCAACATACTCCCAGCCTGTGCCAAAATGGGAGCTTTGGAACAGGGTATGGACATCCATCAAAGCATAGACATGTATGAAAAATGTGGAACCGTACACAAGGCATGTGAACTATTCGACTGAATGTCTCAAAAAAATGTGGTATCGTGGACAGTAATGATTGCAGGATATGCCCAAAATGGATTTGTTGAAAATGTGTTATAATTACTTAGAAACATTCATAGGGTATGGACATCCATCAAAGCATAATGGATAGAGGAATTTTGACTGATGTAGTTGCAACTGCCTAGTAGACATGTATGCAAAATGTGGAAGCATAGACAAGGCACGTCAAATTGTTTGATAAAATGCCTCAAAGAAATGTGGGCTCATGGAATGCCATGATTGCAGGATATGCACAATATGAATTTGTTGAAAATGCACGTGAACTGTTTGATAGAATGCCTCGAACGAAGATGTAAAAAACAAATTTCTATTGAAAAAGGAAAAAGAAAACAAACAAATTTCAAAATACGTTGCCATATGTTAGCGGGTAAAGACAATGTCTTTTCTAAAAGATGCCAAACTTTTCATGTACCTTTCAAATGCCACATATTGGGACATTCCCCAGAACCCTTTAATCTATGTAGGCAATCAAACAATTGATTAAAAGTTAGGAAAAGCATGATAGGTAGCATAAGTGATGGTTGCTCGTGAGTTATTATGATAAATTTTGCACTCTATATATTGTGAGAAAATAAAGTGCTACTGATGTGGATTGTGAATGCGTTGCACACACTTCATGTGAGTTCCTGAGTAAAGAAAAAGGGGAGCATTGTTATGATGATCAATCTTGCAATGGAAGATGGAAAATGAGGGTCAGGACTCAGAATGGAAACATCTTCAACAGTGTGCCACTTATGAAGAAGGCACATTTCAGTAAGCAAATATGACTTCCAAATGGTAAATTGGGACTTAATAATAATTATTGATTTTCAGATAAAGTTCGTTTTCATATATGGGAATTTTTCTTAAAGTAGACTATAGGAACAATCATAGATTCTCCCCATGGTGTTGACTAGAGAGAATACAAGGTATTTAAGGAACCCATATTGCAGTAGTGATTAAATGGGATATTGTAACCTATGCACTCCAATGATATTGTCGTTGGTGCATGAAACAAATGTAATGGCCAGAAAATTGTGGCCAAACAGGACTGACAAGTGCCCAAAATGATGCAAGGTGTTATTTGACATGCAAGCAAAAACACAACAAGGCAATTCATGCACAAAAATCTTTTTTCAAAGTTCTCTAAGCATTCTCTGACTGAAACAGAAAAAGAAGACATAGTAGTAAGTGTTCTATGATCAGACATAGATTGATCAGGTCTTGGAGCAAGTATCATTTAGATTACTCTTAAGTGACAATTTTAAAACAAATTAACTCAAGAATCTTAGATATTGAAGACCTGAAATCGGGTTTCATTGTGAGGACTGAACCACTGTTATTGCCATTGACTATCTGCCGCTTTGGTTGGGTACTCCATTTCACTCAGTGGTAAATGTAATAATAGCCTTGGCCCTTGAGTTTCAAGGCAATCGTCCAATCCTATTGCAGATTTTAACTGTTATGACATAATTGTGTCTCCACTTTCTCGAGTTGAGTAGAGCTCTTATGGTGACTGCATTTCTTATTTATTGGCATCTACGCTACCAGATACTCCAAGGTACCCCTGTCATATCTGTATGTGTATTCAATACATTTGGATACATAGCGAATAATTCACAGATAAGAATCCGATACACATTTCATCTTGTATTTGATACAAATTTATATAAACATTCAGATGGATAAGCATAGACAAGGCACGTGACATGTTTGAAATTAATGCCTCAAATAAATGTGGGCTCATGGGATGCCATGATTACTAGAATATGCACAATATGAATTTGTTGAAAATGCACGTGAACTGTTTGATAGAATGCCTCAAAGAGATATGATCTCAAGGAGTGCCATGATTGCAAGATATGCACAAAATGGATTTGTTGAAAAGGCCCATGAACTGTTTCATAGAATGCCTCAAAGAAATAACAACATTGGTTGATATTGAGGACAACAAAATGGAAGAATCATAATAAAATATTATAAAAATCGAGGGGGAGATGAGTTGAATGAATGTTGTAAGGTCTGGAAAGCCTACGACCTGGGTGTTCAACCACATTTGGGGAAAAAGGGGAAAAGCAACACTCGGAAGAAAATACCAGCTATTAAACAAGCCTTCAAGCAAAAGAAAACAGATCTATTTCTAAAACAATTACTAGATGCAAGTAAGCATCCTATTAAAAGTCTGAACCCTATGAAATATGAAACTCAGAAAAGAAAAGGGAGCATGTGGGGACTCGGGGCCTTTACTGAGAATAACAATATTGCACAACATATACAAAAGCAAAAGGCAGGAAATACCCATATCTTCAAAAACGCAGACCTCGCAGCAAACACAACACACAGGGGGGAGGAAAACCCTTCTGTGTTCGACCACCGCCTTGTACAACAAGCTGCTGCATGGAGGAAGGCACATGGGCATGTACATGTTAGGGAACCAATGGCAAAAAACAGTAAATACCTCCACCAAAGGAAACTTTATACAAACAGGTCATATCTCGCGTTCACAATAAAGTCGAACAATGAGGACAAAAGCTCAACCAACCTTCTGCGAGAGATTGAAAACATCAACATTAAGCAAGCAATTATTAAAATACAAATTTATATAAAGAGTAGAATATGATGGCTCCGGAGGACATCCATGCAAATTAATAGGAGAAGGCAAATACATTAGTATCCTGCGCGGCATGTACTAATAACAAAATAAAATAATACATTTGTATATACATATACAAAACATAAATCCTCCGCACCACTATGTAAACGCTTTTACCACGCGGAAGGCGTGAGACCTGAGAATTCTGACAAACGTCAGAAATCGAATGCACTACATTCCTCCTTGCAGAACGTTCAAAATCAGCCGTGTCTATTTCCACGCCTGCGTGCCGCGTGGCCTTTCCTTCGCATGACGTGTCATGGCTCGCATGGGTTCGGTTATGCCTGAACTGTCACTAATAGCTGTTGCAGGCTTCATACAGAACAACATTAGCTTTGGCTTACCAGAGCTTCAGAGTGGTGTACGGGGATTTGAGCACGTCGCCATTGTATGTCTTCAAGAGCACATTTTCTGGAGAATTGAGCCTTCGCGAGGGCCAGGACGAGATTTTGAGTGTTCTGTCCAGAAAATAAATGACAGAATACCCAAAATCTTGTCCCGCCTCATGAAGCCTCAATTTCGAGAACGAGATTTTGGGTGTTCTGTCCTTTATTTTCTGGACTTTCAAGCTCATTCCTCTCATGAAATATGTGTTTTTCGTGTTGACTACAAATGACAGCGGCGAAGGTAACTGGAATTTGTTTGTTTGTTTGTTTCCGATTCCACGGAGGGGTCAATGGGTCGAATCTTTCCGGGACTGAATTTTATTTTGGTTTATTTTTGACAGGTGGGACTTTTGCTCTGTAATCGTTGCTTTGGATGCGCAGGTATCGACCTATAACGCCGACAGAACGGGAGAAAGTGGTCTGATTTGTTCGATAAAATCGTTGTTTGAAAAGCGGCATAAGTGCAGCGTTGGGCTTCCGTTGGTTGTGCTGCTGGGAACCTCCATGGTCACCGGCGATGGTGTGCTCACGCCCACAATTTCCGGCAAGGATCAATTTGTTATTTGTAGAAGAACTTACATTGGGCGGCACAGTCATTGTCATGAATTTCTTTGTTAGGGTTTGTTAAATTGATTCTTTCTGGGGATTATGGCAGTTCTTTCGGTAACTCTTAAAATCCTGGTGTAAGAATCGGAAATGGATTGTTTTTATGAAAAATTTGTTGGGGACTCACTTTAAATAATTTGACAGGGTACATTGCAGTAATTTCCTGTGTGATCTTGGTGGCTCTCTTTGCACTCCAGCATTTTGGGACACGGAATGTTGCCTTTATGTTTGCTCCCATTGTGATAGCTTGGCTCATCTGCATCAGCGACATTGGTGATTACAACATAAGTCGTTGGAGTCCTAAAGTTTTCAGGGCCATTTCGCCATTTTACATGTTTAATCTCGTTTTGAAAACCAAAAAGTTGGATGGGAGTCCTTGGAGGCATAGTCCTTTGCATTACAGGTTTGCCTCTATTTCAGGATCCTATGATTCCTTAGAAATTGTTTCTGAATAAGAACCTCTGAGAAAAATAGAAACAGTGAATAGAAGTTATATCTCATCTGAAACTCCTCAAAACTTAGAAACGGAAAAGTATGTCAAAGATGGAGGATTTTAGCCAGGTATAGTGCCTGAAAAGATCTGTCATTTAAAAATACGGATGGGAGATTAAGTGTGTGTCTTTTATTTGGGGTTGCTGAAGAGGCTATTTTGCTGGAGGATCATACTGAAGAATTTACTGGTCCATGTGATCGACAGGTGCGGAGGCCATGTTTGCAGATTTGGGACACTTCTCACGGTTTTCAATCAAGGTAATATATTCTCTCGATTTTGCTTGTGTAATTACTGCTTGAACACTTTTACGTGGATAAATAATCCTTGGTTTTGCGTGGCAGATAGCTTTTGCAGCATCCGTGATTACCATGGTTTATGGATGGAAAATATCAATGCTAATTGGGGGTTTCGGTTCTTGATCGATTCTGTGCAAAATGGAGCCGCCGTTAACATGCAAATGTTTAATTATGCTCGGCGTGGGTGTGGAATTTGCCAATTAGGTGAATACTTTAATAATTTCATGGCTTCTGTTGATTTTATCCAGGGTTTCAAGAATGTAGTTATATAAAATTGGTATTTTTACAGGTAGTTCTATTTATTTGTCCGAGACTTCGGCGAGATTAAGAGGAGCCCTTAACATTGGCTTCCAGACACACCCAACAGTCTGATAGAGCGAGGTCATATGGAGAAGCTTTATTACTAATATGGACGTGTACCAAACATTTTGTTAGAGATGTTTATTATCTGAGATTATGTTTTATTATCTAAGTTTTTTTTGTTGTGGCTATATTTTAGCAAGTTTGGGAGCTGAACAACAGAACAAATCTGTCCAGACCAGACGGACAGCGTTAGAGTATTAGGCTTTCTCCCCAAATTCTCATAGCAGGCCCTTTTAGAACATCCTTCTACTGTGCTTCATTACTATCTTCTTACATAATCGATTGTGCGTTAATAATTTAATACAAACCATTGTTAATACAAACCGTTGTTGATTTATTAAGTATCTGAGCTGGGCTAGATGTTTTACACAGGGTTTAATATTGCAGACATTAAGGGTTTAGGTTTTTTTCTTATATTTGCTAATGGCTAAGACTGATTTTTCTAATAAGGCTAGTGATACAATTGTTCTATTCCAGCTGGTATCTGGATGTGAATCCTTGCAGGGTGAAAAAGTAATTGGCCTTTGTTTTCAGTAACCAACTTTTCCTGTGCCAGATTACTGAACATTACAGGGTTCTCTTTAATTCTTAGAGTAGGATTAGGCCATTTCGAAACAGCCTTCTGCTGATTTTTATTAATCTCGATATGAATAAAGTTTAAAGTCATTTTCTACTTAAATTGTAGGTGAGATTTGCAATTGGAGGTTTCAAGCATCAGTTACTTTAAAATTATTGCTTATATGTAAATGTTTGTAGTTTGTAGTTTGCCTTCCCTGATTTATAAATGGTCTCTATCAAGACTAATTTATAATGTTTTCTTACATTTTGCATAGTGTAGGGTTAGCAAACGATAGTGGTTCCTTGCACAGGTGGTGGGGCTAAGCCCTGTACAACTATCACATATGCTCGATTCTGGTGCAGGGTTTGATTATTATAAGCTAACAGATTTAGAAAAATATTTTTCTCCTCTCTAACTACCAATTTTTATTGTGTTGGGCATTTTGTTTAATCAAGATTTCCAGGATCTTGTTAATGTGATGCGTTTGACAATGTTCTCGGTTTAGGTATGCAATTTATAGTCAAATGGGTTGCAAGGGTGTACTTTTTATTGAGCAGGGTTTAAGTTTTGACTGCCTTGTTTACTGTTTTCATATGGACAAATTTAATATCGGTTGGATCTGTTGGATTCTTCTATATAGGATATTAGTTTTGTTCATTTTATCCATGCTGAGTTGTAGCCTGAGTATGAGGCTTTTGAGAGGGTTATAGAAAGCACTCTTATTTAAACTGCTGCACTCTTATTATAATTTTAGTAGTTTGAAAACACTAGAAATTCGTAAAGAGGGTTAGAGTTTCAAGGTAAGCACGTTGGATTAGAATATCAGGGTAAGCACATTGGATTTTCTGGTGTTTTTCATTACTCTCTTCTTATATACATGTTTTTATCTGTCAAACAGAGTAAATGTTTGATAGGTTTTAGATGATTTTTCTTATATTTTCGTAGTATTCTGATCATTTTTCATATATTTCATGGTTAACATTAAACTTTATGATGGGGTCCAGTGAGATGGTGAGTTCTTGCACATGGCACCTGCAGAAAATTATTTGCTTTATTTTTAGTTACCATGTTTTTATTGTGCCTATTAATCGCTGGACATTAGAAATTCTCCTTAATCTTGCATAGTGTAATTTTATTTATGGAACAACCTTCTACTGATTTTCCTTAATTTTTCTTAAGTAGACGTGCAGAGTTTGAAGTCATTTTCACTTTTAAGTTGCAGCTGAGATTTGTAGCTAGAAGGTTTCAAAACTTTAGTTAGGGTTGAATATTTGTCTGTCTGAGTACAGAGGAAATGTTTATAATTTGCATTCCATAATTTATTAATGAAGGTTTGTAGCTTGAAGGTTTCAAAACTTCAGTTAAGGTTGAATCTGTGTGAAAACAAAGTAAATGTTTATAATTTGCAATACATAATTTATTACTGATCTGTTCCATGCTTATGATATGGTTTGGGATTAATTTCAATTTTCCAGGGATGACCTGATTTGAATGCCTCATTTCTGTGGCCAGTCATCATCATTGTGCATTCTTGTTTCCATAACAGAAAATTGCAAATCTCTTATCAATCTTTTTCTTCCACAAGCAAAGGAGGTAGTAGGATCTGATTCCACTTCCCCAAAGGATCAGCATTTTTCGATTTCATATCACCCATCTACATCAACTCAACAACATCCATGGATTTGAACTCATATTTCTTAAAATCCATTTTATGGGCAACGTGAAAGAGGAGAGCAGGCCACCGTCACATGGTACCCTAAGGGCATGGTCCCATGGAGGTTTGCAAAGAACCATAGGCTGTATTTATGATTATTCTCTATTGGATTAATTTATACAAAGCTAATGCTCTTTTGGAATCCAAGATTCATCCCTGGATTCAGTATTTTTGGTAACACATTTTTACTCATCAATGATACGGTACAATGAGCGATGGTTATCATGTCAGCAAATCCTGTGACAGAGTACATTGCCATGTGATTTCCATGCAGTAACAAAGAAGGATCCATTTTCAATCTCTTTCATGGACAGTGCTTGAGTTGGTGGTTGGAAGTGAATGTATGCCCAGCTACAATCAAATCAGCAATAATGCAGAAGATCAATTGAAAGCTAAAATTATTAGAGTTTGGGATGAATCTGGATAGAGTCCGTAAAGATGTAACTTGGACATGATGAGTATATAGGAGGCTTGTAAGATCTTGTGTTGAGTTGTGATGCCCAATGGATAACACCATTCGAATGGGATCCCAGACCACAAGAAGCCTTTGATAAACTGAAGATCAGGGTGGTCAGTGCCTGACCTTAGCACACTTCATTGGTACAAAGGGTTGTATCATCCTTTGCAATTTACAAGCTGTTTGTTAACACATGTAGAAAGAAATTACAGTCCACATCTAGAGGGACATGGTGAGTATATAGGAGACTTGTAAGATCTTTAGTTCAGTTGTGATTCCCAACGGATGACACCATTTGAATGGGATCCCAGGCAATAAGAAGCCTTTGATAGACTGCTTTGATAAATTGAAGATCATGGTGGTCAGTGGCAGACCACAACACACTTAACTGGGAGTAAGGGTTCCATATACATATTGACGCTTTGAACTATACAATTGGGAATGCCCAAGAAGGAATCATAAGTTGTATCATCCTTTGCAATTCACAAGTTATGTTGTTAACACATGCTGAAAGAAATTATACTCCACATAAAGGGGAAGTTCCGGGAATAGTCTACCCCGCAAAATCTTAGATACTACGTGTTGGCCAACCCTTTTGTGTTCTTTTTAGATCATAAGATAATGTCCAATAAAATAAATAATTTAATAAACCTATAGAACACAGGAAAATTTCTAAGTGTTTGTGGTTACTACAAGAGTTTGCATTTTCAATGGTAGTCCTGATGGGAGACAACATGGATCCCACGAGTAGTGGGAGACAACATGTAAAATAGCAGTGCAAAGTAACTGCAAAACTGAATAGTGAATGAGTGGAGAGCAAATTGTTCTAAAAGGTTAGACAAGAACAAAGAGCAGATAATGCAAATCTACTCCTATGTATTAACTTGAACCTTGAACATGAGTAGAGTACATAATATTACAACTTGATGTAAAGAGCTAAGTATTGCATGCTACTTCAGATAACATTGAGACAATATTTAATTGTAATATTCTGCATGTACCAAGATATGTGGAAGAACTCCCTGTGCTCCGGTATTGAGGTGTGCCCCAAGGGATGTGTGTGGACTCTTTGAATAAGAGTGGGTTGCATGCACGAAAGTTATGATACCAAGTTATATGTTAGTATCTTTGCTTGAGTAAAGGGGAGTAAGAATATGAAATGCCTTTGACGATGATCTGGGGAAAAGTTAAAATTAGCCATAGAGCAGCACCTCTCTAATTTTCTCTGCCATAAAAGATGTACAAATATGTAACATGTAAGTGATGTGTCTCATAAAGAGAAGAAAATAGACCTATTGAAGACTCACATGTTTGAAGAATTTAATGATTCATTCGAGAGTACTTTTACACCACTCCTTACGTTATGATATATCGTGGGAAGCAATTTTCTTACCATTGTAGATAACATGAACTTTTTTCTTTTTGAACTATAGTCATTATTGTCAAGTCATTATTCGAGGGTATACTTTCCCATTTATCCACAAAGCCATTTTCCTCTTCTTTAGTCTTCTCTAGAATCTTTCATCTTCTCTCTCTTGCTCTCCCATTGTTTCTCTCTCTCCAATTTGACTTCCTCAATAGATCTCCTTTGGCGTTTAACACACTTTGACAGAGATAACCTTACGTCAATGTGTTTGAAATTGCATCTGTTTTAACCACGGCTCTCTTGCCGAAGAATGTAATTATTCAATGATTGTCGTAAAAGACAAAAATTTGTCTCTGTAATTTCGCATAGTTATTTGTCTTTTGAGGTTTCTTGTCTCATATTGATTTTTTTATTTGTGGTTCGTAAATAATTGTTCGTTGAGATTTGCTCTTTGTCGTTTCATCTTATGTCTTCCCACTCGAGTTTTCTCCTACTTTCCATTGACATATGTGTCATGCTCTTCGCACATAATTCATTTTCACATTGGCTCCTTGTTTCCTCTTTCCTTCCCCATGCACTTCTCCACCCTCAAACACCTTTTGCTACACCCATCTTCTTTTCTAATTATTCCTCTCTACCCACTTTTGCTTCTTCACTATATCCTTTTGGCATTCACATTGTACATTTGCATACAATTGTTAGTATTAACTTTTCACATAGACACACCATTTCACTATACTTTCCACATGATATATAATGTCCATAATTTTTTCAATTACATTCCACGGATAGAATTAAATTATGTCTTTTTCTCTACATAAAATACCAACAACGTACATACATATTTAAAGTAAATAACTTACAAATTGCATAGGAACATTCATGACTCCCCTGTACCAACCATGTTTTACAACAAACATATATGTGTAATTACAGCTCACCTGAAAAAACTTATTTCATACATAGTATAACATCACGTCAATGCACTGTAAAACAAAATCAATCAGTATTAACTACGCACCTTAATTAAATGAAGCATAATACATAAACAACGGAATAAGCATGATAGGTTTGTTGCCTACCACCCGCTATGTGTCGGTTGCCTGTTTGTTTTCATCACTCGCCCATTCTATTTGTTTCTGGACCTTGTTCACTTCGTTGCTTATGCTGATTATTGGTTTTCATTAAGGAGCCACCACACTTCAGTTCCATACAGCACATCATTCTCAGGTTAGTTGGTTGCTTCGTGTATTTTGGAATATCAGTTTTCGTTGCTGCTTGTGATCATCTATTTATTTATTTTGGGATTTCCATCATGTACGTTTTACCATATATTAATATACATTGACTCAAACAATGACTTGTCTATACGCAGGCTAACTCTTATGTAATGACTTGTCTATACCCCTTATGTAACAAATTGTTACCATTCCCTTCATTTTATTAATTTCACTTTTCGACCATGAATTTTTTGTTTTCCCTTACACTTGTAGCAACTGCTAGTAGATATTCCTCAACACCTTAAGGCATTAGCTTTCGTTGTTTGAACAACACTCTTGAGGTTGGATAGGGGCTACACCAAGCTACAATTAAGATGAGATACTTTGCGGCAACATCACTCTACAGGGTGTGCCTCTACAAAAATTATGAGCCATATATATTTTCAAATAGTATTGGACACATTTTTTCCCTTGGAAATGGGGATTTGGGGCAGAGTACTCATGTGTATGGCCACTATGAGTGAGGTGGGTTGAGACTTGTAAAAGACAAAGGTCTTATTCTAATTGTAAGGAATGAAAATTTCAATCCTTTGTGAAAATACAAAAAAAAATGGTACCATATTTACACACATGAACTACGTGGTAAAACACGAAAGTTACTGATTATCTATTTTACATAGTTGGGACATTGTAAATGTGTTGTATGTGAAGTGGAAGCTCTTTACAATGAATTATGCGGTCCTCTTCTTTGTGTGCGTGAACTTATTTTGTGTACTTTGTTCTTGCATAGTGCTCAAACGTAAAACTAGGTGTTATTTGTATGTCTTTGAGGGCATGCACTCTTGAGATTGTTATAAATGTTATTCCTAGAGAGTCAACATTGTGATGTCTATTGTGGCCTTGTTAAGCATTAGGCCTTGTGCCTTGTAGATGATGAGGCCCCAAGACATGTTAAGTGAGATTTGGGGATGGTTTCCTCGTATGATAGGAGACATTGGCAAGTGTGTTAAGTTGAGTATGTACCATGGGGATACGCAGTAGTTCTTGAAGTTAACAAAAAAGGATGGAAAGTTTGGGGGTTTTGATTTTGGATTGTACACAACCTCCACGAGTTGACCAAGTTCCCCATTAACCAATCCCATGTCTATTACATGTACTTATACAAGTGAAGCCAAATTCTTACCATTATAAGCGCCTTTCAAGTTTGACCTAAATGCTAAACAACATGATATTCTTCCTAAGCTCCTCAATCACCAATCGATCAAGTTGTCACCTACTCATTACTACCCACCTTATCGGCTTGCACAATGCAAAGGTCACCCATTTTGCAATTATCACATAATTAATGGACATCATGACAATGATTGTTATTCTTTAAAACAAAGAATTGGGCACTTTGAGCATCAAGGTTTTATTTCATTTGCTACACAACATTCTGCTACATGCTCATCTCCAATTGCTAAATCCCACTGGGATCCCAAATATGATCCCTCCATGTCTAGTGAGCATCATGTCATAATTACTAATGTTCCTTCTCCAGTAAGTCAAGATTTGCCTATCCAACCCAAAGTGTCATACCACCTTTAAAAATACTTATCCCTAACAAGTCCTCTACAACATTATCAATCCCAAAAATCAACCACCTTTAAAAATACTTACCCCATTACCTCCTCCTATCAAGTCCTATATAGCATTAGTAATCCCAAATAAGCAACCACCTTTAAAGATACTTACCGCATTACCTCTTCCTATGACGTCCTTTACACGCTTATCAATTCCAAAAAGAACCATCCAATGAAGCACCACCAATTCCCTCACCACAAGCTGAGATCCCTCACCAACCCCTCCGATTAAATGCATAGTTCCTTCTTTCGCTCAAGATAATTCTTATAATGATAGCCATGAAACATTTCAAACTCCCCGCCATAGAAAGTTGTTTCTTGGATCATTACATAGATCTCCATCACTTGCACTTGGGGGCATCTAAATTCCCCTATAATCGGATGATCTAATCGTAGTAGTTACCTATCCATACTATTCACATACACATCTATACATTACTCTTATTTTGCAATTCACGTCAATCTTTCTAGCAACACTTTCTCTCATCTACACTATGTGCACACCTTGTTATATCTAGATATGCTTCTATGTTACTCTATACACGTCTTGCTCCTCATGCTTAGTTATGGATCCTTCTACTCATGATACAAATTCTACTTTCTATATATGATATACATCCTTTCATGCACTGTACATACTTTGGATACTCTTATTTACAATGATCGCATTTATTTTCAAGAGTCTCTTGATATAAACACTTGGGGGCATCACACTTTCTTCCCTCCTTCCATCACTATCGGTTGTCTCTAGTATCTACTCATAGTTTCTTTACTTAATTTCAGGCCCCATGCTTCATGACTATATTTATGAGCATCACCACATAGTTGGTTCACATACTTGACTTCCTTACCGGATGACACCTTTGTTATGCTATAGTTCACACTTGAATATTAAGGGAATACTTCATCAATGGACCTCACATCATCTACATTTCATGCTTAGTGCTTCATGATAAATATTTTATAGCATCTACTCTCATACAATACATTCATTTCTCGATGACGCACTCTTGCTCTATGGTTTATTCTTGACTATTGAGGGGTATTTCTAAATAAGCCTCGTCTCATACACATCTATTGGGGAGTAATGTGGCTCATCCTCCCTTCACATCTTGTACACCACAACATTCCATCACACTCACACAACATTTGCATATCTTGATTGCATTTACTTTTGTTAGCTCATACTACTTACATGTTACACTTTTTCTCTGCGATGTTAGTTGGATACTTAGTATGTCATTATCTATTTCTATGCACACATGCACGTTCACTTGGTATATTGAGGTGAATTTAAGACTTTCAGAGATTCTCACATGATGCATAATTCTCAAAACTTCTCTTTACCAGTCTTGTCGAGGCTCTGGGGGCATCAAACTTTACTATTCTCATACTCCAAACATCACAAGTCCTATTGTTTCAAAATTTACTACATTTCATCATTATTACTCACTTTTCATTGATCTATACATAATTTTACATACTACTTATATTTCTAACATGTTAATGGGTGCTTCATGTGTAGCATTTGCCTCATAGGATCTATACACCCATTGTTATACATTACTTTTTGCTTATTGTTGATTGCTATTTTTTTCATGCTATGTCCTATGTCTTGCTTGTTTATGTCCGCTTGCTTTGATTGTCTTGTGACATTATGAGTGATGTACCATGTTCGAAACCATATTTTGGTGCTCTACATCTCATCTTCTTATTTGCTTGTTACATTGTCTTCTAATGCATGCTAGCTTATTTTCACTAACATTATTTTTACCAAGTCTATCTTATTTGCATGTGCCTTGGTTTCTACCATGCACATCCCCTACCCCCGCAAGAATCCACTTCAAATCAAGTATCGGGTTCTCTCCTTTGGACCACATTCTTCTACATCCGTCACATGGACCCCAAACGAGGGGCATCTATTAGGTGAACAAATCACCCCTACAATATCTCATAGCTACAATACAACATAGCACAATATAAAATGAACACAAGCACACGGTTATATAATTGCTCAGAATCAAAATTGGGTCCAAACACATAGCAAACACTAACACCTATTCATGGACAGTGAGCGGTGGGCACTTGTGTTCGGGAAAAAATAGTCAATTTCTCATTTCAACACAATCTCCAATAGTTTACAACACAATTCTCCAGTAGCAGACACTTGCCTCTAATTACAAAATGTATTCTATCAGTTACAATCGGTTCAATAGGGACAACATGAATAACAAGAAAAAATGAGAGACGTACCATCTGCAAGTGGTGCTTATTACGAAGCATTATGGAAGGAGAAAAAAACTAGACCTCCCTCCCCAACACTCTTCTCTTGGCATGAGATTGCCCAACAAACTCGCTATCGGCATGAAATCACCCAAAAAAACTCACTCGTGACTTGAGATTGCCCAAAGAACTCGCTCTTGGCATGAGATCACCCAAAAACCTCACCATCGAGCGTTCAAATCCAGCAACTCCAAGAAAACAAGACAATTTTCTATCTCATACTCTATTACACATTAGGTGCACTCTTTCCTTTATGCACTTTTTACATACTTATACATACATTACTCTGATTTTTCATATATGGAACATTGACTACTCTCTCACTCTTCTTTCACAAGTCCGTCCTTACAAGAAATAAGAAGCAACTCACATCAAAAAGCACAATCTCTAATAGCACACTACTACGCATACATTTCACCCCTAGGGTCTACTTCTCTTTCCTAGTCTCCATGCTTCACATTACAATCACTCCACGCTTCACTTGTCCACTCGGCATGCTATCAAGCTACACTCTTCTCTACAAGATTACAAGGTACACATCTTCTATATACTTTATACTATCGATTATTCACTCAATAGCATAAAGTGGGGAAAATGTAGACACAAAATTTATGCACTTGGGTACATTTTTATGTCTAAAGCATACACATGTATACATGATTCCTAAGCAATAAAATTAGTGGTTGATAACTCATTTTGACATTTTTCTTTATCTCTTGCATTCTTACTAGTCTTACACATCTTATAACTTTATTGGTACTTGACTGATTTATCTTTTATGGCCTCGGATACTAGTGCCTAGTTAGGATAGAAGCGCATAGGTGCTCATGTCCCTCTTGGGTACTCCTGACCCTCTCTATCCTTTTCTTACCCTTTTGGGTCTATTTTACTTCTTGGTCACCTTTTAGTACTTTGGGTTGGCCTTTCAGTTGTCAATTACGAAATTCAAACAAGGGAATCATATATATACTTAGTTACTTATTATAAATAAAGGGTCAAATACTAAGCATTACCTACTATCAACTAATTTTCCATTCAAAGACATAAGGAGAATTTCAAAGCATTCATCTAGCAAATCCACACAAGGGACAAGGGTTTTATCACTCTGCATACACAACATAGGAGGGGAAGTTATTTTTATTCCATCACACACATTTGCATACTTAGAGCATTCTATATCTATCCTACTATCATAGTGCAAATTACACAAGGGAAACCTAGGGCATCATTACAAACACATACACATAGAACTACATGGATTATGATATGTAGTGCAACTTTCGGTCATAAGATCACTATTCGGGTGACCGCCAGGGTTAGTCCGACTCCACATTCTGCATCTTTTTTATTAGATTTGATGTGGTTTATGGAAATTTTTAGGTAGACAACTCTTTTATAGGTCATAGGTAAAATCGATGATCTAGGAGTGAAACCAGAGTGAAAAACAAAGATCAACAATGAAGCTCCTCCTGCATAGAAAGGGATAGAACCTGAGCACTTGATTGGAAACTAGCACCCAAATCAATCGCTAGTGCCTCGGGTGCTCTGTCCTCATGTGGGTACTTATATCCTACACATTTTGAGTTTGAGAACCTTCACTAATCCTTGATGACAATAATTACAATATGTTTCAACAGGTTATCCTACCGTTAGGTTGTGGAGCCTATTTTCATGTGTGAAAGTGTTGAAGAATGTACACTAAGATCATGTACACTTTTCATGTATCTCACAGGTTCTAGGGGGCAGTTTTGGGCCCCGAAGGGTCCGGCGCATGCCCCATTTTATTTATTTATTTGGCCTCGAAAAATGCACCCGCATATCGGGAAACGTGCTTTTCTCATATGGGCGAGTTTTTGACCCATAGGTTTATGGGACGAGTTTTGCCCATGGTTTTGATACCCATGGTTTTGTAAAAATGCTTAAGCAAATTGTTCTATTTATATGGTATTATGCATATGATAGATGCACAAGCAAATGTATTGCAGATGTGTTTTGAATTCAGTGAATTGTAGAGTTTGTTGAGCATAGCTCCAAACGGATCTAGGTATTGTACGAGAGAGCGATGGCTTGTAATAAAATCGAGCAAGTGATTCTTGGTGGATGTAGCCCAAATTGGGTGAACCACGTTAACATCTTTGTCTCTTTGTCTTTGTGTTATTTTATTCTCGCAATTTTATTTGAGATCTGTAATAATTTACTGTGCATATTAGTTTCATCACTTGTTGCGATTCTCGTGAGGGATTATTCCGCATATTTTATCCCTTATTTCCTAACACTACCTAGATCATCTTCATATTGTGTGAAATCGTTAAGTCATCCTCTCATTCTCTATTGCTTAGGATTTCATACTTTTGTACATGCTTATTTTCTTGTGTCTTATTGTATTTAATCACTTTTATATCATTCATTATAGTAGTTACTCTAAAATATAGATTTAATTCAATTTATATTAAATAAGATATCAACATAACCTCTTGTTCTTTGCATAAGAACACTACACAAGCTCCAATTCAGTTTCATTGAGCTCCAATTCCGTGGCATGTATGTTTTCCTCTACGATGCTCCTTGCAACTAGAAAGTGAAAGGATTTAAGCATCTTCTTATTGTGTGAGGATATTAAATTATTCATTGTGAAGAGGTTTGTTATACTTGTAAATATTTCTTTCTCTAAGGTAGACATGAACGAATTTGTTTGTGACATGAGAAGAGTCCAATTCTTCATATTTAGTTGTGTTATTTATGTTGGTCAATAAATGTTTGAATTCAAGTTGAGGTAGGTTCAATCCTTCTTGTATATGAAGTTTTTATCTAAGATAATGAATGTGTCAAATTCATGTTATAGGGAGTTCAGTGATTTTCCGCATACAATGGTATATCATTAATGAGAGGGAGATGACATAATTTTCCTATGAATATCATCGAGTGATCGACAAAATCATATTTGTTTTGTTGGGGAATACCTCACACAATCTACAACTTGTGTTGCTCAACATTTTAGGACATACAAATCTCATTTCTTCTATGAGAACATATTATATGACACTCATACACTCTTGGAATAGTTTTAGGGCCTATCCTTCTAAGCCTTCATTTTTTAAATGGGTATTCGAAGGCTAGAATGTATAATATATTTATTTATGTTGAATGTAATAATACATTGGAGCTAATAAGAGAGTGGAGGAGCTTCTGCTTCCTAAGAGTATTTCTAATCCATTTATATGCATTATATGAGGTAGGATATTCTTACCAGTGTACCTTGAATGATAATCTTTAATAGTTGAATTTTCCCTTTTTTTCTTGTGTGTACAATGATAATTGAGTGCAATTTGTTTCCCTGGATGATAATAGGAGGGCATTTTATTGGTTAGATGAAGCAAAAAGTGGTAGTTCGGTCTCAAGCCATGCCCGGTCTATGAATTTAGGTTCCTCATTTGTTGCAAATCGATGACGGCATTATGTTATTTCTAATCATGGTTAATTTAAAATTCTTAGAGGACTATCATGTCTATCTCATCAATCGTTTCATTACTAGATGTGGGATATATGCTCCCATTCTAATAGTTCCATTTTCATGAGGCAATATCCTTACGAATCATTGTTTTTGATACTCATTCCATTGGAGGTTTCTTCTTGAGTAGCACTTCTCTTTATATGTAAAGGGAGGTAGTATTTTTTAATTTCTTTCCATCAGCTAGTTATTTCAACTACAAAAGTATCGATGTCTATTTGGATATGTTAGAATGGTTTATAAAATAAAAGTTCCGACCAATGAAAATATTCATATGTCAAAAAATCAGTAGTGGGTATGTTATAGTACAAAGGGAATACTCGGATGATTGCATGGGTTTCTTGTGTAGCCATTGTGATCCTTTCCTTTGATTTTTGAAAAACCATGCATGGGCAACCTTAAAGAGGAGATTTGATCGAGTGTAAAGGTAACTTCATGTATGCATCTATGAATGAAGGAATTTTTATGTTGTTACTACATTTGCACTAATGCACTTCAATACCTATTTACCAATAGAGATGGAAATGAATGTATGCCTATAGAATGAGAGGGGTGTGGCATGTCTCTTGTGATCCAATGTATCGATCAACAATTTTTTTTTATAAGAACTTGTTTTAGGAAGTGTTTGTAAGATTTACAATGCCAACTATATTAGATATCCTAGACAACATGTTGTGGTAGCTCTCTTATTTCTTCTCTGCCTTTGTTACGTACTTTCTTATGTACTATAGAACTACACAACGTGAAAAACAAGTTAGCGATCAACATTTTATCTCTATAGTGTTATCATGTCTCAATGTGTATGTTGACCCGTGTGTCATTATGTGTAAGGGTGTACATGTTTTTCCTTGATTCACCTATGGTCAAAGTTAAATCCCCTTGCAGTGGAAAATGGCATTTATGTTTGCATTGAAAAGTGGAACCCATCCTCCACAAATAGGTGTCTTCGCTACATTTTGTTTTTTGTTACACGTAGCTTAGTAGGTTTTTATAATCAGTTTAAGCATTACATGTGATTATCTAATATGTGTCTAATAAGCATGGGTCATCAACGGGGAGCAATGAATCTCGTAATTTACATTTTTATGGCCTTGGATTCCATGTTATTACTATTTGGTCGAAGAAAAAAAATTGTATTTAGTTGAAGGGGGTCATCCTAGTTTAGTACATCCATTTTTGACACATTTGGCAGTGATACAAAACCATGGATATGAGCCAATCCTTTGTGTTTCCAATCGTACGTGTTGTGAATGAGGTAAATGTCGTTGTACAAATGGAAGTGTTATGGAAATAAGTAAAGATAAGTGATAATGACCTCACATGTCCCAATAATTGGTTCAATGCATTTTTTCTAAAGCACCTCCTTGCCGAAGATTGTGAATCTCTTTTCCATGCATGTATAAATTTTTAAGGATATAACCAACAGAGAATAGGAAATTGAACTGTTCTTTGTTGGCAAGGAAAGATGTTCTTTCTTTACGGATGGTATTGTCAGGTTGTGCATTCCGGGTATATGAAGAGAGGTGTGCCTTCAAATCATGAATTACATCACTCTGGAGGGAAAATATAGAAAAATCTATGCTCACCATTTGACCCTTCTGAACATGTTCTCGCATAAGGTCATGGTGAGAATCCCCTTCTTCCTGTTTATGTATTTGACTAACTCTTTAATGGCTTTCCAATAGGAGAAAGTGGAGTTGCCTCTGCACGAAGGGCTCATTCTTTTGATGTATGAAAATGGGAAACCTGCTCTGTCCCCTTCCCTGAAAGAACATGCGGATGAGGATGACCTCACTCTTGCAGACTACCTCACTAAGATGAAGGTTGAAAAATGCAAAATATATGGGTGAGGAAGGCCGTGTGGGGAAGTGGGCACTTAGAGAAAAACGATGAGGGGATGGTAATTTAAAGGGTTTCAAGGATTTGTGTAGTAAGGTTTAGTACTTAGAAGGGGTGCTCCAATTGGTGGAAGAAACCAATGTTGGCCAAAGGGAAACAATGATGGATGTCATAAATGCTTCCAATCAAATTCATTGCTCAGTGAAGTCTAGGCAAAATTTCCGAAAGTGGAGGACCGGTCAAAAAGCTGACAAGTGGAAAGGATGGAGGAGGGCACCAAAAGAAGGATTTTTAACTTTCGCATCAATAGCTCGAGGATGAGCTGGAGGATGATATTAATGAAAAAGGTGCTGAGAGTGGTGTGAACAAAGATAGCCATGATGGTAATACAGTGGGGGATCCCCAAAAATTAACTTTTGGTTCTAAACTATTGCGAATTTTGGTGAACTTATGTTGTTTTGTTGTTTTAGAGATTGTTTCTCCTTCTCTCTGGTTTCCCCACCTTTCTTCAAAGTTTGGTTCTTAATTGTAAGAGTTAAGCATGTTTAACTCCCTTCTGGGAATTTTCGTTTCCCTCTTACTTGTTGTTTTTTTCCTCCTTTTGTAATGGCCCCTGAGAGCCAATCCCTATTTTTACCGTATCTAATAAAAATACAATATGTGGTATGCGATAAATTTTTATTTCTCTAGTTATGGGTATCTATGGATGGTGTTGGAGGATATCCTAACATTTCTCTATGTAAGTCTAGCCATTTAGTGTCTATTGACTCGAGTGAAGAAAAGTAGAGGGCTTCCTAGTTGTGTTATCATATTTTTGAGTTCATGTATGAACTTGCACCAAAGTGATCGTGTCCCCTCAAACGTAAATCAAACCTCATTATTTCGTCTATAATATGGGTGCCAAGAAAATTTTCTAGTGTTTGGCATAACATAGATTCCATGGTTGACAAGTTGTCCCACGATGCTTTTCTTGGTGAAAATGTAGATGTTTCTTGGATCCTTTGGCATAATATAAGGTTAATAATGAAGTAGTGAAAGTGTGGATGGATACCAAATATGTTATCGTCTTTCCACAACAAGTGTAAAGAATATTCATGCATGTCAACCCATTTCTTGCATAGTTCGTGGAACAATGGAAGCTATATAGGAAAAAATGATGGGAAATCCATGAGAGCAATCAATCTTTGTTGTATTCATCAAGTGGAGATGAACATGGCCAATTAATAACATGTGATAGAGTTTGATTTTGTCCTTGAAGGAAACTTGTAATTTGGGTTACCTTTATAATTATTAGAGGGAGGGAGGATATACAAGATGATGGTTATCATTCATGTACATTTTGTGGGGTACATGGTGGTGGGCCTGCTTCAAGTTTTTTTATATTTATGTCAAAGATAATAGAAGTGAAATGTGTAGAGAAGTAGAGATGTCTACGTAATTTCGGGTGGGATGGCATGGAGTGTGTCAAATTCTAGGATGACATCTCTATAGTCGTAGTCATGATATATTTTGAGTTGTAATGTAGCTAAAACATAAAATTTGCTTTGACAAAGCACTTGTAGGCCTCTTTGAAAAAAGCACACGTAGGCCTTTTGTGTTGATCCATTTCTCTAGATAACCAATATGTGTAATTTTGAAACTTGACGAGGCAGTGCACTGGTTATGGAAGACACGTCCGTGGGAATCATATGGTATAGGCCCTATATTTTTATTGATTTCTCTATTGTGGGTTACTGTAAATATTTGATTGACTCTTTCTATGGAATTTTTTCTCTACTTGAGTAAGTGAGGATAGCACTTTGCATTGAGGGCTTGGGTCCGTGTTATTCCCACTTGAGAAGTGGTAACCATATTTTTCAGCAATACATATGTGGCAAGTGTGGCCACCTTTGTAAACCTTTATATGTAGTAAAACATATAACTCATTGCATATAAAACATTTTTTTAAGGGGAGGTGATCAATTCTTTTTGGAATTTTCCTTGTGCATCTTGAAGATATGAAAAACCTGGGGTATGTGGTTTGAGAGGGTCAACATGTTGCTTTGAGGATGTGGACCCCTGTAGGATTAATTTCTAGTGTTTTAAGCTAGTTATATGGCGGTGATGTTTGTTTAATGTTCCTTTTTGATGGATTATTTCAAATGGGCCTTCGTAATTATGGAATAACATGTCATGCCTATGTGGCATGAGGGAAAGTGGAAACAAAAACTAGATGTAGGATAATTCATATGAAATCAAGGAATACAAGTACTTTGTTTGTCTATTAAATAGATTGTAAAAACTAGAATAAGAAGTACACAGTAGTGTGTAAAAACTTGTAGGAGGTTGCATTCTTGTGAGAATGCAACATTCATGTATGTGAGTAGGGCTAATGGAATTTTTTTGGGGTGTACGACAAATGAAATTAATCATAGAAATATAAGCACTTATGTGTAGTAGGTGGATGGAAAAAGTTACAAGAAATGCATATAGGATGCAAGTAAAGTATAGGAGGTCTCCACTAAAAGTGAAAGTGCATTTGTGGCTTACTCAGTATTCGCAATGAAAATATTTATATATTTGGTGGAGTTAGGGTGAATGTGTGTCTATGTTAGTGCGTGGTTTATTAAAAATTGGAGAAGGTTTAATTTTTAGATTCCATAGCTACAATAATGTACTTAATGTATTTAGTGGGGACATATTCTTAGATGAGGTCATGTCTTTAATCGTAGTGAAAAATTACATTGTGTTTTCTCTTGTTCCTGTAGACCTCTAACATTGTGGAGATTGTGAAATGGTATATGTGGAATAGAATTGGCCTAAAATTGGTCCAATGTTTTTGGAATCGACTCAAGTAGTTGTGGTTCCTATGTTGATATACCCACGATTGATCTAGTGACATCATCGAAGTAGCTACATATGTTTTTGATGTGGTGTCCTCTTTGATGAAGTACAATGCATATTTATATTTGCTACCGATTACATAGAAATTGCATTTTTGGCAATGCCAAGAGGAATCTATGCGTTTATAACAAGATTTTCTTGAAATAACTATTATTAACAATTGAAAAGCAATAAAGATAGAAAAAAATGACATAAGCTAGTGGATGATAGTTGATGTAGTGGAAAATGTTGTTTTTTTCCTAGTAGTAAGGAGGATTTGATGAATACAATATCATTTTTCAATGTTTTCAATACTCACTTAGGGATATGCACGTGTTTTGTTGGTGGAATACTCATATTCTTAATTATTTAATATAAAAATGATTTGTTATGTTTAATTGATTATTAATTAATTTGTATATTAAATGAGAGTGCTATTAATCACACCTCATTACTTAATATGGTTCGTGACTGTGGGGTCAAATAAATATGGCTATGGGTCATATTGTTTCATTCACTTCCATGGATTGGTGGAGAGAAGTGAGGAGGTAGATTTTACTAGATCAGTAAATTATGTTTTGTGGTTAAATGGAATATGTTGTTTTCTATCGGCTTTTAAATATTTTAACACTTTTGATCGGCACTTAGAACTGGGATTGATGGGATCCCACCCATTATAACAGAAGAGCACCGAACTACAAACTAACTACCGAAAAAGAAAAAAATCACAAACCTTGCGCAGATAAATAGGGAAATGCCATACAAGAGAAACTATATCAATAAGAAAACTTAGTCTCGAAAAAACTTCACCCATCCACTTGGATAGCCGGTTCCATGACGAGCTTGACCCCTTTGACCAAACCTCCTCTTACCACTTGCAATCGCTCCACCTTGGCCATACACAATGTAAAATTATTAGTGAAGCCCACCTTCTTCCCGAACCTCTCCACCACCTCTGTTTCCACCATAATGGGTGCCGACAACCCAGTGGACATCCAACTTCTTGACCCTGCTCCCTCCTTCCATCCCTACCGAACATTCTCTGTGAAACTCAATCGTAAAATACATGATCTCTATGTTCCAGAGGATAGAGTTGTTATCATCTAAGTCACCGCATTCGAATTCGTGTTCGAATTCGCCGAGTATAAAATTCGTAAGAAATTCGTTGTTTAAAAAATCAAGATAAAATTCGTGATTAAATTCGGCTAATAGAAATACAATTATAATTTCACATTTCGTATAAATAAATAAGTAATGATTTTTTTAAAAACTATTTTCATTTGCTATTTATTAAGCTAAAATTTAAGACAAAATTTTTATTAGCCTAATAAAAAACTATAATTTATAGATGACTAAAAATTAAATGTAAAGTTTATTAAACCTAAAAATAAACTATAAATGCCCAAACTTAAAATTTAGAATTTAATGTTTAATAAATTGTATTAACCTAATATAAAAGTAAATTTTATAAACATAAAAACACAATAGATTATAGCTTATCCTAAATTAAACCTAAACGAATATGATTAAACATAAAATATAAACCTAAAACATAATAGTTTTTGTGGTTTCCGTTCTTGGAGTGGTGACCCTGTGCGGTTAGGTCGAAGCCAATAATGGGTCAATGGAAGCCTGGTGTTGTCCCGGAGTCGATGGAGGGTCTAAAACGAATAATTTACGATCTTGCCTGCTGCAACGAATCACCACGAATCACCATAACGAGTCTAAACGTATTTCAAATGTTTTTAAATGAATTTTCAAACGTTTTTTAAACATTTTTTGCCCTCGAAAATCGCGACTTCACATCGATGATTACATTCGCGAATGCCAACGAATTTTTGAGATCCCAAACTAATTCGCCGAATTTCATTTTTGGGAAAAAATTCACCGAATGCGGTGACTAAGGTTATCATCAATCGAGCCTCCTCCAAAGAGAGGCCCTCATTACCATTGACCTGAATCGGTGGAATGAAATTTACCTTCTTCAATGCTTCATCTAACAGGAATCGGTGTTAGGACTTGATGAAATGAAGATTGATTTATTTGACCTCCTCTTTGTTTCCTCGAACCAACGAAAGCTCGGAAAGGAACAAATACGCGACCTCCGAGTTCACTTAATCCCTAATAGAAGCCACTAGATACTCCTCCCTAATAATCCTTTTAATAGCTTTGCAAACCAACCCCGATTCGGCCTAGAAATTTATTTGAATACGGGCCCTCATGATTTCACCAAAAAAAGGCCATGTCCCTTTTGACCCCTTGTAGGAATAGACACGGCAATGACGGATAATCCATGGCTCCAACGGAAAAAATGACCGTTTTTCCCTCAACTCTAACATGCAAACAGAAGATGGAAAGGAAGGACACCATGTGAAGCATTAAACTATATCCACCCCCTTCCTTAGAAATAATGGTTGGGAGCTCTTCCCATGTGTTGGCCCGCATAGAAATGATTGGGCCTTCTCTCATAATAATACCCTGATTTTCCAAGTAATTGGTGGCACCATTGGCCTCCCTAAAGATATGACCTATACTCTATGAGGATAGTATATTTAGCCAAAATAAAATGTTCTTGATGTAGAAATCTAGGTTCCACGACATAGCTTTTCCTCTCCTCACATCGTTAATCACCACTTTGGAGTCTCCTTCAATGAAAAGCGCATTGCAACCAACATTCACTGCTAATTTGACCCCCTCAAGCAAAGCCTGAGCCTCAACTTCGTTACAAGACCCATATTTTAATGGAAATGATCCTGCTATCAATAGGCCACCATCCACATCTTTAATTAAACACCCTGCCCCCAATATTCCCGAGTAGCCTTTCGTGGCCCCGTCAAAATTCAATTTACAAAAAGTAGGGGGGTGGAATCCATCTCACTTATCTCCTGAGAAGAGCCTTTTCTACCCAAGATCTTCCTTTTTTGAGAATCGATCCTAGATTTAGAAACTTAATAAGAGGTCAGGCTGACCTCAATCGAGCATCCATAGAAGAAAATTGAGACACATCCTTGCATTTTACACTTACATTTTCGGAAATAGAAATTTCCATCCTTACCACAACAGTTGAAATCTCATAAGAGACTCCTAGAAATATTCAAAGATTATCAGACGTACTCCAAAATTGCATGTGCTACATTGTCAAAAAATGGTTACCAAAATCCCCAATGATGATTCAAGTCCTTTCAAGAATATGTTAGAGCTCCAAAATCCATTCGCAGTGTATATTTGTAGCCTAGAAATCCTTACTTAGCCTTTCTTTCCGTGCTTTTTCTAGCTCCTCGCTCCTTTCGTGCATGTTTTATTAGCCTTTAGTGCCACGACCACCGCCTGTGCAGTGGCGGCGATCTCGCGACCATCGCCCTACATAGGGCGGTGGTCCTGCCCGCTTTTTCTAGATTCCGTCATGCGTGTTTTTTAACATCTCGATGTTTCACTTAACTTCACTTCTAGGACGCATCCGTGAGCCAAATTAACTAAAAATAGTTTTGATTGATTGGTTCTCCTTCCCTCTTCTATTTTTAAATAGATTTAGTTAGTTGGAATTGCTTCTTGCCTTGTGCATGAAGGCACATCCCAGCCCCAATTCTTATATATTCCATGCTTGTGTTCAAGCAAATGGCCTGATAATTTTGTGTATCTTGCATAGTATTGCTGCTACAATCTTGCTAGGAATTGCATGGCGAAGCTTCTCGATCTCTTGTGATATCTCTCTTCTACTTGCATTGAACTGATCGACCTTTCAAGCTACCATTTCTCAAGTGTCTTCTTTTGTTTTTGTTCTTGCATTCCTAATTCCTTGGACTCATATGAACACACAAAGAAAGAAAGGAACAAACCAAGGGGAAAAATTACTACGTAACTAGATTTACCTCTCGTTATGTGAATTCCAAAGTTGATTTGTTGTTTGGTTTCCTTTATTCATGCAATTTATCATTGTTATCAAATAGAGTAGAAATGAGTTTCCTTTCATTTGCAAGTAATTAGTTAATTTCAAGAGGGTTTAAATCATTCATAATGTTTCTATTGACAAATATTCTTCTTCCCATCCTTGTGGATTTGAAGGAGAGAATATCTCGTAGGAGGTTGTCTACATATCATAGATTAATTGGAAAATTTCTTGCTTTATATTAGCATATACTCTAAGACAAAAGTTAATAACCACATCGGGTTATCTCGCTTGTTTAGTTTTAGTATAGAAGTAGATTTGCATATTTAGAATAAAATCAAGTTGTTGTTCAACAATTGTAATATTGCAGATTTTTTATTTATTAGATTAGTTTCCTTTCAAGTATTAGCTTAGATTGCTAATTTCATTCATTTACATGGACACTTCAAACTAGTTTAGCGACTACATCCGGTTAGGAAAATAGACCATAGGGAATTTACGCTACCCATTCATAGCCTCTAAATCTCCCCTTTCTCAATTCTCGCTATTGGGAAATCACATTACCAAATCTTATTCACTGATTCTCCCATAGCCAACCATCCACACATTCTACATCGGTTGTTTTGGCATGACCCGGGAGGTTGGGTGTGAAGAAGGTCATGTGTTGATTTTCTATCATACAAAATTGGTGAACCCGACATGAGGGAATAATTCCTTTTTGTTTCCTTTTCTTTCATTGCCATTACCTCATCTTTCCATTTCTTCCCTATTTTGGTAGGTATTTTATACTTTCTAAAATATGTCTAAAAGAGAGCTTGGTGGGCCATTTGGCTCTGATAGATATTACACCAACGTTCAACCACAACAATCCCCTTCTCTTTCAAGATGGGGTGACAATTACAAAAGAAACATATAAACCTCCCCTAGTTACACTTCAAACCCCGTTAGCTATGTAAGGAAGGAGGAAGTTGATCAACCGTTAAACATGCAACATGGTCAACCAATGCAAACCACATTGTTATCACAAATGGAATAGGTTCTTACCACAAAGTCTTGTCAAGACCTCACATTTCCATGCAATCAATAGAAGATGATATATTTTCACGAATAACTAATCCTCTTCATCAGATAGATGAGTATTTGGATAGAATGAAGGCTACAACCTCTGAGATTTCAAATGCCTATCCTAAGATTCTTACTTCTAAGGAAGACAAGAATTATAACACTGAACAATTCATAACAGGGTATCATGAGCCTGATCAATCAAACCTTACGCCACATGCACCCCAACAAGGGACTCAATCCTCTCCCAATGATCTCATTTCTACTTTAGTGGGAGGATTAGAGAGTTAGAAAGCGCCCAAACTTCACAACTAACACATGCATTAGGTAAGTAACACGGGCTATCCAATTGACAACAAAGGAAACATCCCTTTCAATGAGAAACCAACACACTATCATGTACAACAAGGTTATCTAGTTCATTCAAATCTAGGTGATCTTATCACAAGATTAGACACACTAGGGATGGGTCCTCATCCTTCTCAAACTTATCCTATGTAAGGGTTGGCCGGAAGTACGTTCTCGAATGCCGCTACAATAGGAAATATGACGTTCCCTAGTTTTACACCCGCTAGTCCATAACCTAGTACTATCCCACCTTACATGCACATGTATTCAAAAGCTCCCTAGATGGTCCCATACACCATTCCCACTCCCTACATGCCATATCAAGGAACCCCATATGTTCCCACGTTGTTTATAATGCATCTTATCTAACTCCTCCTCCTCCACCTCCTCATCAAGGATATTTAATGGTGGAATCTTATGTAATGGGTACATACACTGAGTATTTAAAGGAGCCTCTTGACTTCACCATACGTGGTGTCATGCTTCCATGCCTATTTCTAGATCTTCCAAAATTTAAGGGAGAGGGGGCCCAAATGCTCATATCAAGGCCTATGCTACTGCTATCAGGGAGTTGCTTCGTGGGATGATGTAGTGGAAAATTTCTTTCCAAAGACTCTTGAAGGAAACACATTGGACTAGTATTACAATATTCTAGAAGCTTCTATACAATCCTTTACAAAACTTGTTTTCGAGTTCATCAAATAATTTGACATGAACAAGTTGTTGCATATAGGGATTAGGGAGTTCTTGCATATTAGATAGGAGGAAAATGAATGTTGCCCATTTCATCCATAGAAGGCACCAAGTTATCTATTCCACTATAATTCCACCCAAAGATGGACTGAGATGGAACTTTGTGACCTTTTCCTTCACTTGCTCAATCGAGAGACCAGGGAGGAAGTCCAAAAGTTTCCTTTCCGTAGTTATGAGGAAGTATTGGAAGGTGCGCTTCAGATTGACCAAGTTGCTATTGATATTGGGTGTAAGACCTATGGTTCCAATGGGAAATTGGTATCCCCAAATAAAAATAATACAAATTATCAAAACAGTGGTGCCAACAACCAAGGACCTAATGGTATGAATCGCAATCATGGTGCTACCATGAATAGTGCCACTGATCAAGTCAAGAACGTTGGTTTTCCAAAACAGCAACAATAACAATAACAATAACTTGAGAAATAAAAAAGGACCTAATGTTGTGTCAACTATCAACATAGTTGATGTAAATCATCCACCGTAAAAGAAAAATAAAACCCAAGGTCCAAACCGATATCAAAACTCGTCCAAGGGGCAAGGAATCATGGTGGTAATAATCAATTTCAAAACTACAACCAAGGTTATAATCAACAACAACAAGACACTTATCAAAGGAAAAGAGATTATGAACCTAACCTATAGTGTGGTTTCCATAAGGTTTGAGGTCATGACAATAGGACTTTCTTCGTGATTGCAACAATTTTTTGCAAAGACTTCTGAAAACCAAAGGTAGCTCTTCAGTAGACATGTTTCTAGCAAACTCGAAACAAACTCGTAGCCTAGTCATGTCGACTTTTCACACCTCAAAATGTGAACCCTAATGCCCCGAGGATCACCAAGTGGATCCTCATAATATAAACAAGGGCATTCTTATAGAAACAATGATTGTGAAGCCTCAACCTTTGACATCTCTCAAAGTCGCTCCAAACTCGGGTTCAACCGATAATACAAAAATCTTGGGGTTAGTCGAGCTAGATTTTGAGCGTAAATTAATGCAATAACTCGACAAAGGATTATGTTTCACAACCCTTACCCACTCTTTCCTTCCCACAGGATGAAGTTCCTACAATCTCTAAACCAAGATTTGAGCCTACGATTTGATATCAGATTTTAACAAGACCTTTTCTCACATTTCGTTTCTAGATTTGCTAAAGAATTCACCTACGCATCATTCTGTTGCTCAATGTACTAGGACTTGGTCATTTAACCCATGTTATGCCACCTCCTAGTGCTCAAATAAATCATATTGACTTTGAAATACATCCTTCAAAGGCGAACGATAAGGATACTGGGTTTGTTTTCGATATAGACAAGATGCCATCCGATGCTGAAATTACTCGAAGAGACAATCCGCCTTATTTTTATGAGTATGGGTTTATATCAATTTCTTTAAGAGAGACATGATTGATGATGGGGCTGTTGTAAATGTGGTTCCCTTCTCTTTCTTGTAGAAGTTGGGATATGGAGAGGTAGATTGTTCCTCCATAAGAAACATGTTACAAAAATACGACTTGACCTTAAAGTGACCTCGATTGGAACCATAGTTCTTCCAGTCATGCTTGGTCTAAAACCATCTTGACATAGTTTTACATTATTGAAAGGGAAACAAGTTATAACATGATCCTTGGGAGACCCTAAATTCATCGAATGAAGGCTATCCCTTCTACCTCATTCTAGAAGATTAGATTCCTCCATTTGCGGAAGGTCTTCATCACTCAAGGATCCTAAGCCCTTCGATATATAATTATAAAACATCAAGAAGAAGAAAGGAGTCCATATGGAGTATGAAATTCTTGTGAATCAATGAACAAACCATCTCCATCAAAAGAGTTAGTCCTCACCCCTGACATTCCAAAGGTTGAAGTTGTTGACCCAAAAACATTTGAGGTGGCAAAGGTAGATAAAGGTAAATCAATATCTGTGGAAGAAGTGTCCACTAGTACAACAACAAAAATTATGAAACTCTTAGAGAGTGACGATCTGATCTTCCTCCCGTTTGAGCCACAGGGGATGGGTAGTCTTCTCGGTTTATCATCTCTTCCCTCCGATGACCTAGGTCTAGGTGTAAACATGATAGAATTAACAGATGAGGAGGGGTAGTTTGAGATTGCAACAATGCCCATCAAAACCATATCTGAGGGTTGTTCTATTCTAAACCCCGGTTTCAACCCATGTGTGTCTAAAACTAAGATTTCCATATCCATGGGGCAAGGCCTCATCATTCAGAAAATTTCACAAGTAAACACAATGCTCTACATATGAAACAATGCCAAACAACATAGTCATGCTCACCCGCACATCATGTCTCAAGAACGTGAAAAGGAGGTGCACAAATGCCTCTCTCAGACAAATGAGTTTAATGATTGGACATATACACTTCTAGGAAAGGGTTGTAATTTTAAACCTAGATTGTTAGGCCTTTGTCAAGAGAATGGAAATTTTGAGGATCATGGTTCTCCACTGTGTACTTTTAGGGGTGAAGAATTTGATATTCTTCAACTTTCTTCACCTTAGCTATCATGACATGTAGTTTCACTTGCATTTCCATATGTATATTACGACATTTGCATTGCATTTTCAATTTCGATTCATTTCAGAAAGTTTGTGATCAGGGACTTATTATTATAACAAATCCTAAAAAAGCTTTCAAAGTAATGACAAAACATTCAAATCATATCTCTTTAAATTTTCATGGTATCATCAATTATTTCGAATCATTTTGTCAATCCAAATGGGATAAGAATTTTTTTGACACTATCCATACCAAGGCCTACATACTTGGTTTTGCTTTTGGTCTCTTTCTAGATCATGTGTCTTTTCCCATAGTTTGTTCTAGAAGCTTCATGGTGTCACATCTCTCCTCTATACACCTCTTTGGAAATAAGAACATTATAAACATTTTCCCTAAATAAATAAGTCAAATGCAAATCCACAAAAAAATTTATTTTACACATTTATTTTCCCTACCAACCTCCCGTGTTGAGCCTGCATCTCTTATTAGTGATGTAGGGTTGGGAAAGGAGAGAAATGCCCTTACTCGCCTATGCTTTGTCCATGGTGATGAGCTCGTACTTCATATTGGTAGCATGGGGCAAGGTGTAGGGGGTCCCATTGACAAATCTAAAATTTAGAAATGGTTCGTTCAAATATTATGAAAATCATAATTCAAAAACAAAGTGAGCTAGATGTTCGAAATTCCAAAAGATTTTAAAAACTCAAAACCAAATTTTGTCAACCAAGTGGCCATCTACGGATCTAAGTCTAGATAAAATGGAAAGAAAATAACATTCTAAACTATGACATAACTTAAGTAGGGTGAGATTGTAGCGTCTCATTTTGGTTCTGTCAAACCACTTTGTCTTTCCTCATCATTACCATTCAACAATTTTTCATAACTTGCGCCCTTCTCGGCTCTTGGTGTTGAGCCCTCTCATATTACTAGTTGTGTGGAGTTAGGGGTGGGGCAAGTTCATTCGTTCATCACATCATTATATCATCACGTTTTGCCAAGACAACATGAAGTACCAAATATTGCTTGAAGAAACTAAAGTTCAACATCACATTGTGTTTGCATTATCATATATTAACATTATAAAATACAAAAAGAAATCATTTTGTTATCATTCATACCCACTGCATACATTCGAAAAGCATAGAAAAATGGAAATTCTAAACATCTAGAGTACACATGAGAGATAAGCCAAAAGAAAGTCAAACTCAGATACAATGGATTACCGAACCAAAAATAAGAGTTTGTATATATCATGGTGAGTCAAGTTTGTATACAATACCATCAAACACTAGGTGTGGTCAAACGCTCGTTAGGAGCACGAGATAAAAAATCATAAAGTGTCGACAAAATGGAAACAAAGCAATAAATGACCCAATTTCTTGTCAATCCCTGTGGGATCCCTCTGATGGTGCACAACCATGTCCAGGGGATCCTACTGCGAGGCGTGGACGACACCGGGAATAAATGCAGAATGGTGTGAGTGCTTGTGGTGGCCGCTAGCTGTGGTCTCACTGTGGGAATGACTCCACCTCATCAATCATAAAATGCGGTCTCCTATCCAGCCACAGGTATGAAGGAGGCAACCACTTTCACTATCATCCAAAAAGGAGCAAACATGTCGGTGTGTTTGTCAACCTGCTAATGGTTGCTTCCGAGTCAAAATTTAACTCACTTCGGCTCGAGTCTTCCCCAAGGGCATCAAAGCAGAGTGTCCACGCATAACCGTTGAATGTTCTCTCACCACTCCTGTGCATTCACTACAAGCAAGAAAAGAAGAAGAAACAATGAGTTAGAAAACCAAAAATGGAAATAAAAGGAAGTACAAAACTAACATTTTCAACTAACGAGGTAAAGAGAAGAGTATGAAACAAACTTAGATCCCGGGCATCTTGGTAGGGTTAGTGGTTGTTTCTTTGTTGATACTACCGGTGGTTATGGGGCCTCCCAAAGCCAAAGGTGAGACTCTGTCCTATCATGGACTCATCATCTCCCTCTCCATCTCAAGGAAGTGGCTCCTCCGAGACCAAGGTCTCTCTCTCCACACTCGCCTCCTCATGTGTTGCTCTTAGCATATCTTGAGTGTCATGCCACTCAAGGTCACTCTCCTCCTCCTCCATATGGGTTGCCTCACTAGCCTCAACACTGATTCCCTCATCCTCCATCTCCTCTCCAACCGACTCCTCCTCGGTCTCGTCTCCTATGTGCTCCTCAGAATCAGAGTCTACATCAATGGGCTCATCCTCCTCTCCATTGTGAGGAGCAGCCACAATCTGAAGTAAAGGTGCTCAAGCGGTACTAGCTTACCATTGAGCATGAACCATATGCCTAACTATAATAGGCACACCTGGGGTAACCACTGTCCAGCCGGGATCTCCTTTAGGGCCCTTTCGGGCCTCCTGAATGGTCCTATAGACCGGTACCACTGGAGGAGCATGTCGACATATGGGAGACCAAGGCGATGAGGAACTCCGATCAAATGGATGAGTCTCGACTCTCCTTGCCCTATCAACTAACTGACATGTGGTAGATCAAGTTGCCACCGTGGTCACCTCTTGTCCCCATAACTCTGCCATATCCTAGTAGGGTGTGGTAACCATGTCTCTTGTAGTTAGAGAATCCACTATTTGATGTGGCATCCTAAGAACTCGACATAACTATTCACCTCACTTCTGGACGGCCCGGATCCAATACTGGTATTCCCCTTCCATAGGGGTGATGCACTCATAGACCAAACTCATAACAAGAGTGGGGTGGCTCAAGTGACTACCCCTACAATTTGACTACCCTGTACAAGTTGTGATAGGTAGTCCCCAGGATGTCTTCTCCCAGCGTAAAGTGCGGCCATGCCCCTCGATATGTGTAATAATAGGATCCTAGAAATAGATAAGGGTGTCACCTCCCTTATCCCCGATCAATCGTGAGGAAAAGATGCCCATGATGGCTCTCTGGATGATAGGAATAGGAGCAGTGGCGATAGACCGGACCTTAATTCCCTTCTTTAAACCAAATGAAACAACAACATCTCCCATGTAGGTGGCTCACTGAGTCATCGTAACCTTGGATCTTGTTGTCTCTGTGGTCGATCTCTCTCAAGTATCGAGAGCCCAATAATGTGGTATACGTCCTCCAGGGTGATGGTCCACTCACCCCTGGCACCCGACAACTAGAAAGTGTTCTAGTCTACATCCCAGTAAAAAAACAAGTCACACAATATGTGACTGGTAGGGGTAACATGGGGCACCCATGTAATCCTCTAAATACCCGCCATTTGTAGAATGTCCATCTCACCACCGGGTCAATCGATCCAAAATCCCAGGGAGCTAATCACACTCCCTCTCCCGACTACAATGTATGTAATCCTCCTACTTCTGCATTCACCAAAACATTGAAAAAGAGCAAGTTAGCAACATATGTCAAAGGATAAGCTCACTAAAAACATGACATAACATCAAAAAAAAAAATGTAAGTTAACATGCATTTTTGTCATTATGTTCGTAACCATTGCCCAAAGGTAGGCGGCGGTTCTAGGTTCGCTGCCTCCCTGGTAGGGCAATGGTCTTGTGACCGCCACCTTGCTTTGGGCGATGATCCTAAGCTGATTTTCCAAATATGCCCTTAACCCTAAAAATGATCAAAAACACAAAAATGACCATTTGGGACAAAACAAAAGACTACCCTATGGGCGCCCCCTAGAGACTCATTTAAGAAAACTTTTAAAATGGTCCCCCTAGGAAAACTTTTCAAACATTTTACATTTTAGGTATTAAAATACAAAAGTAAAAAAAACCAACCTTAGACCACGTTGGTCAATCTCCCGCTCATGGAGGCATGATCACGATCTCATCACGGTTGTTTCGGCTGTACTCTCACCGAGTAAATGGTCGGCGTGGGTCCAGAGCTCCAAATTCACCAAATCAAATATGCACAAATGAATTAATAAATGAGATATATATATATGATGTTTTGACCGCTTTTTGAGTCTATGTGTTCACCAGTTTGGAGGGTTGGCGTAAATATGTCTCTATATCCCCACAAAATGGTAAGTCCTCTTCTCATTTTAATTCAGTGTTTATTTTTCAATATATTATCTATCTACACTTGAGACTTCTTTTCCTCTTGCAGTAGCGGGATTTTGGACGGTGATAATTTGAAACACGGGCGTGTTAGGTATATCTTCTAACTCCCCATTTTGGGAACGCCATACTCGGACTCTACGTTTTACACCTTTTCATGGATAAGATGCTTCTCTAAGGGGGAAATATGTATGCACCCAAAATTACATGTGCTACATTGTCGAAAAATGGTTACCAAAATCCCTAATGATGATTCAAGTCCTTTCAAGAAGATGTTTGAGCTCTAAAACCCATTCGCAGTGTATATTTGTAGCCTAGACATCCTTACTTAGCCTTTCCATGCTTTTTCCAGCTCCCGCTTCTTTTTGTGCATGTTTTGGCCTTTAGTGCCAAGACCACCGCACTTCTGGCGGCGGTTCTAAAGCGCCACACAGTAGGCGGGTCCCGCTTGATTTTTCCGTAGATTCCATTATGATTATTTTTAACATGCGATGCTTCACTTAACTTCACTTCTAGGATACATCTATGAGCCAATTTTTCTAAAAATAGTTTTGATTGCTTGGTTCTCTTCCCTCTTCTATTTTTAAATAGATTTAATTAGTTGAAACTACTTCTTCTTTCCTTGTGCATGAAGGCACATCCCAACCCCAATTATTATATATTTCATGCTTATGTTCAAGCAAATGGCCTGAGAATTTTGTGTATCTTGCATAGTATTTCTGCCACAATCTTGCTAGGAATTGCATAGCCAAGCTTAGATCTCTTGTGTTATCTCTCTTCTACTTGCATTGCAACCAAACTGCCTTCAAGCTACCATTGCTCAAGCATCTTCTTCTATTGTTGTTCTTGCATTCCCAATTCCTTGGACTCATATGAACACACAAAGAAAGAAAGGAACAACCGAGGGGAAAATTACTACATAGCTGGATTTACATATGTTATGTGAATTCCAGGTTGGAGTTGTTGTTTGGTTTCCTTTATTCATGCAATTTATCATTGTAATCAAATAGAGTAGAAATCAGTTTCCTTTCATTTGCAAGTAATTAGTTAATTTCCAAGAGGGTTTAAATCATTCATATGTTTCTAGTGACAAATATTCTTCTTCCCATCCCGTGGATTTGAAGGAGAGAATATCTGTAGGAGGTTTTCTACATATCATAGATTAATTGGAAAATTTATTGTTTTATGTTAGCATACACTCAAGATACAAGTTAATAACCACATCGGGTTATCTCGCTTGTTTAGTTTTAGTATAGAAGTAGATTTGCATATTTAGAATAAAAGCAAGTTGTTGTTCAATGATTGTAATATTGCAGATTTTTGATTTATTAGATTAGTTTCCTTTCAAGTATTAGCTTATATTGCCAATTTCATTCAAGCCTTTTACATGGACACTTCAAACTAGTTTAGCGACTTACATCCAGTTAGGCAAACAAGCCATAGGGAATTTACGCTACCCATTCATAGCCTCTAAATATCCCCTTTTTCCGATTCTACTACTGGGAAATCACACTACCTGATCTTAGTCACTTGGTTCTCTCATAGCCACCATCCACACATTCTACACCGGCTATTCCAAAGCATGACCTCGGGAGGTCAGGTGTGAAAGAAGGTCATGTGTTGATTTTCTATCGTATCAATTACACTCCCACCAAATATGCCAGAGAAGGAGGATCGAGTACAAATATGAATGGAGGTGAGCAAACCCCATTTACATAATTTCGGCCATGACACCAACGAATCTATGATGGACCTTCCTTGAAACTAGGATAATTCAAGGTGACTACAAAGTTGGTTCCAACAATGATAAGAGAAATGGAGAAGATTAGAAGTGATCCATATTTTCTTTCGCTTCAAGGTATAAAGCACACAGTGGGTAGGACCAACAAAACCCCATTTCTTCCTTCTCAATTAAACACCCCTTCTTTGGGAAGGTAGTTGGCATCCCAACACCTAGATCAACTACAAACACCTACTCCTTCTTTGAATTCCCACCAATTATAGCCCTCCTTAACCTTATTAGAACCAAAAGGAGAGCCCAACCAACACAGGGAGTCATTTTATAGAACACACATGACCTTATGATCCTTCGGGACACGATGAAAGCATTCTTTAGAGAATTCAAATATATCTAGAACCTCATGATCTCTCCAAGAAAGAACAAGAGAACCTTCCTCTACTGACTTACCATATTCCACTACCTTAACACCCCAATAGATATTTGAGGTAGCCATAAATTCATGTAGATATTGATTATGAGAAAGGGTAGGGTGTCCATTCTATGAATTGTACCGAGAAGTTAGCCGAGGCTCCATTCCAAATCCGCCAAGAGGAAATATGAGAGAAAACTTATCATAGAAGCAAAGAAATTCCACATATGAGAATCCCCAGGTATCTCTTGGCTAGAAAGGACCAAATATAGCATGTCCCCAGGATATTATTTCCTTAACATGGAATTAACAATACCCTCGGGGTTGGAAAAATGCCCCCAAATATTTTTAGCACCTAATGCCAAGTTCTACCACTTAAGATTCATAATACCAGCCCCACCAAGAGTATTAGGCAACAACATCGATCCCATTTCACTAAATGGATTCTCTTCTCATCATTACTTCCATTCCATAAAGGATTTCATAAGGAAATTTTTTATTTTAGTTAGCACCATAGAGGAGGGCACATCACCATCAAGCATAAAGGTCATAATTGTGTTTAGCACCAAGCTAACGAGAAAAATCCTACCCGCCAACATCAATCATTTCCTTTCTAACTCTTGGATATGGTTCTAAATCAACTTAATCAAATCATTTCCACGAGATAAGATCTACCCACCCCACAAAGAGGGGAATTCCAAGATACTCTCTGAGGTAGGGAGCCTAGCTTAAAACCCAAAATTTTCAAAATCCTCACTTGAAGCCTTCCTAGAGTATTAAAAAGAAAATTAAGGATTTAGTGAAGTTGATGGTGCTACCGCCGCATCGAGAATGCACATAAAAATCACCTTAAAATTTTTGGCCTCCTCCATAGATGATCTCCCAAAGAGGAATGTATAATCGGTGAATTGCTTTGATGGGTGATAGGATCCATTTTGGATGTAATTTTGAGTCCTCTGATTTGACCAGCTACACGAGCCAATTTTAAAGCCCTAATCGAGGAGAGCTGTAGCCAAAATAAATAGAAACAATGACAAAGGGTCTCCTTGGTGAATGCCTCTAAACCATTCACTAGAATCAAAAAACTAGGAAAAACTAGAAATGTAACTAAAGACCCAATCACAAAAATTCCCACTGAAACCCAGAGACTGGAGAGATTTCATCTAAAAATGCCAGTTAATTCTATCATAAGCCTTGGTAAAATCGAGCTTAATAAGTATACCTGCAACCTTATTTCTAGATAGCGAATGCATCAGTTCATGAGAAAGAACAATCCCTTTTGTGATGAAACGACCAGGAAGGAAGATTGTTTGCTCAGTAGGAATGATTTTATCTAGAAACCATTTTAAATGTCTTGCGATTTCTTTTGAAAATAATTTTATATGAGGTATTACACAGGGATACAGGTCTGAACGCATCCATTGATTCGGCGGGAAGCTTCTTGGGAAAAAGACAAATGAAAGTATGATTCATCTCATGAAGAATATTACCCATGGCCCTCGATTATTCAATAGTTAACTAAAATTCTTCTCCGATGACGTCCCAGAAGTCTTGAAAATAGGATGCCAGAAAAACCATCCGGGCAGTGCTTTTCTCTTTCCATAGAAAACACTACATTGCGCACTTCTTCCACTGAAAAGGGGGCCATTATCCTTCCCATATCCTCATCCCTGACCACCCTTGGAATTTTTTCCAGCAGTACCTGTTGTTGGAGGAAGGCAGATTGTTCTTCTCCTCTAAGCAAGGAAGTGAAGAAATTGAAAACCTCTTCCCTTATTTCTTTCTACCCAGTCAACCAATTACCCTGACTGTCTTGAATTTTTGAAATATAGTTGGAGTTGTGCCTTTTTTATTGAAGCATGAAAAAACTTAGAGTTCTTATCTCCTTCTTTCAGCCAAACCTCTCTAGATTTTTGCCTCTAGAAAATCTATTCCTTCTAGAGCAGATCGTTCATTTCGATAAGAGATATTTTTCAAGCAGGTAGGCCTCCTAATCCATACCTACTCTAAACACCTTAAAATTCAAAGAATTAAGAGCCACCTCCACTCTCACTTTTTATTAGAAAATATTCTTGAAAGTGGATTTATTCCAGGCTGAATTTTATTTTTCAACAAATCCAACTTCTTTTCTAGAATGAACATTCTTTTACCTTTCACAATGAAGGACAACCACCTCTTCTCTACTAGCTCCTTAAAAGATGGATCTTTTATCCACATACCTTTGAATTTCAATGGTGAATTCATAGGATCCAAATAAATAACAATACTAAATAGAATAATTATATGATAAGACCCCACCAAGGAAGTACTTCGATATCTATAAGAACATTCTCATGCAACCAAACAGATTGGGAAAAATCTATCCAATTTGAGCAAGATACAACCCAGACCAATCCATCTATTCAACCATGTCAACCATCCATTCTTTGGTAGAATTTCCAAAAGTTCGACATCCTCCACCAAAGAGGAGAATTCACGTTGATATTGCAGATTACTTCTGGACCCCCACCATATTTTGTATTTGAAAGAGTAACATTGAAATCTCCAACGAGGACCAACGATTCATCCCTAAAGGAGACCAAATCTTCGAACAACATTGACCAAAGATATGTTTTTTGAAAAATACTTGAAGGCCCATAGATATTACATATGAGGAAGCTCTTATCGGAGTTCTTGACCACCACTTGTCACCATTGACTGTTAGCTTTAGAACCCAAGGCTGTTATCTCCACCCTACTAGAAAGCCAAAGAATCCCTAGAAAACTTGAGGCCCCATTAGCATCAAGAAAATATCCTTTCCAACTCTTCCATTTCTTATCCTAGCTAGAAAGACACTCAGATCTTAACATTTTATTTTATTAAAAGCAATAGATATCCACACTTTGTTCAATAGATAAGCACCTAGCCAACCTTTGTTTATCAGGGGCGTTCATGCCCTTGATATTCCACGATATTATCTTCATGTTTTCTTTGGGGGACTTACCCTCCTACTTACATGTTTATAAAAAATATGATAGCCTTATGTCTACCAACTATCACCTCTTGGCGAGTCTTACGCTCATTGTTTAGCTTGCTCAACCCCGACTCCTTTCCACATTAAAGGGACCTAAGATTGGCATCTTGGAAATAGAATAGGGACCTTGATAGCTTCCCATGCATTCAAAGAATCTTCTCCTCTTGCTTCCTCTACCTCCTGTTTCGACAAAACCTCCCACAACTGGTCTCTATCGGCACACCAATGATCCAAAACCTCCACCAAATCACCATGCCCTGCTTCGATACCCTCCTTTATTAACGAGTGCAGATGATTAGATTCTTCAATAACCCCGTGGTAGTTTCTAATAAGATAAAATTAGGAGTGAGATCCTACTCTTTACATTTTCTTGATCCCATACCACCCTGAGTAGGAGGGGACAAGGATCCTTTCTTCCCTTCATACTTTCCATTAACCACTAGAGGCTCGTAGAGCCTTCCTACCTATCCTTTGCGGGCATAAAGCTGGGTTCTACAATCCCATCTCAAATGCCCTAACTTCTCCAATTTGAAGCATACGAAGAAAATCATTTCATACTCCACATGTCGTACCCAAGTTCCTTCTTGAGTGTTAATGAAGAGTGATTCGGAAGAGGTTCACGCAGTTCACCGATACCAAAACCCTAGCATATGTAGTGAGATCACCTTCTACAATCTTTGGATCGATCCTAACAATATTCCCGAGAGGTTCCAAAAATTTAGCGAGAATGTAGGGGTTCCAATACTCAATAGGGAAAGTATAGAGTCGAACCTTGATCTACAAACTCTTACATTTCCACCTCATTTAGATCAAATTTTGATGTCACTCTTGAATAAGCATCCCATCGAAAAATGAACAACCGTTCTCACCGAATAAAGGTCTCCTCTTTCTTAGTCATAGTTGTAAAGAGGACCAACAAGAACCCTTTGGCCATAATCGACACAAAGACCGCTCCCCTATTGCTTTTCATACCAACCAACAATGTCGTTCGTAGATAATCTCGATGAGAAAAGTTAGCTACCACCACTCTTTTTTCAGTATAGATCGATTTGGGAAAAAATGCTAGCCTCTTTTCTAAGAAATACCATACATGGTACTTTATCGCAAAGCGACACCTACTGAACCCGACCCCTCTGTTATTACCGTCCTCCCCGAGTGGTTTTTTGGTGCCTCCTCCCGTAAAACCCTAAATCCATATTTTGTGCTCTACAAAACCGTTAGTTCTTCTCTTTACTAAAATTTGTACCGTAGTTTCTTTGGTAATTATCTTTACCCATTTTCTATGGTTTTTACCCCTCCAGGGGTTTTCCACATAAATATGTGTCTATGTGTTCATTTATTTATTTCATATTCAATGGTTTATTTTATTAATGTTTGGTGCAATATATTTATTAATATGGTTAATTAAATCGTCCTCCAAACATGGTACCAAAGCCGAGTTCTAATGTTTGTTAATTAATTAGCATATTATATGTGCTGTCCTAAAAAAATTTCCCCTCTTTTGAAAGTCAGAAACTTGAAAATTTTGAGTTGGAACCCTTTAATAATGTTCAAGTGAAGTGTTTGAGGAAATATTGAAAATTCGTGTTTTTTGGAGTCATTTTGGTAATTTGCGGGTCTGTCGGACATTTTTGTCCCTCATGTCCCAAAGTACTACCGGGCCCTCTATTTGCTGATCGTCCACATTTCTTGCAAATATTTAACTATTGGCTTTATCGAACTTTTTGGCCCGTTTGTCCCAAGTTCGCTTAGACTTCCTTTTCCTTGATCGCCGTATCGTCCGCATCGGGTCCTTCGCATACTTTTGTTCCATCTATCCCAAAAGCATTTGTGCCTTTTGTTCATCAATTCCCGCATCGTGCACATCGTTGATTCACTTCCTCGTGTCCCTCACATCCTTCGCGTATCTAAGTTCTTGGACCTCCTGTGCTCATTTGGCCCGCATTCCCGCATCGCCCGTGTCGGCCGGATTGCATCTTCACGTCCCTCATGTCCCAAATGTACCAAAGACCATTTGGGCCATTTTCTCCGCTTTTCATTTTTTGAGTCGGTGTAAGGTGTATTTAATGCTCATTAATGACCTTCTCTCTCCTAAATGACTATTTAAAGAGACTATCCCCTATGCATTTGTCACATTGCTCACTTGCCATCTCTTGCTCGAATCCTTGCAATTAAAGTCATTTGCTCGTGCCCCTGTATCCCTTTGCATTTTCCATTGTGAACTCGATCCTAGAAGGTTATTCCTCTGTGCGTTGCAAACATGAAGATTAAATTTCAAGGTCAGGAACATGTGTCACCTCTCAAAACCTCTGTACCTGATATCGGGGATAGCGAGGTTCGACACTTGGATTTTGGGGATTTTTGGAACAGACTAACGTGCTCTAACCTTGCCCCCATGGCACAAATGATCAGCGATACTAGAAATGCATAAATGGTAGGTTTTCCTATCTTTATGTAATGCATCGACATGTGCTTTCCTACGGAGCCCATTTTAACTCAACTACCAAGGAGCTTACTAATGTGCATGGGGAATTAATTGCTAAACTAGATGTTGCCACCATTGCTTTGCTGCCCTACGCATTTTAGAGGCTGAATACTCCATCATTCTCACTCAAGCTCAAGCTCAGACCCTGTTCGAGCAAGACAATGAGAAATACAAGGCAAGAATAACAAAATCATGGTTGAAGAACCCTAAGAAAGGAGCATCCCGACTTTCCAAGGCATTATTCAAGGTTGATTTTAATGAGGAGTTGTCTGATTTTATCATTTTCTAGCCCGTATCATGGGATTTCCCTCCACCAATGAATTTCACTTCTGGATGTGCCCCTTTATAAACATCATCTGCGAGGGTAATCAGAACATTAATTGGGCTGAAATTGTTTGTTTGAATTTGATTGAGCAATTGTCAAGTGTTCAACAGACTAAGAAGTTCTATATGACTTCTTACCTCATGTATACCCTAGCTACATCCCGGAAATGGTTCGGTTTCACCTACATGGAGGGCCAAAAGAATGAGCCTATTTACATTTACTGCCCTCAGTTTACCCTTGAAGCTAGCAATCACAATTTCAGAAGGGTTAATGATGCTTTCACCATGTATATTGTTAGACTCTTGGAGGGTGACACTACTAGGAGATTTTCTGATGAAGCTATGACTCTGATAGCTAAATATGGGGCTTTCTTCATCCAATTCAGAAGGTTTTCATACATCAGGTTGGTTGGCTATGAAAGTACACCCCTTAAGCTCCCCATGTTCTGCAATGACAAAATGGCTCTGGTTGAAGTGTGCAGGCAACTTGATAAACTACACAGAACCTATAGAGACAAGAAGATCATTGGTCTTCATTTCCCTATCTCCTTGGGAAATTATACATGCAAAACAAACCCTGGATGCCCAAAATGTAGAAAGGGCTATTGCTCTCTCCTTTGTCCATTTCTTCAAACCTAGAACTTATTTTGATTAGAAGAATTTTATTGATCAAAACCTCGAATAATCTATCATCATAATTAGAATCGAGGATTATTGGGCTGATTGTATTGATGACTTTGAGTCCAGAAGGAGGCACTATGGCAGACTCTCTCTACAACAAATTGTATATTTTCATCTTTACCAAGTTCCTGAAGGGCTCAAGGATGATGATGAGGACTAGTAGTCCTTCGAATCAATCAACCACACTCCTTTAGAAGATCTGGATTGGTACAAAAAAGAGAGAGATGACTTGGTTGAAAATTTTGCCCCTGTTCTTGTAAGGACTAAAGTTTGGTTTGATAGGAAAGTTCGTGAGCTCAAGAAGAATCAAGGTGGATCTTCTTCTAGAGATACTTCCACACTAGGGAAGGAAGCACATACATTCATCATTGAGGTACCTAAGATAACTCCTCCTCCTTCCTCAATGAAATATCCTGAATCATCCATTCCCTCTTCTTCTACTCAAGTGTATCAAAAGAAGATTAAAGAGGTTAAGAAAGAGCCAATTGAGGAAGAATCTCTTCTTGAGCATTTAGAATTGCCTTCAGGGCTAGAGAACATTATTTTTCTTAGTGAAAGTGATGATGGTGAAGTGCATGATATTGCAGAGCTCCACGAAGTCACTTTGTAGAAGAAGAAGAAAAGAGGTGCCTAGCACTGAACCTCCTAGTACCACAAACTCCTCTGCACATGAAGCTCTTGATGCTCCATTCACTTATTTACTAGAGGCAATGGTGGTTAATACTTTAAGTGCAATGAGTTCACTTGCTCTTGGGCCTCTTGTTCCTTCTTCTTCTTCTTCTACCTTTGCCTGGGTGCAACCCTTGGTTGATAGTAAGAAGAGAAAATCTTCTTCTCGTTTGATCAGGGCCAAATTTTGATGTTGTAGCAGCTCTGTTGGGTACTGCTCCTCCTCCTAACAAAGAGAGCCAAGACCACTTCAAGGTTAGTGACTGATGCTCAGGGCCAGCAGTTCCTGGAGGTTACAAAGCCCAAGGTTGATAAGGTAGAACAGGATCTCTTGGTCTCTGATCTAGAGCTTTCTAGAATCCCAATGGGAGAATCCACTCCCGAGAGTGAGGTTCATAACCTCCAGGAAATGGTAACCAAGGGTTATTGAAAGAGTAGAGAAGGGAAAACATACCATAGAATAGTTGGAAGAATAGAACCAAGTTCTTTCCAGCTTTATCAAGTCATTGTTGGCCAAGGATAAGGTTTTGGATCTGCTCCACATTGGCTGCCCTTCCACCCCCATGATTCTTAGTCAGGATGAAGTTTAGAGTATCAAGGACATACATAGATATTCTACTTATGGAAAGGCTATGGAAGCCATGGTTGATGACATGACCATATCAGGTTTGAACTTCATTGTGGAGGCCTTCAAAACCAATGAAAAGGTGGCCAACTTGTAGCAGAAACTCTCCTCCTCAATTAGAGCTATGGACAAAGAGCTGAAGGTTTGGAGTAGTTGTATTACAGATCTTCACCTGATGGGCTAGACTGATGAGAAGATATTATTGGCCAGTAAATTTTTTGATGATGCCAAGAACAACTTATCAAAGACATGGATTTTTAGTGTTGAATGGAAGATAAAGGTTCTAGAGGAAGCATTGGGAGAATTGAGGAACAGTTGGCAGAAAGGAGAGTCTTTCAAAACTTGTGTTTCATCTACCTTTAAAGATATTCATTGCCATCTTCATGATGAAATTTCAGGTGTTCCTTTCTCTCTTCAAGAGATCAAAGCTCAGTTCAGAACATTTGTCAAAGAAGACTTGTTCAAAGAAGAGTTAATTACCAAAGAGAAGATAAAGGACATTTTCTCTCTTCAATCTGCCATTGATGAGGCCAATAAAGAATACATGGAGCATACCGAGTTTGATAAAGATATGGAGAAATGTCTAGGCACTTGGTCTCACCACTACCAACACAACAATCCCACGAGGTATGGAGATAGCTGAGGCATTAAAAAGATTCAGGCATCGGATTCTCAAATCAGTGGGCCCTCCTCAGCCATAAACGGATGTTTTCTCTTCTAGCTTCTCTTTCTCTTCTTCTATTCTTAGTGCTGAGCTCCTTGTAAATTAATTAAGGACATTGTATTGTGCATTTCCTTAATTAATATTTTAGTTAAAAGAAACGGTTACCAAATGTAACCAATTTGTAAGCTATATAATGAGCTCTCCATGCCATTCTTAAGGGCTGGAACTCTGATTATTTTTGAAAGTGTAAAAGAGTCAAAAGCTATCAATACAAGAAGATTTCCCTTTCTACTTCTATCTGTGTTTCCTCATTCTTTCCTATCTGTTAAAAATATTGAATCATTAATCCATTTTGCATTAAGAAGCTTTGTATTCTTGTGGATGTCATTTCTGGAACTTTGTGTCTGTGAAATAATATCTTATGGTTTTAATTCGAATGATTCTGTTCTATATGATCCTAGTTCGACATTTATAAGGAATTATTTTGCTATCTATATTTCCTGAGGATGATTTTCTACCTTTTTCCCATTTCTTAATTCTTCAATCCTTTTGTATTGATAATCTGTCATTTAAAACACTTTCATGATATCAGAGTTCCTCTTTGAAATTAAACATTGTACATTTGTGAATAGCTTTTTGCTTTCAATAAGGGAACCTCTCCCATTAAAGAGGAGGAATTTTCATCCCCTGATTGTTGTTTTCATTAAAGTCCTAATTTGATAACCAACAGTTTTTGGTGACTCTATTGGGGATTCGTTTTTGATGGATTCTAGTTTTAAGAACAATTTCTTGATCATTTTCTGATCTGGTGACTCTAAGATTTACCCATGGTAGGAGGGCTCTAGGAATTGAAGATTCTCAATTTCAACTCTGGAGCAACAAGGCTTTCCTCTTCCTTCAACAAGGAGAAATAGAAGAGCTTGTTCTACAAGCACACCCCTTGTTGAAGATAGAACCCTTGGAAGTAGTATTCCTCAAGAGTAACTCAGCCCTAATCTTCATGCCTTGATTCTTGCTGGCGTTTCGGTTCCTCTTCAAGCAGTTTTTCCAAGAATGGTAGTTCCATTTCCTTGGGGTCAACGTGTTGGGCCTCTTGCCCTTCCTCCACCTTTGCATGAGTTACCCAGGGGTAATCTGGAAGAACTTTCCCAAGTTCAGAGGTGATGGAAAGGTGCATCCTGATGAACATATTGCAGCCTTCATAGTTGCATGTGGAGTCCTCGGAGTTGAGCATGAAGATGTCTCGGTGAGGCTCTTTGTAGAGAATTTGCAAGATAATGCGGTAGATTGGTTCTTTCACCTTCCTGTTGGGCCATTACCAATTGGACCACCATGAGAACAAGATTTGAGAATCATTTCAAACTTGCAGAAGATGTGCATGCTTTGCTAGCACATATTTCTCAAATCAAGAAAGAACCACAAGAGCCCATGAGAGAATTTGTGGCTAAATTCAATAAGCTGATTAACAAGATCCCACAAGACACCGACCCGTGGATCAAATTCAAAAATGTTTTTTCCTAAACACTCAATTTCCTGAAGTAAGCTATGCATTGAGGAGAGCCAATCTTGCAACATTGGATGAGGATCAGAGATTAGCCGTTAGTGTTGAAGATGACCGATCATGTCTAGCAAGTTGAAAAGAGATCCTTCCAAGTCTAAAGCTTCTTTTTCTTCTTCCTCAAGTTCTGGAGCTAATGCAGATTCTTTAGTACAAAAGCTTGCCAATGACCTCATTGCTATCAAGAAATAATTGGCTCAACATGCTCCTTATCAAGACATCCCAAGAAGGAATTTTCAACCTAAAACTGTTTACCTTCTTCTCAGACAAGGTTGGAAATCGAGGGACCACCCATCAAGGTCCCTATCAATGCAACTTGTGAAGTTGAGAACCTGATGAAGAGGTTAATGAAGAATTTGAAGAATCTGGAGAAGAGGCTGAGGAGGAATTGGAAGAACTTGATGGATCTCAAGTTAATTTTCTCACTACTGAGGGCATTGATGAAGAAGATGATTATGATGAAGTAGTGGTAGAGATGAATAGTGAGTCATACGTTGTTATGACCGAGAGTAGACCAATAAGAAAGAAAAAGTGATGTAACCCATTAGAAAAGTTAAAGAATATTCCAAAACTATTCCATTAGTGGCAAGAAGAGGATCTCCATGTTCCTACTACATCCACACAAAAGGTCAGTTCTCTTAATTCTTTTCTTCTCCTTTTGCTTCTAAAACTTCTTTTTCTCCAGCCTCAAAACCTGATAAGCCTAAGATTCCTAGTGATGATTCTCCATCCACCTCTGGATCTTTTGATATCATTGACCATCTTAAAAGACAAAAATCCAAATTTTAGAGGCTGAGTATTATCAAACCCATCCAAAGGATTTTGCCAAAATGGTCCACTTTGTTAATTCCCATTCCAAAAATACCTCTAAAGGCCTTTTACCTACTCCATCTTCTGCACCCCAATCAACCCTTGTGGCAGCAGTCATCTCACCTAATGTGAAAATCAAACCATTTTATGTGACCCTCCTTATAGCAGGCCATAGACTTAGCAACTGTGTCATAGACTCAGGAGCTTCAGACAATGTAATGCCTGCCAAAGTGGCTCATGCTTTGGGTCTTACTCTCACACGCACTATTGGTTCATGTTATTCTATGGAGAGTAGGGAGGTGCCCTTGGTGGGAAGAATTAAAGATGCACAAGTAGCTTTTGTTGCCTTACCTGAGAAAAAGGTTTTAGCTACTATTTTGGTAGCTGATATCCCTCCTTCATACAACATGTTATTGAGTAGGAAATTTTGTAAGGACATGGGAGGAGAAATTCAAATGGATTGGTCACATGCCCTTATACCAGTCAATGGGAAGATGAGGAAGCTATTTCTGAGAAGCAATATGAGTATATTGTGCAAAAAACAGATGATCCCAAAGCACAAATACTTTATGAAGATATTGGACATGGTAACTATATGATTATGTCTTAGGATGAGATGAACATCCCAAAGAAGTACTTCATGATCCTAATGGCATTTGGAATTTGGAATTTGATGGAAGTTTCTCCTCATCTGGTTCTGGGGCTGGTGTGGTTTTAATATCTCGGAAGGAAGGATTCATCCTTTCTCATTCAAACTATAGTTTGAGAATACCAATAATACAACAGAGTATGAAGCTCTCATCCTTGGACTTAATGTGGCAAAAGAAAAAGGTGTGAAGAATCTTTTGGCTCGTGGAGATGCGGAACTGGTTGTTAAACAAGTTAGAGACCTTTTTCAAGTAAAGAATAGAAGATTGAAGCATTACAAGAATATGGTTTGGGATTCTATTGAATTTCTTGATGCCTTCTCCATCGAGGTAGTGCCAAGAGAAAAGAACACTAGGGATGATTCCTAGCTATTTCAGGATCATTGTTGATACCTCATCCTGATTTCTCTTAGGATAAATTCACCATTGAAATGATCCATAGACCAAGTGTACCGAGATAATGCAAGCAACTGGAAAGTTTTCAATGATGACCAACATTTGCTCTCTTTCTTGGAGCTCAGGGATAACTTTGAACAATTGTTTTTGAAGGAAGTGACAATTTGCCTCGTGAGAGTGTATCTTCTAATGAGGAAGGTGTCAAAGAGGAGACAAATCAAGATGGGTGCATCAAACTAAAAGGAAACAAGATTCCTAAAGGGCTGGTGAGTTTGGAGGAATTGTTTGATAAACATGATAGGTATGTCAAATCTAAAGCTTCTAAAGGAGCTGCAACAATCTATTGAATATGAAAAGATTAACATTGGGAGCTCTGCGATCCCAAAATGGTGAACATTGGGAAATGTTGCACACAAGAGGAAAAGAAGAAGGTAGTAAATATTTTGAAGAAATATGTTGATGTTCTTGCCTATTCCTATGATGATCTAAAAGCTTTCTAACCAAAATAAATGCAGCATTTCATTCCTCTCAAACCTAGGATTAAACCCTTTAAGCAAAAAAAGGCAATACAATCCAAAGATTACTGATACCATTTTTCAGGAGATACAGAAGTTGTTGAAAGCCAAAATTATCTTCCCCATTCACCATTCAACATGGATTGCAAACATTGTACCTGTCAGGAAGAAAAATGGTGAGATTCGGATCTATGTTGATTTCAGGAATCTGAATCAGGCTTCTTTGAAGGACAACTATCCTCTACCCATGATGGATCAAGTTTTGCAAGCTGTTACAGGGTCTGAAATGTTGTCCATGCTTGATGGTTTCTCAGGGTATAATCAAGTGGAGGTTAATACTGCAGATCAACACAAGACTGCTTTTACCACTCCTTGGGGTACTTTTGCTTACAAGAGGATGCCGTTTATACTCATTAATGTCGGTGCCACCTTTTAGAGAGCTATGGATTTGGACTTTGGAATTATGAAAGGAAAATGCACCTAACTGTATTTTCTAAAACTAGAGCAGATCATTTTCAACATCTAGAGACAGTTCTTTTGAAATGTAGAGAACATGGGGTCTCTTTGAATCCCAAGAAATCTATCTTTTGTGTCATGGAGGGAAATTTTTGGGACATGTTGTCTCCAAAGAAGGAATCAAGATTGATCCTGAACGAGTTCAAGCTATTCAGCAAATTCCTCTTCCACAAGTAAAAAGGGAGTGCATTCTTTCTTTGGTAAGATCAATTTTCTAAGAAGATTCATCCCTGATTTTGTAGAGCTAACTTTGAATATCTCCCAGATGATGAAAGGAAAACAAATGTTTGGTTGGTCCCCTGAAGGGAAAGAAGCATTTGAAGGCATTAAAAAGGCTATTGCTAGGACTCCTATCTTAGCATGTCCATATTTTAGTAAAGATTTTATTATCTATTCTTTATGCCATAGAAAGAACCACAGCCACTATGTTGACCCAAATTTTTGAAGATCATGAGCTCCCAATTGCATTCATGAGCTATATTCTTAAAAATCATGAATTGAAGTACACTATGATGGAGAAACATGCTTTTGCAGTGGTTAAAGTTGTTAAGCAATTTTGATTTTATATCCTTAACTCTCATTCTGTGGTGTTGGTGCCCGATAAAACCATCAAGTTTATTCTTATACAAAAAGAATTTGGAACTAAGAGAGGAAACTGGGTAGCAAAGGTTCAAGAATATGATATTGACATTAGACCAACTAAACTAGTTTGGGGTAAAGGCCTATGTGAACTCATTGCTGAAGGAGCTAGTCACGAGTTTCCTAAAGATGAGGTTGACATTCCTATTGTTAGTTTTCTCGGCTCAACCGATGAATGGTACTTTGGCATTTCTCATTTCCTCACTTATGGTGAGTTTCCCTCTCACTTAACTACCAAGGAGAAGCAGAGATATCAAGCTAAGATCAGGTGCGATACGTGTTGTGGGAGAATGCTTTGTTTAAACGTGGAGTGGATGGGAGATTTTTGAAATGCATTGACAAAGAGCAAAAGAAGCTTTTCTCGGCCTTCCATGTTCAATATTGTGGATGTCATTTCTCATCTGCTATTCTGCTCAAAAGATTCTTCGTGCTGGGTACTATTGGCCTACTTTGTTTAAAGATGCATCAAAATGGGTTGATAAATGTGAAGCTTGTCAAACCTTTGTGGGAAGACCCAAGTTGGCTGCTTTGCCACTTAAACCAGTTGTGATTGAAGAACCCTTTCAATAGTGGGGTTTGGACTTCATTGGAACACTCAACCCATCTTCGAGTGTAGGACATACTCATGTGTTGATTTTGCCATGAATTATTTCACTAAGTGGGTAGAAGCCATTCCGAGTTAAGAGTACTAGTTCGAGGTAGTATGTAATTTCAACAAAGAAAACATCTTGGTTAGGTTTGGAGTACCAAACAAGATCATGATTGATAATGCTTCAAATTTTTCTTCTACTGAGATGATGGATTTCTGCTATGGATATGGGATTTCCCTTGCTCATTCTTCATATTACTATCCTCAAGGGAATGGTCAGGTAGAATCAACAAACAAGAATCGGTGGCCATTGTAAGAAAACTTGTTAATGAATCTCAGAGGAACTGGCACAAGAAGCTCTATGATGCTCTCTGGGTAGATAGGATTACACCTAAAAGAGCAATTGGGATGTCCCCTTTTCAAGTAGTGTATGGTGTGGAATCCCAACTACCAGTTACAGTGGAGCTACCAGCTTTGTATTTGATGAAAGCTATTGAGGACACTAGTTTCAGTGATTCTTTGGAGAAAAGGATTATGTATCTTCATAAGGTGAATGAAGGCAGTGCGAGGTTCTTGATAGAATATCTTCCCATCATCGGAGGTGAAATCTTTGTTTGACATGAAGGCGAGATCTAGATATTTCAAAGTTGGCAACATTGTTTTTGTGGGATAAAAGACATGAACCTCGGGAAGCCATGGTAAGTTTGATTCTATTTGGCTTGGTCCTTTAAGAATCGGGAACTGGTGAAAATTCCTTCTATCTTGATTACATGGATGGTTCCTCTCTCCCACTTGCTTATAGTGGGAAATAATTGAAATTTTTCAAGTCCTAGGTGACTAGGAAGTCTCTTTGTATATTATGTACAATGTGTGTTTTCTTCTCCCTGTTTTGCTTGTGGTTTGTTTTCCTTGTTTTTTTGTTATCTTCTCGTATTGTTTTTCCCTTAACTCTATTTCCCAATGGATAAAGGATTGGTCTTCTTCCCCTGAGTTTCTCTTGAGTTCTTATCTTGCCTCGTTCTTCTGATCTAGTCAAGTCATCCCCAGAAAGATCTAGCTATTGTCCTCTCAAAATTTCCCCTCTTGAAAGTCAGAAACTTGAAAATTTTGAGTTGGAACCCTTTAATAATGTTCTAGTGAAGTGAAAATTTGAGGAAATATTGAAAATTCACATTTTTGGAGTCATTTTGGTAATTTGCAGTATGTCAAACATTTTTGTCCCTCATGTCCCAAGTCTTTGTAAGGCCCTCTGTTAACCGATCGGCAATTTGCATTTCTTGCAAATCTTTAACTATCGACTTTATCGAAATTTTTGGCGTTTGTCCCAAGTTCGCTCGAACTTCCTTTTCCCTAATTGCCTACATCATCCACATTGGGTCCTTCACGTACTTTTGTCCCATCTCGTCCCCAAAAGTGCTTGTGCCTTTCTGTTCACCGATTTTCCACATTGTGCACATCGGGTGATTCACGTCCTCGCATCCCTCACGTCCCTCGCGTCCTACGCGTGTCAAGTTCCTAGACCACCCGTGCTCATTTGGCTCGCATTCCTCGCATCACCCTCATGTCCCTCATGTCCCTCATTTTGCTAGCTCGTATCATGGGATTTCCCTCCACCAATGAATTTCACTTCTTGATGTGCCCCTTTATCAACATCATCTACAAGGGTAATTAGAATATTAATCGGGCTGAAATGGTTTGTATGAATTTGACTGAGCAATTATTAAGTGTTCAACAGACTAAGAAGTTCTATATGACTTCTTACCTCATGTATACCCTAGATACATCTCGAAATGGTTGGAGTTTCACCTACATGGAGGGCTAGAAGAATGAGCCTATTTACATTTACTGCCCTTAGTTTACCCTTGAAGCTAACAATCGCAATTTCAGAAGGGTTAATGATGCTTTCACCATGTACATTGTTAGACTCTTGGAGGGTGACACTACTAGGAGATTTTTTGATGAAGCTATGACTCTGATAGCTAAATATGGGGCTTTCTTCATCCAATTCAGAAGGTTTTCATACATCAGGTTGGCTGGCTATGAAAGTGCACCCCTTAAGCTTCCCATGTTACGAAATGACAAAATGGCTCTGGTTGAAGTGTGCAGGTAGCTTGATAAAGCTGATGCAGAACCTATAGAGACAAGAAGATCATTGGTCTTCATTTCCCTATCTCCTTGGGAAATTATACATGCAAAACAACCCTGGATGCCCAAAATGTAGAAAGGGCCATTGCTCCTCTCACTGTCCATTTCTTCAAACCTAGAACTTGTTTTGATTTGAAGAAGTTTATTGATCAAAACCTCAGGATAATCTATCATCATAAGTCAGATACCGAGGATTACTGGGCTGATTGTGTTGATGACTTTGAGCCAGTAGGAGGCACTATGGCAGACTCTCTCTACAAAAAATTGTATATTTTCATCTTTACCAAGTTCCTGAAGGGCTCAAGGATGATGATGAGGACTTGCAGTCTTTTGAATATGAGACATCAATCAAACACACTCCTTTAGAAGATCTGGATTGGTACAAGAAAGAGAGAGATGACTTGGTTGAGATTTTTCCCCTGTTCTTGTAAGGACTAAAGTTTGGTTTGACAGGAAAGTTCGTGAGCTCAAGAAGAATCAGGGTGGATCTTCTTCAGAGATACTTCCACACCAGGGAAGGAAGCACATACATCCATCACTGAGGTACCTGAGCTAACTCCTCCCCCTTCCTTAATGAAAGAGCCTGAATCATCCACTCCCTCTTCTTCTACTCAAGTGTATCAAAAGAAGATTAAAGAGGTTAAGAAAGAGCCAATTGAGGAAGAATCTCTTCTTGAGCATTCAAAATTGCCTTCAGGGCTTGATAACATTATTGTTCTTAGTGAGAGTGATGATGGTGAAGTACTTGATCTTGCAGGAGCTCTTGAAGTCACCATAGAAGAAGAAAAAGAGGTGCCTAACACTGAACCTCCTAGTACCACAGACTCCTCTACACAGACATCTCTTGATGCTCCATTCACTTATGTTCTAGAGGCAAAGGTGGTTAATACTCTAAGTGTAATGAGTTCACTTGCTCTTGGGCCTCTTGTTCCTTCTTCTTCTTCATCTACCTTCACCTAGGTGCAGCCCTTGGTTGATAGTAAGAAGAGAAAATCTTCTTCTCGTTTGACAGGGCCAGATTTTGATGTTGTAGCAGCTCTGTTGGGTATTGCCCCTCCTCCTCCAGCAAAGAGAGCCAAGACCACTTCAAGGTTAGTGACTGATGCTCAAGGCCAATAGTTCCTGGAGGTTGCAAAACCCAAGGTTGATAAGGTAGAACATGATCTCCTGGTTTCTGATCTAAAGCTTTCAAGAATCCCAATGGGAGAGTCTACTCCTGAGAGTGAGGTTCATAACCTCTAGGAAATGGTAACTAGGGTTATTGAAAGAGTAGAGAAGGGAAAGCAGACCATAGAATAGTTGGAAGAACATAACCAAGTTCTTTCCAACTTTATCAAGTCCTTTGTTGGCCAAGGATAAGGTTTTGGATCCTGCCCCATTGACTATCCTTTCACCCCCCATGATTCTTAATCAGGATGAAGTTCAGAGTATCAAGGACATACATAGATATTCTACTTATGGAAAGGCTATGGAAGCCATGGTCGATGACATGACCATAACAGGTTTGAACTTCATTGTGGAGGCCTTCAAAACCAATGAAAAAGTGGCCAACTTGCAGTAGAAACTCTCCTCCTCAATTAGAGCTATGGACAAAGAGTTGAAGCTCTGGAGTAGTTGTATTCGAGATCTCAGAGTCGATGGGGTAGGACTGATGAGAAGATATTGTTGGCCAGCAAAGTTTTTAATGATGCCAAGGACAACTTGTCAAGGACATGGGTTTTTAGTGTTGAATGGAAGATAAAAGTTTTAGAAGAAGCATTGGGAGAATTAAGAAACAGTTGGCAGAAAGGAGAGTCTTTCAAGACTTGTGTTGCATCTGCCTTTAAAGATATTCATTGTCATCTTCATGATGAAACTTCAGGTGTTCCTTTCTCTCTTCAAGAGATCAAAACTCAGTTCAGAACATTTTTCAAAGAAGACCTGTTCAAAGAAGAGTTAATTACCAAAGAGAAGATAAAGGATATTTTCTCTCTTCAATCTGCCATTGATGAGGCTAATAAAGAATACATGGAGCATACCGAGTTCGATAAAGATATGGAGAAATGTCTAGGCACTTGGTCTCACGCCATTGCCAACACAACAATTCCACGAGGTATGGAAATAGCTGAGGCATTAAAAATATTCAGGCATCGGATTCTTAAATTAGTGGCCTCCCTCAGCCATAAGTGGATGTTTTCTCTTCTAGCCTTTCTTTCTCTTCTTCTATTCTTGGTACTGAGAGCTCCTTGTAAATTAATTAAGGACATTGTATTGTGCATCTCCTTAATCAATCTTTTAGTTAAAAGAAATGGTTACCCAATGTAACCAATTTGTAAGCTATATAATGAGCTCTCCATGCCATTCTTAGGTGGTGGAACTTTGTTTATTTTTGAAAGTGTAAAAGAGTAAAAAACTATCAATACAAGAAGATTTCCCTTTCGCGTTTCTATCTATGTTTCCTCATTCTTTCATATATGTTAAACATATTGAATCATTAATCCATTTGCATTAAGAAACTTTGTAGTCTTGTGGATGTCATTTCGAAACTTTGTGTCTGTGAAATAATATCTTATGGTTTTAATTTGAATGATTCCATTCTATATGATCCCAATTCGACATTTATAAGGAATTATTTTTCCATCTATATTTCCCGAGGATGCTTTTCTACCTTTTCCCATTTCTTAATTCTTCCATCCTTTTGTATTGATAATCTGTCATTTAAAACACTTTCATGATATCAGAGTTCCTCTTTGAAATTAAAAATTGTACATTTGTGAATAACTTTTTTGCTTTCAATAAGGGAACCTCTCCCATTAAAGAGGAGGGAATTTCTGTCCCCTGATTGTTGTTTTCATTAAAGTCCTAATTTGTCAACCAACAATGTGTCGGTTGGGTTGGTTGGTTATGTGGGTAGTTACAAATTTTATTTTAAATACCCCCTCCTTCCCTTGGGAAAAGTGATTTTTATGCACACAGGTAAAAATAATTCTTCAAAACATTTCAAATAATTTTAAGTCCTTTAATCGTGCTTGAAATCTTTTAGGGTGTAGTAAACGTGCCCAAGACCTACAAATAGAAGGTAAGGGTAATTTTTATTTGTAAACTATCATTAAATTTCTATAGTTTCTAAATTGTGTGCGAGTGTGTAAGTAAATACATGGGGTTAAAAACAAGTAAAAACAAAAGACAAGGCCCTTTACAGGGGAGATAACATTCCACGAATGTAGGACTATTGAATTTTCATATTGGCCACGGTGAAGACCCATGGAATAGGGTTAAAATTCAATTCACTCCAATTTTAATTTTTCCCCATTTGGTGGTGTGACCCTCGATACATTTTTGTTTAGTTTTAATCTATATTATTCAAAAAATATATATCAACCTATGTCTAGTTAAAGAGAACCCTTCAATTCTATAGGGTTTCACGATATTAAAAACTATAATCCGAGACCAACGTATAAAATTATAGTTTCATGTGTATATATCGTCAAGTAAACCTAGTTAGTGTTGGTCCACTTTGCATATTTTATACTATGTTAAAAAGGATATCTACGTCCCATTCTATTTCACTAATCTAAATGGACACTACATATATTATAAACTATAGTTCCCACCACCATTTATTCTTCTAAAAGGAAGTGTATTATCTATGTACCAAGTATCAAAAAAATGACCAAGAAAAGATCCCACATGCATGAGTCAATGATGGAAAAACTAAACAATAATAATCGCCACGTGGAGCCTTGTCTCCTCCCTAGCCGATAGGCCCCCGCATGGCCTAACCATCCCCCAACTGACCTCCCTCCACTTGGCCACGGGAAATGTTTTATTTTATTTGGTTTGGAACTTTAGTCCACATCTTTGCATTACGGGAGATGACATCGTTTAAATGGTGGTTTGTGTGTTCATCTTGGGCTTTATCCATGGCATGGGCCACGCTTATACTCATTTTAACCCCCATGTGGCTTTGTTGAGATGTGGACTATGTTGGGCCAACGGTAGTTTTGTTAATAATGCTACAAGGAAAGTTTGGAATGCCATATAGTGGTTCGGTTGGTATATGTGCTATTTTTGGGCTTAGTCGTTGATAACTTGTTGAGTGGTATGGTCGAGCTGTTAGATTAATATGTCAATACGCACTTGGTGCATCGTTACACCGAGAATATTATGGAGCTTGATCCCTTAGACGAGCTGACTTGTCAACTCGGTGAGGTGGTATAACAACTGAGTCTGGGCTCGAGCTCGAATTATTCATGGCTCGACTCGATCTATAGCTCGAATCGATGAGATAATTGAAATTGTATGGTGGCTAGGTCCCCTTCTGAAATAAAAATGGATCCCTAAGTTGACCAATTTTTTTATATATAAATGTGCTTTATTTTTATTTTCTTATTTATTAAATTTATTTTTTCTTATCTAAAATTTGTCAAAAGTATTTTTTTAACTAGACTCGAATTTGATAAGTTGAAAATAAAGTAAATATAGCTTTTTTTACGACATGACAACTCAATCGTTATTTTTCATGTAAAAACTAAAAGCAATCACTTACATTTCAACAAATCAACATCATTGTCACACAAATATATTATATGTCTAGAGTAATTGTTTATTTTCTGAAGTGAATCCATCGAAATACGACTGACGTGATTTGAACGATGACATGGGGAATTTTGTAAACCACTTTACTAAAAACCTTGTTATTCTCTTTTGATTGAAATTATTTACATAAAAATGGGATCTAATTATTTTACAATTGAAAAAATCACAAATGTTGAATGGATCAAACTACATCATCTGGAAGATGAGAATGAAGGTGGACTTCATGGCACACAAGCTTTGGACGGTCGTGAGTGGTATAGAGAAGGCTCTAATTGGTAGACAAGTGACAAAGGAAAATGTTGTTGCATATCAATAGAGGGTCCATGAAGAAATGTTTATTATATTATGGAGTGTGAAAGATGATCTCCTCCTTCACATCGAGAATAAGGAAATTCCAAGTGAGGCTTGGATGCAACTGGAATCAATGCATGAAGGTACACAATTATTAAAAATTATAAAGTTGATTTTATAACTGATGACGACTCCCATCAAGGGAGATGAAAAGATAATTGTTTTTAGCAAAATTTAAAAATATTAAGTCTCAATTGGATGGATGTAACTATAATTTAATTCATGATAAATTAATGTACTTTATTATTCAATTGAATATACATGAAAGATTTAGGAATTTCATTTCAATATTGAATTCTAAATATCAAATTGAGTAGAACATCCCTGATTTGCAAAACTAAACATGCTCTTTTGATCCAAGAAGAGCGGGTTATGAATAATTTTGCCTCAAAAGAAAATTTCACTTAGGAACTTCTTGCTCATAAATCTAAAAATCCTTCTAGATTTAACAAGAATAAAAAACCAAACTTTAAACCACTTGGTTAAGATAAGAAACATGAAAACTTAAGAGTAAGTTTTGATGGTAAATGTTATAACTATGGTAACAATTTTCATAAGAAAGAAGACTATAAGTCAAAAATCAAACAAAAATAAAAATGGAATAAACCAGATCAAAATCAAATTGAGAATTAAGATAATAATCATAGATATAAGGTAGTAACTCTATAAAATACATATACTTTTAAATGAAAAGTAAATGCTTTATTTGTATGTATGATATTGAATTGAAAAAGAATTTAATTTTCATTCATGATTAATTATGAATAACTATAGTGTAATTTTATATGGTTTATGAAGAATGAACAAAATGTAACTATAGTTGAAAGCATATAAAAATGTCTTATATGTGTTTATAGGTTTTGCTTCGGTTTCCTAGTTTTTAATTCAAAAATTGAAGTTTATTTCAATTTTTGCATGAAAATGAGATCATTTTTTAAGAATCATATATGACATATTTCAAATTATCCTAGCTTCTAATCTACCACCTATCTTTCATGAACTATGTGAAGGGTGCTTACATGGCAAGCTATCACCAAAAATATTTCCTCGGTCATTTTTAAAGAAAACTCCACATAAATCCATGGAATGTGTCCATGGTTAGAGGATTTTTCCTAGATGATTTAGTGTATGATTTAATTATTCTTGCATGATTTGGTTATCTTTTTAGATATGTTATCTATTAGTCTTATCACATTTTTAAAGGCTTAGAATAGATAATGAAGATATATATGTTGTTGATAAAACATTTCTAAATTTCTAAATGTGATTACTAAAAATATTATTATATGCATATCAAATGACACTTGGGGACGCCTTTGTGTTTGTATTGGAGACGTCTAATACTGATTGCATGTAATATATATTTTACAAAATTAATATGTTGAAATTACTCAACATATTGGTAATATAACATGGTTAGTTAGTAAGCATATTGTTATTTAAGTTGTTATACAACTTGTGTTTAACCTATCAATGTAAGTTTTATAGATGGTTAAAAGTGAAATCAGTAAATATTTATATGCTTATTATGATGTTTATATGGATATTGTGACTCTAACCATGTTGATGTTGTGTTAGATATAAAATATATTGGATATGTGTTCAAGTTTTTAAGTACACAAAGCCATTACTTAGAACAATAAAAATCAACTAATGGTCTCCATTTCTTCTATCGCGGCAAAGTATAGAAGTGCAATGGAAGTAGCGAAAGAAGCCATATGGCTAAAGTGGATGTTGGAAAGGATACACATGGAATCGAAAAGGAAGTACTCCTCTTCTATGTGATAGCTAGAGTTGTATTTATCTTGCTAAGAATCCAATTCAACATCAGAGAACAAAACATATAGAGGTTCATATGCATTTTATCCGAGAGAAGGTTCTCTACGGTGATATAGATCTCAAAATCGCCCAATGAAGATCAAGTTGTAGATATATTTATGAAGCCTTTGTGTGATGTAAAGTTCTGCAAATTCAAGACAATGTTTGGCATTTTAGAGTTTCCATTGAGGGGAGTGTGTATGGAAATTTCACCTCCTAATGGTGGTACCGGGTGGATATTTTCTTTTCCTCTATCTTTCTGCTCCAATTATAAAACATTTTAAAATGATCATTATTATTTTTGTAAACTTATCACTCTAATTTTACGTTTGTATAGTCGATGTGTTGCATCTATTTGTAAAGGAGATCCTTGTGCTATAAAAGGCTCTAGAGATGCTAGTTGATATATTTTCCATGAGAAACTATGATATGTAGTCTCAAAATCATGTTTATCCTAAATCATTCACTATTGATTTATGGATTCCAAATCCTTTTGTACCAAAAGGTAAGTTGAGCATGATGAAGGTGTATAAATCCTTCAAATGTGATATTTTATCCTAAACCTTCACTATGGTTTATGGATTTGTAAATCTGTTGTATAAATAGGTAATGTTGGCATATGTTCCCCACTTAATATTAAGGGGGAGTGTTAGAACATAATATTAAGTGTGTTATAAACCTTAGTTTATAATTAAATAATTAGGAATATTTATATTATTAATTATTTAATATAAACTATGTTGTTTATGTTTAATTTATTATTAATTAATTAATATATATTAAATTGGGGTGTTATTAATCACACCCTGTCACTTAATATGGTTCGTTACCCGTGGGGTCAAATAAATATGGATATGGGTCATATTGTTTCATTTGCCTCGCATGGAGTGGAGAGAAGTGTGGATGGAGATTTCTTGATTGCAAATTATGTTTCTCGGTTAAATTGAATATCTCATTTTTCGTGGGTTTTACCCTCGAGGGTTTTCCACGTGAATTTGTGTCTATGTGATCATTTATTTATTGCATATTTAATGGTTTATTTTATTCTTGTTTGGTGCAATGTATTTATTAATATGGTTAATTAACTCCTCATCCGAACAACGTCCTTAATAGTGAAAACAGTACATTGTGTTTTATCTTGTTCCTTGTAGACCTCGAACTTCGTGGAGATTGTGAACTAGCATCTATAGAAGATAAATGGCCTAAAAATGGTCCATTTTTTTGGGGAATTGACTCAAGTTGATGTGGTTCCTATGTTGATATGCCCATGATTAATGTTGTGACATCATCAAAAGTAGTTACACATGTTTTGATGTGGTTTCCTCTATTATGAATTGTAGTGCATATTTATATTCGCATGATCGATTACATCGAGATTTCATTTTTGGAAATGCCAAGAGGAATCTACATTTAAGACAATCTTTTCTTTAAAATGTGGTTTCTTTTTCTAGTAGCAATGAGGATTTTATGAATACAATTTTTTTCAATGTTGTCAATACTCACTTAGGGGTATGCATGTGTTGTGTTGGTGGATGCAAACCACACACTCCATGCATTAGCCTTAACTATATCAAGGTTAATGAAAAATATGTATTAGAGCCCATACGTATTGTTCTACATTTAGATGTTCTAATTTTCCCTTTCCTTATTGCGATAACTAGTCTTGATGTCATCTTTAATGCATAAAATTCACTCAAAAGCTTTCCTTTTTGTCAAAGAAAACACCCCATAGGGTTTCCTCAATACATAGTGTGGAGCTATCACTTTGTGGAGAAGTGTTTGTTTATATTTGTACGTTTTTTCTCTTTATCTAATAGTGGAGTTGATAGTAATAGATATTACAATAACAAGAATGTCTATTGTGGATTTGGTAGGAAAGAATATGATATATACAATTGTTTTAAAATGGAAATGGTATTGAGGAATTCTTGTATTCTAGATTGCACCGATCTTTACAAAGTATTTCAATTCTAAGATGATGTCCCAAGAAATTTTGAATTAATGTATTATGTGTATGCATACCACAATATACTTTTCCATGATTGTGTACAACTTACCAATTTTTATTTGGTTTGTATAAGACTTCCACTTCCTAATAAATAGAAATTACAACTACTTCCGTACTTAGATGGTAAGGTGTTTTTATTTGTGCCTTGCTTTATTTGTGCATAATTATAGGGGAAAATGCAACTTGTAAAGTGAATGTTAAAGAGGTGTTTAATATTACCAAATAAATATAATAAATAGTCTAGGCAAAAATTTACTATGCATACATTGAGGAAGTTGTTCTTCATAATATGTTATTTGCTTATAAATAGGATCAAACAATACAACATATTTATCAAGACATAGACCATACTAAAATTAATTTTTTAGTGCGTTGGTATTAGAGGTGTGGTTGGGTATATTTGGTTCAATGGTTTAGTGCAAGTATGAATATGGAAAAGTTGAAGTAGGGAGAGTAGTGTTATAACATTACAAGGCTACAAGGTAAGCACTAAATGCATTTCTAATGTATTGGGCTTTCCGCCAACATAGTATTAGTTGTATCCCAATTCATAGAGTAAATTGTACAAGGCTTAACTATGGAGATATGTGTTATCTACCTTTTTCATGATGTCCAACAAGACATGGAAATCACTGTCTACAATCATGTTTTAAGGTAATAGAGATCATGATGTCCCACAGGAAATGTCGGAGCAAGTAGCTGTAATAGTAGTAGAAAAAAAAAAAAGTGAATGAAGCGCTGCAAAAAGTGTGTCACACACCATACATAGAGCTCTCCTTTGTTGTGACATGGGGAAAAAAGGGGGACTCATTCAAAGCTATCACCTTGCTCGATGGAAGCTAACATGGCATCAAATATTTCATCTAATAGGGTAATGATGGATGGGTTTTTATTTACAAGTTCCATAATACCTACAAAAAATCAGAAAATTATTAAATTGAAATAATTTTTTTAATTTGTGAATTAAAATTCAATACAATAGAAACAAGGAAATAATGCATTTCCTACAAAAAGAAAAATCAATGTAACATTTTTTTGTTCGAAATCATTATAGCTGAAATAAATAGATAAAAAATTGCAAAAAATATTCTCTATAAAACTATTGAATCAATTTTTCCAAACTTAAGCTCCATAAAATGAACAACGTTTGATGGAGATATATATTCTTCTTAAGTAATCTACTTGAACATGAGAGATATGTTTGTTTTCTTTTCTAGCTATATGGTACTTTCCTATGTCATCTCTTAAGGAATGACATGAGAATTTTTTAGACAACATTATCACTTGAAAGAGCCTCAAGTTATTCTGATTTTGATTTTGATTTATGTTGTTGTTTATTTCATTTTTCAAAATTATAAATTAATCAAGTTTCTTGAATTTAAAATTTACAATGCATACTACATCATTGAATTTTATCCTTTCCGATAGTTTATCTAAGATAGAATGCCTTTAATAGGAGTATTAACTCCTAAGCATTTATATCTCTTGTTCAAAATTTAAAACTAGTTAAATGAAAAATGGTATTAAGAGAGAAATACATTTACATAGCTTCTAATTTTTACATGGACAATCATTAAATTATATGTCATGATACAATACTAAGCTCAAGAAAATCCTCCACATTTCCTAAGAGGCATGGCAAAAGACTTTTTAGTCTACACACATTGTTAGTAAGGCAAACAAGAAGTAAAAAGTAACCAAAATATAGAGATGAAAGAAAAAAATCAAACATTTCCCAATTTCCTACAATCAATTTGAGTTAGACATATCCAAACATATCACACATTGTTTAGTTTCCTATAATACATTTGTGCTTAAGCATATTGTAGACACAGAATCTATACAATTGGGTACATTTCTAGGTCCTAAAAGCATGCTAGTATTTACATGATTCCTAAGAAAGAAAACTAAAATTTACAACTCCCTTTACCCTTTTGCTTTGTCTTCTGCACTCTTATTAGATTTATACATCTTGCACTCTTTTTGGAATTTGACTATTTTATTTTTATATGGCCTCGAGACACTAGTGCCCATTTGGGACACGGCACTAGGTGTAGACACCTATAATTACGCTCAAGAGCAATTTAAATGCTTAAATTGTGCTAATTATCTCCCTTCTCACCAATTAACGACATACCGTCAAAGGCACTCATATTCTTTCTTATCACTTTGTTAATTAATTACAATACACTAATTAATTAAGCTACCTATCTGGCAAGAAGCACCTAATTAATGACTTTCCATTAATTAATCACCCTTCCATCTAGACTAATTAATTATTATTAATTAATTAGCTTTCCCCTCCATTTAACTAGTAAATCAATATTTAATTGATTTAATCCCCTTTTAATAGCCTAAATCATACTAATATTCCTCTAATTAGCTTCTATAAGCTTACATCCACCTATTGATTAATCACCTTTGATTAATTAAAGCACCCCAACTCCCATGACTTGCTAAGTATAAATTAAACCCTTCTAAAGAAAGGTTACCTTTTATAAAGCAACCTTATCCACTCCTAATCATGTTTTACCTTTATCCCACATGCAAAGGGATGAAGTGTTTCCTTTATCCATTGGGCTATATAAAGAGCCTCCTTCTACCTTTATACCTACACCTAAAATTCTTGAGAAAGCAAATGCAAAGCATATAGCAAAATAGACTAAGAGCTTGCCTTTTGTTTTCTTGAGAGTTCATCATCTTGAAGAGTTAAGCCTCTTTCCTAAGTGCTTAGGTCATATGGGAGGTGTCAAAAGGGTCTTGTAGCCCAACTTTGACAAGCCCTCATTCCTAGGTTCTTGGAACACCAAAGAAAACCATTTTTGATAGCCATGGAGCCTACATAGGTCCCTTCATTTATTTGTTGTTAGAGAATAGAGGATTTAGATGTTTAACATTGTTAGTTTCAAAGTTTTGTATATTGATGAATGTTAGCATCTAACCTTGTTCAATTCTTATCATGATGGTGCTTAGTAGTTTGTTTAACTTTTTGCTAATTAAGGCTATTTAGGTGTTAGTCTTTACTTATATTAGCATTAGTTTAAAAACAATTCATGCACACACTAGGAGCTCCTATCATCTGGGTGCTCATGTTCCTCTTTATCTTTATCTTATCCTTTTGGACCGCTTTTGCTTATTAATTACTTTTTACTACTTTGGGTCGGCCTTCTAGTTGTCAATTACAAAATTCAAACAAGGGAATCATATAAATACATAGTTATTTTTTCAAAATAAGGGACTAAGCATTAAGCATTACATATTATCACCCAAGCTTGCATTCAAAGGCACAAGAGCATCAAAATAATCCATCTATCCACTCATTCAAGGGACAAGAGGATGCATTCTTCATGCATACACACAACATAGGAGGGAAGTCTATTCTATTTCATCACACACATTCTATACATATGTTACATTCTAGATCTATCCCGCATTATCATTATTGCAAATTACACATGGGCCATCCTAGGGCATCACTACACACATTCTCATATAGAACTACATGGATTCTAATATGTAGTGCAACACTCGAGTCGTAAGTTTAATCTTCGGGTGACCATCAGGGGTCAATCTGTCTCCCAATCTATATTTTCATTTTTTAGGTTTGATGTGGTTTGTGGGTATATAGAGGTGAACTTATTTCTTGCAAGTTACATGTACATTTGTAAATTAGACAGCGAACCCATAGTGATATACCAAAAAGGATAGTGAACATCATCTAGACATGAAAGAACCGAATCCACAACATCTACCTGGACACCAACACCTAGATCCACATACTAGCATCAAGCGTTCCTTTCCTCTCCTAGGTGCTTTTGTCCTATGCAATCTCGGAGTATAGAACCCTCGGTATCAGCATTTGTGTCCCTCTCTTGCTTAGGGTTTCACATTTATATGTTTTTTTGTTGTGTCTTGACTTTATATTAGCATTTGTACATCATTTAATACAATAGTTACCCTGTAATTAGATTTAATCCACTTTATATTAAATCATTTAGTGAACCCCAATCATGATCAAACACTTGGATATTTATTTTTCCTGTTCTATCGGATCTTCTTTCATGGATCCTCAAATATCCTTGTATCAATTACTTCAAATGCCCCAACCTTACAAATATGTTTTCCAAAAATCCATAGACACTATGTATCTCCCTTGAAATACACCGCCTGCACAAGTAAGTGCCATTTTCGAACATCTCTCCAGGATGACCAATATCACAACTAATAATCCATTTGCAATTCAATTCAATATTTACATTGTTTATTTCAAGATAAAATTCAAGCTATGGAAACCATGACTTCATCTCTCATAGATGAAATCCAACATATTAAGGATACTTCTCATTCAATGTTAGTTCTTCTTACTACCCTCATCCTAATCCTATGTCTAATAAATATGCTCATATAAATTAAGCCCCAATCTTACCTCTCCCGAACCTCTCAAGTTTGATCTAAATGCTAAGCAACATGATATTCTTCATGAGCTCCTAAATCACTAGTTGATCAACTTTCCAACTACTCATTACTACCATCCTTATCAGCTTTCCAAATACATAGGTCTCCCATTTTACATCTATCACAAACTCAATGAACATCATGAAAATGATTACTATGATTTAAAACGAAGAGTTAAGTACCTTGAGCATCAGGGTTTTATTTCACTTGCTACACAACATTCTGCCACATGTTCATCTCAATTGCCAAATCGATGGGCTCCCAAATTTGATCCCTCTATGTCTAGTGAGAATCATTCCATAATTACTAATGTTCCTTCTCTCTAGTTTGTCCAGAGCCCTATCAAACCCAATGTCATACCACGGTTAAAAATCGGTGCCCCATCTCCTCTTTCTATCAAGTCTTCTACAACATTACCAATTCCAACTAAGTAACCACCTCTAAAACTTTGTGCCCCATATCCTCCTTCTCTCAAGTATTCTACATTATTAAAAATTCTAGCTAAGTAACCACCTCTCAAAATCTATACCCCATCGCCTCCTCTTTCCAAGTCTTACGTAGCATTACGAATTCTAAATCAGCAACCACCAACCAAGCTAGACCAGACCAGATAATTCACAATCAGTGATAGCTAACCACTTTAAACTTCCACCTATCAACCCTCAATCCAATCTTGGTCCTACTCTTGCCTCTAACTCTCATCATGACAGCAATATACTTTCTTATGATACATTTAAAACTTAACCACCATCAAAATCTCTCTCTTATATTGTCACATATATCTCCATCACTAGCACATTTGGGGGAATCACACTTTCTCCCCCTACATCACTATCATGTTGTCTCTAGTATCTGCTACCACACTTCACGCTCCGCACTTCATGTTTAATCTTTCTCAACATTCCTACATATTTGGTACACACATTGTACCTTCATTACCCGATGACGCACTCTAGTTCCACGATTCATACTCGATTTTGCTAGTCTAACTCTAAAATAAATCTTGCTTCATCTACAATTCATGCTATGTGATTTATAACACACCTTTCTAGCATCTATACATCTCTCATAATGCACTCATTACATGATAACACACTCTTGTGTTATGGTTCACACTTGATTTGTTGAGGATACTTCATATATGAACCTCACATCTACACACTTCACACTCAATACTTCATGATATATCTTTCTAACAGCATCTATTCTCACGTGTTATACTCATTTCCGATGATGCACTCTTGTCTTTATTGTTCACTTAATTGTTGAGGATACTTCATTTATGAATCCCACATCTACACACTTTACGCTAAATGCTTCATGATAAATCTTTTTAACATCTATTCTCACATGTTATACTCATTTCCTGATGATGCACTCTTGTTTTATGGTTCATTCTTAACTATTGAGGGAGCATTTATAAATGAAATTCATCTCATACACATCCATTAGGGGGTAAACAATTACTCCTTTCATTTTCACACATTGCATATCACGCCATCATAATCATACAACATTTGTATATCTCGGTTGCATTTATTCTTGCTAGCTTATGCTAGTTATATCTTGAACTTTGCTTACAATCTGCTCAGATAGATACTCGAGTATGTCATTATCTTTATTATATATGTACATGCACGTTCACTCTGGAATCTCTGGAGAAGTGAATGTAGATCTATTATAGCTCATTACATGATGCGTGATGTTTGACATTGAATCCCTTTCCAATCTGTTGAGGATCTGGGGAATCTACTTTGACTCTTTTTCACACATATATGCTCTATTGTTTCATCATTTACTACTTCTTCTTACTAGTACTTTCTTTTCATTGATATATAAAATCTTTGATGTACTATCTATATTTCTAACATACTAACATGTGTTTCATGTGTAACATTTTTCTTGCAGGATCAATCTGACCATGAATATCTATCATTTCTTATTCCATATTATTTGTGGGATATGCCATATGTCTTATTTGATCATTTTATACTTTTGGTCGCTTTCGAACCTGATTTTCTTGTGACATTGTGAGTGATGTCCCATTTTTGAAACCCTCTTTTCACGCTCCATCTTATCTTCTTAGTTATTTGTTACATTGTCTTCTATTGCATGTTAGCTATATTATACCAAAATTTGTTATTAGCCTACATTGTTTACATGTTCCCTAGTTTCTACCATGCAAATCCCCTACCCCTTGTAGGTATCCACTTTCAGATATGCATATCAGCTTGATCCTCTCCTTTGGACCGCATTCTCCTACAATCGTCGCATGTACCCCAAATGAGGGGGAATCTATTGGGTGAACAAATCACCCCTAAGGCTTTAGAGATATGGTATAGATCAACATAGTACATAATTATCATGGGAATATAATCACATAACGGTCCATAATCAGACTTGGACCTCACACATAGAGAACACACTATCACCCAGTAGTAGACAGTAGTTCCTAATGCTTGTGTCCTCCTTAAAGGTGCTAATGCCATGGAGGGAAAAATAGTCAAATTATCGATTCAACACAATCTCTAGCAGTTTCGAGAGAATTTCTGAGTGATCAAGAACTTTCCTCCACGGTCATAGAATTCAGTTTATCAAGTACATTTCGATTTACAATTATGATTAATTGGGAAGTACCATATGTAGTGGTGCTTATTCGGGAAGCATCATGGAAGGAGAGAAAAACTAGACCTCTCTCCCCAACACTCTTCTCTTGGTGTGAGATCGCCAAACAACTCACACTTGGGATGAGATTGCCCAAAAACTCACACTTGGTGTCGAGATCACCCAAAAAACTCACTCTTGTCATGAGATCACCCAAAAAACTTGTTCTTTGCATGAAATCACCCAAAAATGCTCTTGGTGTGAGATCACCCAAAAAACTTGCTCTCGGCATGAGATTACCCAAAAACCTCACCATTCGGAAACAAGTTCAGTAGTATCTCCAAGAAAACCAAGACAAACTTTCTATCTTGCACTCTTATACATCAAGTGCACACTTTCCTTTACATACTTTACTTACTTATACACATGTTACTTTGATTTCTCATATACGAAACTTTGACTACTTTTTCACTTTTCTTTTGTAGTTCCTTCCTTAATATGCAACAAGGAACATCTAACACCAATGAACAAAACATGTTACTACGCATATGCTTTACCCATAGGGTCCACTTCCATTTCCTAGTCTCCATGCTTCACTTGTCCACTTGACATGGTATCGGCTACACACTCCTCTACAAGGTTATAAGGTACACATCTTCTATTTACTTTATGTTTTTAGTATTCACTTAATGACGTAAAGTGGGGTAAAATGTAGACACAAAATATATGCACTTGGGTACATTTATAAGTCCTAAAAGTATACTAGGATTTACATGATTCCTAAGCAAGAAAACTAGTAATTGACAACTCCCTTAGCCTTTTGCTTCGTCTTTTGCACTCTTATTGGTTTTATACATCTTGCACTCTTTCCAAAGCATTTGAATGTTTTATTTACTATGGCCTCAAACACTTGCACCTAGTTGGGAAACTAGCATGCACTAGGTGTTCATGTCCTCTTGGGCGCTCTTATCCCTCTTTACCTTTTTTTATCCTTTTGGACCCCTTTCACTTAATAATTACATTTACTACTTTTGGTTGGCCTTCTAGTTGTCAATTAAGAAATTCAAACAAAGGAATCATATAAATACATAGTTATGTTTTCAAAACAAGGACCAAGCACTAAGTATTACATACTATCACCTAAGCTTGCATCTAAAGGCACAAGAGCGTCAAAATCATCCATCTAACAACTCATTCAAAGGAAAATGGAAACATACACAAAATAGGAGGGGAAGTCTATTCTATTTCATCCCACACATTCTATACATATGTTACATTCTAAATCTAGCCTTCTATCATTGGTGTAACTTACACAAGGTCATCCTAGGGAATCATTACCCACACTCTCACACAAAACTACATGGAGTTTGAAATATAGTGCTGGCGCTCAGTAGTAAGTTCACTCTTGGGTGAACGTCAAGGTTAGTCTCCGACTCCCATCCTGCATTTTCATTTTAGGTTTGATGCGGTTTGTGGAGTATGTGCACGGATGAACTTCTTTCTTACAAGTTCGAGTACATTCATAGATCAGACAGTGAACCAAAAGAAACATACCAAAAATAACAATGAACATCATCGGCCCTAAAAAGAACCATATCTATAACATCTACCTAAATACTAGTTCTAGATCAATACACTAACGCTCGAGCACTCTGTCCTCTCTCGAAGCACTTCTATATTATTAGGTACCATTTGTGACAATATTCAGCTTGTTCCAACTAGTCACCTTCCCGATAACTTCGATATTGTTTGGGAATCAACTAGGTCTTTTTATCTCCTTTTTTTCTAGTAATGGCAACTCTATAGAGGACACCTTTGGCATAATAAGTATTAGTTATTGTAAACACATATCTCACTCACCGATAGTAAATCTAATGGTAAACATATATTTAATGATATATTCTTTCATCAACTAGAGCAACAAAAATTATAATGAGGTTTCCCTTGATTACTTTCAATTAAACCTTTCTCCATCTTGACATTGTTATAATAAACAAACTAAGATCTAACAATATTTTAACTTGTTCTCCTACCAAATTAAATTATTTGGTCCGAGAAAAATCATTAGTTATTTATTCAAATCATAGGATTTTTATACATTTCTAAAATCATGCAATATAAGAGTTTTAATTTATCCCTTATAACCACTCTACTTAATATAGATGAGATGTTCTAACAACTCATTAACTCGCATAATCTATTCTAAAACCATATTGAAAAGAATAAGTAAACCATTTATAGCTCACCTAAAATCTCCCATTCACATATTCTCACATATTAATATACCTCACAAATATATTTACTCATACATATGGGAGTACCAACTTTAAATTCCTAATAGAGCAAGCAAAGATGTGGCTATGGGCTGTTCTATGTCCCATGGTCGCTAACATTTCATGGAATGTTTTTGAGGAAAAAGATTTGTATGTTTCCATCTACAACTAAAATGGTAGAAAATATATCTTGAAGATTTCCATTTAGACTATGGGAAAGTATAAGAGTTCCATGTGCATCTTAAGGAATTTTTTATATGATACAATTCACCAAAGAATTGGAAGACTACATGCCTCTTGTATCTAGAAACATTGATTAATCATTAAATTGATGGATTTACAAATAGAATACTCACACTTATCTCTACCTCCATGGTTCTTTACATTATTACCCTACCCAAAATATTGGTCTGCTCTACTCCCTCAAAAATTGTTGAGAATATCGATAATCAAACCACATAGAGGAAATACAACACTATCTACTACGGGGATTCATAACAAATGGATGTGGAATGAAGCAAATTTATAAGGTCTTCAATGATATAGAAATACAATTCTCATCACATCCCGTGTGAGCGTATTTCTAATAATATTCTTAAATTATCTCCCATTCAATAAAGGAGTCTTTCAAAATAAAAAAATAATTATGCTCAAACATGGAGTAAAATCCACATTTATTTTTTAAAAAGGATCAAGAACATGGTAAAATGTACTAAAGACCCCCTTTACCCTAATATGGGATGTGTTTTTATATCACATTGATCATGTGGGGGAAACTGAGAGATCACTCCACAAAAATTCCAAAGAACATGGTTTTGGCATTAATTTTGATCACATCAAGATTTTACATTAGCAAAAAAGTATATATATCATATCTCATGACTTCTTCCTAGATAAAATAAAAATAGTCAAGGAGAATCATTATATGAAATGGAAAGCTGAAGGGGGTCTATTGAGATATGTAACTATCCTAATAATCTCAATACTGAGATGAAGTCTTGAATCTAAGTGACTCATGGAAGCTTGGTAATTAATATGTCCAAATTTTATATTAAGAATAATTAATTAGCTCATAAATAATTAATGTTTAGTACAATAATAAACACATCTAATTAAAGTCACTAATGGATTAATTAATGTCATAAAAATTTAAAAACATTAAACATAGATGTGTAAATTATTATGAGCTATTTTAATTAATCAAAATCTAAAACTTCAGCAAAATTTGACCCTTTCAAAGCAAAAGCAAAAGTTAAAGAATTTTTTTAAGAAAACCATATTGCCTTTGGATCAACAAAATGCAGTTAATTAAAATAGCAATTGTTTTGACATTAGCAACCAAAATCCCCATAATTATGGAATGGTATTGAGGCTTTCATATAATTAAGGATGAATAAATGAGTAAACAATACCCATTGTTAAATCTATAAAAGAAGTGTGTTGAAACAATAAACAATACATTTTATCTTTGAAAGGTGTTAGCATATGGATTTGCACGCATGCAAATGACATGCAACAGTGTGGGAATGAAGTCCCTCCTTAATGAAGGTGAGGCTTCCTTTATTGAAAACCAAAACTGTATTTACACTTGTACATTCAAAATTGTATGTGGGGGGTGTTTTGGAACATCAATGGAAAGAAAAGTGAATGAGGGGGATGGAATGGAATGAAGAAAGAAATGGAAAGGAATGAATGGAAGGAACATGCAAGAGTTAGGTAAAAGTAGAGCCTAATATTGCATGGAGAAGAACAATAAATAACTAACACAAATAAAATGGAGTTTTGCATCAGCTAAATGAGAATGAGTAAAAGGGAACACACGTGAGCAAGTAGATAATCAGAGCTTGATCATTGTGAACTAGAACAACATATTAATAGCGTTGACAATAAGATCAAGACAATATTTGCATGCAAGATTCAAACACTAACATCTAATGAACATAAGAACATCAAATGCTATAAGAGACAATGAATGGGACACAAAGTTCATATTTCATTAACTCCAAAATGTCTTCTCAAAAGAACACAAAGTTTATTTCTTTGAAGTAAAGCTTGCATACAAAAGTATTTTCTTCTCCTCTCTCAAAGTCACCCTTACAAATGAGCCCCTGACTTCCTTTTATAACCCAAAAGTTGGTTACAAAGTAGTTAGGGTTTTACATGAACATTAAATAGGGCACTTAAGTGACTTTGACTTTTCAACCAACTTTATTAAAAGCAACTAAAAATAGAAACCACTTAAGTTATCAAAAGTTTTCCAAAAGTGAGTTCAATAATAACACCACTTTATAAATAAAAGCAATGGGTACATGTGGACCCCACTTAAATGACTTGGACACACACATAGACATCTAGTCAAGCAATGTGCCACCTAGATCAAGACACCTAGGATCAATGCCTTATCCATTGGGCCAAGAGTCCGCCTATCCGGTCATACGGGAATGAACTCATTGACCGTGCTCTGTAATCCTCCTAGATGACAAGAGAGCCGAGCTTGAAACTTGAGCAATTCATCCACCTCTCTTGTTTGAGCAACATCCTGGTGTGACAATTTTTCTTCATTCATATTTGCATTCACAATTACATACAATTCTCCACATGCTCTGAATACCTTTCCATGGTGAATTATTCATTTGTCATGAGATCGTAGTCATTACGCCACCTTGGCTTGTCATAATCCAACTCTTGATCTTTCGCCATTGAGAAGATCTTCCAAGAGTCAAAATTGCAATTCACTTCCTGGAGTTATGTCTTTGTCTTTGTCACCATCCCGAAGTGTTTCCATTCTGATCCGCTCATGATCATCCAATTTGAGAATGCTCCAACTTTAAGATTGGCCGATGAAGTATTATGCTTCACTGCTAACTGAGAGTTGATAGGGACATGCTTGAATGATGTGGCCTTGCTTGATGATCCACACTGCACTTATCATTGGTTTTGATTTGTCGATGAATAGATCCATACAATGATTAAGTGAAGACAATTGATGTAGACAAGTTTCTCCCATTATCGATCTTTACCGATAACAATGGCTTTTGACTCGAAGAGACCTCTGCCAATAGCTACGACCTATACCGCATAATGAGGAAGTCAGAGGTTGCTTCCACTTGAGCTATTGGAGTTGAATCACCACACTGTGTAGGTGTTGTGGTGCATCCATGCAAGTGATGACCAATTCAGAACAAGCGTCAAGAAAATTGTGACTCACCTTGGTTGATATGCGATCGCAGAATCGACCTTACGTCGATGTGTCCCAAGTTGGTATCGGTGATGTTCTCATACTCTAAATGGAGCGTCGAGGTGGGTAGAATTCCCTGGAACTCATACCACAACATCACTTTGTTTGAAGATGACATGATTGTGACAGAAGCGTGATTTCGGGCTATTACTTCCTTACTTCAAAACTGCACAAATCACCTCTGAAATTGCCTTGGGAAAAATAGCAAATCTTGTTCTAAGAAAATCTCACTAGATGAGGGAGTATATTAAGGTACCACAAGTTTTGTGTGTCAGAGGGTTTTTTTTCCCAATCAAATTCCAATCAAATATTAAAGGTCAAAGTTGACTCTTTTGAAACTACTAGGAAAATGCAAGTGTAAAACTATGAAAATCCCGTTTGGTTTTAGCCAGGAAAAATACCAAACGTCACCCTAGGCATCTACAACTTGGCAAGAGATTATATGAAGGTGGGGAGAATTGAACAAAATAATTATTTTCTCTTGAAAATCATCTGAGTTCAAAATATCAACTCTCAAAGTGAGTCACCTTGACAGATTGAAAAGCGCATGGCGAAATCAAACAAATTACATTTTATTTGACTCCGTGAAAAATATCAAATGAGGTGATGTACATTTGAATTTTGAAAAGAAGTACATGAATGTGGAAATAATTCAACGAACCAAATTTTTTCTCTTGACGATCATCTGGGCTCGAGATATGGATTCTCAAAGTAGGCTTTCGCTTCAAAAGCTGAAGCTGTGTGCGCGTGTGGCGAAAACAAGCAAACTAAGTTTTTCTTGGGTTCGTGAAAAATATCAAATGAGGTGTTGCACATTTGAAATTTGGCAAAGGAGTACATGAAGTTGGAGATAATTCAACGAACCAAACCTTTCTTCTAAAATCATCCAACTTCAAGATATCAAGCTCCAAAGTTGATTACTTCAACAGATACAACCCACGGCACGTCCTTTCCACATCTATCATTTTCTTTATTAAATTCATTTTTCTTTGTGTCGATATACATCGGTAATGATGTTTGAATGCATGATATTTTTGTTTGAATATTTCTCACCAATGCGTGATGAAAATGATTTATATTTTAAATTAAATTCACCCGATTTTAACGACTTTATTATTTCGCCTAAGCAAGTTTTCCCTTGCATGCGTGAACCCGCTTGTGATTGGAATTTACCTTCTTGGCCTACGTGGAGAATGTTTCTTTACTTTGGACTGCTCTTATTCAACTTGCTTTGTTTGGAAGATTTTCTTTTGCTTTTATGCTTGGAAGATTATTTTTGCTGAATGCGTAGCCTTTTTCTCCCTTGTCTCTTGCTAAACTTGTTCCATTTGAACCAATGTGTGGAATATTTTCTTATGCTTGTGTGGACCATTCTATTCTTCCTAGGTGTTGAAAATTGTTCTCTCTTGGGTTGTCCATGGCCTTTTTGGATGCTTTTGTTTGCAAACATGCTTAAAAACTTGAAACTCAATGCTTTCTCTCCTTGTTGTGTGGTGAATGCATACTTCTTTTAAACCCCTGCGTGGAAATTCCTCTTGGCTGATTATGTGTTTTGGACGCTGTTTCTCCTGTGGCTACGTTGAAAATTCCTACTCCTTCCTCTCCCTGCTACGTTGGAAAATTGTTGTTCCTTTGGCCTGGATTTGGATTGTTTTCTCTCATGCATGCGTGGCGTGGAAACCTACGAATGAATGCTTGGAAAGTATTGTTTTTGTACTATGCCTATGCTTGGTTTTTTCAAACTTTATTTCACTTGGTTGTTTTTACCTAGTGTGGAAACTTAAAACTATTTTAACTTTCCTTGCTTTGCTTCCTCCTAGGCATGTGGATATTGCTGCATTTTGGACTGTTCTTTCCTGAAAAAAATGTGTGAGGTCTTCTTTTGAAATTCCTTTGGGTACATGATTTGTTATGCTTTAATTTGTTTGTCTTTTTATCCTTTGGTGAATGTGTGGCCTCCTTTGGTGAATGCGTCGGATCTTAATTGTTGTTGTTTTGCCTTTGTATGAAAAATAAAACAAATGCATGGAAATTGTTTAAAACCTATGCAGAAGATCTTCTTTGGCTTATGCTTTCAAACTTCTCTAATTATTTCCAAGGAGTTTGACGGAGAAATGGTTAAAGAAGCTTTTCTGTAACCGTTTCTTATTTCGTTGGAATAACCAATTCCATCTTTCCCGGTAGTGGCATTAATTGTCAGGGGAAAGTGGGAAATAAACAACCATTTTCCAGCGGAAATGGCAAGGTGGGTTGACAATCCCCATTTTATTTCCCCATGTGGGAAATCGGGAGATTTTTTGCCCGTTTTCCAATCCATTGAATTGGCAATCAGTGGAAGAAATCCCACAAGCGGGGAAATAAAATGAATTTTCCAGAAAGGGGAAAATTTGGGTATGGGAAGCCAATTTGGCATCCGACAATTGGAAGCGGAAGCTTACTTTCCCCTCGACAATTAAAATAAATCTTGTTGAATGAATTTTAATTAATATTTATTTAATTAAAAACCCAAAAATTAATAAAAATTGATTTTATCAAATAAAGGATAATAAATTAATTAAATATTAATTAATTAATTATTAATGCAGTTTATAACCTAATAGTTTCGCTTGAAATGGACAAAACGAAAACCGAAAAGCGATCACAAAAATGAGATGATCGCGAAAAGGAGTTAAATCACGCAAAATAACACTTTTGAAAATTTTCAAAATTCCCATGTTTATTAATTTTGTGAAGTCAAAATTAGTTGATAACAAAAGGAAACCCATATAAACTTTTCATCACATACCACAAGATGGAAGATTCAATATATTAAAATTGTTGAGATTGTTATAAATTGTGAGGTTATTCGTCCTTGATGAGAAGAGATTGTTATCAAATGTGAAGGTCAAATGCAATCAAAATTATACTTTAATAGGAAAATTTCCATTGCAAAATCTTTCCATGTAACTTTGGGATTCTTATTTTACATATTTTAATGCTTTTGAAAAATTAGACTCCTCTCTACCATCCTAGCTTTGGCTAAGAAATCTCAAGTAAGCATTTCTATATTCATAGAAGTTGCCCATTGAATGGGTGCATATAGTTCCCCATCATGGGCATTTTTTTGAACCAATAGGAATTTACAACAATTGTTATGAACCCATGGTATAACCTTTTTGAATTTCTAGGATCTAGCACAAATCCTTTCTCAAATGAATTGAATGCCCTTGAAAAAGCATTTGAAGCAAGCCTTTCACATGTGTAATGAAATTACTTAAGAAGATCGAATATTTGCATAAATAGAACACCAAAGAACACTAAAATATAGAGAAATGATCACGTGTATGCAAGTAGAATGATTTATTTGCTTTGAGTGGGAAGCCTCTAAACCATACAGTAAGTCTCAAGTACTCTATATGATGATCATCTATTAGTTGATAACTTCTATATATACCCTACTATTTTATGCAAAGTAGCAAGTCGACCTACCAAACATATGAAAGTATAAATAAATGTGATATGACATGATAAGAGATTATGTTAGGCACTAGTAATGGCCATATATATCTTGATATGTAACCTAAGATTACGGGTGTAGCTTACCCCTCCCCTTGAGCAAAATTTTCCTCAATTTTGGTAATCTCTTGATGTTGTTGCAGAATGTTTCATCTTCCCATGATGCATTTTCAATGTCCAAATTCTTCCACTTGATCGGATACTCAATAATAACATGTGTCCTCAACTTATTAGTTCATGTTTGCAAAATTCCTTTAGGCTCCAAAATGATGCATCCCTCCTCATCAAGATTGGGTAACACTAATTAAGAAGACACTTTTTTTTACAATGACCTTTTTCAAGTAAGAAACGTAGAAAATTAAATGTAATTTAATTGAGTTTGAGGAAGCTCTAGTTTATATGCCACACTATTTTTTACAACACTTGATAAGGTCCATCGTATTTAGGTGTAAATTTGTTATCTTTATTGTGTTTAGTTTCTTATATGGCTCAATCGCACAATTTTTTTTTCCAACTTCAAAGTTACGTTCACTACAATGTTGATCAGCTTGTTGCTTCATGCAATTTTATGTAATTGCCAAATTCTCTTTAAGGCTAGAGAGTACCTCTTGTTGATGATGGATGTTCTCTTCATTTGGTTGTAATTTAGGCTAGAACCTCAAGTTTGATATAATAGATGGTGGATGGTAACTATCTGCCAATAATAGAGATATTTTGGATAAGGTCTGAAATGAAGTGTTATACCACCATTTTGCAAGTGGCAGCCCTTTGAACCCATCCCTCATGCTTATTTAAATTAAAACATCAAAGATACCCCACCAAACATTTTTTACTACCTTTTTTTTTTTCTCATACTAAAGATGATATGGTGAACTACGAGCCAATTGAGTACCTAAACATGAGAATAAATCATTCTGAAAATTCCTAGTAAATATAGGGTCACAATCACTTACTATAATATTAGGTGTACCATGTATTTTCTAAATTGTTTCAATAAAAGATATGGTGTTTATACTTGATGTAAAAGGATGTGATAAGCTAAAAAACATCATATGTGGGATTCTATCAAATACCACCATAATTACATGTTTCATCTCATAATTTTTCAATCCTATGATGAAATTCATGGAAACCTCTACCCATTACTCACAGGGGAATAGATAAAGGTTGAAGAAGACTGAGATCTTAATAGTTTCTCCCTTGTTACACCGACTCACCAAAATTTATGCCACAAAAACTTGGACATCCTTTAAACCCTTCACATAAGAAATCATTCCTAATTATGTGATAAGTTTTCAAGAACCCATCAGCCTACCCTACTGAGAGGCATGAATCCCTAAGAGAACCTAACTTTTAAGGGTAGAGTTCTTGCATAAGTACAACCGATCCTTGTACCACAATGCATCCCCCTTCCATAAAATATTTTTGAAATGTTTGGACCTTTTGGAGATTTTCAATGAGAATTTGGGTATCTATGCATGATTATAACACCTATTGCACACCCTGAAGCATCACATTTATCAATGAAGGTTTTGAAGAAATCTAGGGTAGTAAGAATTAGAGTGGTATAAATTCCCATCTTCTGTTTCTCAAATTCATAGATAGCTTTCTCATTCTAATGAAAGGAGACTTTCTTTAATAATGTTATGAGTGGTGTTGCAATTCTTCCATAATTCTTCACAAACCTATAATACTAACCAATATGCCATAAGAAGCCCTTAAAGTTATTTAGGCTTTTAGGTGTCTTCCAGTCCACCATGGCCTAGATCTTGTGAGGATCCACCTTTGCACCTTCATGAGAAACAATATGACCCAAGAATTTTACCTCCATGACTCTAAATGCACACTTAGATGATTTGGCATAAATGTGTTATTCAAGAATGTCCATCACCATATTGATGTGATGTAACTATTCCTCCCAAGTAATATTTTAGATTGAGATATCATTAAAGAATACCATGAAAATATTTTACATAAATGACCTAAAGACTGAATTATTCAAATTGTAAAATGTAGAGGGTGCATTTGTAAGGCCAAATTACATTACCAAAAATTCATAGTGGCCCTCATGTGTCATAAATGTTGTTTTATAAATATTTTTACAACAAAATTTGATTTGATGATATCTCGATCGAATATCTAATTTTGTAAAATAAATAACACCATGTAACTCATCTAGAAAATTCTAATGACAAGAATATGAAACTTATCTCTTCTGATGTATTTGTTGAGCTCTCTGTAGTCTAGACACATGTTCCGACCTTCTTAGTCTTTCGTACCATCACCATTGGAGAAGATTAAGTACTTTGACTATGGTGAATAATACATGCTTCCAACATCTCATGTACCATTTTTTCAATCTCACTCTTCTATAGATAAAGGTACCGATAAGGTCGAATATTGGGTGGTTGGCTTCCTAGTACTAGCTAAATAAAACAATGATGATCTCTTTTTGGAGGTTACCCTTTCAGCATATCCCAAAAAAAAATTGAATCCTCATTCATAATTTCATGTAGATATGATGGTATAAGAGATTTTCATGGTTGTGCTTCTAGTGAGAATAGTTGTCCCACAAACCCACATTTACCCTTCTTAAGCATCTTATGTATTTGATGAGAACTCTTCCATTGTGGAGATTTTTAACAGGAAAATGAAACTTATCTTTTACCATGTATTTGTTTAGCTTCATTTAGTCTAGACACATCGTTAACCTTCATCCTTTTTCGTATCATCACCAATGAAGAAGACGAATGGTAAATTGATATCACACAAAATATTTTCCCACAGTGCATGAAATTTTGAGGGATGCTTGCAACAGTAATAATAAACACTATGAAAACATTTTTTGGAATAATATATTGCTGCCAGAAAAAGTACAGAAAGCCCTAGGTGGCTGGAAAACTTCAGAGGTTCGTGACCCTCTAAATACAAGAGCAAAAATAAGGGTCTTTGGAAATAACATTAATAGATATAGGAAATAACGTTTCCACCTTCAGATCTGAAACGACCGACTAGAAAACCCCAAATAAAGGCTGCAAGTCACCACGCTTGGAATGGGGTCGGAAAATGATGGAGGTGCCTTCAACGTGCTGCCACGCCCTACCCAAATGGCTGCCATGATCTGATCTGGAAGCCCACTGATTATCTTCCCAAATGCCCCCAAAAATCCTCAAAACCCTTCCTCTGAACCCTCTGGAAATATCTCTGTAGCACAGCCCAAAAAGTGGCTCCAAAATGACAGACTAGGGTAGATCTCTCACTACCGAAGAATGCCCTGCTAGCTAGGGATGGGTCTCTCACCACCGAAGCTAGGGTCCTGTGGGATTTGACTCCACAAGCTGTAGAAATGCAACAACAACAGCTACATGAGAAGAGGCTAAAAGTATGTGACAAAAAGTGCCTTTTCTTCCTTCCCTGTCTCCTTATATACTTTTCCTTGGAAAACGAGCCCCATAACCCTAGTGCATTTCATTCCATGGAGGGGCCACTAAAAAAGAGTAACTATAGTTACTTTTTTTTTCCTTTTGAGTCACCATGTCCAAAAGTGACCCCAAACGCAAAACTAGGATATTAAAACCATGGGGCCCCTTCCCAAAAGCTTCCAACATCCACAGACCCCTTGGGTCTGACCATGGTTTGGACTCGAGTTGGCCCTTGGGCCATTTGGTGTAGGAAAAGGGGACATTACAGAAAGGGGACATTATAGTCCTCCCTTCCCAAATTTTGCTTGTCCTCAAGCAAATGCAAATTAGGATGCTGCAAAATCTGCTCTCCCTCCCAAGTAGCATCCTCAAGTGGCAGTCCCTTCCATCGCACCAAATACTCGGTGATTACTCTGCTCCTGAGCCCCCTCTGTCTCATTTCAATAATGGATTCTAGTTCCAAGCACCAACTTCCCTTCCTCATCTAGTGGCGGTAACTCTGTAGATGGTACAATATGTGTCCGAGCGCCTTCTTAAGGCATGAAACATGGAAGACATTATGTATCTTATTGTGCTCCAGTAGCTCTAGCTCATATGCCACTGCCCCAACTCGACGAACTACTCAGTATGGACCATAAAATCATGGTTTCAATTTCTCTACGCACCTTCTGCTTTAGTGAGGACTGCCTATATGGTTGTAAACGTAGGAACACTAGATCCCCAACCTCAAAAGACCTCTGTCTATGCGATCTACGTATATACCTTCTGTTGATTTGTGCCTTCTGAAGATTCTCTCTGAGAGCCTTCAAAATATCTTGGTTCTCCTATAACCAATCTCGAGCTTTGGGAGCTCGGCTATCTGGTAATACCAAATCTACAAATGTCTTGGCGTCGTACCCATACAAGGCTCGGAAAGGGGTCATACCTATGCTCATCTGGTAGGTGGTATTGTAGCAATACTCACCCATGTGTAACCATTTAATCCATGCCCGCTGGTGTCCTGTACATAACTCCGCAAGTAGCCTTCTATCCACTTATTGACTATCTCCGTCTGCCCATCTGTCTGTGGGTGGTAGCTAGTGCTAGGGGTCAACTCTGTACCTGCTAGTCTGAAGATCTCCTACCAAAAGGTGCTCATGAAGATCTTGTCCCTGTCACTGACAATGTTTTTAGGCAACCCATGTAGCCTAAAAATACCGGTATAGAAGATCCGGGCCACATCCACTGCCTCATGCCCCTTGGGTAGGGAAAAGAAATGAGCATACTTAGTTAACCGATCAACTACAACATAAATGCAGCTATGCCCATGCACCAAGGGAAGCCCAGTGATAAAGTCCATAGATATGCTTTCCCATTTCTGTTTGGGAATGGGGAGAGGCTGAAGTAATCCTGCTGGGAAAGAACGCTTGGATTTGGTTTGTTGGAAAACCATACACTCTCTGACATGATTAAGGACATCGTCCTTCATTCCCTTCCATGAAAATATTTCCCTGATGAACCTGTATGTTTTGAAATACCCAGGATGTCCAGCTAGTGGTGTATCATGTACTGCACGAAGGATCTTCTCCTTCATTTTGGATCCTAGTACAAGGAAAATCCTATCCTTGTAGAAAATGAGATCATCCACTACTCTGTATCGGTCGTCCTATATAATACCATCCATGATCTCACAGGAAAACTGGTTTTTGGAGTACTCAACAAGTATATGAGCCTTCCAATCCGCTGAAATCTCAGACATAGAACTAAGCATAGCAGTGAGGTAAGGCCTCCTAGATAAAGCATCAAGCAACAATATTATTCTTACCTCTAGTGTACTCTATGTCAAAGTCATAGGTTTGCACCTTGTTCACCCATCTTTGCTGGTGATCATTGAGCTCTTTCTGTCCCAAGAAGAACCTCAAACTGTTGTGATCCGTATGAACCACAAATTTGCTGCCCACAAGGTACTGTCTAAACTTGGCCAAGGCATGCATGATGGCCAACATCTCCTTGTCATAAATTGAATACCCTCTCTCCACGGGTTTCAATTTCTGACTCTCATAGGTGATGGGATGCCTATCCTACATGAGAACTGCCCCAACACCCTCTCCTGATGCATCACACTCTAGAATGAATGGGCGGGAGAAGTCTGGTAATGCGAGGATGGGACATGAACTCATCACCTCCTTGAGGTGATCAAAAACCTGTTGTGTTGCATCTGACCAAGCAAAATCCCCTTCTTGGTCAAATCGGTCAATGGAGCAGTCAACCGAGAGAAATTCTTCACGAACCTCCGGTAGTATGTGCACAACCCCACGAATCCTCTCAATTGTGTCAATGTCCTAGGTGGCGGCCAATCCAGGATTTCCCGTATCTTCCCTCTATCCACCTTCACTATACCCCCACCAATTACATATCCCAAGTAAAGAAGTTTGGTCATGCCAAACTCACACTTAGAGGCTTTCGCATATAATGAATTAGCTTCTAATATCCCCAATATCTCACCCAGGTGCCTGATATGGTCCTCCCAAGTCTGTTGTAGACTAAAATATCATCAAAGAAAACCAATACAAACTTCCGCAAGTGGCGGTTGAACACATGATTCATGCAAGACTGGAATGTAGTTGGAGCATTAGACAATCCGAAAGGCATCACCAAGAATTCAAAGTGACCGTAATGGCATTTGAACGTTGTCTTATGCACATCCTACTCCCTGACTTTGATCTGATGATATCCAGAATGCAAATCTATTTTCAAAAAATAGATTGCACCATGTAGCTCATCCAACAACTCATCAATGCGTGGTACGGGATACTTGTTCTTTATTGTCTTCTTATTTAAGGCCCGTAGTCCATACACATCCGTAGGGTCCCATCCTTCTTCTTCACCAAAACCACCGAAGAAGAAAAAGGGCTGGAACTCGGTCTAATATGCCCCATATCCATGAGCTCCTGTATAGTCTTCTCGATCTCATCCTTAAACCATTTGGGGTGATGGTAAGGAGAAGTGACCACCGGTCTAGCATCCTCGAGCTCAATCACATGCTCAAATCCCCTATCTGGAGGTATGCCTGGAGGTATGTCACCAAACACATGGCACTGTGTTTGTCCAATAGGCCTTGTATATCCACATGGTACTGTTGTTGTCCCTCCTCTGATTTCTTGGTCGAAACCAAACAATGTACTGCCCAATCCACCTCGTCGTGCCTATAGATCCTCTCGATCCTCTTGGCCGTAACAACTCGGGGTGCCCCTGAAGATAAGCCCCTCAAGATCACATTCCTCCCTTCGGACTTAAACTTCAGCTCCATCGTCTGGAAGTTAGTCAAAACTCACCAAGGGAATGGAGCCACTGTACCCCAAGCACTATGTTGGTCTCTCCAATACCAACAATATAGAAATCATTGGTAACTGTATAGTTACCCATCGTGATGCTCAATTGGGGAACCCGTCGTGTGCATCTCATAGAATCTCCATTGGCTACAACCACGTTGAAGCCCTCAAATTCCTCTGTCTGTAACCCCACCTCTCAACCAATGAGGCATCAATAAAGTTGTGGGTTGCCCCACTATCAATGAGTACCACCACTCGTTGTCCTTGTAAAACTCCCCTAACTTTGAATGCCTTATACCTCGGGGTACTAGACAAGGTGGCGATAGTCTCCTGGGGGAAAGTCTCACTATCCTGCTCCACACCCACACTATCTAATGCCTCATCATCATCATCCTCTAATGGTTGTGTGTCCAACTCCTCGTCACCATCACTCTCCTCGAAGACCTCTATGTATTGGGCCCTCCCTCTACCCTTGCAATCGTGTCCTGGGACCCAAGGTGTGCGGCAATCGAAACATAGTTTCTTTCACCTCAATTCCTCCCTGTCCTCACTAGCTCCGAATGGTCTCAGGTTGTATCTTCCTAGGTGGAGGTACCTTCGGCTGCGAACCCCGGTTCTTGAAGGGAAACCCTTAGGTTGCACTCGAGGTGGAAACCTTGACTTAGGAGTGGATAACTCCAGGTCACGAGCTCTCCTAATAGCCTCATGCAATGAAGAAGGCTCAAATGCCCTCACAAATCCAAGCGAGAGCATTTTCAAACCTGCTATGAATAGGGAAATCAACCTCATCTCTGTAACATCAGGTACCATGACTGATAGTCTCTGAAAATTGGTGATATATTGATCCATGGAACCGGTCTGCCTCAGATGAGTCAACTCTCTAAAATACCTGTCAGGGTCCCTCTTATCAAATCTACTCACTAGCCTCTTTGTGAACTCTGCATAAGTCGTGATGTATATGTGTCCCTGTGTAATCAACCCATGATGCCACCAATCATGAGCGTCTCCCTCTAGATGTAAGATTGCAAACTTAATTGCATCTTCCTCATGCATAGGATTCAAGTCAAAGTATGTCTTCAACTTTTGCACCCAAGACTATGCAGTACACTTCTTAGAACCATCGAAATGTGGAACAAAAATCTATCCCAACCTCCTTTGCATCTCTGGGTACTGTGCCTGGTAATCTCTCCTAGGCCTGCTGCCAATCTTCATTTTGCAATATTCCTGGAATGGCATGTTGTCACGAAAGCCATCACTTAAGGTCTGGTACCTTTCCCAACAAGACTCCTCATCTACAACATCCCTTGGCTGCCGTACCTGTGAAACTTCCGGATCCTTCAAGAAAGAAGGTTCGTGAGACCCCAGAGGCCTGGTAGAAGAATGGGGGACCATTATCTGAATGTCCACCCTCACCTCTTTGACCATATTGTCCCTGTTGCTATTTTCTCCTCTTTCCACATGAGTATCAAACTGTCTGTGCTAATCTCCTAATGAGCTGGCTCAAATAGAGATTGGTAGTCTCCTGCTGCTTTACCATGTTGGTGAACAATTGTTTCATCAGCTCTACCCCTATATCCTCACTATCTTTGTCCCCCATCTTTCAATCCCAACAGTTGGAGAAACAACTACTCTGATACCACTGAAATATCCCTTGTGGGATACCACTTAAAAATGCACAAAATATAGAAAATTGCAGCAAAGTAAAATACTGATTTTTACTAAAAATGTCCAGCTAGGACAACGAATGGTATTAAATTGATATCACACAAAATATTTTCCCACAGTGCATGAAATTTTGAGGGACGCTTGCAACAGTAATAATAAACACTATGAAAACATTTTTTGGAATAATATATTATTGCTGCAAAAAGTATAAAAAGCCCTAGGCGGCTAGAAAACTTCAGAGGTTCGTGACCCTCTAAATACAAGAGCAAAAATAAGGGTCTTTGGAAATAACATTAATAGATACATGAAATAATGTTTCCACCTTCAGATCTGAAATGACCGATTGGAAAACCCCAAATAAAGGCTGCAAGTCACCACACTTGGAAGGGGTCAGGAAATGATGGAGGCGCCTTCAAGGATGTGCTGCCACGCCCTGCCCAAATGGCTGCCATGAATCTGATCTAGAGCCCCTCTGATTATCTTCCTCAAATGTCCCGAAAAATCCTCGAAACCCTTCCTCTGAAGCCTCTTGAAATATCTTATGTAGCACGGCCCAGAAAGTGGCTCCAAAATGACAGACTAGGGTAGATCTCTCACTACCGAAGAATTCCCTGCTAGCTAGGGATGGGTCTCTCACCACCGAAGCTAGGGTAAAATTATGTGGGATTTGACTCCACAAGTTATATACTTTTTGTTGCAAACAACATAACCCTAGGCAAATGCACGAGTAACTAAGAGGCTAAAAGTATGCGTAAAACTAGGATATTAAAAAGTGCCTTTTCTTCCTCCCCCATCTCGAGTTTATATACTTTTCTCTCAAACGAGCCCCCATAACCCTAGTAAATAACATTTCTATTCCATGGAGGGGCCAATAAAAAAGAGTAACTATAGTTACTTTTTTCCTATGACCTTGATAGAACAATTTCTTCTCAACACATTTATGGCCCTTATTCCATTTGTTATCTCAACGATAACCTAAACATTCTTCTCTCTTCTCTTATATTTTTTGAGGAGTCAATCAAGTATGTTGGAGAAATGAATGCACTAGAATAATACACTCCTTGTGAGTAGTGAGACCCCTCGGTCTTATAGGATCACTTTCTTCCACACAACAAGAAACTATCATGGACTCTAATATCAAACTTGGATTAAGGAAAACACCAATTTGGATGTTATCCTTGAGACCACCCAAGAACAAATCATTTATATGATCCTCTAAGATTACATCCACACGTAAGGATAAAATTTGGAATTGTTGGATATAATCTTTGACTATCCCCCTTTGTTCGAGATTTTGTAATAGGTAGTTTTCGGTAAGTCTTTATCAAATCCAGAAAGTACCCAAACTCAAATAAGTAGGGTTTACTGATACCTAGGTGACACTCACAATCTCATGATGCTAGAGTGTGTAAAATTTGAAAATGCTCCTCTTTTTCATCAAGTGAAGATATTTTCATACAAAGAAAGATATAAAAATATATTAGATAAATAAGATAACGATCTAATTGGAAAAAGCCGATCCTAGGAATCCAAAGGACTTCCTTGAAGGGTGTCAACTCATTTGATACAATTAAGTTATGTTGATAAAGATAATAATATAAATGATGAAAAATATGGTTTATAATTTAAGAAGGATAGCAATATTCTATTTGGATTAAGTAAGTAGCCCGTTTAGGAGGTGGCGATCTCAAAGTCTTGAAGTAGTCATACAAAAACTCCTAAGTTGTTTCTCATATATTTTGGAGGATCTAGAAATTTTCCTCGATGTATTAAAATTTTGGTGTGAATGCGATGGTGCACAAGGTGAGTTCGTGGAGGATATCAAATTTCTCCCACATAAACATTTGCTAGATGATAGGAAATTCATAAACGCTAGTGATGGGGTGTGAAGGACCTAGAACAGCGGTCATCTACAAACCATCCATTCTTGAAAATAACTTGTTAGATCAAATCAGATTAATAAACATATGGCATATGCTAAAATGATTTATAAATAAGAGGGATTAGTGGGGATCAAAGAAAAATGTTTGGTTTTGATAAAGTACGAATAAAGCATACATAAATAAATGTCAAAGAGAGATTGATGTTTGCTAACGATGATTATGGAAATCCTTTAAGTTTTTTAGACCCAGAAATAGATGTTCAATTGTGTTTATGAGGAAAAAGTATAAATCAAATGGCTATGGACACCGATCGACGACAATCAGGTAGGAAATGTTTGTTATGATAAAAGGATTAATAAAGCAGACATGGATCTCGAATAGAGAGACTTGACAATAGAAAGATAGGATATAAGGAATATAGAAGCCTATATGGTTCTAAAAACAAATATTTTAGATTGTTTTGGAGGCTAAATAGGAGAAGCAACAACCATAGGACCAACCAACGATGATCGGGGTCGACGGTGATGCGTGTGGAAATCAATAATATTATGTAGGTGTTACGGATGATTAAAGGAGAGGAAGAATTCGGGGAAGCCTATATAAGATGATAATTATGGAAAGCTATGGACTATATTTGATACAAATGAAGATTAAAAAATGAGATAAAATGCAGAATCTTGACCTTGATAATGTGTTAGAGATAATATATCTTCCAAGGAGATTAAATGATGATACGATAAAGTTCATTGGGGTCCTGATAAATTTGGTAGCATTATGTTGATATCCTTAAACGCAGTGATGTTTTCTATAGGGGAAGAAATTCATCCTTCCATGTGAATTCTAACTAACTAGACAAGGGAGATAGAGGTTGGCTAAATAGGATCGATGACGTACGTAATGATCACCAGTGATCACATATCATCTTCAATTTAACCGCAGAGGTTAAAACCAACAAGAGGAAGAATGGGAAATGGTTGAAACCATTTTCCATCAAGATATTAGGTTTTTAGGAAATGGTGGGTGGTTGATGATTTGATTTACAAGAGGTTAGGGGTTGGGATAAGTATTGTAAAATGGGTTTAGGTTGTTTTGAGTGGTTAGGGGAGGGTAAATGATTTTTACGGTTGAATAGGATTTATTAAGGTAAATTATATGATACTTAGGATAGGGATAATAGTGATAGGTAATGATAATTTGATTGATGTGCATAGGTCACCTAGGGTTGAAAAAAAAGGTTTCTACATTTTCCCCTTTTATTGAGATGCTTGTAGGCACATGTTGCGAAGAAAAAACTATAAGTGTGAGGATGCCCCGGTTTTGTGATGTTTGATGCTATGATATTTTCCCCACCGAAGAAAACAATCAAATAGGTTGGTCATTGTATTGAAAATATTTTATTGTTTTGGATAGCTTTTCTTTAAGATGCTCTAAGATTTTGATTGTATTTGGAAATGACTAGGCGAGAGGAGTTTGCAATCATGGTAGTAATATTTGAAACACTTGGTAGGGGACGTGTAGCGTTGACCACCTATAGACACGTGTTATGGAAATTCTACTACATGGAGAGGGTCAAAGGGAATGATCTTGGGAGGATGTGTCCAGTCGTGAGACTAAGGAGTTAGAGGCAACATCCATCCTTTTTATAGTTTGTTGAGCATCAAGAAAAGGCATGAAGCTTTTGATAAAGTTGTAATGTGATAGGAAATTTCTAGGTGACCAAAATTTATATTACTACAAAGGTGGCCTTATGTTACCAGAATTCAAGTAATAGGGGAGACAATGGGCTCTCGACCTATAGATGTATGAATTTGTAGGACATAGAGGGAAGCTACAAAATATGTGGTGTATCAAGAAATGCGGGCTCAATATAAATGATGTTGCCACAAAGGTTGGCTTACGTGATTGGAATTCAAATGATATAGGGACCAAAGGGGTTCTCAATCTATAGACATGTGACTTCTAAGGAAGAAGCGACATGAAGTGGTGGAGACCGTGTATCATATATTGATTTTACCACATAGTATGTGGGTTTTGTATATGATTCGACTATAGATTATTTTGTATATGAGCCTTTGAAGGAATTTTGTATAAACATTCGATGATATATGATGATGAAGTTTTGGATTCATGTATTATTGATTTATTTTGATGTTGATATTCATGATGTGATGTTAAGATAGTTTTATATATTATGATGTGATGTGATGTTGATATAATGTTTAGATGTGTTGATATTGATTTTGATATTTGATGTGATGTTTTGATGCTGATTTTAAGTGACTTAGAGTGTGTTAATAATGATATATATTTCAAAATGTAATTCAACATCATGGTTAAAAAAAATGTGAATTATTTTCTTTTAGACTGGATTTGATACATATGTGATCTGATGGTAAAAATATGTATGACCATGCACTTAAGGCCTTGTAACAAATGTTAACATATAACTAACAATAATTAGTCACATGTAGGATCTTGGATATAGATGGAAATGAGCTTATATACCTTCTTACAACATGAGAAGGGTTTGATATGTAGTTTTTACAAGAGAGTAGATTCTCTTTTGATGGATTGTAGGTTGATGCCCCGACTAAATTTTATTTTTGATGGGAAATTTGATCAATGCGGGAAGATTTCTTAGGATTTTATTTTTGATTTTGTTATGATGTTGATAATGCAGAATCCTTTTATAATGAAGGTTTAAGCCATCCTTTAAGGGAGTTGTCCAAATTTTCATTTTATGACATAGAGTAGTCATCTTTTAAGGGACCAATCTATATTTTTTTATTTTTATTTTTTATTAATAGTTGTCCTTTGAGGGATCAATATGTATTTTAATAGTATGATTAATATTTATCCTTGAGGATCATTATATACTTTATTTTACATGTGTATCCATATGCATGATTTTTTATTTTTGAAAGATGAGGCATGCTAGTACCATTTTAAGGAGGGAAAAATAATGTGTAAAACTACACATGTGATCCCTTAACATGTTTTTAGTTGGTAGATAAAGGTAGATGAAATGTAATGATTGTGGGGTTCTTACTAAGGAGGAACTTATCCATGAGGAATATATGGTGAATAAAGCCATGGTGCTGACCTTTAAGGTCAAAAATAGAAGATATTGATGGTAGACCACATGTTTTCAAATCATTACAATGGTAAATGATAGGCTGGTGATGGAATGAGATATTTGATGTGACTAATGTCATGATGGTAGATATGTTAACTAATATAAAGGCCACGTAAGTGCAAGGCATTTAAAGGTTCATTTTTAGGTGTACCATCAAGGGAAGTTAAGTGATAGGCTCTTAACCCATACTTGTGAGTGATGACATATGGACTGATCCAATTAGGGGAAAAACTTTCCACATTTACTCCTTTCCAAAGTAGTGACATTTTGATTTTCTTTTAGGACAATATCACCAATGTTAAAGTCACGTTATTTGACATGTTTTTATATGCTCATTTGATTGTTCTTGATAAACATGATGATGTTCGAGGTTGTTAGTGAAATTCATCTAACAATTCAAGTTGTGTTAGATGTTCTTGATGATAATCCTCATAGAGATAAAATCTCTGAGGGATACACAAGTGATGGGATTTGGACTTCAAGGGGTAGGACCACCTCAGATCCATAGACTAAAGAGAAAGGGGTGTAGCACTTGTAGGAGTATGGATGTTAGTTCAATAAGCCCAAAGAGAAAACATGATTTGGAGATGCCAATTTTACCTACTTGGTTGACAATTTTCATGAAGAATTTTGTTAAGTGTTTTATTAGAAGATTTTCTTTCACATTTTCTTATGGATAATAAGGGATGAAAAGCTTAGTTTGATGTTGAAAGTGTCACATAATTTCTTAACTTATTTGTTTTTGAAATACTTTCCATTCTATGATTATTTTTTGTGAGGGATGCCAAAGCAACATATGATATGTTGATAGATGAAGTCAATGATTTTATTTGCTTTAGTAGAGACCAGGGGAATAGCCTTCCACCCATTTAGTGAAATATTAGTAGTGTGATGATAGAGTGGTGTTTTGTGATGAACGAGGTTGATGAGACCAATGAGGTCAAGTCCCCATTGTGAGAAGGGCCATAGATCTTGAGTGGGTTGTAGAGCCTGACTAGGTATGTGAGTGAGATTGGAATTTTGTTGACATTTAATGCATTTCTTGACATATGTGAAACAATATTGATTGAGAGTAGGCCAATAATATCCCATTGTAGGACACATTTAGTGACAACCATACTATTAAAGTGTCCACCACATATATCATCATGGACTTCTTGGATAGCTTTAGTGGATTCATGAGATTTGAGACATCGTAATAAAGAGGCATCAAATCCTGCATTTGTAGAGAACACCACCTATGATGACATATCAAGTAACACATTGAAGAAAATATGTTTAGCATTTTTAGATAGGTCGAGAGGAAATTTTAGATTTAGAGAGATAGTCATAAGTTTGAGTGTACCAAAGGTCTATTTGATTTTCTTGATGAGATTGATAGAGGGAGTTCATTAGTGTGGGATGGTTGATCAAGTTTATGCACAACAATGAATAATTTGGAATCATCGGTTGATAGGGGATGAGTGATGCAAGAGAAGCCATGGTGTCTATGAATTTATTAGAAGATTGTGGAACTGTTTGGATGGTGTAATGATCAAAGGATTCTAAGAGGAATTCAATAATGGTTTTATATTTTTGTAGAATTTTCATTTTTACATTGATAAATTCCTTTGATTTGGTTGATGATGAGTTGAGAGTCTCCATAGATGTCAAGATTTGAACACCAAGCATGATAGTGGTTTGGAGACCCATGATGAGAGCTTCATATTCGGCCATGTTATTAGTGCATTCAAAGTTTAATTTAAAGGATAGAGGGATAGGAGTCCCAAGGAGGTATGTATGATAATGATATTGGCACCCCCCCTTACGACACTTAGATCCATCAAAAAAGTGTTCATTTTGATAGGAGTGTATTCTTGATTGATGGTGTTGATGGATTCATCGAGAAATTATTTGTGAGGTAATTGATTGTCAAGAAGAGGAGTTTTAAGATGATGGTTTGGTGATGGCTTGTCCTTTATAGATTTTTGTGAGATGAATTCTAGATCAAAATTAGGTCATGAGCATGAGCCATCGAGTGATATGGTCACTATGATATGGTTTGGAATGCATAGTTTTAAGGGGATTAAAATTGGTGACAATGTAAGTTTTATGATTAAGTAGATAGTGGTGAATTTTGGAAGTTGTGAAGTACAAGGCACAACACAACTTTTTTTCTTCTTTGGTGTAATGGGTTTGTAATCATGAAGAGTGTGGCTTATATAATAAACAACATGTTCATGACCTTTCTCATCTCGATGTGCTATCATAGCACCCAAGGCATGGTTAGTAGTGGATATGTATAAATAGAAGGGATCCCCCTCGTGTGGAGGTGTAAGCAAGGAAAAGGTGATAAGAGATATTGTTTGAGGTCTTCAAATTCCTTTTGACAATTGTGATCCCATTTGAAGTGGACATCCTTTTGAAGGAGATGGTGGAAAGGTTGAAATGATCTAAAAGATGTGAGATGAAATAATGGACTGATTGAAGTCTACCTTGAAGGCTGTGAAGTTGTTTGAGGTTTGATGGAGGAGGCATCTTGATGATGGATTTGATCTTGGTGGGGTCTACTTCAATTCCCCTGATAGAAATGATGAACCCTAGGATTTTTGGTGAGACACACAAATACACACTTAGAGGGTTAAGGTGAAGAAAGTATTGGATGATTCGAGAAAAGATAATGTCAAAGGATAAAATGAGATGGTCCCTACATTGCTTATATTTTCCTAGAGGTCATCAATAGTAGTCTTCCATGGTTTTATGAATGAGGTATCATGGAAAATATATGTCATAGCACGTTGATAAGTGGCCCCTACATTTTTTAAGTCCAAAGGGCATAACATGATAAAAAAAGTCCCCAAGGAGTAATGAAGGAGGTTTTATGTTGATCATTGGTTGCAATGAGAATTTGATTATACCAGAGAAATCCATCCATAAGGGAAAAATTTCATGGCCAGCGGTGAGATCGATGAGTTGATCGATGTTAGGAAGAGGAAATTCATCTTTGGGACAAGTGAAAGATTGAGGTCTCAAAAATCCATGTAGATGCGTAAATTTTAAGAGGCTTTGGTTATGGGAATACAATATTAGAGACCCATTATGGATATTCAATGGGAAAGATGAAGTTAGTAGAGAAGGAGGTGTTGTAATTCTTCTTTGATGAGAGAGCTACGTGAGGGTACATCCTATGTAGATTTTGTTTGATCAGGATTAGCATTGGGATAGGTGATGATATTGTGAACAAAGATGTTAGGTCAATACCTGCATGTCATTATACAACCATGTGAAATCTTGACTATGTTTGGAGAGGAAGGTGGTGAAGTCTTTTAATTCTTCTAAATCTAAGGATTGACCAACTTTAACTATGTGAGGATCTGTGAGAGTCCCTATGTTAATGTTGATAGTGGATTTTAAAGTGTCGATGTTCCATGTAGGTGGTAGATATTTTGAAGATAATGGTCCTCTACCCCTATATAGGAGAGGATAGATTGATCATCATGGAATTGAAGGATGTTGATGGTAGGGATATCCTCCTCTATCATTTCAAGTAATATGAGTGGAAGGGTCTTAGTACCATTGTTAGTCTGATAAGTAAGTGGTCCTAAGGTAATAGTATTGACTAAAAAAATTAGAGGGATGGAAAATGGTGTCATCTATAATATGGGGTCATGTGAAGGTGGAGAAGATGGTTTTGGTTTATTATGGAGATCCAAATGCAATGTGTTTTGAGAGGTTCTGAGAAGGTTTTTCAAAACCTAACCCATATTTCTCATGAGGCTTATGGGAATGATCAAGGATTAGGTCATGAATACCCTATTCATAATATCTGAGGCCAAATCCTTTTCTAGAACAATGATGGAGGTACATTTGTGTGAAGGCTTGGTTATATAAGAAAGGTGAAATCTGATATGAATGGCTTAGCATGATGTTGATTATTATGATGTGGGGAAGGATGATTGATCCCTCCTGTAGAAAGATTAGTTTTAAGATGTGGAGGGCCAAAGGAGATAACATCTCTAATGTTAGGTTCATACATGGGTTTTTTTTAGGTCTTCCATACATTTTAGAGGTATAGAAGAGAATTAAGGGTAAGGAGGTGATACTCCCCTAGTGAAAGATGTTGCATGACATCTTCAAAGGAGTGTCATCTGGTAATTTTGATGTGGTGATGGATGAACTAGTAGAGGATTCATTAGAGGAGCCTGAGTTTTTTTAGGAATGACACTTCATTAGGTCAATACATCATGTGACATGCCTTAAAAGGGTTTTGGTTAAGCTGGAACAGTGAAGGTTTTACCTTCATGTTCATATTTGAGACAACGATGGAGGGTGGATGGGATACAACACATAGTGTATATCCAGGGTTAACCTAATAACATGTTGTATTAAAAATCTCCCTCTACAAGATAGAAGAGTTCATGAAGGGTCTTGACACCAATTTGATGGGTAAGATAACTATGCCTAATGTGGGGAGCAATGGTGTCATTAAAGGCTCGTAGTATATGACAAGTGATTGAGTGATGATAGTGTTAGGTAATTGAAGTTGATTAAAAAGCATGTGATGATATGATATTGATGTTGGCACCATTTTGATCATAACTCTCTTAATGAGAGTATCATCGATTTGGGTGGTGATGAATAATGGAAGGTCATGATCTTTAGGTTGTAAAGATGGGATTTTAGATTATCAAAAGAAATAGCAAATGGACATTTTGAGGGTAGTGAAAAGATTTTGTGAATGGTTGGGGATCATCTAAGGTACTGATATGGATTGAAGTGCTTCAATCATCACTTTTGATGTTGTGGTGAGGTTTGGACAAGCTTGTAAAGGACATCTTTACTAGAGCTTGATGGAGTTGTTTAATGATGGTATTCTATACAAAAGTGGTGGATTGGGTGTGTGAGTGGAAAGGATGGATACCTTAGCCTTTAGAGGTGGAGGATTAGGTGATTCAGGGGTGAGAGGGATGGAGACCTTGGACTTGTTTTGATATGAAGTCTTAGGGTCTTGTGCATGAGCTCTAGTAGTTATACACACTACGTCAATTTGATGAAGTAGGTTTTTTTTTGGAAGAGGCCTCACCTTTGTTAGATGTAGATGTAGTGTTAGGTGATGGTTTGGGTGTTGTGGTTTTAAAGGTTTGATGGGTTTGTTTTGACTTGATTTGGTTGTTCTAGATTTGGAGAGAAATTCCTTTATTACAAGGCTTTGAATGGTAGTGTGGAGGGATTTACAGTCCTTGGTGGAATGTCCTGGTGTTTGATGATAATCACAAAATGCTTCAAAGTTATACCAGGAGGGTTTCCACCCCCGAGATCTAGATGGCTTGAGAGGAGGTAGTGTTATGATGGATTTGGATAATCCTTTCAAGGATTTTTAGCATAGTGTCTTATCGAGGTTGAGGTTGAGGGATTGGTGCTTCATTTGATGATATGGAAGTTGGGTTGAAGGGATCATTTTTTGTGTGACATGTTTAGGTTCAGATTGGGGAATGATCTTGGATTTTTATAATGGTGATTGTAAAAATTTGGATGAGAGGGTGTGGCCCCAAAATAGAAGGCAAGGACTTTGGATCTATTGAGGTTTTGGATGATTTTGTGATATGATTGTTATTTTTTGGATGGAGGATGGAGGTCATGTATAGTGGTTTTTTTAAGATTTCAGATGTAGTGTTGGGTGACATGATTTTCATAAGAGATCTTCATAATTTATATGATGGGTTCTTTTTCTAAGGATTTAGAAGAGGTCATAGGTGAGTTTGAAGTAGATGTGATGGATGTGGAGGGATTTGGTCTTTCAGGAGGAAAGATAGGGATTTGTGTGATTCAATAGTGTTTTTCTATGGTAAAACTAGGTGTGTTGATGATGTGGATAATTCATATGGTGTTTATATAATATAAAACAATAGGTGTTGATGATATAGATGGTTCGAATGATGATTTTATGATAGGAGCATTAGATGTTGAAGGTGTAGATGATGATATTTAATAGTATTAATAGTGTGATGAGAGTGGACAACATTAGATTGGTTGACTAGTGGATGGGGCATGGTTTGGAAAGGGTTGTTTAAAGACATCTAAGTTCTGATTTGGAGGTGCATTTGGGTTATCTAGTTACAACTCACCTTTTGTCGATAAGGTCCTAAAGGACATTTCTAAATGAATGACACCTTTTGATGTCATGACCCTTGACCGATGGTATTTACAATAATCATTTTCTTGATACCAAGAGGGATTTGAAACAAATGTGTCGATGGGATGAATAGGAGGAAGGGTGATCATACATACATGTAGCTAAGATTTTATCAAAAACCATGTTGTAGGATTCTTGATGGGTGTATAATTATGTTGAGGGTGGGTGTATTTCAGGAAATTCAAAATTCCTTAGAAGTGAATTTTATGATAACCACATTTTCTGAAGTTTTAGATTTATCATGACTGAGAAGAAGGTTTGAATGAGGAGTTTGGTTTAGGTTTCTTTGATCTGAGTTTGACTCTACCATCATCCTCGAGTGTAGAGTTCTAATTTATGAGCCATAGTAAAGGCTTCATCAAATGTTTGGAAAGATTGTATTTGGAGTGTTGATGATATATGTTTAGTGCATGAATGAGAAAATAACTCGATCAATTTATTTGTGGGAGGGAGAAGGATAATTGATTAATAATACCCTCCAATGGGTGACAAAAATAATGATATATTCATCTTTGAATTTTTTGATGGTGTAAATATTGGTAATGGTAACTTTATGGGTGATGTTAATTGAGAAGTGTTCTAAGAAAAATATGCAAGTTATGTGAAGGAGAAAAGTGAGTATTGTGGGATACTATTATACCAATCTAATGTGGGACCTACTAAGGACATAGGAATGTTCTCAACATGAGGTCTTGATCATGTGTGATAAGATAAAAATGTATGATGGAAGGCTCAAATATGTTGTTGAGGGTCCTCTTTACTATAGAACTTAAGGAACTTTGGGAGTTCCCAGTGAGGAGGATATGATTTTTATATGGTATGGATGGATGAATGGGTTTCATTTAAATATTGTTCATAGATAGGGTGTTTTTGGGACCCATAGAAGCAACTTCTAGACTTGAGATCTATTCATTAATGCTTGTAAAGGATCATTTTGTGTTTGATTTTTGGGGGATTGAATGATGAAGATCCTAGTTGATTATATGTATGTGGGTTTTCTTTTTTGATATAATTGATATGGTAAAGGGATATTATGTTGGATAGGAACACTCATGGGAATGTTATATATGTTGGTTATGAGACTAGAGGTTGTGAGGGTTGAATATATTGATATTGGATAGGGATTGAAGTGTTTATAAGGGGTTCATGATGGTTGAGGTATATATAAGATGGATGAAAGTGGGATATAAGGGTTGAGATATTGGGGTATATGTTGAAATGGGATGGAAGTATGGAAAAGGTTGAGATTGTTGTGGTATATATTGAGATGGGATAGAGGTGTTGATGAGTGGTTGGGATGGTTGAGGTATATAATGAGTATGAATTTGTGAAACAAGGCAATGATACCTATTGTGAAGAAGGATGTGTGCTAGTAATGGAACTAGTGTTGATAAGGGGTATTGACGTGGGGATGGACATGAATAAACTATGAACTATAGAGGTGGGTTGTTGTGATGAGATAAGAGGGGTTGTGTTAGGGATGGCAGCCGAGCTTATAGGAGGTGTAGAAGAGACACTAGAAGCTATGAGGCTAGATGTGGAAGGAGATGTGTTTGTATTTTTTGTGAAAGATGATGAGCTAGATGAAGGATTTGGTGAGGAAGATGGTTGTTGATTGGTTGTATCTTGTGATGAAACAAACATTAAGGTCAAAAGTGATGATAGGTATTAATGATGTAGGAGACTAATGTTTTTAGTCCACTAGTAGTGGAATAAGGATGAAGTCTATTGAATAACCGGCTCATGATTAGGGTCAACAAGTCAGTAGAAAGTGTCAAAAGTGACATGGAGGAGATAGAGGTCATATTGTTCAAGTGTGGGTTGTTGGAGGAAAAATCCTTGAGAATAAGATATATGCATTCAAGGCCACAGGGTTTGAATCCAAAATCTTGTGAATACTGGATCACCACTATTGAAGAAACAAGGACTAGATGGATCTGGGATTTCTAATGTGGTTGATTGACTGCTAGGAGAGTGTGGGGGTTCTTGATTGGTTATTGAGGTGATGAAGATGATCGATATTGGTCAATTACATGGAATGTCTTCAAGGTGAGACTAGACATTTTCTAAGGACTATTGAAACATTCAATCATGTTGTCAAGAGTTTTGTAGATGGGACTGTTGTCTAGTTAGAACCATGAACTAAATAAACAATCACTAAAAAAAAAAAAAAACTAGATGGTTGATTACAACACACAAACAAGTCACACAAGAGAATTTTTTATTATCTTGATTAAATTAAGAAAATATGAAATGTGAAAAAAGGGTTGAAAAGGTACTAGGAAATGACAATCTAAGGTTAGTTTTAGGTGATGTTAAAGGATGGAGTCCTCGATATACCCAAAGGTACATGAGGCCCGAATATGTGTTGGTGTCAAGTATGAGGTGTGGTATTGGGGCCTACCCCCTCACTTCACGGTCCCACAATGATAAGGGTGTCAAGTGCTTAGCCAATATACCACCCACCATCTTATTTATACTGGCCAAAACACCAAGTCGACTTATCCTCTTGGTGATGAAATCCAAGTAGGTCCACATGGGAAGGAATGTTTAGATGCAGATTATGTTTGATGTGGTTTGGTTGTGTGTGAAGGGAGTTATGTGAATGCAATTCCTTTAACCCCTAATTAAGCTATGTGATTAGGCAAATATGAGTGTTCAAATGTTAATTGATGAGAACAAACAAACAAATGTAATGCTAAATGAAATGATGAAAAAAAGATGTACCTATGTGATTTTCCTTTTTTTTTTATTTTTAATTTTAAGAAAAATAACAAAAACAACAATGATGTGCTCCAAGTCTGAAAAGTTAGATGAAATAGACAACAAAATAAATGGAAACTAAAAAGAAAATCTAAATGAAAAATATTAAATTTATTAAAATTATTTCCTAAGTTAGATTTAATTTATTTCCTCAAAGTAATAATACCCATGCCACTTATTTAATTATTTAGCTACACATTGAAATTCATCCATTTTAATCCCCTTAAATACTTTAATTTAAGCACCCATGCACAATATTTATTTATTTACCCGTAGTTAAAATGCCACAACAATTAAGTAATCACAATATGACCTAAACCCACTATTACCCGTGAATAAATCCCCCTAGGTTTCCCATTAATTAATTTACCCCATACTTTATTAAAACAAACATATCCCATCAACATTAAGTTGTGAGAATTGGATAGATTTTATCCTCACCCTAGATCTTAGGTTTCCTAAAAATCCCTAAATCCCTCTTATGTTTTCCTTTTATTCTTTTGCTTTCCCTAATGTGCCTCCATTTACATAGGTTGTTTTTAAAGAGAAGAAGAGATGGAGACCATGGGAGTTTGTGAAAAACTATGGTGTTTTTTTTTTTGTGTTCTAGATCTGCAATGAGGGAGAATTCTTCCTCCATATTTTTTTACTCTCTGTGCTAATTTATTTATCCCTAGGGTTCGTACCATGCAAACTTATTTTTCGATTTATTTACCGTAAAGCTTGTTGTTTAGGGTATTTGGTTTATCCATATGCATTTTATTATAGAGATAAAATTTGATCTAGGTGTGTGTGTGTGTGTGTGTGTGTGTGTGTGTGTGTGTGTGTGTGTGTGAGAGAGAGAGAGAGAGAGAGAGAGAGAGAGAGAGAGAGAGAGAGAGTTGGGCGGTCCAAAATGGTTGCGCCGGGAGGAATAGTGCAGGCCACGGTGCTAAAAGGAGAGGGGTATGGGTGATGTGGAATTTCCACACCACCCCCACAATCATAAGAGACTGTGGGGAGGGGTTGTACACACACACACACACACACACACACACACATACACACACACACACACATATATATATACACACAAACAAATCGGCTCTACATTAATTATTATATTACTTTTTTATCTTATACAAACTTAGCTTTATACTATGTAAATATGTGTATATATATTTATAGACATACATATAATTACTTCCTGGTTTTATTTTCACAAAAATGATTACGGGTAGAATAGTACAAAAATATATAAGTATATACATACACACACACACACACACACACACACACACACACACACACACATACACACATACAAACATACATATGTAGTTATTGTACTTATTTTCATGAAGAAGTATAGGAAATAACAAATTCATATATGGAAATGTGTGTGTGTGTGTGTGTGTGTGTGTGTGTGTCATGTGTGTGTGTGTGTATTTACTAATGAAATATTTTTAACCGTATTGGAAATTTGAGACTTTGTACAAAGCTTAACAATGATGATTTATTATAGAATTCAATATAAAAATCAGATTTACAGAACTATATTACAATCACAATAATCCACCATTCCTAACAAAGGATTTCATATTTCATTGAAAGAGAACTTGCAGCCTCAAATAGAATTCCACCACTTTGAAACAAAATTCTAAAAAGAAAGAAATTACATACTTCAATACATTTTGCAATTCAAGGAAAAATATTTCCGATTTTAGCCTGCAATATGAGGCAAATTTCAATAAAATACAGACTTCAATTGAGTTACATATTTACATTATGAAGTAGTTTCTAAGATAAAATGAAATGCATCCTTTCAACATCCTTCTTCAACCATCTATGGTTCATAAGTCAAAATACATAACAGGCTTAATTAAATTCCTTTACAAGAAGATTGAAAATAAAATTCAATTGTACAAGCCCTCCACCTAAAGGTAGAGACAACATGTAAAATTTTGTATAAATATTTTCTTCCTTTTTCTTTAAACATTCACTCTTCTAACTTTATTCACAACAAATCTACAACCTCATCCCATAGTTAAATTTGCATCCATCTTCAACACATCAACAAAGGGTAGGGAGCTAGGCAACACTCACCTCCTAACCTTAATCCAATGAGAAGGTGAAGCCTACCTTCTCATTGGCCCTCGAGCCCCAACCATGGAGGAATGAGGGGTGTTCACAACCATGGCAACCCTCACAATAATGGCTTCAAACAACACATACATACACACAATAAATCTGCAACACACACGAGAACAAGGTAATAGAAAAATATGAACATACAACCAACACATAGGCTCAAAATTTTAAGCCAAAGGAGAAGGGAACATGGTAGCCATCTCATTATGCCTCCCAAGTGGGATAGGGATCCACCCAAGCCTCCAAGTGCACTACACACACACAAAAACCCCTTATCTCTCCATTTGAAAGATAACATAATAGTATAATTTCCTTATAACTCCACATAGGTGGTTTACCCTTCCCACACTCCCTCCACAAAACCTCACACACTCCCTTTTACCTCCACAAATGTCCCCATTTCCCTCTCCTACACCATCCCTATGGCCAATTCTACCCAAACCTACACAAAATCACAAGCATTCACACAATTCACAACACAATACACAACAAGAAAGCCAAAATACCAAGTATAAGATCCTACCTTGCCATAGATAGATCTCCTTCAACCTTCAAGAAACAAGCTCCAACTTCCTTTCCACAATGCAATCCAACTCCATGCAATCTCCCAAAAATCTCCAAGCAAGTAACCCCAAAAAAACTAAAAGACTCCAATAAATAGAAAATGGTGGAGAGGATGGTGATGGTGGCTCCATGTAGGATGCCACCTCATTTCTCCTCAATCCACCTCACAACCCAACACACAAACCAAGGCTCCATAAATGAGGAAGGTGAGACATGACACATTCCTTCCCATACAAAATCCTCATTCCACATTTCAAGATTTCAAATTTAGGGAATTAAGAAAAAGGTGGCATTAATTGCCTATTTTCCCTCAAAATCACATGATTAGGGCTAAATTTGACCCCTCATATCATAGGTTAGGTTGGTGGAAGGGTTTAAGGAGTGTGGGACAAGTAAAACTTGTCCCACAAGTCTCCAAAAATGGGCTCAAAGCCCAAATCCGAGTTTTGGAGATGGGGATGGGCACACAAACCAAGACAAAATAAAATCCATCCAAAATCATAAAGAAAATAAGGTATATCCACACAATCATTTCCCCCATATGCCACATCATCCAATTAACATAAACCACAAAATTACTTACTTAATCAAGGGCACATTAATAAACACAAGAACATGAGAGAACATTAGAATTTAATAAAATCACAACATCAACTAAGACAAATAAATAGAAAGAAAAAAAAACATTTACACCCATGGTCACTTATGAGGTTTCTCCCCTTGGAGACCTCCTAACTAACAAACAACAAAAAAACATGACACATGCACACACACATGGTTGCCAAGGTGACCATGTTGTAAACACACGACATTCCTCCATAGTTGGTCTTCCTAGTCCCTCCTTTTTTTTTTGTGATTTTGTTTCCTACAAACAACCAAGACAATACCACCTTTGGCTCAAGGCCATATCAATATGTCAAGAAACAAAAACATATATCATTTATCATATAACATCATCATATAACATAGTTGCATCATTATCATGGTTAAACAATTCTATTCTAAATCAATTATTCACAATTACTAATCATCACAATTTTACCATATCCATTAACATTTACTATCACCCTACGCCTATGCATAACCATCTATCACAATTCATATTTTATGATAACCATGCATTTCATACATCTACATTGTAACTTATATCTATTTAGATGCATTCAAAAACATACTATTGATCACCTATTATCATCACATTATTAATAAATCATAACATCAATGTGCACACATGGTTAGTCCAATCATCTAAACATAATCGCCACTGTCAAGAAGTCAAGATGTCAATATATAATAAAATAACACTAAATCATCACCATCATGTACTACAATATCTATCAATGTCCTCTATGATACCCATACAATCCATAATAAGAGCCAAAACACAATGATAATCATAATGTCCATAATGTCTAACAATAGGCTATCCAAAATATCATAACAATGTCCATGTCACTAAGAAACTAATAATCATGATCATAGAAAAAATAGGTGTCGAAGAGGAGTGGGCACTACATCCCCCTCCCCTTAGACTTGACTTCCTCTAGAAGTCACTGGAACAAATGTGGGAACTGTGCTCGTAGCAAGTGTGGCATCCTCCCATGTAGTTGATGACTCATCATATCGATCCCACTAGATGCACACCTAGTCAATCTCATGCCCTCGAAGGCCCAAGGTCATGTGCTCTAGGATGCGCATGGGCTCCACAATCACCTGTCCCCCTCCTACTGCACCTACAAAGAGGTCCAATCCAAGACATGAGATGGATCTGGTATATATCTTCCATAAAATAGAAACATGAAAGACATCGTGGATGTGAGACAAGCTAGGTGGAAAAGCTAAGTGGTAGGCCATGGGACCGATCCGCTCCAAGATCTCAAATGGACCCACAAATCTGGAGCTAGCTTAGAGCCTTTTCCATAATGGATGGGGCTCTTATGAGGTCTTGACTCTCAAGAACACCTTCATGCCAACCTCATAACTATGGTCTATCCTCCTCTGATGCATACATATTTTTTACCTATCATGTGCCTCTTGTAATATCTACCTAATCAAAGTGACCTACTACTCCATATCCTGTAACATAGTTGGCCCAATAGTAACCTTGTTCCTCTAATCTATCCCAACTCAAAGGAGTCCTGCACTCTCTGCCATACAATTCCTTGGAAAGGTGCCATGCCGATGGAACTCTAAAATTGTTATTGTACGCAAACTCTACCAGATACAAGTACTCCTCCCATCATGACTGATGATCCATAACATACATCAAAGCATATCCTCTAGTATCTTGGTTCACCCACTTAGTCTAACCATCTGTCTCAAGGTGATAAGTTGTACTAAAATTGATCTTTTCCCAAGTGCAAACTGCATGGTGGTCTAAAAGTGTGAAGTGTATAAGGGGTCGTGGTCATAGATGATCTTCCTGTGGAATCCCATGTAATCTCACTATCTCATCCAAATAAACACATGTAATGCAACTATATTGGCTATGTAGGTGGTCTTAACCGAGAGAAAAATGATCCACTTTTGTCAATTTATCACCGTGACCATGATCGTGTCATGGTGATATCTCGACATAGGTAGCCCAACAATGAAGTCCATGGAAATGGTGTCCCATTTCCACTCTAGTATAACATGAGGATAAATAAGGCCAGCTGGATGTTGATGCTCGACCTTCACCTTCTGAACTCCAAACACTGAGACACATACCGAGCTATATCCCTCTGAAGTCCACTCCAATGAAATAAGTTGTCTCAAGTGTAGTAGCATGCATCTTCTTCACCCTTGGATGGGATGAATAAGGTGCATGATGAGCCTCTGCTAAAATGTCCTATCATAAACCTCCATCTCTAGGCACATATATATCTAACCCCTGTGTCTAAGAAGCCCATCGACTCCAATGATAATCCCTCAAACTTCCCCTTAAGGGTTTGTGTGACTCAATCTCTGCTCTGGGTGAAAGATAGAACCTATGTCATGTGGAAGTTGTTGTAAGATCCTACTCCACAAATCTATACCCACTGATGTAGCCATGACAAGATGTCTCTGTCGACTCAAGGCATTTGCTACCACATTCTCTTCCCTTCACATGCTCAATCTCCATATCATACTCACACAAGAGCTCCATCCAATTTTGTTGATGGGTGTTGAGATTGGGTTATGTGAAGAGGTTTCGTAGGCTCAAATGATCTATCTTGAGTGTGAATCTCCTACCCAATAGAAAATGATGCCATCGAACTAAAGCATGTACCACTACTACAAGATCAAGGTCATGAGTCGGGTAATTGAGCTCATAATCCTTGAGTTTTGAGACTCAAATGCAACACTTGGCCATCCTACATCAAGTACTCCTCCTATCCCTACCAATGAAGCATCTATACAAACAAAGAAGTCCTTTTGAGGATCTAGCATTGCTAGGATAGGTGTTGTAGTAAGGCATTCCTTTTAGAGAGTCTGAAGGCCTACTCACATATTTCGATCCGACCATATAAACTTCTTTTCCTTTTCACCTAGTGGAAGTGATGGGATGAGAAATGCGTGAAAAATTATACAAACCTCTTGTAATATCCTACTAATCCCATAAAAATGTGTACCTCGGTCACATTGGTTAATACCAACCAATCAATGATAGCTCTAATCTTGGAAGGATCGACTGTGATACCTTCCCAGAAATGATGTGACCTAGATATTAACTCTGTCTTGAAAGAATGCACACTTCTTTAGGTTCCCATATAGTTTTCTCTCTCGAAGACACTGTAGAACCTATCGAAGGTGATCCTCGTGCTCCTCACACATGCATGAGTATATCAATATATCATCTAAGAACATGAGCACAAAATGGTCAAGAATGTCCTGAATACCCCATTCATCAATCTCATGAACACTACGGGGACATTTTCAGTCCAAATGGCACATTGTGAACTCATAGTGACCGTATCTAGTGTGAAAGGTTGTCTTATGAATATCTACCTCCGTAATCCTCAGCTGATGATACCCTAACTTAAGATCTATCTTGAAACATAGTATCCCCCTTCATCTAATCAAACAAATCATCAATGTGTGGAAGGGGGTAATGATTCTTGATCATTACTTTGTTCAGCTACCTATAATCAATGCACAATCTCAAGGATCCATCCTTCTTCTTCACAAAAATCACTAGTGCACCCCAAGGAGATACACTAGGATGGATTAGACCTTCTCAAGAAGGCCCTCCAGCTGTAGCTTGAGCTCACAAAGCTCAAGGGTAGTCATCTTGTAAGGCGCACGTGAGATAGGATCTTTCTCCAGGAACCAAGTCTATATGGAAATCTATCTCATGGGGAGGTAGGCCAGGTAACTCACTGGGAAAGACATTTGAAAACTCTCACAAAATGTGATGGTCATTAAGTGAAGGCCCACTAGTCTCATCCTATGACCTATCGTTACTGACTATAATGGCATATAATTGGAATCCTTTACACACACACTTTTTGCATAGTGGATATAGTGTGAATGGATATAGGCCTCCTAACCCAACAAATTATACTCAACTCCCAAATCATCTGCACAAGAGATCACCTTACTGTAACAATCCACTCTATCCCTGTGTCTGAAAAGCCAATCCATACCCAAATAATCCATAAGATCCCAAGGGGAGGATGCGAAGATCCAAGGTCATGGTGAAGGGTCCTAGGTCTACTACACACTCCTTGACTAAGGATTCCATTATGAGCTTGGCTCCATAAGCCATCTCTACATCCCAACTATGACCCTTCCTAACTGCCACCAGCTTGCATCGCTCTACTAAATATGGGGAAATGAAAGAATCATAGAAGAGATCTGAATCAAATAGGATAGAGATAGGAATACCACCAATGCTACATGAGGTCTCGATCACATTGCTCTAGTTCTCTTCCTAGGTTCTGACCACATGTAAATCCTATGACTCTATGCCATATCTCCAACTTTCAGCTCAAAAATAAGGGCCTTACCCTTGTTATCAAGGTTCTTTAGACAATGTCTCTAATGGTGCCCTTATGCCCCACATCCATAACAAATGTCTTTTAGGTCCCCTCTAATGAGAAAAGACTCCTCTAGGTGCTCTAGAGTTCGCATTGTAAATCTTGATGATCCTACTCTAAATTGATGTGGTTGATGAGATGACCTCCAACTTATGGAGCTCTAGGTGGTGCTTGTATTGATGGGTCCTCTAGCTAGAGGCCCCATACTCCACCCTATCTGTGCATCATATCTCGGTGGAGGCATGAATTATGGTGGGTTCTTTGCTATATTGCCGTAGGCTAGAAGGAGGAGTGTGGATCCATGTGCTCACCACGAGGAGGAGGGGTTTCCCCTTCGACCGATCTGTCATGCATCTGTTAATGTGAGTCCTCACTTTTTCTCTCACCCGATGTATCTCCCCTATTCTCCTCTCTAATATAGGCCTTATCCACAACCTTAGCTAGTGTTTGTGGATAGTGCATGTGCACCATCCCTCCAAGAGCCAAATTTAGGCCCCATGAATGAACTTGTGAACCTAACGACTCCACTCATCCTGCATTTAGTCAACGTGTATTGTAGCAAGTCTAAAAATCTGCTCTCATACTCTGCCACCATCATATACATCTATCACAGAGATGTGAAACTCATCAATCCGTTGTTGAATGAATCACCTAGATAGATATCTACTTTAAAATCACTCCTCAAAGAGATCTCATGTCATGGTATTCGAATCCAAGTGGAGCTTCTGCTCCTTTGTCATCCACCATATTCCTTCCCCATCCCTTAGAATATGTATAGCAACACATGAGCCTTCGTGTTACTAGTGCACAGACATAACTTGAAGCATCCACTCAAGATAACTAGTCAAGCCTCAGCCTGAAACCCTCCTGTGTCTCCGGTGAAGTGAGGGAAGATGGAGCTTCAATATCTCATGCGATGTGGTCATTCACCGACGCCTGTCTACTTCCTGGTCTCTCCTCATGGTCATCTCTCTACCTAGGGCTCCTAGATCTCTCCCTCTATCTTGTTGCCCTATCTCTCTAATCTCTTTAAGGTGAGTTCTATTTAGTTTCCTCCACATGGGATTTCCCGCTCTCTTCTCCTCACTCGATGTTGTGGAGAGTCTTGAGCCTCCTGTGATGGCTCTCTCTCTCACTAGCTAGGTCATCCCCCAAGTGAACCTTCATGTATAATGCGGCATCGACCTCCTATAAGGTTTATAGAAGAATTTGTGGTAGTATAGAAATGACTACCCGATATGGGGATGGTCCCTCTAACTCCATAGTCAAGTGCCCCCGTCAGTCCACGCATCCTTCACATACCAAAGAGTAGTTAGTCCATCATTATCTAGACATGTTTTAATTTTACTAAGTTACTACGTTTTAAATTATCAAACAATGTCAAGTGTCCTAGGTTTAGGTTGCACTAAGTTTTATGTTGTGTTTCCATGTTTGCCTAGGGTCCAAGTGTTGAACCCGACTTTGATACAAAAGTGTGATGCCCACATTTCACCATGCCAAAACCCTAACACAAACTAGAAAATTTGGCACAATTTTTTTTAAAAAATAATAAATATTTTATCATTTAAATTATTATTATTTTTACTCATTAATTTAAGATCCCTTCCTTATATTAAGTTAATTTAATTAGTTCATAATTTAATATTCATTATTTTTATCCACTTAAGTTCATATTAAATCTATTAAAATTGTTTCCTAAGTTATATTTAATTTATTTTGCTAAGTAAATAATACCCATGCCACTCATTTAATTAGTTAGCTACACATTTAACTTTATTCATTTTAATCCCCTTAAGTAACATAATAAAAACACCCATGCACAATATTTATTTATTTACCCATAATTAAAATGTCACAACAATTAAATAATCACAATATGACCTAAACCCACTATTACTCATGAATAAATAAAACCCCCTAGGTTTCCCATTAATTAATTTACCTCATACTTTAGTTAAAACAAGCATATGCCATCAACATTAAGTTGTGAGGATTAAATATGGGCCATTATGGATAGATTTAATCCTCACCCTAGATCCTAGGTTTCCTAAAAATCCCTAAATCCCTCTTATGTTTTCCTTTTATTCTTTTGTTTTCCCTAATGTGTCTCCATATGCACATGTTGTTTTCGCGAGGAGGAAGAGATGGAGGCCATGAGAGCTTGTGAAGAACTAAGTTTTTTTTTTTGGTGTGTTCGGATCTGCAATGAGGTGGAATGCCTTCCTCCATATTTGTTTTAGTCTATGTGTTAATTTATTTATCCCTAGGGTTTGTAGTATGCAAAATTATTCTTTTGATTTGTTTATTAGAAAGCTTCTAGTTTAGGTATTTGGTTTATCCATATGCATTTTATTGCAGAGATAAAATTTGATCTAGGGTATATATATATGGGTGACCCTAAATGGTTGTGCTCAGAAGAATAATGCAGGCCACGATCATGCTAAAGGAGAGGGGTGAGGGTGATGTGGTGTTGCCACACCACCTATAACGCCCATATAAAAACATCCACTTGAGATGTGGAACAACCTAGGTTTAGTTAGAAAAGATTAAGAATATTTTTTATTTTTTATTTTTTATTTTTAAAGTGTTCGAAAAAAATTCTAGAGTCCAAAAAAATAGTAATCAAAACATCGTACACAACACTAAGAGAGAGAAAGTGATCCTTAGCATGATAGGTTATCTTTGCATGCGCGGGAGAGATTTTCCAGGCATGGAAGAAGGGCGCGGAAATGAACTTTTCCTCCCAGCGCGAAAGAGAGGCATGGGAGAAAATTTCACCTAGGTGCAAAAGATGGATACTCAAGAGGCTTTGGGCACATAATACATGTGCGCAAGATGCGCGTGCATGAAGTCTTTGGGCGTGCAAGGTGGCGTAAGGTTTGCGCATGAAGCTTCGCTTTTCTCGTGAACTTCAAAATGCCATAACTTTTGCTAGGGAATTCAGATTTTGGCAAATGAGGACTTTTTGAACGCTCTCGATGTGCCTCTTTGCACAAAGACATTAATAATTTAATTTGGATAAATTTTAATCGAGGGTCAATTTTGAAAAAATGCTCTACAGAGCTTATAAAATGAGGACTGGTAATTTTCAACTTATAAATTTTGTTCAATTCGACCTCCATCCTTTCTCATCATGCCTAACATAAATAGAGGGCTGTTATTATATGGATTTAGGATAGATTACAAGGGTTAATTTGTTTGATTAAGGATCAAATCAAAATTTCAAACTTTTGACAGAAAAAAAGACTACAAACTTGTCTTTGCGCGATTTGAAAGGTTCTTTAAAATTTATTAAGTGTTTTAGTTTGTTGGGGTCGTTTTAATCATACTAAGTTCAATTTAATGTTTCATTTTGTCTTTTTAATGTTGTCGGGTCATTCGTATTTTTTAAATAAAATACATATATGTCAGTGGAGAAGATTCTAACAACGATCCAAAATGAATGTATTTGTTTACATATATTAACTTCAATAATAAATTCATTCCAAACACTCTAACCTAATAAATGAATTCAAACAAGGTATTCAAATGTCAATCATACTTTAGCTTTTTTTTTTCCAAACATTCATTTATGCATAACAGAGCATCATGACATTTCATCATATGTATTAACTTTTTTTTTTCAAACAAAGATTTCATAATGCATTGCAAACACAGATTTCTAATGAAAACAAAATCATTTGGTACATGAAACAATTCTATTGACTTAGATGATTCCTTTACAACTTTATTTTCCATTTTTTTTACAACAGCCAGATCATAGAATGCTATTTCCTTCACAAAACAGATTACACAGTATGTCTTTCACATCTCAAATATAACAATTTCATTTCTAAAATAGAGAAACTCTCCATCACAAAAAACATATTACATTGTCATCCACTTGAAGTGGGAAAAGGTTTTACAAAAGAACTCTCACAAAGGAAATGTCAAAACTCGTATTTTCCTTTGCTCCGTAACAACAACATGAAGATTTTCCATTTATTTCAATTTGATCACAATAAAGGCAGGGAAAGGTTAATGCTCTCCACGTAACCAAGACATCCAATGAAAGGAGAAGTCATCCTTCTTCATTGGCCCCCAAGCCCCAACCACAATGCAATAAGAAATGCGACTCAACTCATGGAAACAACAAGCTTCCACATCACAAGGCAATCTTTCAACATGCACATTTCATATAAAACATAGTCCAAAACAAAACAGTAGTTTTACAACCACATGAAAGACATCAAACAAAACTCAAGCTTCATCATGCAAGCCAAAGGAGCAAGAAACTATGGGGGATGCTACTTATGCCTCCCAAAGGGGAAATGGGTATCACCACCTGAGAACAAACCGCTAAAATACATATCATTTCAAATCCCTGACATACCCTTATGCCTCCCCAAGTACCCCTTATTCCTCACATTTCCTTATGCCTCCCCAACCTCTTATGGCACCCCATAACGAGTAAAGAAATGCAAGCTATTTCTTTTTACAAGGTGGAACCCAAATCCCAACTCCCTCCACACTTATACCTCCCCAAAACACTTATGCCTCCCTCAAGAGTACCCCATAGTCTTCTCCTACACCATCCCTAAGCCATCTACCCAACAACCCACAAACAATAACAAACATACAAGCATTTACATATTCATAAAAGGAAAAGAAGAGCATTTCCAAGAGCCAAGCTCTTACCTCTCCATGATGGAGTTTGTTCCAAGTTCAAAACAAAAGCTCCTTCCAATACAAGCAATCCAAATATCAACTCAACACAAGTATTCAACAATCTTCCCCACTTCTCCTAAAACAAGAGCTCTCAAAAACCAAAAGGAAGTCTCCCAAAATGAAGTGATAAAAGTGAAGCAACCTAAAAACAAGCTAAAGAATTTTAATTTATAGAAGAGGGAAGAGAAGAGGATGAGGTGGATCCATGTAGGATGCCACATTACACATCCTCAACCCCAACACAAAAGTCAACTTCATTCTCCAATGCATAATCAATAGGTGGGTGAATAATATGACAGTTTTACTTACACACTCAAATCAAGCCCACACCCCATAAGGACTGAAATTAAAAGCATGAAGAAAGTGCAATTAAAACATACAACTTGACTTACAAAAATGCATAAAGAAGGTCTAAATTTAACTCTCCAACCATAGGTAAGGTTGGTAAATAAATTTAAGAGGTGTGGGACAAGTTTAACTTGTCCCACAAGCCTCCAAAATCATCCTCCAAGGACAAATTCGAGTTTCCAAGAAGGTGGAGTGTTTCATACTCCAAAACAACTTACAAGTCTCTTACACATTACTTACACATTACTTAATCATTCTTACAACACTTTAATTCAAGGCCAACAACTCAATTAATTACTTTCTTATGACATATTTTAATTAATTAACTTAACAAAATGATTACTCACAATATTAACACACCATTTAATAAATAATGAAAAGGGTCAATGCACCACAAAATAACACATGAAAACATTAACAAAGGACCAAATAAAAGAAAAAATACATAAAATCCCTTGGTCACATTTAAAGGTGATCCCCATGGGAATCCCTAACACAAACAAACACACACAAACAAATACAATTGCCATGGTGACCTTGTTGAATTCATCTAGAATTCCAAAGTGGTTGGTCTCCAATCCCCGATGTTTGTTGTGATATTTTTAACTAAAAATACAAATACCTCCTTCGGCCTCGTGGCCATATCAGAACATCCAAATGAATATAAATATAATTTCAAGATCATCAATATATATGTGAATCACAACAATTATCACGAAAATCAACAATATCACTCACAATTTCATTAACAACTATATCATCATCAATTTTAATCTAATTTTCATTTTCTAGGTCTAATCAAAATATCCAATTATTACAAGTCCGAACGACATCCATAATATAACCATGTCAAACAAGTATATCAACATCAATATATAAAAGTGTCTCTAATAATCATCATGCATCATATAAGAATCAAAGTCAACAATAATCCATGATCAAATATCTAACATCATACTAAATCAAAACTATAATAATGTCCATAATATAGTCAACAGTGTCATGATCAGTATCAAAAGGTGTCAAAGGGAAGTGGGCACTACATCCCCCTCCCCTTAGACTCGACTTCCTCCTGGAAGTCACTGGAACAGATGTGGGAACTGAACTCGTAGTAAAGTAGCATCCTCCCAAGTAGCTGCAGTCTCATCATATTTGTCCCACTGCACTGCACCTGATCAATCTCTCTACCTCGAAGGCCCAAGGTCCTGTGATCTATAATGCGAATGGGCTCCACCATCACTTGCCCCTGATCCTGCACCTGCAATGAGGTCTAATCAGCACATGAGAAGGATCTGCAATATATCTCCTAAGGACTGAAACATGAAACACATCATGTATGCGAGACAAGCTAGGTGGCAATACTAGATGGTAGGCCAAAGGGCCGATACGCTCCAAGATCTCAAAAGGACCAATGAATCTAGGAGCTAACTTAGAACCTTTTCCATAATAGAGATCTTATGTGGTCTGACACGAAGGAACACCTTCATGCCCACATCAAAACTATGGTCAGTCCTATGTGATCTGCATACTTCTTTTGCTTATCATGTGCCTCCTGCAGTCTCTGTCTAATCAAAACCACTCTTGCTCCATGTCCTGTAACAAAGCTGGTCCAAGAGAAACCCTATCCTCTAACCTGTCCTAGCTAAGAGGTGTCATGCACTCTCTGCCATACAAATCTTGAAAAGGAGCCATGCCTATAGAACTTTGAAAACTATTATTGTAGGAAAACTCCACCAAGTACAAGTACTCCTCCCATCTCGACTGATGATCCATAACATACATCCTGAGCATATCCTCTAAAATCTGATTCACCTACTCCATCTGTCCATCTGTCTCAGGGTGATATGTTGTGCTGAAATTGATCTTCATCCCGAGGGTGTGCTGCATGGTAGTCCAAAAATGGGAAGTATACAAAGGATCACAGTCACAAATAATCTTCCAGTAATCCTGTATAACCTGAAAATCTCATCCAAATAAACTTGTGCCACTGCACTAGTTGTATAAGTGGTCTTCACCAGAGAAAAGTGAGCCACTTTTGTCAATTTATCCACCGTGACCATGATGGCGTCGTGGTGATATCTCGACATCGGTAGCCCAACAATGAAGTCCATGGAAATGGTGTCCCACTTCCATTCAGTATAGCATGAGGAAAGAGAAGGCCAACTAGATGTTGATGCTCGGCCTTCACTTTTTGGCACTCTAAACATTGTGACACAAACTGAGCCATGTCTCTACGAAGTCCTCTCCAATGGTACAATTGTCTCAAAGTAGCGTGCATCTTCTTCACCCCAGGATGGGATGAATAGGGTGCACGATGTGCCTCTGTCAGAATATCCTGCCTCAAGCCTCCTCTCTAGGAACATAAATCCAACCTCTGTGCCTGAGAATTCCATCTACCTCTAATGAGAAACCATCAAACTTCCCTTCAAGGGGTCTCTGGGACTTGATCTCTGCTCTCGCTGCAATGTAGAAGTTGTCAAGAGGAAGCTGCTATAGAATCCTACTCCGCAAATTTGTGCCCACTGAAGTGGCCATAACCACATGTCTCCATCTGCTGAGAGCATCTGCAACCACATTCTCCTTCCCCTTCACATGCTCTATCTCCATATCATACTCACAAATCAACTCCATCCAATGCCGCTGATGAGCGTTGAGATTGGGCTACGTGAAGAGGTGGCGAAGACTCAAGTGATCATGTCTTGAGTGTGAATCTCGACCAAGAAGAAAGTGTCTCCATCAAACCAAGGCATGCACAACTACCGCAAGCTCAAGATCATGAGTCGGATAATTAAGCTCATAATATTTGAGTTTGTGAGACTCAAAAGGCCACTACTCTTCCCTCCTACATCAACACACCTCCAAGTCCTACCAAAGAAGCATCCGTGCATACGAAAACTCACCCTGTGGATCCAGCACTGCAAGAATAGGTGTTGTCATGAGGCACTCCTTCAGTTTCTTAAAGGCCTGCTCGCATCTATCCGACCAAACAAATTTCTTCCCTTTCCACTGAAGAGAAGTGATGGGGTGCACAATCTGCGAGAAGTCTGAACAAATCTCCTGTAATAACCTACTAACCCCATGAAGTGGCACACCTCTATCAATGTAGTGGTGTTGGCCAATCCATAATAGCTCTAATCTTGGAAGGATCAATTGTGATACCTTCCCGTAAATGATGTGCCCAAATATTGTGCCTTTGTCTGAAAGAATGCACACTTCTCCAAGTTCCCGTAAAGTTGTTGCTCACGAAGGCACTGAAGAACTTGGCGAAGGTGCCCTTCATGCTCCTCATGCGTGTGTGAGTAAATCAAAATGTCATCTAGGAAGATGAGCATGAAGTGATCTAAGAAATTCTGAATACCCCATTCATCAAACTCATAAATATTATGGGGGCATTCATCAAACCAAAAGGCACCACTATGAACTCATAGTGCCCATATCTCATACAAAAGTGGTCTTATGAATATCCACCTCCGTAATCCTCAGTTAATGGTAGCTTGACTTAAGATCAATCTTAGAGAAAATTGTGGCTCCCTTCATCTGATCAAAAAATCATTAATGCGTGGAAGGGGATAACGATTTTGATCGTTACCTTCTTGGGCAAGTAATCAATACACAACCGCAAGGATCCATCCTTCTTCTTCACAAAATCACCGGTGCACCCCAAGGGGATACACTAGGATGGATTAGGCCTTTCTCCAAAAGGCCCTCAAGCTGCAACTTGAGCTCACAGAGCTCTGCAGGGGGGTAAGTGCTCGTGAGATAGACTCTTCTCTCGAAACTAGGTCTATATGAAAATCAATCTCACATGGGGGTGGTAACCCGGTAGCTCCCCTAGAAAGACATCTGAAAACTCTCTCAAAATGGGATGGTCATCTAGTGATGGTCCACTAGACCCATCCTCAAGATATGTCACTAACTGTGACAACATACATCTGACAACCCCATCGCACACACCGCTTAAGCTGCATAGCGGAGATGGTGCAAATGGAAACAAGTCTCTTGACCCCTAAGATCACTGACTCAACTCCTAGATCATCTGCACAAGATATAGTCTTATGGTAACAATCCATCCTGGCCCTGTGTGCAGACAACCAATCCATACCCAAGATGACTCCATAAGAGCCCAACGAAGGATACGAAGATCCGAGGTAGTGGTGAAAGGTCCCAAATCCACTACACACTCCTTAACTAAGGAGTCCACTGAGATCTTGGCTCTCGAAGCCATCTCAACATCCCAACAAAGACCCTGCCTAACTGCCACCATCTGCATCGCTCTACTAAAGATGGTGTAATAAAATAATATGAAGAACCAGAATCAAACAAAATAGAGGTAGGAATACCACCAATGCTACCTGTGGTCTCAATAATTGTACTCTGATGCTCAGCTGGCAGTTCTCGACCACTGCATAGATCCGATGACTGCGTCCCATGTCACCAATGGTAGGCTCTGAGATTTGTGTCTTACCCTTGTTAAGAGGGTTCTGAGGGAAATCTCTCCAAAAATGTCCATCAACACTACAACCAAAACAACCGCCTGATCCTCTCCCATGTGTAGCAGTCGACCGGTACTCTGGAGGTATGTGGTGTGGATCCTGATGATCTGGCTATGAATCGCCGAGGTCTCTTCTAGCTTGAGCTCCTACGCCGATTGAGCCCCTCTAGGCACCCTGTGTCCTGATGGGACCCCTAGGAGGAGGCCCCATACTCCAACCTCTCGTGTGCATCAAATATTTGTGGAGGTCTATAAGGTGGGCGAGACTGCTGCTGCTACTGCTACTATGGTCTAAAAGATGACTGTGTTGAACCCTGTCCACCACGAGGAGGAGGTACTAACCCCCTCGATCTGTTGTCCTGCATTTATTGTATACGGCTCTAGACTCGGTCTCTAGCCTATTATGTCTTCCCCGAGTCTCCTCTGCTATATAGGCCTTCTCAACGGCCTCAGCTAATGTCTGTGGACAATGGATCCGCACTGCACCTCCAATGTCTAGATTCAGGCCCCAGATGAACCTGTGGATCCATACCTTCTCATCCTGCATGTAATCAACATACTGGAGTATATCAAGAAATCTTCTCTCATACTCTATTACTGTAAGAGATGCCTATCGAGGTCATGAAACTCATCTATCCTCTGTTGTATGAACCTCTCGTGACAAATATCTACTCCTGAAACACTCCTCAAAGAGCTCCCAGGTAACTATCTTAGAATCCACATGGAGCTTCTGCTCCTCTGTCCTCCACCAGACACCTACTCCGTCTCTCAGTAGGTGGATCGCAACACGAGCTTTCGTGTTGCTAGAACAAGGGCAGAGCTTAAAGCACCCGCTCAAGCTCACCAACCAGGCCTCTACCTGAAATCCACCTATGTCACTTGAATAATGTGATGGCCGTAGCTTCAAGATCTCCCGATGTAGTCTAAATCGTAGTCCGACGACCCCTAAGTCTCCCGCATGCTCATCTCTAAGCCTAGGGCTCGAGATCTATCTCGTGTCTAGAAACTCGGTCTCCTGTCCCCTCTGCGGTGACTCTACTCTGACTGACTCCACATGGGAGTTCTCTCCTCTATGCTCCTCGCTATGCCGAGGAGATGCATGAGCCTCAATGGATGTCACCCTATCATGTCCGACTGAACGTGCTCCTACCGTTCCTCCGCGTAGAGTGGCATTAACATCCTGGAGTGTCTGTAAAATATGTGGTAAGATAGCTGCTACAGCATGATCTGGAGGAGGTATATCTAGATCTATGTGAAATGACCCCTTGTCTTGTCCGTGCCTCCTACACATACCAAGGCGAGAGTTAGTTCATTTTCTAGGTTTTATTCGGTTTTCCATGTTCACTAATTATGCAATTTCAAACAAAGTTGTCTTCTAGATTTGAAAGTGTGCTAGGTTTAATATTGTACTAGGTTTAAAGTTCATGTCTCAAGTCTTCTAGTGTGCCCAAGGGTCCAAGATTTTGAACCCATGGCTCTGATACCAAGTATAACGCCCATCTAAAAACATCCACTCGAGACCAAGAACAACCTAGGTTTAGTTAGGAAAAGATACGGAATAATTTTTTTTTTTTAAAGTGTTCCCAACAAAATTCTAGAGTCCAAAACAATAGTAATCAAAACATCCACAAAAAAAAGAGAGAGAAACTCATCCTTAGCACATATAGGTTATCTTCTTGCGGGGCGCGCTTGTGGAGAGATTTCCTTCGGTGAAAAGGAAAGAACTCTTTCCTCTCGGTGCAGAAGAGAGGCGCGGAAGAAACTTTCATCCCCGGGGCACAAAAGGGGGCACTCAAGAGGCTCTAGGCGCACAATACATGTGCGCAAGAAGCAAATGGGTGTGAAAGAAGTGTTGGGTGCACAAGATGTGCATGCATGAAGCACTAGGGTGTGCAGCGCAGTGCACGTGAAATTGCAGGCATGTAAGGTGCGCGCATGAAGCTTCATTTTTCTCGTGAACTTCAAAATGCCATAACTTTTCTAGGGAGCTCGGATTTTGGCAAACAAGGACTTTTTGGAAATATCTCAACGTCATCTTTGCACAAAAATCTTAATAATTTAATTTGGATAAATTTTTGAGGGTCAATTTTGAGAAAAAGCTCTGCAGGCTTATAAAATGAAGACATGTAATTTTCGACTTATAAAATTTTGTTCAATTTGACCTCCATCCTTTCTCATCATGCCTAATAGAAATAGAGGGTTTTTCTTAGATGGATTTAGGATAGATTGCAAGGGTTAATTTTTTTGATTGAGGATCAAATCGAAATTTCCAACTTTTGACAGAAAAAAGACTACAAACTTGTCTTTGTTTGATTTGAAAGGTTCTTTAAAATTTCTTAAGTGTTTTAGTTTGTTGGGGTCGTTTTAATCATACTAAGTTCAATTTAATGTTTCATTTTGTCTTTTTAATGTTGCTGGGTCATTTTGTACATTTTAAATAAAATACATATAGTTTTGCGGTGGAGAAGATTCTAATATCGATCCAAAACGAATGTATTTGTTTACATATATTAACTTCAATAATAAATTCATTCCAAACACTCTAACCTACTAAATGAATTCAAACAAGGTATTCAAATGCCAATCTACACTTCAACTTTTTCCAAACATTCATTTTATCAAAAAAGAGCATCATGACATTTCATCATACGTATTCACTTTTTTTTTCCAAACAGAGATTTCATAATGCATTGCAAACATAGATTTCTAATGAAAACCAAATCATTTTGGTACATAAAACAATTCTATTGACTAAGATGATTCCTTTACAACTTTCTTTTCCATTTTTTTTTGATCAGATCACATAATGTTATTTCCTTCACAAAACAGATTACACAGTATGTATTTCACATTCAAATATAACAATTTCATTTCTAAAATAGAGAAACTCTTCATCACAAAACATATTAAATTGTCATCCACTTGAAGTGGGAAAAAGTTTTACAAAAAGAACTCTCACAAGGGACTATCAAAAACTGTATTTTTCCTTTGCTCCAGAACAACAACATGAAGATTCTCCATTTATTTCAATTTGATCACAACAAAGGCAGGGGAAAGGAAATGCTCTCCACCCAACCAAGACATCCAATGAAAGGAGAATCCATCCTTCTTCATTGGCCCCGAGCCCCAACCACAATGCAATAAGAAATGTGACTCAACTCATGGCAACAACAGGCTTCCACATCACAAAGCAATCTTTCAACATGCACATTTCATATAAAAACATAGTCCAAAACAAAAAAACAGTTTTACAACCACATGAAAGACATCAAACAAAACTCAGGCTTCATCATGCAAGCCAAAGGAGCAAGAAACTATGGGGGATGCTACTTATGCCTCCCAAAGGGGAAATGGGTATCACCACCTGAGAACAAACCATGCCAAAATACATATCATTTCAAATCCCTGACATACCCTTATGCCTCCCCCAAGTACCCCTTATTCCTCACATTTTCTTATGCCTCCCCAACCTCTTATGGCACCCCATAATGAGTAAAGAAATGCAAGCTATTTATTTTTACAAGGTGGAACCCAAATCCCAACTCCCTCCACACTTATACCTCCCAAAAACACTTATGCCTCCCTCAAGAGTACCCCATAGTCTTCTCCTACACCATCCCTAAGCCATCTACCAACATCCCACAAACAATAACAAACATACAAGCATTTACATATTCATAAAATGAAAAGAAGAGCATTTCCAAGAGCCAAGCTCTTACCTCTCCATGATGGAGTTTGTTCCAAGTTCAAAACAACAAGCTCCTTCCAATGCAAGCAATCCAAATATCAACCCAACACAAGTATTCAACAATCTTCCCAACTTCTCCAAAAGCAAGAGCTCTCCAAAACCAAAAGGAAGTCTCCCAAAATGAAGTGATAAAAGTGAAGCAACCCAAAAACAAGCTAAGGAATTTTAATAAATAGAAGAGGGAGAGAAGAGGATGAGGTGGATCCATGTAGGATGCCACATCACACATCCTCAACCCCAACACAAAAGTCAACTTCATTCTCCAATGCATAATCAATAGGTGGGTGAATAATATGACAATTTTACTTACACACTTCAATCAAGCCCACACCCCATAAGGACTGAAATTAAAAACATGAAGAAAGTGCAATTAAAACATGCAACTTGACTTACAAAAATGCATAAAGAAGGTCTAAAATTAACTCTCCAACCATAGGTAAGGTTGGTAAATAAATTTAAGAGGTGTGGGACAAGTTTAACTTGTCCCACAAGCCTCCAAAATCAGCCTCCAAGGACAAATTCGAGTTTCCAAGAAGGTGGAGTGTTTCATACTTCAAAACAACTTACATGTCTCTTACACATTACTTACACATTACTTACTCATTCTTACAACACTTTAATTCAAGGCCAACAACTCAATTAATTACTTTCTTATGACATATTTTAATTAATTAACTTAACAACTTGATTACTCACAATATTAACACACCATTTAATAAATAATGAAAAGGGGCAATGCACCACAAAATAACACATGCAAACATTAACAAAGGGACCAAATAAAATAAAATACATAAAACCCCTTGGTCACATTTAAAGGTGATCCCCATGGGAATCCCTAACACAAACAAACACACACAAACAAATACAAGTTGTCATGGTGACCTTGTTGAATTCATCTAGAATTCAAAAGTGGTTGGTCTTCAATCCCTCGATGTTTGTTGTGATATTTTTAACCTGTAAAAATACAAATACCTCCTTCGGCCTCGTGGCCATATCAGAACATCCAAATGAATATAAATATAATTTCAAGATCATCAATATATATGTGAATCACAACAATTATCATGACAATCAACAATATCACTCACAATTTCATTAACAACTATATCATCATCAATTTTAATCTAATTTTCATTTTCTAGGTCTAATCAAAATATCCAATTATTACAAGTCCGAACGACATCCATAATATAACCATGTCAAACAGTATATCAACATCAATATATAAAAGTGTCTCTAATAATCATCATGTATCATATAAGAATCAAAGTCAACAATAATCCATGATCAAATATCTAACATCATACTAGGTCAAAACTATAATGTCCATAATATAATCAACAATGTCATGATAAGTATCAAAAGGTGTCAAAGGGAAGTGGGCACTACACCACCCCACACAATCATAAGAGGCTATGAGGAGGCTACGCAGCCCCCTCAACCCCCCTCCTCCCATAGCATATATTTTTTGTTTTTTAATTTGCTTTAACAACAAACAAATCGGCTCTCCATAAATTATTATATTACTTTTTTTTTTATCTTATACAACCTTACCATTATACTATGTAAATATGTGCGCACACACACACACACACACATGTACATTGGACTTACATGAACACAGAAATAACACATTCATATTAAATATGTATATATAGTGTGTGTGTGTGTGTGTTGTTCATGTGTGTGTACAGGAAACACACACACACACATATATCAAATTTTTCAGTAAAAGTGTGTGTACAAAAAAATTCCATATATTTACTAATGAAATATTTAACCATATTAGAATTTGTGAGTTGTACAAAGTGTAACAATGATTATTTATTATAGAATTTATATAAAAATTTTACAGATATATTACATACAATAATCCACCATTCCCAACAAAGGATTTCATATTTCATTAAAAGAGAACACACTCACACACACACCACTTTGAAACAACATACCAAAAGACACAAAGTACATATTTTAAACATTTCAATTTAAGGAACAATTTATGATTTTATAATATGAGGCAAATTTCAATAAAACTTCAATTGAGTTACAAATTGACATTATGAAGTAGTTTCTAAGATAAAATGAAATGCATCCTTTCAACATCCTTCTTCAACCATCTATGGTTTATAAGTCAAAATACATAACAGACTTAATTAAATTCCTTTACAAGAAGATTGAAAATAAATTTCAAGTGTACAAGCCCTCCACCTAAAGGTAGAGACAACATGTAAAATTTTGTAACAATATTTTCTTCCCTTTTTCTTTAAACATTCACTCATACAACATTATTCATAGAATTTGCAGCCTCACCCCATGATTAAATTTGCATCCTTTTTCTTCAACACATCAACAAAGGGTGGGAAACAAGGCAACACTCTCCTCCTAACCTTAATCCAATGAGAAGGTGAAGCCTACCTTCTCATTGGCCCCCGAGCCCCAATAATAGAGGAATGAAGGGTGTTCACAACCATGACAACCCTCATAATAATGGATTCAAACAACACATACATACACACGATAAATCTGCAACACACACAAGAACAAGGCAATATAAAAACTTGCACATACAACCAACACATTGGCTCAAAACGTTTAGCCAAAGGAGAAGGGAATCGTGACAGAGACATCTCGTTATGCCTCCCAAGAGGGATAGAGATCCACCCAAGCCTCCAAGTGCACTAAACACACACAAAACCCCTTATCTCTCCATTTGAAAGATAACATAATAGTGTAATTTCCTTATAACTTCACATAGGTGGTTTACCCTTCCCACAATCCCTCCACAAAACCTCACACACTCCCTTTTACCTCCACAATGGCCTCGTTTCCCTCTCCCTACACCATCCTATGGCCAATTCTACCCAAACCTTACAAAACTAACAAACATTAACATAATTCACAACACAATACACAAGCAAGAAAGCCAAAATACCAAGGATAAGTTCTTACCTTGCCATATAGAGCTCCTTCAATCTTCAAGCAAACCAAGCTCCAACTTCCTTCCAAAATGCAAGTCAACTCCTATGCAAGCTCCCCAAAATCTCCAAGCAAGTAACCCCAAAAATAACTAAAAGACTCAATAAATAGAATTTGGTGGAGAGGATGGTGATGTGGCTCCATGTAGGATGCCACCTCATTTCCCTTCAATCCACCTCACAACCCAACACATAAACCAAGGTTCCATAAATGAGGAAGGTGAAGACATGACACATTCCTTCCCATACAAAATCCTCATTCCACATTTCAAGAATTCAAATTTAGGGAAGTAAGAAAAATGTGGCAATAATTGTCTATTTTCCCTCAAAAGCACATGATTAGGGCTAAATTTGACCCCTCACATCATAGGTTGGGTTGGTGGAAGGGTTTAAGGATCCAAGTCTCTAAAAATGGGCTCAAAGCCCAAATTGAGTATTGGAGAGGGGGATGGGCACAAAACCAAAACAAAAATAAAATTCGTCCAAGATCATGAAGAAAATAAGGAATATACAACACATCATTGCCCCCCATATGCCACATTACCCCATTAACATAAACCACAAAATTACTTACTTAATCAAGGCTACATTAATAAACACAAAAACATGAGAGAACATTAGAATTTAATAAAATCACATCATCAACTAAGAAAAATAAATAGAAAGGCAAAACCACATTCACACCCATGGTCACTTATGAGGTTGCTCCCCATGGAGACCTCCTAACAACATGACAAGCAACATGACGACACATGCACACACACACACACACACACACACACACACACACACACACAGGCTGCCACGGTGACCATGTTGTAAACACCCAACATTCTTCCATAGTTACTCTTCATAGTCCCTCCTTTTTTTTTGTGTGATTTTTTCCTGTAAACAACCAAGACAATACCACCTTCGCCTCGAGGCCATATCAATACGTCAAGAAAATAAACCAATATATATCGTCATCACATAACATCATCATATAACATAATTGCATCATTATCAAAGTTAAACAACTCTACTCGACCCTATTATTCACATTACTTTTAATCATCACCATTTATCATTACTATCACCCTATGCCTATGCATAACCATTCTATCACAATTCATATTTTAGATAACCATGCATTTCACACATCCACTATAACATATGTCTATTTAGATGCATTCAACAACATACTACTAATCACCTATTATCATCATATTATTAATAAATCATAGCATCAATGTGCACACATGGTTAGTCCAATCATCTAGAGCGTAATCGCCATTGTCAAGAGTCCAAGATGCCAAAGCATATAACAAAATAATACTAAATCATTATCATCGTATGTACTATGATATCTAACAATGTCCTCTAGGTACCCTATACTGAGTCCATAATAAGAGCCAAAACACAATGATAATCATAATATCTAAAATGTCTAACAATGGGATACCCAAAATATCATAACAATATACGTGTCGCTAAGCAACTAATAATCATGATCATAGCAAAAATAGGTGTCAAAGAGGAGTGGGCACTATAGATATACCGTGCCGACAATCGCAATGTCGGGATGCTAGAGTGTGGACAATCTGAAAATGCTACTTCTTTCACCAAGTGAAGAGATTTGTATGCAAAGACAACTAGACAAAAAATTAGTTAAATGTGATATGAGTTGCTGACAAAGGTTGATCCCAAGAATCCAGAGGGACTTCCTTGAAGGGTGTCAACTTGTTTGATACAATTAAGTTATGTCGATAAAGATAATAAGATAAATGATGACAAAGATAGTTTAGAATTCAAGATGGATAGGAAGATCATGTTGGCTTTGTAAGCGGCTCTAGGCTAGGGCAATGGTGATCTCAAAGACTTTGAAGTAGTCGTACCAAAACTCCTCGGTTACTTCTCATATTTCGTAGAGGATCTCAAATGGTTCCTTGATGTCTTCGAAGTTTGGTGCGAATATGATGGTGCACAAGGTGAGTTTGTGGAGGATGGATATCAAACCGCTCCCACACAAACGGTTGTTGGATGATGGGAAGGTCATAAATGCTAGTGATGGGGTGCGATGGACCTGGAACAATCATCTACAAAGCATCCATTCTTGCAAATAATTTGTTAGATCAAATCAGATTGATAAAAATATGACATGCTAAAATGATTTATAAATGATAAGGATCAACGATGATAAAAGACAAAATGTTTGTTTTTGATAAAGTACGAATAAAGCAAATAGAAATAAATGTCAAAGAGAGATTGATGATTGATAAGGTTGATTATGGAAAGCCTAAAAGTATGTAAAACCCAGAAATGGATATTCAAATGTGTTTATGAGGCCAAAAGATAAAGCAAAGGGCTATGGACACCAATCGACAACGATTGGGATCGACACCGATCAAATAGGAAATGCTTATTGTGATAAAAGGATTAATAAAACGGACATGGATAGATGACAGATAAAGAGACTTGACAATAGAAAGATAGGCTATAGGGAATCTAGAATCCTATATGGTTCTAAAAATGGAGATTTGTGATTGTTTAGGAGGCCAAATAGGAGAAGTAATGGCCAAAGGACCGATCGCAACGCTAGGGGTCAACGATGATCCATGTGGAAATCAATAATATTCTACATGTGGTGTGGCTGATTGAAGGAGAGGGAGAATTCAAGCATCCTATATAAGATGAAAATGACGCAAGATATGAACTATAATTGATACAATCTATGATAACAAAATGAGATAAAATGCAGATACTAACGTTGATAACGTGTTGGAGATAATAGAGCTTCCAATGAGGTTGAATGTTGATTTGACATAGTTCCCTGGGGTCCTAGTAGCTTTGGCAGCAGTATGTTGATAGCCTTGAATGTGATGATGTTATCTCTATAGGTCAACAATTCGTCCTTCCACATGAATTTTGACTAACTAAAGAAGGGAGAAAGAGGTTTGGCTAAATAGGATCGACGATGCCGTAATGATCGTCGATGATCACGGATCACTTTCGATTTGACCATAGAAGTTAAAAACAACAAGAGGAAGAATGGAAAATGGTTGAAACCATTTGCCATCCCAGATATTAGGTTGTTGGGAAATGGTGGGAGGTTGAGGATATTTAGTTGTAAGAGGTGAGGGGTTGGGATGAGTATGGTAAAAATGAGTTTACGGAATTTTGAGTGGCTAGAAGAGGGTAAATGGGTTTTTACGTGGTTGAATAGGATTTACGAAGGTAAATTATATGATACTCATGATAGGGATAATATTGATAGGTAATGATAATTTGATTGATGTGCATAGGTCACCTCACGGGTGAAAAAGAGGCATCTACAACTTTACTATGTAGTTGAAATAATTCTCTATAACACTATTATTGTAATTTATTTAAAGATCATTTGTGAACATTAACAAGGTTAAAGGGAGACCCTTCTTTTTCTACTCACAAATCTATACTAGATGAATTGTTTTAGTTCCGATATAATGATGCCCAATACGACCTTTTGTCCACTTAGAATTTGTTGCACAGACATAAAAACATCTCCATTTAATGGATCCAAGTGATTGGATCAGTACCATAAAATCTCTTCATCTCCACTTTTGGCATCATGTTTCTACTCCCACATCAAAACAATACGAGTGATGTGGTTGTCTTTGAAGTGGAGGTATGGTTGATAGTGGGTCTTGAGTGACCTAATTGGGAGTTGGTGGCTTATTGTTGTAGACTAGAAATGGCTGCCATGGTTTTGATTCCATTGTTTTCAAGTCAAAGCATCAAGATCATTTTTTGTCACTACTATGGATTGCATATTGTGCAACTCACACTCAAGTTGGATAATTTTAGTATATGTTAAGGAAAACCTTAGGTTTGAGGATTAAGTTCTCCTTCTAATTCCATATTCGACTATTTTTTCCATGAGTGGTACTACCCTTGCCTTTTCTCTTGTTTGTTGACTCATCATGGCTTTTTTGGATTCAAGGTTTGGGCTTAGCATTTAGGGTTCGTGCTCAAGGTAGAGATTTAGGTGGATTATCAATGGTTTTTGTCTAAATAGACAAAAAAACCCAATGAATAAATCCTAAATATTTATTTGCAAACTTTCCGAATATGTAATAAATTTAGAAAAAACTAAAAATTGCAACTTACGGAACAAATTTATGAAAAACCCTAAAATAGATACTACTTGTGCAAAACATGTCAAAAGATCATGTAATTTGGAGAGAACCTTATTTGACTAATTCCGCCACTTTAGTTAAAAATTGTAGAAAAATTGCCACCGTTTGAGAGATATAGCCAAATCTTCAAAATTAGGATTTTGACCTAATTTTGGCCCAAATTGAAGCTCTAATACCACTTGTAGTGAAATTACTTACATATATATGAATATTAGTGAAAATAGAACACCTGAAATACAGAGAAAGGATCACAATATGCGAGTAGAATGACTTGGCCACTTCAAGGGGCAACCTCCAAACCATACAATGAGACTCTAGTGCTCAATATGATAATCATCTACTAGTCACTAACTCATATATACTAATATGTTATGCAAAGCACCAAGGCAGACCTATTAAGCATATAAAAACATAAATAAATGTGATATGACATGATAAGAGATTATGTTAGCCACAAGTTGACCATACATATCACGATATATGACCTAAGATTAAGGCGTAACAACATGTTGTTTCTTGACCAACATGAAGATAGCTTTGCCTACCATAGTTACCTAAGACTCGGGACGGTGGGGACGCGGGACGAAGTTTTGGGATGGCAAAAATTTCCAAAATTTCGGGATGGCTGGGGACGGCTATTAAAATAATATATAAAATTATAAATATTAAAAATATACAGATAAATTTTAGAAATTTTATGAATAACAGTTCATTTTTATATATCAGTCCACCATGTGCATACAGTCCACGTCGAGACATCCATATAAATATGTGTTACAAAGATACAGTTACAAAGATATGTGTTCATATAATTTTTAATATTAATATGTATGTTGTTGGTTTTCATAGTATGTTGTGACAGTCCACCATGTGCATTTGTGCTCAAAAATTTCTGTATTCATATATCACAGTCCACCGGTAATGTTTTTAAATAGAAAACAACAAAGAAATTAATTAAATTTTTAAAAAAATAAAAGTGAAAATAGTTATTATTTTAAAGAAAAATGTTGTTGACGTCGGGGACGTTTGGACGGAGACGTTTCTTAGCTGCCCGAGACGTCAACACGTCCCCGTTGTCCCCTCCCATCCCAAACATCCCTAGGACATTTCCTGCATCTGTCAAACGTCCCTGGGACATTCCCTTGCAAGTTGGAAGTTCGGAAACATTTCCTCCAAGTTTCCGAGGAAACGTCCGAGGACTTCCTCCAAGTTTCCGAGTCCCGGAACGCCTGGAACGTCCGGGGACGCCTGGGATTTGGGGGTGACATGTCCCGCGTAACTATGTTGCCTACAAAGATTGTACACAATACCTCCCAATTCTAACATATGTAAATCCATGGGTTTTGGTGCTTCCTTGTACAAATGTTACCAGGAATAATGCCCTGCGATGGTCAATTACATCTAATGCGGATCTCCTCCTAAAGTGTCAAGTGCATAATATGCAGTGATGCATGCAAATAATCCTTCATCTGCACCTGTTATGACAAAAGCCCAATTGTCCACAAAACAAATCTCTGGAAACCTGAGAACCCTCCTACAAGACTCCAAAATACTCTCCTGAGTGTCCTCCAACCTTCTCAATCATGTTGCTGCCATCAAATGAATCTTTGTGCCACCCCTGTCAGTCTCCAGCACCCTCGGCAATGCTAAATTCAACAGCCCCAGGATTTGCAGGAATTCCCAGCCATCTTCGGGCTCAAAACAAACTCAGAAGAAATGTACTAGGACTTGCAGGTTTGTGCATTGCAGTCAAACAGTAATAACAAATTATACAGGGCTGCCACAATGCTCGACAGCCTATTTTACCCAAAAAAATGAAAGAAAAAGAAAACCCAAAATTTAATCCTTAGTTTAACACGTTCTGCACCTTGAAAAAGAAAGACAATAAAAACACAAAGATGCAGATACAAAGAAAACAAAAGAACACCTAAATCAGATGGATGAAATCAGCGAAATCCATTTGGATTTTAGCCACAAAGTACTGATAAATCAGGAAACCCTGATTTTAAAATTGATGTAGCAAAACTTCCAAAGAAAGAAGAAACAAATTAGCAAAATAAGGGTGCAGCAGAAGGTAAAAAGTATATTTAAGCAGGAATATTAATGTAAGCATTACAATTTCATTCATTTGTTTTCCATGCAAACTGATTATGTGATCAATCCGGACGAGTCGGTGTGTTTGAGAACAGGAGGACTCCTACACAAGGGATGCTCCAATTCCATAGGCATTGCTTTGAGGCGCTCTATGGAATTGCTATTTTTTGTATACATTATTTGCTTCAGCTTTAAAGTTTGCAGACCATTCGAAGCAGCAGCTGTGAGAAATTGATTGCCTAAAAATTTACATAGTAACAAGAAATTGTTAAAATGCTCCACACCATAAATGGACGTTACAACAACTCGTAAAAATCTGAATTTATATTTTGCTAAAACAAACTATTTAGACGCTAAATTCACAGGAAAAACATGTTAATCAACTGATTTTAAATCTTGGGCAAACCAAATCAGCCTGAAGATATGATAAAGTAAAAGCAAAATCGATGCTTAAACCACAATGCAAACAAGAACAGCCAAAAGAAAAGAAACCAGGTAGGCTGAGAGGGTAAAGGGAAGTCTAAGCAGAAACCCCAACAGCCTGCATTCACAATCGCAGTCACACATCTTGCCAATACGCACTTCAATTTTTTGATTATCGATAAGAAAACAAAATAATCCGCTAACCTTTTCCTCGAAGACAGGTATTACATGTGAAGAGAACATATATTAAAAGTGAAGCAGGACAGCATGCAGATTGGAACACACCCATCCATTTTTTTTAAAATTGTAGTCTCAATTTTAGTGGACAACAAAGGGAAATGTCAAATCTCGAATCACATACCAGGTAAATGCCTATTTAAATTAAAAAAACATTATTTTCACATGTAGACATTGATGAAGCATGCTTGAGAGAGATATATGATGGCATAGATTTATGCTTGAGCGTATGATTACAACTTAAAAAAAGAGCAATGCTTGGGCTGATCCACAAAACTATAGTCCAGAGTTTAAATTTGACATGTACTGCAGCACGATTTGCCAGGGAGGAAAAAATAGAAATGCAGGTGAAGGTTATATATCTTTGCTTCAGCAGGATAATTAAGGAACTCGTTTATAGTTTTTATTACATACATATGTGCACTTACATGGGTAGAGGCTAGAGCTTTAGTTAATAATCACAAGGGTGACTTGTGACTAAGATTTTAACCATTTTGCAAGGATAGGCTACAACATTGAAGTCAATGCATAAACCGTCCAGTTTATGACTCGTTAGACTAAATAAAAACAATAAATTGTTTGACGGCAGTTAGACATTTTTGGGATTTTGGATGTAAAAGACATGCAAATATTTTATAGAACTAGAGCGTTAGTCAAGTGTGACTGTGCATATTTTAAATGTGACAGTCAAATTTTATATACATTTATATGTAAATTATATTAGTATATACTATATATTAATTATAGTTAAATAAATATGCAATAGTCATTTTTATAACTTTTATAAGTAATGGATAAATACCATTGTTTTGTATTTTTTGACAGGCAACATTAAAATTAACCAACATTGATAAATTGTTTGAAGGGCATAGGTGGCCATCAAATTTAAACCCTGACAGCTATCCAAAACAAATTATCATAGTCTGATACCATTACATTTTAATATCATGGCATGAAATTGGAAAGTACAGCCTGGTATGGCATATCTTGGTCTGGAGCAGGAACTGGAGGTACTTCTTGTACAACAGTAGCAGGAGGTACAACTTCAGCAGAAGCAGCATTTTCAACTTCAGCATTATGTTCAGCTTCAAATTGCGTGTTGCACATGGTTAGTTCCAGCTTTAGGATTCTGAGATTAATTTCTTTAAATGGGCAATTTTTGTAGTTAAATAGCTCTTGCCAGATTTGAACTTTTCCCTGATGGCTTCAAAAGAATTCTCTCATCTAGCAATTGGGCTCCTTCACATAAGATTATCTGCCCCTGCCCGCTAGGTTCTTTAGTGTTATAAAGACAAGGTTCCTGTACCAGCATTTCGTTGGAAAGAGTAAAGTTCTTTCTTCCATTAAAATGGAACACAGGCAAATTGGTAAAAGGTGACATTCCATGGTCACAGCACCAATTCTGAAAGGCCATCAAATTCTGTAGGAGGATTCCAATCAGTGGGATTCATGTTACCTTTATGTCCAGGCATTGCACTAGCAATGGTAGCAGTTGAATCCCCACCATCACTAGCATACCCTGTTGCCTTACAACGTTGACCCTTGAAGCAGACAGTATTGGAATCGTTAATGTCTTGGCTTAAAGCTACACATTCACCATGTAAATCATTGTATTGCTTCAATGTCATGCTTTCTTGAAGGGCCATCTGTCCAAGTCCTATATTTGGACCCCTCTGCTGCCGCCTAGGTTTCCTTCTACCAGAATTCTATCTACTCTTTCATCAGTAGACACAGTAGTTCCAACAATATACACCCATTTAGCCCTTGCAGGTGGCGAAGTCTCATTTTGTTCCTCATCAGTTTCTTCCTGAGAACTATTATAAAGACTAACCGTATTCCTCTGTTTGATTTCTAGACAAATTTCACGTGATTATCAGCTTCCTCAAGTTCCTTGCTATTATACCCTGTTCCATCTGAGGCAATATTTTATCCATCCTGATCTATTAGGGCATTATTTGTTTCTCCCTCATGAGCCAAAGAGGGAAGGCTTGAGGACTGTAAATCATCCCCCACCATACCCCACTGCTTAATTTGTTGTTCAAACTCTTTTTCTTTCTCAAGCTTGTAACCAGTTTGCATTCAAGATTAGATAAAAGACAGCTAAAATGTCCACTCTAATTTCAGGGAGATCCCATTGTAAAAAAATCCAAACTTCTTCTATTTCCAGTGTCCTCTCTTATATATGATACGAATGAAGTTGAAAATCTACACCGTGAATTGCGATCTTGTTCTCTAACCATGCTCGGTACTACAGTTGAAGAAACAATGAAGTCAATCAGATAAGTCCTTGTTATAATGGAATTTTAATCACATATCATAGATTCAATATTTCAAATAAATATGATTTTTCCTTATCTTCTTTATTGGTATATGGAATCTTCAACCTGGTCTGCCAAACAGTATAAATACAGAAAAATATGTAGCGGAAAGCTTCGAGACATGAAATCAAAGTCTGGTAACATCCATTCAAAGCATTATGATGCTTCAATCAGCCATGTGATTAACACCTTTTTACCATACTCGTACAGATTGTGCAGTCAGAAGATGGGCTTACTTTTGGATCCTCTTGTTTAGAAGAGCAAAGGGCTCCCACGTGAAAAACTATGTGCATGAAGGCCAAACCCTAGGCAATTTGAGAGATTGCTTGAGGTGTGATTTTCATGTGGCATTTTCTCAATGGAGAAAGGAGAGAAACCACAATAATTCTTAATTCCAAACTTATCGATTGGCAAGTAGCCTGACAGTAAAAATATTCACGTGGCTGCAATGGGAGAATTGGTCTTTTAGTAAAAATATTCATGTGACTGCAATGGAGGCTTCACTCTTTTATATTTATGAAACCATAAGAGCTGTGAAAAATATGCATCCCCCTCTGAGTGGACTGCAATCTCAGTGGACTGCAATATTAGCAGTAAGGAGGTGACAATCCCAAACATAAGCAGAAGAGGAACACACCTTAAATCATCTTTCCATTTTGGAGGATTGCCAAAGTCATCCTACACATTGTCTTGTCAAATTGTTATTACCTTTATGACATGCAGTTTTAGTTCTTCAACTCTTTGCAGATATTCATCCAAAATTTTGAAAATTGTTTGCATCATAACACCAAGAACATGGGTTCCTGCTCAGAGAAATGCTTCACACCAGCAAGCTCTTGCCATCGATTTAATTAGTATCACCAGTAATCCCCACAAGAACATGATCCATCATTGAAATGATGAAACCGAATCATATCTCTCACTATAATTTCTCGCTTGGCAATCTTAGATATGAACTTAGCAGCAGAGTGGCAGTCCCCACAAACTCGAAGATTCTTGGTGACACGGATAGATGTACTAGGGCATGTATTAAGAAGCCCAAAAGCAATGGCAAGTTTTTCACTGTGGACAGAAAGACTCTGTTCCTTTTCTTCCTCTTCCACATCATGCAGAACAAATCCAGTGTCTGGCATATATCCTAAGTCCTTCATCTGCCTATCCAAGCTTTTCAACATTGCAAAGATTTCTTCAGATTGTGGGTGTGACTTATCTCCTACAAAGAATTCATGAACTCTGCTCTTGACCTCAATCCAGCTGCATCCTGGGCTCTTTTTCAATCCTCTGTCTTTAATCAAGGTTCTCACCTTAGCTACATCGTCCCAACGCCCAGCTGAAGCATAAATATTTGAAAGAAGCACATAATATCCAGTATCTTCAGGCTTTAACTTAAACAGGATGTCTGCCACCCTTTCTCCTATCTCTATATCACCATATGTCTTGCAAGCTCCAAGCAGTGCTCCCCACACATCGGCAGTAGGTTCAAATGGCATCTTTTTAATTAAGTTGTAAGCCTCATCTAGGCAGCCAGCACGGCCAAGAAGGTCGACCATACATGCATAATGCTCTACTCTTGGTGTGATGGAATAATCTTGATTCATGCAATCAAAGTAGCACCGACCTTTATCCACAACGCCTGCATGGTTGCATGCAGACAGAACAACAACAAAAGTGATATGATCAGGCTTTATGCCTGTCTGCTACATCAATTGAAAGAAATTGAGGGCCTCCTCACCATTTCCGTGCATCCCATAACCTGAAATTATAGAGTTCCATGAGACCAGATCTTTATTGTGTATTTTATTAAACACCCGGCGTGCAACATTAAGACTCCCGCATTTCCCATACATATCAATTAGACAATTAGCAACACTAACATTGGAATCAAATCCCCTTCTCAGTGTGTAGTCATGGATTTCCTTTCCCTGTTGCAAAGTCCCTAACCGAGCACATACTGGGAGAATGCCAACAATCGTAACAGGATCAGGTTTTAGTCCTGCATGTTCAATTTGGCAGAAGATTTGGAAAGCCTCGCTATAATTCCCATTCTGTGCATAGCCTGCAACCATTGCATTCCATGAAACGATATTCCTATCATGCATATTGTCAAATATATGACAAGCAACGTCTATTCTCCCACACTTAGAATACATGTCTACCAGTGCACTTACAACAAAAACATCCGACTCCAACCCAAACCGAATAATGTAATTGTGGATCTCCTTGCCATGTTGCAAAGCTAATGCATTGACACATGCAGGAAGAACACTAGCAATGGTGGCATAGTCAGCTTTCAAACCAGATAGCTGCATTTCAGAAAAAAGCTTCAAGGCAAAATCATAATAGGTGTTCTGGGTGTATCCTCCAATAATAGTACTCCAAGAGATGGAATCTCTATGATGCGAATTGTCAAAGACTTCTTTTGCATCCTGTATACTCCCACATTTAGCATACCATATCTATTAGAGCATTCCACACCAGAACATCAGAAGTAAATCTACTTTTAACCATATAACCATGGATTTCCTTACCATGTCTCAGAGAAGATTCACGGGCACATGCTGGGAGAATGCATGCAATAGTAACAGAATCTGGATCCATACCACACATGTTCATGTCCTTGAAAAGTTGCAATGCCTCAAGACAATATCCATTCTGTGCATAGCCTGAAATCATAGCACTCCACGTAACTACATCCCTCTCAGACATTCTGTCAAAGACATGGAATGCATCACTAGTAACCCAACATTTAGAATACATGTCTATTAGTGTACTGGCCACAAAATGATCAGACTCAGATTCGTTTCTAATTACAAAACCATGGATTTCCTTCCCCTGTTGCAAAGCTGAGAAATGTGCACACGCCCTGAGAACACTGGCTGTGGTGACTAAGTTTGGTTTCAAGCCTGCCAGTTGCATTTCCTGAAAGAGGTCCAAGACATGATCGTAATGTTTACTCTGCGCATACCCCACAATCATTGCATTCCATGAAACCACATCTTTATCTTTGTGGGACATTTCGTCAAATGCTTGGCGTGCTTCAACTAACATTCCACATTTTGAATACATGTGCGTGAGAGCACTCCCCATGAAAGCATCCGCCTGATATCCGCCTCTAACAAGAAAGCCATGTATCTGCCTTCCCAGTTTCAGGTTTTCCAAGTGAGCACAAGCCTTAAGAACGCTGGCAGTGGAGACAAAGTCAGGTTTCACACCTTGCAATTGCATCTCACAAAAATACTTGCAGGTCATATCACATTGACCATTTTGGGCATACCCAACAATCAAGGCATTCCAGGAAACGACATCTCTCTCAGACATTTTGTCAAACACTAGACGCGCGTCCTCAATTCTTCCACATTTGGCATACATATCTACCAGAGCACAACCCACGAAGACACAAGAATCAACTGTTTTGCTTCTAACAAGAAGGTTATGAATGGACTTACCGTGTTGCAGATGTGATAGGAAGCACATGCCTTGAGAGCACAGGGAAAGGTAAAACTATCTGCTCGCATGCCCGCCTTCACCATTTGCTTTAAAAGGGACAGAGCCTCATGGAACATCCCCTTCCTCACATACGCTTTAATCATCACGTTCCAGTCCATCACGGAATCTGCCTTACACATATTTGTCATGTATAAGCTTAAGCCATTGCTGGATTTTGATTTGGATTTGGTTTGTTCTAAAGTTGTAAAAACCTTGCCAAGGCAGCTTTGATTGTATGGGGACACAGTGGTAAAATTACAAATGCCATGGCTAGCAGCGATGGCCTTACCATAGACGTAACCCAGAAGCAAAAACCGCATCCCTCCTGTTTGATTTTAAATTGACACTGCTCTTCTCAACACGAGAGCGTGATGTCTGAATAACTCCAAATGTTTTTAATACCTGAATTGATTTAGAATTGAAGCAGAAAATAATGTTTTTATTTTTTATTTAAAAAAACAATTCCTAGGTAAATTGGAAATCCAATGTGAAATTCTATTAAATAAAAAATAAAGAGCTATCAAAGGGGTTGTAGTTAAGTTATAACCCAGGGTCAGGGGATACCAACACAAATTAATGATCGGTTCAAGTCCTATGTCGATTATTGTACCAATATCAACAAACCAATAAAAATAGCAATCGCACGGGAGCGGCAATGTGAATCTTTGAAAGGAATGCGGTGGAAGAAAGATATGTGGAAAAGGGAAGGAAAATAAGAAGCGTAGTTGTGTTGGTTAAGGTATTTGATATGTCAGATATATGAAGGAAGAGAGAGTGGAATAGAAGCTAAAATTAGTACTGGGGGTGGTGGTGTAATGTGTGTTAACGTTAGAGATGAGCAACTATTTATGGTAATTGTTTGAAGGAAAGTACTTGGGAATGGGAGATTCTATGCATTAAATTGCGAGGCATGGGAACATGGTAGATGAAGGCCCTATGCTCGTCGTATGTAATGAGCAACAAGGTTTGGTTTAGGGCCCAATCTTAAAGCCTCTTGAACCTATTTCACATATTTCTGCCCTTATGACACATCGTGAGAGGAATGTCATAGTTGGTAGGAAACAACTTGTTGTCCATGTATTGTTGCTCCACCACTACATAATTGGGCATCCTGTTGTGCTTTGCAAGCAACTTTAATTCCATGTCATAAGAATGGAATTTCCACACGTACGTGAGCTTTTCTTAGTTTTTGTAGAATAGGGTGACAAGTATATTCTGATAATAAATCCTGAAGGAAAGATTCGACTCATCTATAAAGTCAAAAATGGGACACTCAACAACCAACAATTTGGGTATATTGTTGGTCGCACCATGGGAGGTCACAAAGTGAACGTACATTAGATTAGGATCGAGTGGAAGCGAGGATGGAAGTGAGCCATACTCAAATACAACAAATTTGGTGATAAGAGAGTTGTATATGGGCACCACAGTTGGCCCAAATTCGTCCTTAATAGTCGAAGGTCCCCAAACATGAGGAATAATAACGCGCTCTAAGCGCGCTTGAGGACGCCTATAGTGTGTTTCGTACACACATTTTCAAACTCTACCTCGCCGAAGCTCTCTCTATAGTTTCAGTCGACGCTTGTCCGAATTGTTAGACTACATTCATATGGAATTAATATTTAATGAATTATAATGTTAAAATATCATGTCCCCTTTGTTAAAAAAATATTTAATATTTCTTTTGTGTACTTTTATGTAAGTGCACTTTTTTTGTGTGTTTGTTCCATGTGCGAAATGGGGGTTACGGGCACCTTTACGTCACTCGAAGTGTTCTTCACCCAATTTGGATTTTTGTTCCATGTGTGGGGACCTTGAGACATGTTGGGTTTCATGTAGGCGGTTTCTTTGGAAGAAGTTGTCGTTGGAGGTGGATTTATAGAAGTTTCATTGCGTCAAATATTTATTGCTTCGTGGCTTCAAACGAGCGTAATTAAATTTCGGTGTCAACTAACACATGACAAAGAGAGGTCTAAGTAATTAATATTGATAAGATGTGTATTAAATATAAAATTACATCTCTCGAGAACAGGTGGATTTGTCTATGTATTTATGTATATGCACACCTGGTCGTTAATGAGTTTTCATCTTACAATTGGCTTCAAGTCTTTAAGATTGTTTGAATTTATGTCTCAAGAGAAACAAGATGGCTATAGTCATAAAGGTAAGGATTTTTAACCCTAAAATATTTCTTCTGCAATTTATTTAGGTCTTCAAATGATTTACTCGAGATACTCATTTACTAGTTTATTTTGTTATTGCATGGTTTCCACTAGAATGGATACTCTAATGTGCATAAATTGTAGGTTAAGTATGAAGGCCAAACGAGGTGAATCAACCTCAAGAAACACAACATCTCATTCAATCAACTCACACTCAAAATATATGGATGAAGACAATGATGGTGTCTATTTGTCAAATGAAGACACTTTTAATGAAGCGACTAGACATGAACTAAACCCTTTTTGGGTGGATGTATCAACACATCCAAGAGGCATCGCCGGTTCAGATAGTTTGGAGGAGGCGGCGTACATATGATTAGAACAATGGAACATTTCAAGGCATAAATGCCATCATTTATTACTAAGATTCAACATTATTGACAAGATTTCTTTAATTTTCATTTTGATTCTTTTAAAGATCATACGTGATTTTTGTCAAGATTTCACTTAATATGGAGCCCGTCACCCAATCTAAACAATTCACAAGATTTCTCATATGTTTTTACATGATTTTCTTATCAAGATTTCACTTAATATGGAGCCCAATCACCCAATCTAAACAATTCACAAGATTTTCATATGTTTTTACATGATTTTGCGCCACCACATTACTTAATATTGTTATACTTAATCTTGAGGTTTGCATCCGTATTCACAAAATATATACTATGGGCTACTCACAATAAGGATAATCCAAGATACAAGTTAAAAACAAATATTTAGAGGTGTTTTATCTAGTTAATGCAAAGAGAGTTAGAAGTGATTTGAATTTTTAAAAATATTAATATAGATTTATGGTATTGTAAAAGATATAATGTAGCATTTTTCTTCAATCAAGTTTGTTTAAATTGTTACCTTTGGTTGATTGCACAAAGGATGGTGGTCCAGTGGTCGAGTAAATGTTGGAGGTGCTCAACCTGCAGCTGACCTTTCTCGGCCCTATTATGGATCTGGAGCATCACATTGGAGAGAACAACCAATTTTTAAAAACTTTTATTATGGTTTTGATGTAATTTGGCCTCTTTTTCGAGGCATGACTATTTCGATGTGATTGGTATTTTGGGGTGTGACTTTCTCCACCCGTCTTTTGTATAATCAGCATTGTATATCTTGTTTATATCTATAAAAGTGAACTTTTCAATAAAAAAATGTTATCCCATATCCAAAACCTCTAAAAAATGTTGTTCTTACAAATCATTTACTATTAGGATCCATAACTCGGACACGTGTACATACGATGTCTCAAAGTAGATTAAATTATGTAATATCAATTTTTAGAATTCAAAGCGGTGTAGTATTGAGCTAACGTACACTAACCAATATCTATAAGATCCCATCTGCCACAAACACCAATGCTTTACTTGGAATTCATTACATCTAAGGATGCTTGCATTGCCTCATTTAAATAATCAAGGAGTTAATTGTACATAACAATGATTTCTTCATGTTCAACAAATTAATATTGTAGATGTTGATCGTAAAAACTATTTTTATTCACAAACTTAGATAAACAATAGCGATAAAAATATTAATTTTATTTCAATTAACTCTAATAAAATTGAAGTAACTACATCGAAAGGTGTTCCCCCTATGGGAAAGGCCCTTAGGGCGTTTCCATGAGTATGTTAAATTTGACGTCCGTTTGGATGTTTTTTCAATGCTGATTAATTTTGTGATTGTTTGCCTATTTTTTTGTTTTAGCGATTTGGTGTTTTTAGCTTTTTCACTTTTACGGGATGCACTTCACCTCTTTTCTCATGCATCGTGGTCACGAATTATACTAACTGACATTCAGGATTCAATTTCTTCGGTGTAATTGTTGTATATATCTTCCCCCCAGGTAGATATAGACAAACAAAAGAATATGGAAATCAAAGAAACTCAAAACCTGACATTTATTGCGTCACCAACCGCCTCTCAGTGCGGGTTAGAAGGTGCCGACTAAACATGGAAATTTTTCGCAGCGCGGCAGTTGGAAGCGCGAGGTTGAAAAATGTCGACATGTAAAAGGTTGTGCTACTGGCGCGAGTTAGAAAAGGCGTCGACATGGAAAAAGTTGCGCCCTAAGCGTGAGTTGGAAGGAGCAGGTTGAAAAATGTTGACATGTAAAAGGTTGTGCCACTGGCGCAAGTTAGAAGCGCCGACATGGAAAAAGTTGCGCCCCTGCGCGAGGTTGAAAAATGCCTGACATGGAAAAGTTGCGCGCCTTGGCGTAAGTCGGAAGGTTTCGACACCACATTTTCAACGCCTATGGTGCACTTAAAAGTATGTTGACATGAGGATGGATGCACCAAGGTGCACCTTCAGGAGGCACAACATTTTGAGCGTTGACACCCCGAACCCAACAAGAAGCAAACCCTGACCCAGATATTCAAATGGCCATAACTTTTCACAGGGAGCTTGGATTCACGCAAGGTTGGACTTTTCGAAAAGCTTACAAGGTCCTCTATCCAACTACAATTGGATATCTTTAATTAGGTGAGAAAAATTTCTTCAAAAATTCAAAATACAATTCACCATTTTTTGGGTTTGCTAGGGTTCTCACCTACCGCCATAATGAGATGAATTAAATACAATGGAGGTGGTTGGGGTAGATTTGGAATTCCTCTCTCTTCCCTCTCTCATTCTTCCTATAAATTGTAAGGAGGATTCTTTCTAAAGGTTAGACATTCTTGTTTTGCCCCTCCCTTCTTCTCTTTGGCAAGTGAATTTGTGGAGTTCAAACCTCCCATCTAAAAAATCGTAATGCAACTTTGCCTCTTGGCATTTTGTAGTGTATTGTATCAATCTTTGGAGAAAATAATGCATGTTTGTGGATGATTCTCAACCCTCTCTGTGTTCATTTGCATCCTCCTGATCTTTCACTACAAATTTGGTTATCTGTGCATGATCTTGCATTGCATTTTAATGGTTTGTGTTTATTGGCAAGACATGTGTTCTTCATTCCTCGGTGCATCACCTTTGTTAGTTTAGGTTTATTTTTATGCATCTTCTTACCCTGTCTCCTTGGCAAGTTAGATTAGGTTTTGAGTAAACCCTCTGCATTTTTATGTGTGCATCTGAACAGAGGAATAGGAACCGGCCTTCATTTGGAGAGCTTTCTGATTCGCAAGGTCCACACTTGGGAAAATATCCATGTTATGAAATCGCCTTGAGAGTCTCAACCCATCGAGTTGCAAACATTCGGGGTGTTGAATTTCACCATCAATGATAATAATAACTCATCTACACCATTTGTTGCTTCCACAAACCATTCCTTTTAATAGTTTTATTGATGAATTTGAGCATGTAGAAAATCCATGTGAGTTATAAATATTCTAGCATTTTCATGCATCCAAGATGATTCGAGACAGTATAGTACGCCATATGGTCATTTTCTACTTACAAGAAGACCATACCCTATTGTTCTATATTTTTATTGTTCGATTTGTTGCATGTATGCGGGGTCCACGATTTATTGAAAGCTCGGGTCATCCATGTGCGATGTTTAATTTCCCAACCACAAGAGGAAATGCCTTTAGGAAGTATTACATTTAACTAAAGAACTTATCTAGCTTAGTTGATTGCTTCCTTCACTGTCTTGCCTCCAATACATTGTGTTTTGTTCAGAGATGAATATTTTAGGAATTCTTTTTAAGTTGCATCAATTTCCTTAATACACAACTTTGTGTTTCATGCAATGTGAATGTTGAACACTATATGTTATTTGATTTAGAGGTATAATTATTACTTTTGTAGTTGATGTTGATAAGGGGTGTGATTGATTTTGTAAGTGTAGAAATATAGATGGGCCACTTAATTTTAAGGTTGTTTCTATATTTCAAACTTGTTAAAAATTCATACATGAATACATTTGATACCATTTTCGATAGTTAATTTATTTTATAGTTGATGTTGTATATATTTAATTTGGGTTTATTGCGTTAGTTGTGCATCGATTATTTTTAAGGATGCACCACATTTGTTTGAAAAAAATATCTTGTGGACTCCACAACCTACGGATGTTAAAGGCATTGAGCGTTACGATTACCTGATCCATTCTTTGAAAGTGTGAGATGGATTGGACAAGGAAATATTGATGATGATCGAGTGGAACAAAAAGTTATGTTGTGCAAAAAATAAAAAATCATGTTTATTGCAAATCTATGGGTTGACATAGGCCTCATAAATGGTGCCACAAGAACAATCACCGACATTGTCTACTCTGACGCATCAATGCAACCACCAACATTAACTTTATTTTTGTTGTCAAATTTGATAGATACAACGGCCCATGTTGGAATCCCTTCAACCCATTACATATTCCCATACCCCTATATCGAGAGGGAATCGAAGACAATTGCTTTGATTAAAATGGCACTGGGATTAACTATCCACAAGTCGTAGGGACTTACTTTACACAAAGCAACCGTTGACATTGGAACCTTTGAAAGCGGTCGACTTTCACAACTTTCTCTAGAGTTCCCTCACTTGCAAATTTTGCATTTCACCTTCTTTTTCATTGAGAGATACTCAAATATGGCGCACGTACCAACACTTGGAGCAAGAATAAAGGAGGAAGCAAGACTACTACCACTCAACCCATCGTAAATACTACCATCGATTTGATAGCACCTCCACTACTACTATACTCAACACTTCTTGTATCCAAAGCGCGACTTTGTCATTCAAGGGGTATCAAATGTAATCATGTTTGTTGAACTAAATTTTCCCACTAAAGGCTACCATTCATGATATAACTAATGTAAATGTATATGTTGGTGCCATTTTGAGCTTGCACCATGTTGCCCTAAATTTTTAAATCATGTCTGCTCAAAAATGTTTTATCCTTTGATTTGATGGTCTATAATTCTTCCCCTCTAGTTGAATGCTTTAAAATGCTCACAAGCTTGTTATTTTTCCCTAATTTGGAAGAATAATCCAGTTTGTCCTTTTTGGGCCCTAGTTTTTCCAATTTTGTGGGCTATGTTGTTTTTCCTTTGCATATCATGGAAAACTCGAAATTGATCAAATCATACTTGTGTGCAATTGAAAATCCTATCCCAAGGTCGAAAATGTTCAGAAATCATGCTTCAATTGATTCAGAATTGGAAAATCTACCATCATTAGTGAAAAAATTGAATTCTAGGGCATCCCTGGAATTTTTTACGTTTTTGATTGAGACGGGCGTCATTTGCCCATCAAATTCATCCTCATAAGGTATTGCCTATGTGGCAGCTTCTAATTGGCTGAGGAAAGGCGAGGGAAGTGTTGTAACTTTTCACTTTTGCCTTTTCAAACAATGGGGCATTTTCGGGCCCAAGGACCCGTTTTTTCCAAATTTGCCTATGTGGCATGTTCTGATTGGCAGGGGGTTAGTGGGTGGTCGGATTCCTTGGAATTTTTAGACTTTATTTTGTAAAAATTTAAAGTCAAAAATTGGTCTGAAGCCCCGTAGCCAATCCGGAGTGGACACGTGTCCTAAAAAACCAAAAAGGGGAGGAGCGGGCCAGGGGGACTTAGAGTTTTTTAGCTCTAATTCTCTAAAGTTTCAAAATAAGTTTTAGCCCCGCTCCAATCAGAGGAGGACATGTGGCAGCACGATAGGCGCAGAAGCGGGCGGTAGGCGGCGGAGGTAAAAGGGATTTTTTTCCCTTTTTTGCAAAAGAGTTCAGAATGAAATTTTTAGCGTGCCCCCGCGAACGAATCACAGGTGGACATGTGTCCATGAAGGGTCAGAGGGAAGTGCGGGCCGGAGGGAAATGGGGATTTTTTCCTTTTTGGAAAAAGGAGTTAAAATCAAAATTTGAAGCGCTGGCCCGCTAGCGAATCATCGAGCGACACGTGGCAGAGGACAGAGTGGGTCGGTGGGCTGCGGAGGCAGGAGAGAATTTTTTCCCTTTTACAAAAAAGGCTTAAAATCAAAATTTGGAGCGTTGGCCCGCGACGAATCACAAGGAGACACGTGGTGAGGGAGAAATCGGAGGTGCGGGCTGCGGGGCAAAAAGTGAAAATTTTCCAATTTCCAAAAAAGGTCAAAATGCACAGAATTGAAGCGTGATCCCAATGGGACCCACCATGTGCCACGTGTCAGCTCCAAATTTCAAGGGTGGAGGGGCGGAGAAAAAAGTCAAAATTTTCCATTTTCCAAAAAATGTGGAAAAGTAAAAAATGATCCCAATTTTGGTTCCAATCATTTTTTGCCACGTGTCCTGGCCTTATCAAAAAAATTTAAAAGGTAACTCAAGCTTATTTCTAAGTCTGCATCTTCCACATGGAGGGCTAGGATTAAAAGATGGATAAGATCGACTGCGATTGTGTGTATCCATTTGTTTTGATCGCATGGGAGCTCTAGGAAGCTTGGAATCATGATTTTTACATCAAAATTCATCAAATTTATAGTGATTTTGTGTCGTCTTGGCCTTCCAAGATCATTGGCATCACTTTCATGGCTCAATATTTTGATTTGAGATGTTTTTGAAGTAATTTTTGCCCCAGCTCGAGAAAACACGTGAAATGTCAAATTAAAAGTTATAGAGGTAATTTGAAAAGGTAAAAAGGTGAAAATGATGAGTAGAAGGTGTTTGCATGCCTCAATCATGAAAAACATGCCTCCGGGATGGATAATGAGCCCGATATTTGTAATGATTTAATCTTTTTGGGCACACCTGCAACCTTGTGGAGCCCATTTTTCTGTTTGATGTCATTTTCATTGAATCATGAAGAATTGTTGTAACAGAATTGATCCCTTGGCATATTCTTTTCTTGGGAAAGAAGGATCAAATGTGGCAAGAGATATATAATGCATGTTTTGAGACATGTAAAGGGTTGGGAAAAATTGAAAATCATGAGCAAATTTTGAGAAAAAGCTCATCTTTTGAGAAACCCACCAAAGAACTAGGATAATTTCTTCTGTGTTGGATCTTCATGTATGTGAGTTGGTTACAAGTGTATAGCCATCACACAACTCTGAGATTGTTCATGAAACTCTCCCTTGTTGATGAATCTAACAAGCTTTTGAGTTAATTTGTGTTTTTCTGGGCAATATGATGTCTGTTATCATTTTTAAAATGCCTGCAAATAGTTTCCATTGTTCTTGTTGCAATATTGCATTGAAAGTCTTTAGAAATCACACAGAATCTCCATTTCTTGTTGATAGTTTAGTGGCATTTGCAATCTCATGTTTAGAAGAGCCTTCATCTAATAAAGAGATAAACAAATTTAAAATCACTTTACCTTCCTTGATTGCAGAGATTGCTTGTAAGCCTTTGGGGGTACCTTAGGCATGGTTTGATCATGGATTTTTGTGTTTAATTGAGTTCTTTACTTTAAGATTTTGTGGTGAATTCTCAAAGATTGTGTCAAGAGTGCAACTTGGGCTTCCATTTACGCCTCTTACGGTTAAAAGAATATCCACGATTATTTGAAGCATTTTATCGATAGTTGTTCAAGTATTGTAGAGGTTGTCAAAGATCGATATATCCCGGCTTTGTCTTGTCAACAACCCACCAAAAATTTTATTCAAACAAAATAATCTTACCCATACTACCCCCTGCATTGCATTGTGTGTCGACAAAAGGATCTAACCCATCTACAAAAATGCACAAGGAAAATCAGGATTATACAATGTCTTGATAACCCTTGCCTTACATTGAAAATATCTCCATAATATGGGAGTACAACTTGTGAAAGTCGATTTGGAGTGTTGATCATATTTTCCCAAGGCCTTTTCATAATATTTGCATAAATTGAGGGATATCTTCATGTCCTTCACCATTTGGGGGATTTACAATGTAAGTTCTCTTACTTTTGTTGAAAGGCACAACCTAAAATAGTGACGGTTAGATCAAATCCTTTCAAAGTGCTATCCATATCTCCACAACTGAGTGCGAGTTAGATCACATCCCCCAGCTACAAAATGACACACATCATGATCTATCGACTTCAAGCTTCATGTCATATCTCTCGATGCTTTGACTCGGTGAAAAGGAGAACATATTTGGGTACCAACAAGTATACATGTCTCATTATGTGCACGAGATCTACATGTATTTGATGTTGTGAAATATGATTTGCAAATTTAAATATATAAATTTGTAAAAAAATTAAATGTATACATATGACATTTCAATGTAATGTTTCATCTATATTCCTACAATACCACTATCAATCACACACAATATCGAATGTACAATAATTTTTTTCCAACAAAACACCAACCAAACAATCTATGCAACTAACACAATAAACCCGAATTAAATACATACAAAATCAACTATAAAATAAATTAACTATAAAAATGGTATCAAATGTATTCATGTACGAATTTTTAACAAGTTTGAAATATAGAAACAACATTAACATTAAGTGGTCCATCTATATTTCTACACTTACAAAATCAATCACACATTTTATCAACATACCTCTAAATCAAATAACATATACTATTCGACATTCACATTGCATTGTACACATGTGATTGTACACTTCACTATAAGGAAATCCACATTTGAACTATTCCTGATCCATTTAGGGATCTCGTTTTGGGCAAGGTTGAAACACCCAGATCATTTGAAGAATCCCTTATTAGTCATGTTACTTGACAAGCAGGAAAAGTCATTACATTTATAGTTGTTCCATCTGAAATTTCTATCATCAGGCATGTTCCAGAGGGATTGATTAATGGGCAAAGGATTCTGAAATTGCCTAGGAGCTCTGACCAAGCATCTTCTCCTAGGCAGGGGATCACAACCTTGTATCATCAACCTTTGTCCCAAATTCCGACCATCATGTCATAGCTCATGTACTGTTCAACCTCTTTCTTCATCAAAACACAGGCATGCCCAATTGTTGTGTAGGTCCAATTAGTACCCAAAAGGTTGATTTTTCTAAGCTTGTTCTCTTTCCCTAATATCTAATAGAAATAAGTCCCCCAATGGATCTATTTGTTGTTGTTTTGGTTGTCGTTGCAGAGAGAAACTATTTTTTTGAGATACCCCATGACATCCCCCACAAGAAAATTCTTGTGCTTCAAGTATTCAGCTTTGAGAGCATTTGGGTCTTCGACTTTGCATTGCTCTCAATTTCATTAACTACCTTCTCTACTTTGCTCTGCAAGTCTTGGAGTTTGAGATTGGTTTTTTGAAGCCTTGAAGAGAGCTTTCTAGAGAAGGTATTTTTGGATCCATAAAAATGTTTGCAGTTCATCATCATGAAATAGAACACCGCAATGTCGAATCTCAAGATTTGGAAGAGCTGACTATTATAAGCAACAATCCTAATTTTTCTCCTCTTCAATATTGTGCAATATAAATATCTTGTCACGCACATACCCTGCCTCTTTCATTTGAGGTTAGCTAATTTCTCTAGCTTGAAATATATTCTGTTGTTTGTGAGCGAGATCTTCTTTTGAAACAAATGCATGTATGATTTATTTTTCTTGCATCACTATAGATGTTCAATATTTGTTTTAACTTGGATGATTGATATTATATGGAACTGTCATTCTAATGTTTAAAGATCAACACGGAGGTGTGAGATCCACATCATTAATAAGCACCCCAACAATACAACACCAAAAATTTATAGATATTTTCTTGTTGCTTGATTCATATTGGTTATGCCAAAAATTATCATCTTGTAAAACTATAATATCAGTAAAGGGTCATGGTTGTTGCAGTGAAAAATGTAGCAAACTTCAACTAAATATTTTTTTTGCAGCCAATCTTGTTTATTCTAGTGTCGTATAGAGAACAAGATTGCAAATTCCAAGTGATATACTAATATATGCTTTTGGTTTGCAGGCTACTTTGAAGACCGTAGGCCAGCTTCCAACATGGATCCATATGTTGTTACATCTATGATTGCCAACACCACCATACTTTGGAAACCATAGTAAAGATATGGACCTCATGAATAGAATACCGATTTATCTTTGGATTGGATTGAATCCTGTAATGTTTGTGGAGAAAAATTATTATCCCGAACTCCTTTTTGGCATAGGATTTTGGTTGATCCTCCCAGTAGGAACAATCTAATATCATAAATTGGCATCTAGGGTGCATGTTCAATGCACAGTGTGTTGTTTGGATATGTGTTCAATAGTTAAGTCTTAGCTCACATACTTGAGCTGAGAATGCATGCAATGGTTTGATGATTTTCCATATTGTCAAATTGGATAGAATAAAATTATTTGTCAGTCTTTTCCCTTATCCAAGCATTTTTCTCAAATCCAAACTACACCTTTTATAAGGGTTTATAAAATTTTATTCTAGATTCAATGTTTCCCTGAGTGTCTTCTAATGTTTATGTTCTTTTGTGCATTTCATAGTTGTCTAAAGGATGAAAATAAATTTGCACTAGGTAGAAAATTAAGCTATTGAGTTTGGTTTTCTTTTGCATCATCTTTGCCAGTCTTAACTACTAAAATGTGCAATGTGTCTTCTAATTTTATGTTTTTCTGTGCATTTCATGGTTGTCTAAAGAATAAAAATAATTTTTCGCTTGGTAGAAAATTAATCTATTGAGTTTGGTTTTCTTTTGCATCATCTTTTTATCTTAACTAGTAAAATGTTCAACGTGTCTTAGAATTCTCTTTGTGGAGTGAATAATCAAAACGCCAACTATGCTTTCAAGAGTTTTTGGTACATATTTGTATATTATTTAAGTATACATCAATTGTGTTGGTATCCAAATTGATTCTCCTGCAAGGTGACGAGCAACATCAAGAAACTAGAAGGATGCTTAGAGATAAACCAATCATGATATAAGTTGTTTTGTATCCCAGGAGAGGATTCAATGACTCTTTGTTACTTAGGTGTTGAGAAATGGATAACACCTTACTAAGGGTTTGATCTACCCTCACTACTTTAGGTTGTGCCTTGACCAGGTGAGAGGACCCATTCTGTAACCCGTGTTGGTGAAGGATATCAAGAGATCCTTCTTTGCACAATTTTCATGAAAACCTTGAGAAAATATGATCAATAAAACACAATCTAACTCTCATGAGTTGTCACACTAGAGAGTGGAGATGTTTCTGGACAAGGTTCAGGTTACTAAAGACAATAATTGAAACTTGATTGTCTCTGCATATTTTGGCAAGTGAAATTTGTTAAATCTTTGTGGATACACAGTACAAACAAGGGTAGTTCATGTAGGATTTATCATTTGAGAAGTTTTTGGTGGGAAGTTAAGCAAGATAAAGTTGATTATACTAGATATTTGAGAGCCTTTACAAATATTGGAAAACTCATAGACAAAATGCTTCAAAATAGCCAAAATATTCCTTCAACTAGAAGGTGTGTATCAATGGAGGCCCAGAGATGCATGGATTTCATACACTCTTCAATAATTCAACACAAAGGCTCGTGTTAAAGACTCAATTAAACGTTGGAAATCCATGATTAGTCATGCCTAAGATACACTCATAGGATAACAAACAATCTTTGTCAACACAATGAAAGTAAAATGATTTTAAATTGTTTATTTCATTACAAGATGAAAGCTCTCCTCATAATGAAATTGCAAATGCCACAATACTACCACGTGGATAAGATCTTGTGTGATTCAGAGGGATTTTAACATAAGATTGCAATAGGAACATGAAAAACTATTTGAAAACATTATGAAATAAAAGCAAACACAATTATGCTCATGATCAACACAAATTCATTTGAGGTTCATTAGATTCATCAGCAGGGGAAAGTTTCTTCAACAATCTTAGAGCTTGTCAATGGATGTACACTTGCAACCATCTTGACATGATTAAATCTAAAAACACAGGAAAATAAACTGGTTTCTTAGATGGTCTCTCGGGAAAATGGTTTTTCTCAAACTTTCTCAGAAAAATTAACCCCCCTTTTGCATCTCCAATTCATGCCTTTATATCACTCACTTTACATCAAATATTTCCCCCAAAAACAAGAATATTATGAGGAATACTTTGTTTGTTACATATTTGTTCTAGAAAGTGATATTTAACAAATTTACACCCAAAAAGTTTCAGGTGTACAAAAGATAAGATTTTTCAATTATTTCCACCGGTTGTTTTTAACTGGGGCGTCTGGTTATCACTTCTAGAAAATTATTTGGAGCATTCCCTCACGATTACTTTTAAAAAAACATGATGCACAAAAAGAGGAAGAATATGCATGTGTAACCTGTTGATCATCCTTTGCGCTGCTGACTTCCTTCTCTTCATCCTTTTCCTTTGCATCTTGCTGCTTTGCTTCATCTGGTAGTTTTTGGTAGGTGCCCGAGCAATTTAATTTCAAAACAACAACTTTCACACTTCTCGGGTTCACAAATTGAGCTCCACAAAAATTATGATTGCACTTCACTGATAAAAACAAGAGACCATGAAATTAACAATAAAAGATGAAATGCATTCAAATCTCTTGAGTCTGGAGCGTTAATGGTGGCAAAACTAAATGCATTGTATCATAGCCGTTAACTCTATCTTTTAACTTCGAATTGAGTCCGTCCACGTGGAAAATATTTAGATTTGAAGTGGGCTTGGGGTACTTTTCACATTTTGTATCACTTAAAGAAATTGTGAACTTTTGGACAATTTGGCCCCCCTCTCGCTTTTAATATAGGCTTTACATGTGGCTTCACGTGGCACCAATGGGGTTGAGGATTACTTTACAATTTTACTCCTTTTCAAAACAAAGCCGAAATTTCCAAATGCCCGGTGACCCGCCTGCCTTTGCTTTTTTTAACTCATCATTGATTTGGTCCCCAATGGAAGTCGCGGGTCACTTTATAACTTTTCTCTTTTTCAAAACAAAGATAAAAGTTCAAAGTAACCCAATGACCCCTCCCACTTTTGATATATATTTAACACATGGCTTTATCTGGGCATTCATGAGGTGTGCTTCACTTTATAACTTTTTCCTTTTTTCAAAACAAGGCTAAAAGTTCAAAGTGCTCCGATGACCCGCCTTCCCACTTTTATGATAAAAATGGCCAAGTGTCCTTTTGCAGGCCTTAGGCATTCCTTTTATATTTTACTCCTTTTCGCAAAATGCCTTAAAAACAAAAAAGGGTCTTACCTTCCCAGTAACCTACTTGACTTATGACATGTGTACACTTTTGGGCCAAAGTAAGAAATTGCTTCACCGCTTCATATCGTTGAGTAGCCAATTAGAATTCATCGGAGCCACGGGACCAATTGGGCATTTTTACAAATGTGACAAAAGTGACAAGTTCACCAAATAGACCCCCGCCATGCCATGTCCAATTAGAGATGAACACGTATCCGTGAATGTTGGGAAAAAATTTGATAGGGAAAACACAACCGTGGAAAAATAAAAAGAAGGGGAAACTCCAACATTCACTCCCAAATTACAAATTTTCTCATGAAAGAAACATAAAATAATACACGAGGCATGACATGATCCATGACCATAGAAAGTGATTTGATGACAACAACTTGATAAAGATAAAACTTCAATCATCCACATAGGGAGACAAAAAAACTTCAAACCACATAGACTAATTTTTTGAATAAACAAACAGGGTGAGATTGAAACGAGCACCAACATCGGCTCGACTCGGGGATGGGCACTCCCAGTGAGTGCCGCAAGAACAACATAGCATACCATGTGCCAAAAATCCATTGGGAAATGGAGTCAAGAACCGACCTCCAAAACAAAGAAACAATAACCAAACCTCCCAAGATCGAACCAAGAAACCAACAAGAACTAGTCACGGAGGACTAGGGAAACAAAAAAATCAGAAAACATGAAAAAGAAAAAAAAACAAAAATACTATACATTGTATAATGATGCGTACCTTGATTCTGAGAAATCAATCAAGGAAATGTTTCAAGTTCCTGCCATTAACAGGAAACTCAAGCAATTCCCCATCTAGTCTTTTAGGAAAAAGGTGTGCTGGCTCCAATCCTAATATCAATAGAATAAGGGCCCATCCATAATGCGTCAAACTTTCCATGTTTTCCCTTATCCTCATGTCTACTTTATCCCACAATAGCACAAGATCTCCCACACTGAAAGCTCTTGGAGTTACCTTTTTATCAAATAATTTCTTCAATTTTCCCTGAACTTCACATGTCTTTGGTGGGATTCTCTTCTCTCTTCATCTAATTCAACAATTTGATTAATACGAGCATCATAGGGACTGACCTCCTGGTCCTCCAATTGTTGGATAAATTGGTAAGAAGATAATTACATATGTAGGGGAAGTAGAGCTTGAGTTCCATACACCAACTCAAATGGACTTTTTCTAGTAGCTCTTTTGACAGTAATTCTATCAGCCCAAACAACAAACTTCAATTGCTCACCCCACTTCCGTTTGTTTACTTCCAAGGTCCTTCTGATTATCTTCAACAAATTCTTGTTGCTTGATTTTGCTTGTCCATTACCTTGGGGATTATAATTTGAAGCATATGCTAAATTGATCCCATACTCATGACACATGGCTACCAAAGGTTTGGCTCGAAAACTCATAGCATTGTCAACAACTATTTTAGTAGGCACTCCAAACCTGTAAATTATATGATTCAGAATGAAGTCCATAACAATTTGGTGGGTAGCTTTCTTGGTAGGGATTTCCTCCACCCACTTGGTGAAGTAATTAGTGGCCACTAATATCCACTTGTGGCCTACACTTGAAGAATCTGAAATCTCACCAATGAAGTCCATTCCCCACTGCTTAAATGGGGCTTCAATTGATACAGGTATGCAAAGGGAGGGAGCCTAAAGCTTTCAATCTTCTGAAAAACGTTGACAACTCTCACACTTTCTTACCTAGCAAAGTTGTATCTTTAAAAAGAGTTGGCCACTAGTAACTAGCCCTTAAGATTTTATGAGTTGTGACTCTTCAGAAAAATCCCTCCACAAACTCCTCCATGGAAATCATCAATTATTTTAGGGCTTCATCCTCAGTGATACATCTCAAAAGAACTCCCTCGGGGTTCTTCCAAGCTAACCCATAATCAGTGATGATGTATTTCTAGGAGGCTAACTTAAGTGCTCTCTTTTGATTCTTGCTTAAATACTCAGGGCATTGTAGATGTTTGAGATAAAAAATAATATCCTTGTACCATTCTAGAATTTGTCACTTTCTCAAGAATATTCAATCTTTCTTCTTCAACCTCATTTATCTCAATTGTTTGCAGGTTGCTTTCTACCATTAGCTTTGTAGGCCCAATCCTCTAACCAATTTTGTAGTTTGGATGTCCATATCATATTCTTGTAATTTATTTTCCCATCGGCATCTTTTACTTGAAATTTCCATCTCTGATAGGATATCCTTAACCATGGTATGGGGAACATAAGCTATGAATTTAGAGCTCAAAATATATGGCCTAAAGAATTTTGTGGCCTTGACCAAAGCAAAGGCCTATTTCTCCATGATAGTATACTTCAATTCTACCCCTTGTAATTCTTTACTAAAGAAAGCAATTGGTCTTTCAGCTCCTTCATCATCCTTTTGTAATAACACAGATGCAATAGTATTCTCTGAAGCAAAGGAAAACATTTGGAAAGCCTTTTTATAATCAGGAGCTGCTAAAATAGGGGCATTCTTCAATGCTTCCTTAATCCCAGTAAAGGCTTGAATAGATGCTTCTTCCCATTTGATACTTTGATCTTTCTTCAACATACTGGTGATTGGGATAGTTAATTCAGCAAAGTTGGAAATAAATCTCCTAATAAAATTTATTTTTCTCAAAAAAGGATTGAATTCCCTTTTTGGTTCTTGGAATAGGAACTTTACTAATGGCTTCCACTCTCTCGGGATCAATCATGACCCCTTCTTTTGACACAATATGTCCAAGCAGCTTTGCCTTTTGAACCCCAAAATGACACTTCTTGGGTTCAGTGATATACCATATTCCCTGCATCTTAACAACATATTTTCTAAATGTTGCAGGTGATCACTTCTTTTCCTTGAAAAACTATCACATCATCTGATACAGCAATGAAATCATTTATATATCAGAGAATGCTATATCCATTTCTCTTTGAAATGTGGCTCGGCATTCATCAGGCAAATGACATTCGACATACACATAGGTTCCCCATGGAGTGGTGAAAGTGGTTTTGATTCTCTCTGACTACTTCACAACCACTTGGTTATACCCAGAAAAACCATCAAAGTGGATAAAAATCAGAACCTATAACTAATTGCAACATGTTATCCATATTTGGTAAGGGATAGTTGTCCTTGATTGATGCCTTATTTAAATTTCTAAAGTCAACACACAATCTTATATCCCCATTTTTCTTTCGAACAGGTACCAGGTTTGCTACCCATGAGGAGTATCTTGTAGGTTGTATAATTCCTCCATCCCTTAACTTTTCAACTCCTCTTGCATTTTTTAGGAAAGGAGAGGATTAATTGGTCTTTGTTTCTGCCTAAATGGCTTGGCATTGGCTTCCAGGGGTATTTCATGCTGAAAAGGTCTTCCCTATATGCCTTCAATTCTAAATATGACCATGCCAAACAATCCTGGTACTTTTTAATAATTGGATATATGATTGCTTTTCTTCTTTATTCAAATTGTTGCCTAACCATATTTTCGAGGTTTATTTTTTGTGCCCAGGTTATGTTCCTCAACATCCCTAGAGGTTGACATGTGTCTATTAATAATGTAGTCAACATTATCAAAATTTGATTCTAGTGACCAAACCTCGGGAATAGTATTAGTTTTCAATTGGATAATGTCCTTACCAAATAAGGTCTCTTTTCCTTCACCTGCACAAACCATTGGTTCTTGGTCCATACTTTGATTGGAAAATCATCCTTTATTCTGTAGAAACCTTTAGACCTGAGAATCATCTTCAAACACCTGTCAATGCTTGATATTATCGGGGGAGACGACACTTGGTCAATATTTCAATATCATATTCACAATAGGAGACATTGTACAATTTTCAAACCTAGATCCCAATACTGCTAATTTTTCTGCTGATATTATAGCTCCTATCATGATGTATTATATTGAAAGAATCAAACATTTCAATGAAGTCCCAAACTGCATGCTTATAATGTTTCATTCTTTGATTCTTTTTGCATACAATTTTCTAACTTGATTGACTTTATCAACTCGAATCCCCTTTAACAATAATATCCTTGACACCATATTTCCAAGCAATCCTTAAACCCAAAACAGTGCTTCATACTCTACAATATTGTTTATACACTCAAAATTGAGTTTAAAAGAAAAGTTAAAACCTCTTGGCTTGGAGATATCAAAACAACATTGGTGCCATTACCAAATCTAGAACATGCCCCATCAAACATTAAAGTCCAAGGAGAACCTACCTACTCAAGATACTTGCACTCCTCAATTCTATGCTCCTTACAATTAGCATAGCCCACAAAGTTATCGACATCGACGACATCGTGTGCGATACTTCATAAGAAGCATTATTAGGGTCCTCAATGATATCACGACATTTTGTTCTCACCATACAACTTCACAAGGTTCCCCTCATTGGTATGGTTGCATATGACATGTCCTTTTTACACGTTTCCACCTACACTAGCTGCCCATTTTCTAGATAATAACATCCCCCATTTGGTAGGACAATCCACAATAACCACATTCATGGTTAAGCATTTTCTTGGATAAGTTGCTAGTTGCACTACCATTCCTTTGACATATCCAATTCTTGGCACTTCTCTTAATCCATAGTGAGTACATTTCCCAAATTTGTTGTTACCTTGATATTCAACTCATTCATTACCTCAAGAGGCATTACATTACGTGAGGCTCCTGAATCAAACATGCAATTATGTACCATCCTATCTTTAATAATCAAAGTGGTAAAAATGGATCAACATCCAACTAAGATTCAACTAGAGAAGTTACCAAATAGACCTCACATGATTCACCCAGTTCCTCCCATGCTTGTGGTATTTCTGATTCTACAATAATGGGAGGAACCTCTATATTATTAACACTTTTTCCATGAGTAATCTTTTCTTCCTTAAATCCCAAATATTCAAATACCCTTTTCCTATGCTCAGGGATCCTGAGTAATTCAACAATGGGAACAATGACCTTGATCTGACTCAAGATTTGGGCTATGTCACAAGGAACATATTTGGGTAGGGCAGTATTAGGAGGGAGATTCACCACTTCCTCTGATAGTATAGGAGTTTTCAGAGTTTGGGCATGGGCAAGAGCATAGGTTTTATTTGGGGTAGTTAGGCATTTTCCAGATGTATCTTTCTTAGGGGTTTCGTATGATGGAAAAGTGACAAGCGAGCATGGGAATCTACAAGTAACTCTTCCTCGCACCCGACCTCCCGAGGTCATGCCGAGACAGCCGGTGGGGATGGAATACGTGTGGGATGCAGACAAACTAGTTAGGAAATCTTATGTCTTCGACACGCACTAGTGGAAAATGTGAATCTAAGGCAAAGAAGGCCCTCCTAACCTAAACTGATGTGATAGATCGATCGAAAAGGATGACTGCTCGAAGGCTCCAATCAATATCGAGCTCGGCATGATTCGGTCTATGGGTTGTGGGATGCGGAAAATGATTACTGGGATAGTTTCGTGTGTATGTTTGCGAGATAGGGTCATAGGGTGGATGATAAATATAGTTGGACTCTATGGGTGATTATCTCTGCTTTAGTCAAAACTCCTTAGCTTTATTAGGTCACATTGTCTAACAAGGATAACTATTCGATGATGATAGGTGGAAGTGGAGTAGATTTGAATACTAATGTGCATAAACCAACATCTATATTTGATTCACTTATGGATTCATTGGGTTGTGGGATTGTGGGTCACAACCATAGATTCGTGTTTGTTGTGGTCTACTATGGTCATGTGTGGATATCAGTCCCTAATCCATAGTATCAATATTCGTATGCTTTCTCGGCCTCTATATTGAGAATTAATAGTTGTGTGATCTTCTCGAGAATATTTCGCGGCGTTCGTGCAACCTAAATTCTTAAGTAGTATCTATGTGCGTGAGTGTCTCCTACATCTCGGTTGTGGGACCAAAGGATCACATGACCAAACGTTTGCTCTCTTTCAAGCCCTTCTACTGATCATGCGGGATATATATCTAGGGTAATCTGTAGTTTGGTTGATTTGACCAAAATGTGTGTGCTTGGTCATCTTCTATGTTTAACCCACTAACCGTGAAGTTGATCATTTTAAGTATGCTATTGTTCGGAAGACTTGGATCTAAGATTCTAATCTATATTAGTTATTGCTTTGTGACTAGATTGGGTTGAGGCATGATTAGCTCGAATATGTATTCTATGGGCTCCTAGGTCTTGTGATTGTCATAAAAAGAAATTATACAAATATAATCTAATGACAAAATAATTAACCGTGAAAGATATGTCTAACATTTATATTCTCTAATTTTTGATATTTATGGATAAACTACTAAACAAAATTGAAGGAACAATTATCTAATGTATCTAGAAATTGAAAACTAAACTAATAAAATTAAAAACAAACAAAGCAACCGAGTATAGCTACTTTCTGTGCGGTTTATAGATCTATTCTAAATAATGATAATTGATCTAATCTATTTGAAAGACTCTCGATCCTACCTCAAAAGTGAGGAATGAATCATAGTTTCTCAAAACTATCAATCCCCAACTTCCTAGCAATATCGAAAGTGAAATTATTTTGAAATAAATGATTGGCTACTCTATTTGATATGCTTTTAACTAGAACTTTGAAAGCTAGAACACGGATTTTGCATAACAGTGGCAAATCCGATGGTGTGTGTGGCATTGTCCCCTCGAGTGTGATCTCCTCGTTCTTTCGTGCTCACGTGGATCCGAGAAAAGCGTGTAATGTTAGCATCAGAAGTAGATATTGGAACAAAGGTAGCTTAGGATACGAGATGAATACAATGTGAGTAGGAGAGGGATAGCGTAGAGTACGAGCTTGGTTTATGTAATTCCTAGTGGGATTTATTGCGAGTCATGCAACATAAAACATCTAGAACCTAAAACTATCCTGTTTGTGAGCAAAACCTGTAACTTTAATGGCTTCCTATTGAAAATTAAACTATTCTATTTTAATGGACTGCATGAAGTAATGACAACATTTGCACAAGATGGATATGTGGCTTTCTAATAGCAAAATAACACTAACTAAGCATGCAATGAACAAAAATATGAATCCTAAGAAAAATGAAAGACTAAACTATTGAAATGAGAAATTCAAAGGTAAATTTGAGGGGCCATTTGCTTGAGCACAAGCCAACTATTTATAGAATTCCATTTACCCAAAAGTAAAAACCAAATTGATCTCTTAAACCATAAACAATGCCAAAACACTATTCCAGGGAACCAGAATCATTAATGCAAGCCAAAGGCGGTGAAAAAAAGCTGGTAAATGTTGAAATTTATGTGAGTCATGTTAAAAGAGCATTCTAGAAAACGTGAAGGACCGCCATGCAGCGGAGGTGGTGGTTACGGGACCGCCGCCACCTGCAGGCGGTGGTCACGAGACCCCGCCGGAGGGGGTATGGTTTTCGTAAATGAAGAGAAAATGCAAAGAAAAGAGGGAAAAGAGAACGACAAAAAGCACGCGAGGGCTAAAGCGGGGCATGTGGGATGTTAATGCATACTTGGGTGCTTTCCGGATCTCGAACACCTTGCGGGGAGCACTGTATCATCATTGGGGCAAGTGTTACGTTGCTGGCGTGGTGCGGTACCCTATAATTTTGGGTACGTACATATTTCCCCCTCGAAGAATCATTTTAGCCATGAAGAGGTGTAAAACGGTGGGTCCAAGTATGGCGGTCCCGAAATGGGAAGTTAGAAGTTATACCTAATACGTCCGTGTGTCAAAATGAAGCCATCCAAAATTCACTACTGCGAAAATGAAAAGAGGACTCAAGTGCAGATAGACAAAATAGATCGGAAAATAAATACTAAAATAATATGAAATGAGGACATACCATTTGTGCGGGGATAAGAACTTACCTCTGTTGGTGCTCCAAACCTGTGAAAAGAGGCATTAAAAATGAGTCATGTTCTTTATATATGTAAAAGTGGGCCCATTTTCCTATTCATTTGCGCATGTTGATTTGGTTGATTTTGAGCTCTGGGACCCACGGTGATGGTTTCTTATGAGAGTAGAGTCAAAATGTTTGTGATGAGATAGTGATCATGCCTCGTGATCGATCGAACATCAACCCATGAGATCACAGGTTAGTTTTTCTCAATTTACCATTTTTACCCCCAAAATTTTAAAATGTTAAAATCTTTGTAATGGGGGGTTATTTTTGAGAATGTTAGTTTTAAAGGTCTATCTAGGAGAGTGCCTCTTGGGTGGCTTTTTTAGTTAAAATAGTCCCTTTTTTTTTGTGTTTTAGGCATTTTTAGAATACAAAACCACTGTGTGGTTTTGGGACATGAAATATATACGAATAGGGCGGTGGTCACATGACGTTGCTCTGAGATTTAAGGCATGGTAGCATAGACCACCAGTTTAAATGTGGTTTGAAAGCGCTGCCCTACTTAGGGTGGCGGTTCTTTGATTGTATGCGAGAAAGGAACACTTGTTTGAAATTTTTCTGCATTTTTAGCATTTCGTCAACAATGTGTTTTCATGATGGTCTTAATGTCATTCGGATCTAACTTGAAATGTTTTGTTAATGTCTTGGGTGTATGCGGTGAGGAGGAGTATCTTCCCATTCTTTTGAGAGAGAGTGTGGCGGCTCCCGATATTAGATGCCCTTTCACGAGAGTAATCACTCTTGGTTTGATGACATCCTACTTGGAGGAGTTTCATTACCTCCTCTTTCACCATGAGAGCTACAGGTTCAGGGGTCCGAGGTGAGTGGACCTCACTTTGGAGGTTTCATTGGTCTTGATTTTTGGAGACAACTTCTCTTTTATGGCGATTTAGTGTCGAGGTTATGATAGCACATGCGCTGTGTGGTGCATGTGGCCCCTGTCATTTCTTTATAATTAAATGTGAAAGTACGATGTTCTTTGAGGATTCGAGTGTGTATTCACTAGGCTATTATGGAGTTAACGAGGATCCTAACTTGAATATCCTTGGTTCATCTTCCGTTCCGATGTTAATATCAATTGTTTCTTTGATTAAAGAAGCATTACCTTCGAACATGGCGGATTTATGGAGGTAATTCCATATCTCTCCATTTTCTACATGTATATGTTGAGTTCCTTTTGTGGGGGAAGCTCTATCATGGGATCACGACCACAAAGTAGAAGATGAATGTGGGATTAAGGACAAATCTATCACGTGATGGGTGAGATGTAAGCTGAATAGGCATTTAAGTAATCTAGAGTGGCTTTATCACTATCAATGTGGTCTAGATATAGTAGATTTGTTCTCATCTCTTTGTTAAAAGAGGTTTGACATTTTTTCAGGCTAATGGTTAGGTTTATGAAGGGATACCATGAAACTTTGGGTATCCTCGACTAGGGTAGCTTGTTTAGAGTGAAGCGTGATACATCCCGAGGTTCTTTATTGAATCATGAGAAGATTTTGTTCTCGCGGGATTGCTTCAATTGATATGAAGTCAAACTCCTTGCTTAAATTCAATAAACTGGTTTTGTAGAGCTGTAAGTGTCGTGCTCGAGGGTTTCGTGCACCTCGGGAACTTGGTTTGCTTTAGATAATTGTGAGTCTCCCTACCACCTGATGTTATTAACACCGATCCTCTTAGCATAAGATGAGGCCAAGGAGGAGGGCTTCGTACTCAAGGCGAGATTGTTTGTACATTTGAAATTTAGTTTAAAGGAAAATGGTAGGACTTTTCCCTGGGAGAAGTAAAGATTATCATGCCCTAGCTCAGTGCGACATCTAGCTCCATCGAAATGGAGAGTCCAATATTTATTTGGGAATATGGGTGTTGGGATATTTGTTGTGTTAACATATTCTACTTCACCATGCGAGAGATCCTCTGCTTTGGAAGAGAACCAACACCTAGGGTATATCCCATGCCCGGTGAATAATCAAATGGTAGGAACATTGGTAGATCTGTTCTTTGATTCAATGATTTTTGTAGTAGTTCCTAATGATATTGTTTCACAATCTTAGCCTCATCTTGAGGTGCTGGGATCTAATCTTGACTAGGCTCATAGTCTCAAGATCTGTGTAGGTACCATCTTTTCTTCCGGTTTTGTGTCGGTGGGTTTATTAAGTTGGTTTGTTGGGAGTTCAAATTTTGAGTGAATGCTGGTCTTTTCTTTAAGTCAGCTAGGTGTATATTGAATGGTTTTGGATCACCTTTGGCTACGAACACCTTTCCTAAATGCAAGAATCTTACTTCTTGGAATAATGTAGAAGGGATTGCCTTCATACGATGTATCCATGGTCGACGAGGATCATATTATAGTTGGTTTCCAATCTATAATATAAAACTCAATTAGGATTGTTTTGGGTCCTAAGGTGTGGTAGTATTATAGTTCAATTGATGTGGCTTTAAGGCTATCATAGCCTCTTAGTGTATTTCGAGTTGTGGAACAATTCGTTTCTCCATACCCTAGCTTTTGAAGGAAAGAGAAGGGGACTATGTTAACTGCTGCCCCATCATCAACCATCGTGTATTTCACATAATTGTTATAAACCCATACTTGCAAATGTAAGGTTGGATCACCTCGATGTGCAATCTCAGCGTCTGTTGGCATTTTGTTTATTTTGAATATGAATTGGTATCCCTATCCGGCTGCCCCGGAGGGTGGATATCAAAGTCTATATGGTTTACCTATGTTTCGGGAGGTGGAGTGATGTTAATTAAATGACCTAAACCTAATGCCTCTAAAAGAGCAGCCCTATGGGTAGGAGAGTTCTTTAGTAAGTCCAAAAAAGAAATGTGCGAGAAGGTTTTTGTTAGATCACTAATTAAATCATAGGCACCTACGGGTTTTACCAATATTTGTTGGATGTTATCTGTCTCTAGTAGGTAACTTGGACTTGGCTGAGAGGAATACTCTCGTGTCCTTGTTATAGCTTCCATGGGTAGTTCGGCATCTAACTCCACTAAACCGACTATCTTGGGTCGTGGCTGACTTCCTAATTATGGTGTGACTAATGGATTTAGTGAAGTTGAGGCTTCATGATCGTTGTTTCCTGTCATTACACCCTTGTTTGTCCCATTCAGATTTAACCTGTTGTTGTTGTGATTTGGGAGTGGATCATTGAAGATCTTAAGGGGTGCATTTTGAGGGGAAACTACCCCTGTAAAAGTATTTGGTCGGTGATACGTAGGATCTGCCAAGAACATATCTATGAAAAGTTGTCTTTGTTCCTCTGGAAAACGTTGCATGAATTTATTGTAGTCGTGGCATGTTCTAGTGTCATGGCCCTGAATTTTTGGAAACCACAATACGAGTTAGGATTGTAATTCCTAGTTTGTTGGCTTGGTGTATATTGTGGCCCAAAACTCTGATCAAACCGTTGCCTATTAGGATTAAAGTTTTGCATTTGTTGTTTTTGGTTTTGGTTTTGGTTTTGATAACCAGTTGAGTTTTGGCTTGGACCGTGTGTAGGGTTTTTCATTGTTGTTGTTGTTGTTGTGGATGATTGAAATCCACTACATTGATTGTTGGGGTAAATTTGTTGTTTCGTTGGTTGTTTATTAGTGGTGGAGTATTCACAACATTTACCTTTTTAACCTGATCGGTTACTCCATCTGTTGTCACTCCGTGATTTTTATTAAGGATTTTAGGTCCTTGATTGACATTCGTGGTAGTAGGATAAGCCGTAGTATTCTGGTTGGAGGTGATTAACCTCCCGTTTGTTCCATACGTCTTACGACCGCTATCTATTGCCGCTTGATCTATTCGGAGAGTGCTCTCAAGTACTTCATCGTAAGTCCTTAGTGGGAACTTCTGGACTTCTTCCTTTACTTCTCTACTGAGAGAATGAAGGAATAAATTGCATAGTTCCATTTGGTCCATATTTGGAGCACTAGCTGAAGAATAAAGAACTGTACGCCACCTCTGGATGAAATGAGTGATAGATTCATTGTGTTCCTGCTTAATGTGTAAGAATTCCCTGATTCCTATTCTTAATAGTTTGTTCATGTCAAATGCCTTAATGAACTCTGAAACAAGTTGTTTAAATGAATGGATGGAAGCCTCAAGTATTCTATAATACCAATCGAGAGTGATGCCTTCCAAAGTTTTGGGGAATATTTTAGCAACAACCCCATCCCAAGGGAGTAGTTCTCGAATGGCTGTGGCGTAAGCCTTGATATGTGCATTCGGATCTCCCTCACCTTTGTATTTGGGAAAATCGGGAAGAGGTCTTGGAAGCATGACGCTTCGTATGGTGAAATCTAAGGGCTCTTTCAAATATTCTGAATAAGTTCCTATCGCATAGGTTTCGACCATTGATGGTGCTTCTTTGAGGGTGGCGGTGGAATGGGTTGTTGATATGGCGTAGCGTATGCATTGGTAGGGGCATAAGGAAACCCCTGTGTTTGAGTAAACATGCTAGGAGAGGAGAACATATCCCCTTGTGGTGATTTGGAGTACATGTTTAAGTATGAAGGGGTATTGTCCAGGAATGGATTATTTTGTACTAGACAGGAGGTATCGGAACGGTGTTAGAAATGGCGGTTCTAGTTGGCGTTTGTTGTGAATACTGAGGAGGCATGCCCAACGTGCCTATTCCTGTGAGGAGGTCTACTTGGCTAGGATGGTGTGGAGGATTAGAATTTCCTACCTGCATGAATTGAGAATGGTGATTTTCTGAGCAAGTTCCAACCCCCTAACTTTTTCTACTAAAGTTGAAATGACCTCATTTGGTGAAGTCACGATATTTTTCCTTAGTGGCATTTGTTGTATATCCTGATGTTGTATAGGCCTGTGATACCCTGCTATGAATTGATCGTTGCCCTGCCAAAGTTTCCCGAGGGCATTTCCTATATGTAGTGGTATGGAGGTATTTTCTTAAAAAGAGACCTCGGGTTGTGTTTGTAAACTCCCTATGGGTGGGTACATACTCGAGCGTTGTTCATTCCTGGCATAACGTACTGAATGTTCATCATCTAAAACCAGGTATGGGTCTGATTGTCTACTAATTTGTGGTCTAAGTAGTATCTGAGGAGATGAACCAGATTCTCCTATGAATGTCATATTGTTGAGCCTGAAGGCTCTGTTTGTTGTGTTTGAGTGAGCTGATCCAACTCCTCTGTTTGGAAGGATGAGCTATATCTAGTCCTTGGAGGTGGAGTTTGTGTTGAAAATGGTTTGTTGAATAATTGTCACCCCATACTGAGAGCGAGGGTGATGATTGTCTATTCAGTTGAGCGTAGTATGCCTCAAGACCTAAGAGAGGTCTACCATATGCATCGACTCCCGACATATTCGGGGGGTATATGAATACCCACAGAATAATGGGAAGGAGTGAAGGTGGAAAGAAAGAGGTAAAGTGACAAGTGAGCGTGGGAATCTACAAGTAACTCTTCCTCGCATTTGACCTCCGAGGTCATGCCGAGACAGCCGGTGGGGATGGAATACGTGTGGGATGCAGACAAACTAGTTAGGTAATCTTATGTCTTCGACGCACTAGTGGAAACTATGAATCTAAGGCAAAGAAGGCCCTCCTAACCTAAACTGGTGTGATAGATCGATCGAAAGGATGACTGCTCGAAGGCTCCAATCAATATCGAGCTCTGGCGTGATTCGGTCTATGGGTTGTGGGATACGTGGAAAATGACCTGGGATAGTTTCGTGTATGTCTCCAGACAGGGTCATAGGGTGGATGATGGGTACAGTGGATTCTATGGGTGATTATCTGGTCTAGTCCAGAACTCCTTAGCTATATTAGCTGCTACGTCTAACAAGGATAATTGTTCGATGATGATAGGTGGAAGTGGAGTAGATCTGAATACTAATGTGTGTAAGCCAACATCTATATCTGATTCACCTGTGGATTCGTTGGGTTGTGGGATTTGTGGGTCACAACCATAGATTCGTGGTTGTTGTGGACCTGCTATGGTCATGTGTGGAATCAGTCCCTAATCCCTAGTATCCAATAGTCATATGCTTTCTCGGCCTCTATATTTAGAATTAATAGTTGTGTGATCTTCTCAGAGTATCTCACAGGCGTTCGTGCAACCTGAATTCTTAAGCTAGTATCTATGTGCACGTGAGAGAGTCTCTCTGCATCATTTGTGGGACCAAAGGATCACAACCGAACATTTTCTCTCTTTCAAGCCCTTCTACAGTCATGCGGATATTTATCTAGGGTAATATGTAGTTTGGCTGATTTGACCAAAACGTATGCGCTTGGTCGTCTTCTATGTTTAACCCACTCAATTGTGAGCTGATCTGTTGCAAATCTATTGTTGTTCGGAAGACTTGGATTCTAAGATTTTGATCTATGTCGGTTATTTATTTTGTGACTAGATTGGGTTGAGGCACGATTGGCTCGAATATGTATTCTCTGGGTTCCTAGGTCCCGTGATTGTCATACAAAAGGAAATTATACAAATCTAACTAATGACAGAATAATTTAACCGTGAAAGATATGTCTATGTATATTCCTAAATCTGATAGTTTATGGATAAACTACTGAACAAAATTTAAAGAACAATTATCTAATGTATCTAAAATTGACAACTAAACTAATAATGCAATTAAAACAAACAAAGCAACCGAGTATAGCTACTTTTCTGTGTAGTTTATAGATCTATTCTAAATAACCTGATAACTGATCTACTCTATTTGAAAGACTCTCGATCCTACCTCAGAAGTGAGGAATGAATCATAGTTTCTCAGAAACTATCAACCCTCATAGCTTCCCTGGCAATATCGAAAGTGAAACTAGCTGAAATGAAATGATTGACTACTTTATTTGATATGTTTTAACTAGAATTTTGAAAGCTTGAACCTGGATTTTGTAGAATAGTGGTGAATCGATGGTGTGTGTGGTTTTGTCCCCTCAGTGTGATCTCCTCGTTCCTTCGTGCTCACGTGGATCCAGAAAAGCGTGTAATGCTAGCATCAACAAAAGTAGATATTGGAACAAAGGTAGCTTAGGATACAGACTGAATACAATGCGAGTAGGAGAGGGATAGCGCAAGAGTACAGAGCTTGGCCTATGTAATTCCTAGTGGGATTTATTGCGAGTCATGCAGCATAAAAATGTCAGAACCTGAAACTATCTGTTTTGAGAAAAACCTGCAACTTTAATGGCTTCCTACTGAAAATTAAATTGTTCTACCTTAATGGATTGCATGAAGTAATGACAACACTTGCACAAGATGGATATGTGGCTTTCTAATAGCAAAATAACACTAACTAAGCATGCAATGAACAAAAACTATGAATCCTAGACAAAATGGAAGACTAAGCTATTGAAATGAGAAATTGAGAGGCAAATTTGAGGGGCCATTTGCTTGAGCACAAGCCAACTATTTATAGCATTTCCATTTACCCAAAGGTAAAAACCAAATTGATCTCTTAAACCATAAACAATGCCAAAACACTATTCCAGGGAACCAGAATCATTAATGCAAGCCAAAGGCGGTGAAAAAAATGGTAAACGTTGAAATTTTTACGTGAGTCGCGTTAAAAGAGCATTCTGGAAAATGCGTGAAGGACCACGCCCACTGAGCGGGGTGGCGGTTCTGAGGACCGCCGCCTGCCCTGCAGGGCGGCGGTCATGAGAGACGCCCGCTTGCGAGTGGGCGGTTTCGAACTGAAGAGAAAAATGCAAAGAAAAGAGGGGAAAAGAGAAAAACAAAGCACGCAGGGGTTAAGCGGGGCATGCGGGATGTTAACGCATACTTGGGGAGCTTTTCGGATCCGAACACCTTGGGAGGAGACTTGTATCATCATTGGGGCACGTGTTACGTTGTTCGGTGGTGTAGTACCCTATAATTTTGGGTACGTACATATTGCCCCCTCGGAGAAGCATTTTAGCCATGAAGAGGCGTAAAACGGTGGGTCCGAGTATGGCGGTCCCGAAATGGGAAGTTGGAAGTTATACCTGATACGTCCGTGTGTCGAAATGACGCCATCGAAATTCCCGCCACCTGCAAAATGAAAAGAGAACTCAAGTGCAGATAGACAAAATAGATCGAAAAATAAATACTAAAATAATATGAAATGAGGACGTACCATTTGTGTGGGGATAAGAACTTACCTCCGTCGGTGCTCCAAACCTATGAAAAGGGGATTCAAAACAAGTCAGGTTGCTATATATGAAAAAGTGGGCCCATTTTCCTATTCATTTGCGCGTGTTGATTTGGTTGATTTTGAGCTCTGGGACCCACGGTGACGGTTTCTGATGAGTAGAGTCAAAACGTTCGTGACGAGATAGTGATCATGCCTCCATGAGCAGAACATCGACCCATGAGATCACAGGTTAGTTTTTCTCAATTTACCATTTTACCCCCAAAATTTTAAAATGCTAAAATCTTTGTCGTGGGGGTTATTTTTGAAAATGTTAGTTTTAATAGGTCTATCTAGGGGGGGCGCCTACTGGGTAGGCTTTGTTTTAGTTAAAAATTGTCATTTTTTGTGTTTTTAGGCCTTTTTAGGGTACAAAACCCGCGTGGGTTTTGGGACACGACCGCCACCCTGAACAGGGTGGCGGTTACACATGACCACCGCCGCCTTTAAGGTGGAGGTGGAAAACCACCGCCTTTAAGGTGGTGGTTGTGAAACCGCCGCCTGCTCAGGGCGGCGGTTCTTCACAGAATGCCAAAAGAACACTTGTTTGAAATTGTTTTTGCATTTTTAGCATTTTTATGTGTTTTCATGATTTTTCAAATGTCATTTGGATACTAACTTGCTCTGTTTTGTGTGTTTTTGGGTGTATGCAGGCGAGGGAGGAGTACATTCGATGGAGCGAGAGAGAGAGAGTGTGACTGGCTCCCAGCAGTATTAGATGCCCTTTCGCAGGATGAGGAGGACACTCTTCAGAGGGCGGTATACTGCGTATATCACGCGTCCCACATGTTGCACCATCCAGTCACATACTTTGTGACTTATTTTCATATTGGGATGCTGATCGGAACACCTTCCGATTACTGGGGTCGAGGTGAGTGGACCATCACTTTGGAGGATGTTTACCATATCCTGGGGGTCCCGATCATCGGGAGATGACTTACTCTTGAGACAGCAGGTTCACGGGCTCAGATAGCACAGTGGGCCTCTTACATGGGAGATGCAGTTATCTCCACTGGTTCGAAGAAGGGGTGAGGGTCGATCTATTCCTAGCCTGCCCATCCCCTTGATTTTCCGAGGCCATTATGGGGATCCTTGCCTCGAGATTGATCGGGGACAAGGGAGGAGACACTCTATTATATTGTTGGTCCCCCATCATTGCACAGATTGAGGGACATGGCGGATTTATGCCTAGGGAGCCGACATACTTGGGACTACCTACCATGATTTGTATACAGGGTGGTCCATTTACAAGGGTAGTCTTTGAGCCATCCGACCCTAGTTATGAGCTGGGTTTATGAGCGCTTCATCCCCTATGGCAGAGGTGTAGAGGTGGCAGATCCCGGAGCTGTGAGGGCAGCTAGATGGATAGACATGTCGGTGCTCAGAGCACCTCACCAGCCAGTTGCTTCCCTGACCACTGATGACATGGAGGCCACACCGTATCAGGCCATGGCAGGTTTATGGGGTGAGGAGGCTCTTACCTTGATTTCCTGCTCCACCACAGGGCAGCTTGTTGACAGGGTAGGGAGGGTGGAGATACATCCTTTTGGCCGAGTTCCTCAGTAGTTTGGCCTGCCTTACATGGGTATGCTTCCCCGGTGGTGCCAGTATATAGATCAGTTCGAGAGGCCAGGGGAGGTCCTAGAGGCCGGGGTTGGACAGTTGTTACTCCTGGTGTTCCTATTGCGGCTAGGCGGGTAGTACGTGCTCGAGGGAGAGCCGGTGCTCCTCAGGCACCCTTACTTCAGATTGCCCGGTCCCGCCCACAGCAGCGATGACCCCATTGACATAGACTCGAGTCTGAGGAGTTCACAGGGGGAGAGATGGAGGAGGAGACCGAGGCTGAGGCTAGCGAGTCAGGTGGAGAGGAGGACAGTGATCCTGAGTGGCATGACACTCAGGATATTTTACAGGCAGAGAGGGCGGAGCAGAGCGCGGAGAGGGTGACTCTGGTTTCAGAGGAGCCACTCTCCCAGGGCCTTGGTGGGGAGGATGAGTCCGTAGCGGGATGCTACGTTGCTCTAGCCATGGGAGGAGTACCTCAGTCGGTGGCATCTGTGGTAGGTGCTGACCCTAGAGATCCATCTTGGAGGCCCGGTGATCCGAGTGAGTTATCTTCCTTCTTTTTAATGTTTTCTTTGAGTTAGGATTGCCTTAATTGCTATCTCTCCCTTTGTTTACATCTATTTTTATCTCTTGATTATTTCTAATTTATTTTCTCCTTTGTTTGCAGAGACCACCGATGAGTGGCGAGACCTGATTCACCGGGTATGCACCGATACCCTGATGATCCCTATGGAGAAGACCCGTGCAGAGAGCTATCTGTGGATGCAGGGGAGCCTTTAATAGCTGGTGCAGACATACCGACATCTTTTCCCCTATCTGGCATGTGGCCAGGATGGTATCTACCCTCCGTATTGAGCTGGCAGGGTATAGGAGAGCGCCTGATGAGGAGTCATTCTCATGGCGAGACCGCAGCTGCCCCTCGGGATCGTGAGCCCTCCGTGCACTCAGAGCGCCGGCGTAGCGGAGTCCTAGGCGTGGGTGTGCACCCTCAGAGGGATCTCATAGGGGTTGAGAAGCCACTTGGCTCTCTTGGACTATTTTTATGATGTATTTTGTATCTCCGGGCTCTTTGAGCATTTTGACCATGCTTAGCGCATGATGGCATTGTACAAGAATTTTGACCATTTATATATATATATCTTTTTGGATCAGATTCTTGGTATTATGACTTTGTTTCCATTTCCACATGTAAACTATGATGTTATGTTTATATGCTTTTTAGAATGTATGCAATGGAGAACAAATGATACAAATGTTTACTTTCTTTTTGTATTTCGTGATGCTGATATATGATAATGTAGACACAATGTGATTTTGAATTTTAGTTTCTATAAGCAATTCTTGGTACTTCATATTTGTTTTGACAAAGTGTGATGATAAACCGGTATGATGAGCAGATAAACTTGCCCCACTCCTAACTCCACACAACTAGTAAGATGCGAGGGCTTATCACCGAGAGCTAGAAAGGGCACAAGTTATGAAATGTGTTGAAATGATAGTGATGAAAGATAGACAAAGCTTTGGTGGAACCAAATTAGGATGCTACAAGCCTACTCTACTCGAGTGACTCCATAGTTTGGGATGTAACTTGCTTTGCGGTTTATCTAGACTTAGATCCGTAGATGGCCACATGGTAGACAAAATCTAGGTTTCAGGGTTTTGAACTCTCTTGGAATTTTGGACATCTGATTCATTTGTTTTTGACTCAAGATTTCAAAGGTTCATTTGAATTTGATTTTATGACTGCTTTCAACGTTTATTGTCAAGAGGACCCCCTATACCTTGCCCCATGCTACTAGTAAGAAGTATGGGCTTATCACCATGGACAAGGCATAGGTGAGTAAGGGCATTTCCATCCTTTCCCAACCTTACGTCACTAGTAAGAGACTGCAAGCTCATCACCGAAGGTTGGTAGGGCAAGGAAATGTGTAAAATTTAAAATTTTCTGTTTGATTTATATTTGACTTGTTTATTTGAGCAAAATGTCAGCATGCTCTTACTTCCAAAGAGATATACATACGGGATAGATGTGACACGATGAAGCTTCTAGAACAGACCATAGGCAAGACACCTATCCTAAGAAGAAACCAAAAGTGAGAACAAGCATGCAGACCTTGGTATGGTTACCATTAAGACTTTGTCATATCTAGCTTTATGTGATGAAATGATTCAAAATAGTTGATGATATCATGGAAATGGAGAAGTATGATTAGAGTGTTTATGCCAATACCATCAGAAGTTTGTAATGAATTACTTTTAAGAATAAATTCCTTGATCACAAAATTGTACGAAACAAGTGGACAAAATGAACCTAACTATATGAAGATGCAATGTAGATATAATTATACAAATAATGTTGGCCGCTTATGCGTAGAATCGTTTAAGGTGTAGGGAATTGACTGTTTCACCAAATTCCTCACCTTCTAGTGTACATAAGAGATATGCACCATTTCCATAGTCTCTCGTGACTCGGTATGGGCCCAACCATTTGGGCCGGAACTTCCTTCCTTCGCCGGTCTTTTTATCGATCCGGTTGTCTAGCCTTAGAACTAGATCACCTTCATATATGTCTCATTCATAGACCTTCTTGTTATACTACCGGCACATCCGGTCAGCATAGACTCTATGCCGCTATTCAACATCTAACCTAGCTTCATCTAGACTTTCTAGTTGGGAGAGACGTGCTTCTCTATAAGCGTCTTCATCCAGAATCCCTTGTAATGAGATACGACTGGGTATTTCAACCTCAAGTGGGAGAACTGCTTCTGCCCGAATACTAGCGAGAAAGGAGTCACTCTGTTGGTGTTCTTATTGAGGTTCGGTGGGCCCACAAGGCCGGATATAACTTCAAATGCCAATCTCGTTTGTTTTCTTTCACAGTTTTAAGGAGAATGGCTTTTAATGTTTTGTTTGTCGCTTCAGCTTGTCCGTTGGCTTGAGGGTAGTACAGAGGAGGCTGTATGATGGCTTATTTTAAATTTATTACACAATTCGTGAACTTCGTCATTCTTAAAAGAAGTCCCATTATCGAGATAATGATTTGCGGGACACCGTACCTGTAAATGATTTGGTTCAAAATGAACTTGGTGATTACAGAACCTGGTACAGTAGTAAGAGGCATGGCCTCTACCCACTTGGTAAAATATTCGGTGGCCGTGATTATGAAATTATGGCTGCATGTAGATGAGGAGAGAATTTCCCTATCAAATCTAGGCCCCACGTAGAAAAGGGCCATGGAGTAGCGATTGGTTGTAGAGCTTGTGCCGGCATGTGGATCTCGTGGGAGAATTCTTGGCACTTATGACACCTTCGTACAAACTCTACTGCGTCGTGTTCTAGAGTAGGCCAGAAATAGCCCATCGATGTATTTTACGAGTGGTGGCATGGCCACCGAAGTGGCCTCCACACATTCCACTGTGAGATTCGTGGAGAATCTTCTTGGATTCTTCTGTGTCGACACATCTTAGAAGCATTCCATCAAATGCTTTACGATAGAGCACTTGCTCTATAATGATGTATTTAGCTATGATAATGCGTAACCGCCTTCTTTGTTGTGGTGTAGCACCTTCTGGATACGTATGGTCCATGATATAATTAATAATATCAGTATACCAAGGACACTCAGAGATAGGAGGTCTGGTTTTGATGTAGTATACGCATTCATCAGGAAAGTCCAGATCTACTAGATTGCCTCCATCTAGTGGGTTATCAGCTAACCAATCCATGATGATTTGTCCTTTAATGGATTTCTGATTTACAAATGTTAATTCAAATTCCCCATTAAGGTTATAAAGCGTCCAACCTTTTTAGACAAGGACCCTTGTGTGAGGAAAGTTCGTAAATAGTCTGTCTTTACAATGACCCTTGTTTCTTGATTTAGCATATAATGTCTTAAGCGTTTGGTTGCAAAAATTATGGCAAGGCATTCTCGTTCTTCCTGTGTATAACGTGTTTCATAGTCGAGAAACGTTCGGCTAATGAAATAGATCATGCGTTCTCTCTTGTCATCATCTTCTTGAGCCAGCATACAGGCTAGCGAGACATTGGTAGCTCGTGAATATAAAATTAACGGGTGGTCTGGCTTAGGTGGCATTAGCGTAGGTGGTGATAACAAGAAATGCTTAACTGCGTCGAAAGCTTCATTAGTCTTGGTCAATCAATACTATAATCTTTCTTGAGTAGATTGTTGATTGGATGAATGGTGAAAACTTAAGTCTAGGATGAATCTCTGGATTGCACCAAGTTTTCTGAGAAATGACCTGATTCCAGATTCATCGAAGGTGGGACCATTTGAGAACAACCCTAATTTTGGTTGGGTCAACATCGATCCCTCGTGATGATATAATGTAACCTAGGAGCTTCCCTCCTGTTACACCAAAGATGCATTTTTCTAGATTTAGCGTGACTCGTATTCTATTAGACGTGAAAGAATGACGAAGCACTTCGGATGGTCACGCTTCTTGGCCTTGGCCAACAAGTCATCTACGTAGGATTCCACAATTTTATGAATAAGATCATGAAATATATATGTCATAGCCCATGGTATGTAGCTGGCGTTCTTGAGACCGAATGGCATAACAACATAGCAATAGGTTCCCCAAGGAGTTATAAACGTGGTTTTAGCTTGATCTTGTTCGGATATTCTGATTTGATTGTATCTCGAGAATCCATCCATGAGAGACAAAAGCTCAAATCCAGCTGTTGCGTCAACAATGACGTCTATGGATGGTAATGGGAAGTCATCCTTAGGACATGCCTTGTTAATGTCTCGGAAGTCTATGCAGATGCGTATCTTCCCATTCTTTTTGAGAACGGGAATGATATTAGATACCCATTGAGAGTAATCGACTGGTTTGATGAATCCTACTTGGAGGAGTTTCATTACCTCCTCTTTCACCATGAGAGCTACCTTAGGTTTCATTGGTCTTGATTTTTGTTTAATCGGCTTTGCGTCTGATTTAGTGACGAGGTTATGTACCATGCGATGTGTGGTGCAACCCCTGTCATTTCTTTATAATTAAATGTGAAAGCCTTCTGATGTTCTTTGAGGATTCGAGTGTGTATTTCTACTTCTGATGGAGTTAACGAGGATCCTAACTTCAATATCCTTGGTTCATCCTCTGTTCGATGTTAATATCGATTGTTTCTTGATTAGAGAAGCGTTACCTTCTTCAAACTCAGGCGGGGCTGGAGGTAGTTCAGATCGTCTCCATTCTCGACTGTGTATATGTTGAGGTCTTTTTGTGGGGGAAGCTCTGTCATGGGATTTCTGAAGTAGGAAGATGAATGTGGGATTAAGGATAAATCTATCACGTGATGGGTGAGATGTAACGCTGCATAGGTGTTTAAGTAATCAAGAGTGGCTCTATCACTATCAATGTGGTCTAGGATAGTAGATTTGTTCTCATCTCTGATTGTTAAAAGAGGGTTTGACATTTTTTTCACTAATGGTTCGGTACGAAGGGATACCATGAAACGGGTATCTTCCAACTCACTGTTTGGAGTGAAGCGTGATCGTTGAGGTTGTTATTGAATCGGTGAGAAGATTTTGTTCTCGCGGGATTGCTTCAATTGATATGAAGTCAAACTCCTTGCTTAAATTCAATACAACTATTTTGTAGAGTTGTAAGTGCTCGGCTTTGGTTTCATACACCTCAGTGACTTGGTTTGCTACTAATTGTGAGTCTCCTAACACCTGATGTTATTAACACCGATCCTCTTAGCTAAGATGAGGCCAAGGAGGAGGGCTTCGTACTCAGCGCCGTTGTTTGTACATTCAAAATTTAGTTTAAAGGAAAATGGTAGGACTTTTCCCTCGGGAGAAGTAAAGATTACACCTGCCCCAGCTCCGTAATGACATCTAGCTCCATCGAAATGGAGAGTCCAATATTTAGCTGGGAATATGGGCATTGGGATATTTGTTGTGTTAACATATTCTACTTCTACCATGCAGAGATCCTCTGCTGGAAGAGAACCAACACCTAGGGTATATCCCATGCCTACAGAATCAAATGGTAGGAACATTGGTAGATCCTGTTCTAGTAATTCAATGATTTTTGTAGTAGTTCCTAATGATATTGTTTCTACAATGTTAGCCTCATCCTTGAGGGCTGGGATCATCTTGACTAGGCTCATAGTCTCAAGATCTGTCGTAGGTACCAACTTTTCCTCCGGTTTTGTGTCGGTGGGTTTATTAAGTTGGTTTGTTGGGAGTTCAAATTCGAGTGAATGCCTGGTCTTTTCTTTAAGTCAGCTAGGTGTATATCGAATGGTTTTGGATCACCTTTGGCTACGAACACCTTTCCTAAATGCAAGAATCTTACTTCTTGGAATAATGTAGAAGGGATTGCCTTCATACGATGTATCCATGGTCGGCCAAGGATCATATTATAGTTGGTTTCCCGATCTATAATATAAAACTCAGTCAGGATTGTTTTGGGTCCTAAGGTGACCGGTAGTATTATAGTTCGATCGAGCGTGGCTTTAAGGCTATCATAGCCTCTTAGTGTATTTCGAGTCGTGGAACAATTCGTTTCTCCATACCCTAGCTTTTGAAGGAAAGAGAAGGGGACTATGTTAACTGCTGCCCCATCATCAACCATCGCACGTTTCACATAATTGTTATAAACCCATACTTGCAAATGTAAGGTTGGATCACCTCGGCGTGCAATCTCAGCATCTATTGGCATTTTGTTTATTTCGAATATGAATTCGGTATCCCTATCCGGCTGCCCCGGAGGTGGATATCAAAGTCTATATGGTTTACCTATGTTTTGGGAGGTGGAGTGATGTTAATTAAATGACCTAAACCTAATGCCTCTAAAAGAGCAGCCCTGTGGGTAGGAGAGTTCTTTAGTAAGTCAAAAAAGAAATGTGCGAGAAGGTTTTTGTTAGATCACTAATTAAATCATAGGCACCCACGGGTTTTACAATATTTGTTGGATGTTATCTATCTCTGGTAGGTAACTTGGACTTGGCTGAGAGGAATACTCTCGTGTCCTTGTTACAACTTCCACGGGTAGTTCGGTGTCTAACTCCACTAAACCGACTATCTTGGGTCATGGCTGACTTCCTAATTGTGGCTGACTAATGGATTTAGTGAAGTTGAGGCTTCATGATCATTGTTTCCTATCATTACACCCTTGTTTGTCCCATTCGGATTTAACTTGTTGTTGTTGTGATTTGGGAGCGGATCATTGAAGATCTTAAGGGGTGCATTTTGAGGGGAAACTACCCCTGTAAAAGTATTTGGTGCTGGTGACGTAGGATCTGCCAAGAACATATCTATGAAAAGTTGTCTTTGTTCCTCTGGCAAACGTTGCATGAATTTATTGTAGTCACGACATGTTCTAGTGTCATGGCCCCGAATTTTGTGGAAACCACAATATGAGTTAGGATTGTAATTCCTAGTTTGTTGGCTTGGTGTATATTGTGGCCCAAAACTCTGATCAAACCGTTTGCCTATTAGGATTAAAGTTTTGCATTTGTTGTTTTTGGTTTTGATTCTGGTTTTGACAACTAGTTGAGTTTTGGCTTGGACCGTGTGTAGGGTTTTCCATTGTTGTTGTTGTTGTTGTTGTGGATGATTAAAATCCATTGCATTGATTGTTGGGGTAAAGTTGTTGTTTCGTTGGTTGTTCATTAGTGGTGGAGTATTCACAATATTTACCTTTTTAGCTTGATCAGTTACTCCATCTGTTGTCACTCCGTGATTTTTATTAAGGATTTTAGGTCCTTGATTGACATTTGTGGTAGTAGGATAAGCCGTAGTATTCTGGTTGGAGGTGATTAACCTCCCGTTTGTTCCATACGTCTTACGACCGCTATCTATTGCCGCTTGATCTATTCGGAGAGCGCTCTCAAGTACTTCATCGTAAGTCCTTAGTGGGAACTTCTGGACTTCTTCCTTTACTTCTCTGTTGAGAGAATGAAGGAATAAATCACATAGTTCCATTTGGTCCATATTTGGAGCACTGGCTGAAGAATAAAGAACTGTACGCCACCTCTGGATGAAATGAGTGATGATTCATTGTGTTCCTGCTTAATGTGCAAGAATTCCTGATTCCTATTCTTAATAGTTTGTTCATGTCAAATGCCTTAATGAACTCTGAAATGAGTTGTTTAAATGAATGGATGGAAGCCTCAGGTATTCTATAATACCAATCGAGAGCGATGCCTTCCAAAGTTTTGGGGAATATTTTAGCAACAACCCCATCCCAAGGGAGTAGTTCTCGAATGGCTGTGGCGTAAGCCTTGATATGTGCATTCGGATCTCCCTCACCTTTGTATTTGGGAAAATCGGGAAGAGGTCTTGGAAGCATGACACTTCGTATGGTGAAATCTAAGGGCTCTTTCAAATATTCTGAATAAGTTCCTATCGCATAGGTTTCGACCATTGATGGTGCTTGTTGAGGGAGTGGTGGTGGAATGGGTTGTTGATATGGCGTAGTGTATGCATTGGCAGGGGCATAAGGAAACCCCTGTGTTTGAGCAACCATGCCGGGAGAGGAGAACATATCCCCTTGTGGTGATTTGGAGTACATGTTTAAGTATGAAGGGGTATTGTCCAGGAATGGATTATTTTGTACTAGACCGGGAGGTATCGGAACGGTGTTAGAAATGGCGGTTCTAGTTGGCATTTGTTGTGAATACTGAGGAGGCATGCCCAACGTGCCTATTCCTGTGAGGAGGTCTACTTGGCTAGGATGGTGTGGAGGATTAGAATTTCCTACCTACATGAATTGAGAATGGTGATTTTCTGAGCAAGTTTCAACCCCTAACTTTTTCTACTAAAGTTGAAATGACCTCATTTGGTGAAGTCACGATATTTTGCCTTAGTGGCGTTTGTTGTATATCCTGATGTTGTATAGGCTGTGATACCCTGCTATGAATTGATCGCTGCCCTGCCAAGTTTCCCGAGGGCATTTCCTATATGTAGTGGTATGGAGGTATTTTCTTGAAAAGAGACCTCGGGTTGTGTTTGTAAACTCCTATGGGTGGGTACATACTGAGAGCATTGTTCATTCCTGGCATAACGTACTGAATGTTCATCATCTAAAACTAGGTATGGGTCTGATTGTCTACTAATTTGTGGTCTAAGTAGTATCCGAGGAGAGAAACAGATTCTCTGTGAACGTCATATTGTTCGAGCCTGAAGGCTCTGTTTGTTGTGTTTGAGTGAGCTGATCCAACTCCTCTGTTTGGAAGGATGAGCTATATCTAGTCCTTGGAGGTGGAGTTTGTGTTGACAACTGGGTTTGTTGAATAATTGTCACCCCATACTGAGAGCGAGGGTGATGATTGTCTATTCAGTTGAGCGTAGTATGCCTCAAGACCTAAGAGAGGTCTGCCATATGCATCGAATCCGACATATTCGGGGGGTATATGAATACCCGTAGAATAATGGGAAGGAGAGAAGGTGGAAGAAAGAGGTAATAAGGGAAAACTTTGTGTTGCTTCACGTCAGGTTCACCAATTTTGTTGGTGAAGCTGATGGTGAAAGCGATGAGGTGGAAAAGATGAAAAGTATTTTAATTGGAAGAGCAAGTAGAAATATGCTAGAAAGTAGGAAGTTCACGTTCGGGTTCACCAATTTTGTACGATGGAAAAGTGACAAGCGAGCGTGGGAATCTACAAGTAACTCTTCCTCGCACCCGACCTCCCGAGGTCATGCCGAGACAGCCGGTGGGGATGGAATACGTGTGGGATGCAAGAAAAACTAGTTAGGAAATCTTATGTCTTGACGCGCACTAGTGGAAACTATGAATCTAAGGCAAAGAAGGCCCTCCTAACCTAAACTGGTGTGATAGATCGATCGGCAAGGATGACTGCTCGAAGGCTCCAATCAATATCGAGCTCTGGCGTGATTCGGTCTATGGGTTGTGGGATACGTGGAAAATGACCTAGGATAGTTTCGTGTATGTCTCCAGACAGGGTCATAGGGTGGATGATGGGTATAGTGGACTCTACGGGTGATTATCTGGTCTAGTCTAGAACTCCTTAGCTTTATTAGCTGCTACGTCTAACAAGGATAATTGTTCGATGATGATAGGTGGAAGTGGAGTAGATCTGAATACTAATGTGCGTAAGCCAGCATCTATATCTGATTCACCTATGGATTTGTTGGGTTGTGGGATTTGTGGGTCACAACCATAGATTTGCGTGGTTGTTGTGGACTTGTTATGGTCATGTGTGGAATCAGTCCCTAATCCCTAGTATCAATAGTCATATGCTTTCTCGGCCTCTATATTCAGAATTAATAGTTGTGTGATCTTCTCAGAGTATCTCACAGGCGTTCGTGCAACCTGAATTCTTAAGCTAGTATCTATGTCTGTGAGAGTATCTCTGCGTCTGGTTGTGGGACCAAAGGATCACAACCGAAATGTTTTCTCTCTTTCAAGCCCTTCTATAGTCATGTGGATATTTATCTAGGATAATCTGTAGTTTGGCTGATTTGACCAAAACGTATGCTTGGTCGTCTTCTATGTTTAACCCGCTCAACTGTGAGTTGATCTGTTGCAAATGTTGTTGTTCGGAAGACTTGGATTCTAAGATTCTGATCTATGTCGGTTATTGTTGTGACTAGATTGGGTTGAGGCACGATTGGCTCGAATATGTATTCTCTGGGTTCCCTAGGTCCCGTGATTGTCATACAAAAGGAAATTATACAAATCTAACTAATGACAGAATAATTTAACCATGTGAAAGATATGTCTATGTATATTCCTAAATCTGATAGTTTATGGATAAACTACTGAACAAAATTTAAAGAACAATTATCTAATGTATCTAAAATTGACAACTAAACTAATAATGCAATTAAAACAAACAAAGCAACCGAGTATAGCTACTTGTTTGTGTAGTTTATAGATCTATTCTAAATAACTTGATAACTGATCTACTCTATTTGAAAGACTCTCGATCCTACCTCAGAAGTGAGGAATGAATCATAGTTTCTCAGAAACTATCAACCCTCACAGCTTCCCTGGCAATATCGAAAGTGAAACTAGCTGAAATGAAATGATTGACTACTTTATTTGATATGTTTTAACTAGAATTTTGAAAGCTTGAACCTAGATTTTGCAAAATAGTGGCGAATCGATGGTGTGTGTGGCTTTGTCCCCTCAGTGTGATCTCCTCGTTCCTTCGTGCTCACGTGGATCCAGAAAAGCGTGTAATGCTAGCATCAACAAAAGTAGATATTGGAACAAAGGCAGCTTAGGATACAGACTGAATACAATGCGAGTAGGAGAGGGATAGTGCAAGAGTATAGAGCTTGGCCTATGTAATTCCTAGTGGGATTTATTACGAGTCATGCAACATAAAACGTCCAGAACCTGAAACTATCCTGTTTGACAAAAAACCTACAACTTTAATGGCTTCCTACTAAAAATTAAATTGTTTCTACCTTAATGGATTGCATGAAGTAATGAAAACACTTGCACAAGATGGATATGTGGCTTTCTAATAGCAAAATAACACTAACTAAGCATGCAATGAACAAAAACTATGAATCCTAGACAAAATGGAAGACTAAGCTATTGAAATGAGAAATTGAGAGGCAAATTTGAGGGGCCATTTGCTTGAGCACAAGCCAACTATTTATAGCATTTCCATTTACCCAAAGGTAAAAACCAAATTGATCTCTTAAACCATAAACAATGCCAAAACACTATTCAGGGAACCAGAATCATTAATGCAAGCCAAAGGTGGTGAAAAAAGCTGGTAAACATTGAATTTTTACGTGATGGCCCCCTTTGACAACCTTAATTTTTGTTATATTCTTTCTCTGAGCAATTCCGCATTCATCAACAATTTCTTGTCCTCTTTGAAAGGATCCCTCCATCATACTTTTTTAATCATCAAGGCTCTTAAGTATTCAAAATCATGATTAGGTAGATAAAATACTTGCACCATATCAATTTCAAAAGTATTAACATGAGGAAGAGGCAATTCTCGGTGAATACAATCCAAAAGTTTTCAATAGTTCGCACTTATCAATTTAGTTGAGGTTTCCCCATGCCGTGAGTTTGTAAGGCATTCCATCATGCACACATCATCATATGCATCATCATCACCTTCTTCCTCAAATTCTTGATCTACATCACATGGGGAGTGTGGTAAGAAACACCTATCACACCACTCGATAACATTGGCCTCCTCCACAAGTAGCAACCCTGGCAGTTAAAGGATCAAGAACCAATCTATTTTCCTAGGGTTGAGGCTGTCTATTTCCTGACCCCATGGGCCCTTTTCCTCAGTCATCTGGTCTATGATCACCTCTGGGGTGATTTCCAAATCTCTCCTAACCTTGTGGCTTATGTTGACCTTGGGAATTTTGTCCTATCCCCTTTTCTACTCTAGCCAGTTTATAGGATATCTCTTTAACTGCTCTAGCCAAAGTTTTTACAACCTCTTCTAGATCCACAACCTTGCCTGATTGAGGCTTTTCAGGATTGATCAACTTAACACCTTCCTGTTAGAGGATGCTTCCAACTACTTAATATTATTCTCAATTTGTAAAGCCATAGTGAAGTCTTGCCTCAATGTTCTTGGGTTTTTATCTCTTAAGTAATAATCAACATTTTTATCAAAAGCATCAGAATAATTAATCAAACAGGATTCATCACTTGGCCTTAGGATTATAGGTAGCCTATTCAAGGTCTTATTGAACCTAGTATTGAAATCATGGACATATTCATTTGGATTTTTCTTTATATTTTCAAACTCAGATAAAAGGAACCTGGGGTCTTTCTTGTCCCCATATTGAAATCTAAAGGCATTTTCATCTCGATTCATGAATCTATTGAATTATCTGGTAAATCCTTGTACCATTCACGTGCATCTTCCTCAAAGTATGAATAAATAGATTTATATAACGTGCATCTTCCTCAAGAGTATGAATAAATAGTTTTATATACATGTCTTCAAACTCAATTTCAAAATCTTCCATCATATTGACAAAGAGTCTTAAATGGTAGTCACCAAAGTGATGGCATTATTCCTGAAACTTTGACAACCTATTTCGACATCTTGTGGCACCATATTAGGATATCCATCCATACTCTAAAATCTATAGGTCCAAAGTGTTGACAACAAAAGGATGTCTAGGTGGAGGTTGGGCCATATTGCCTTGAGGTGGTGAATTTACAGGAGAAACAAAATGATAGGGAACAAGGGGTCTTTGGGGCACAAGATTATAAATCTCAAAGTAAATATCCTCTAATGACTCATTTTCTTGGAAAAGCCTATCAACCTTGAAAAAACAGGGAAAACTTGAGAAGCACACTTATCGGACACAAATGATGGCCCCTCTCCGGTTGGAGAACTCAAATTTATATAAAGATTACTTGGTTTAGAATCACTTGAAGACGTATGGTAATATTCTACCATAGATTGTTCACCTTTCGTAATCGATATCTCCTTTTTGATTCTTGATTTCCAACAAATTTCAAGCCTATGTTTTCCTTCTAAATTTTCTTTTCCTATTTCTAGAAATAACTTTTTAGTAGGATCCTGGTGAAGAAAACCTTCTTCCCTCGGCTATGAAAATATCGATGACAAATTTCACTTGACACAGGTTAAGACACTAGTAATCATGAAAATTTCAATTCAACATGGATTCACCACTAAGGATTTTCACCTTAGTTGTGCAGATGCACTATAAGTAACTTGCCAAATGTCTATCAATGCTTAATTTCTGCAAAGCTTAACAAATCGACCTTCCTTTACCCACATTTATCACTATTGATGCAAATTTAGTGCAATAACCACTAGAAACTGGAAATACTGCACAATGAACTTGTAATCTTTGCAAAATCTTACAAATCTCAACAAAGGATGACGTTTAAACAACTTATTTGTACTTAAACCATGTAAGAAGCATTACCAAGGTCAACATGTGTATGCATTTATAAAAATAGTCCAGTAATGGCACCATTTTGGTGTTGTTGCCACAAATAGGTCATGGTGTTCAAATAATCCTATATAATTCAAATAATCCTCAATAATGACGCCATTTTGGTGTTGTTGCCACACAAATAGGTCCCAGTGTTCAAATAATCCTCTGCAATTCAAATAATCCCCAACAACAATGCCATTTTGGTGTTGTTGCCGCACAAATAGGTCCCGGTGTTCAAATAATCCTCTACAATTCAAATAATCCTTGACAACAAGTGCCATTTTGGTGTTGGTATCCAAATTGATTCTCCTACGAGGGATGAGCAGCATCACGAAACTGACAGGATGCTTAGAGACAGACAAATCATGATATAAGTCATTTTGTAGCCGGGGAGGGGATTCAGCTGACTCTTTGTTACTTAGGTGTTGGAGAAATGGATAGCACCTTACTAAGGGTTTGATCTACCCTCACTACTTTAGGTTGTGCCTTCAACCAAGGTGAGAGGACCATTCTGTAACCCGTGTTGGTGAAGGATATCAAGAGATCCTTCTTTGCACAATTTTCATGAAAACCTTGAGAAAATATGATCAATACAACACAATCTAACTCTCACGAGTTGTCACACTAGAGAGTGGAGATGTTTCTTGGACAAGGTTCGGGTTACTAAAGACAATAATTGAAACTTGATTGTCTCTACATATTTTGGTAGTGAAATTTGTTAAATCTTTGTGGATACATAGTACAAACAGGGGTAGTTCATGTAGGATTTATCATTTGAGAAGTTTTTGGTGGGAAGTTAAGCAAGATAAAGTTGATTATACCAGATATTTGAGAGCCTTTACAAATATTGGAAAACTCACAGACAAAATGCTTCAAAATAGCAAAAATATTCCTTCAACCAGAAGGTGTGTATCAATGGAGGCCCAGAGATGCACAATTTCATACACTCTTCAAGAATTCAACACAAAGGCTCATGTTAAAGACTCAATTAAATGTTGGAAATCCCTGATTAGTCACGCCTAAGATACACTCATAGGCTAACAAACAATCTTTGTCAACATAGTGGAAGTAAAATGATTTTAAATTGTTTATTTCATTACAAGATGAAAGCTCTCCTCACAATGAAATTGCAAATGCCACAATACTACCATGTGGATAAGATCTTGTGTGATTAAGAGGATTTTAACATAAGATTGCAACAGAACATGAAAAACTATTTGAAAACATTCTGAAATAAAAGCAAACACAATTATGCTCATGATTAACACAAATTCATTCAAGGTTCATTAGATTCATCAACAGGGGAAAGTTTCTTCAACAATCTCAGAGCTTGTCAATGGTTATACACTTGCAACCATCTTGACATGATTAAATCCAAAAACATAGGAAAATAAACAGGTTTCTCAGACGGTCTCTCAAGAAAAATGGTTTTCTCAAACTTTCTCAGAAAAATTAACCCCCTTTTGGCATCTCCCATTCATGCCTTTATATCACTCACTTTACATCAAAGATTTTCCCCCAAAACAAGAATATTATGAGGAATACTTTGTTTGTTACAAATTTGTTCCAGAAAGTGATATTTAACAAATTTACACCCAAAAGCTGCCAAGTGTACAAAAGATAAGATTTTTCAATTATTTCCACCGATTGTTTTTAATTGGGGCATCTAGTTGTCACTTTTGGAAAATTATTTGGAGCATTCCCTCCTGATTTTGAAAACATGATGCACACAAAAAGAGGAAGAATGTGCGTAAGCTTGTTGATCATCCTTTGTGCCTGCAACTTCCTTCTCTTCATCCTTTTCCTCTGCATCTTGCTCTGCTTCATCCTGGTGGTTTTTTGCAGGTTCCCGAGCAATTATGATTCAAAACAACAACTTTCACACTTCTCGGGTTCAAAAATTGAGCTCCACAACAATTTCGATTGCACTTCACTAATAAAAATGACAAGAGACCATAAAATTAACAATAAAAGATGAAATGCATTCAAATCTCTTGAGGTCCTGGAGCATTAATGGCGGTAGAACTAAATGCATTGTATCATAGCCGTTAACTCTACTTTTTGTAACTTAAAATTTGAGTGAGCCATCCACGTGGAACAGATTTGAGCCGAAGCGGGCCTGGGGGTACTTTTCACATTTTGTGTCACTTAAAGAAATTGTGAACTTTTAGACAATTTGGCCCACCCACCCACTTTTAATATAGGCTTTACACGTGGCTTTCTTGGGCGCCCAACGGGGCTGTGACTTACTTTTACAATTTTACACCTTTTCAAAACAAAGCCCAAATTTCCAAATTGCCCTAGCGACCCGCCTTCCCACTTTTGAGTCTTTATTTGGTCCCCAGCGGAGTCGCGGGTCACTTTATAACTTTATTCTTTTTCAAGACAAAGCTAAAAGTTCTAAAGTAACTCGATGACCCACCTCCCGCTTTTGATGTAGATTTAACACATGGCTTTATGTGGGCATTCGCGGGGTCGCGCTTCACTTTATAACTTTATTCCTTTTTCAAAACAAGGCTAAAAGTTCCAAAGTGCTCCGACGACCCGCCTTCCCACTTTTATGATAAAAACGACCACGTGTCCTTTTGTGGGCCTTAGGCATTCCTTTTATATTTTTACTCATTTTTCGCCAGAATGCCTTAAAACACAAAAAGGGCCCGCCTTCCCGCAACTACTTGACTTATGACACGTGTACACTTTTGGGGCCAAAGTAAGAAATTTCTCCGCCACTTCATATCGTTGAGTAGCCAATTAGAATTCATCGGAGCCACGAGACCAATTGGGCATTTTTACAATTGTGACAAAAGTGACAAGTTCACCAAATAGACCCGCCATGCCGTGTCCAATTAGAGATGAACACGTATCCGCGAACGTTGGGACAAAATTTGACAGGGAAAACATGACCGTGGAAAAATAAAAAGAAGGGGAAACTCCAGCATTCACTCCCAAATTACAAACTAGTCCGCACGGAAAGAAACCAGTAAACAATACTAGGCAACATGATCCATGACCATAGAAAGTGATTTGATGACAACAACCTGATAAAGATAAAACTTCAATCATCCACATAGAGAGATAAAAAAATATTTCAAACCACACAGATTGAAATTTTTTGAACAAATAGGTGAGATTGAAATGAGCACCAACAAGTTGCCCACTATCCTCAAAACAATTCATTGGTTTTGGAATTCAAATACGATCACAAGTAAGAGAAGACATTTAGTTGTGTTTTCAAATTTAATAATAAAATTATGAAGTGTTATTTATTACTGCTATTTCCAAAATTTTCAACTAGAATATATTCGATACATAAATAAAATTTATAAGTAAATTTAAAAAATTAAACATAGCTATGATTTAGTTTGTAACAATAATTTTCCTTTGCTCTTCTTAATTCAAAAGTTAAAATCGATTTATTTCACAAGGTATATAGTAAACAAGAATTTTAAGGTCTTCCACCTATACATATAAAGGTAAAAATGAGAATTTTTCTTGTGAAACTTTCTTATCAATTCTATTATGTTTGCAAGAGAAGAGTACTCTCCTAATCTAATAACTTATACCTTCTTCCACTCTTTCAACAATACAAAAAAAAAAAACTATAATTAAATTTACTACCATATATCTTTCATGTAATACAATAAGAATAATTATTTCTTTCACTACAAGATGCAAGTTTCTACCATGTCAAACAAATAATTTATAACAAGGTTTCCCAATAGTTTTAAAATGGACATCATACATCTTGAAGGCAATGAAGTAACTAAATTGAAAGAAAAATTATTTTCATTGATCCCATATCATATTTTTACTTCACCAAAATAATACACATCCTTTCAAGGAACTTGGTTCACTTTAACAATCTAATAGTCTCTCTTTCCAACAAGTAAGGAAATAATTTTCAATCTTTCACTTTCATTTACAATATCAACTAAGATTACATTTTGATAATAAAACAACTAAAAACTTCACTTTAAAAAATACAAGTTTACAAGCCCTCCATATACAATGGAGACAACATGATAAAATATAACAAGAGAGTTTTGATTCTTTCTCCAAATGCTACAAGAAACATGACTCCTCCTTTGAGCTCCACCTTCTTCCAAGATCAAACACACAACCAAAAATGGGGGAGTAGGCAACACTCTCCACCCAACCATTACTCCAATGAGGAAGTGAAGCCTACTTCCTCATTGGCCCCGAGCCCCAACAATGAGACAATATGGAATATTTGAAAACCATGGAAACAAAGACAAGGCTTCCACACTTACTTTCACACAACATTCACATAAGAAAATGACCACAAAACATTCATTTTTCAAGGCATAAACTTCCCAAAACATTGGCTCTAAAGATAAGCCAAGTATAGAAAGGAATACGGGGATAGCCTTGTGCCTCCCAAGGGTTTGGATGCCCACCTCAAAACCTCCAAAACTCAATCAACCCCAAATATCTCTTATGCCTCCCTACAAATAAAATTATTATCTCTTATCTTATGCCCCTCTCTCTTATGTCTCCCACAATGAAAAAATAACAAGATGAGAACAAGGTAACCCAACCCCCTCCTAAATACCTAGGAGTAACTCTTATGCCTCCCAAAAAATTTATCCCCATTTCACTTATACATCCACCATTTCACTACCCAACAACATCATGTAATAACACATTCATTCAACACATAACACACAAAACAAGAGAAGAAAAAAAAAGTGTGAAGATGTTACTTCTTTATAACAAGAATACACTCCACAAGAAAGTCCCAAAATCCTCCAAGCTCAAGCAATTCCGAGCAATCTTCAACTCCAGCAAGCACTCCAAAAAGCAAGCATTCCAAAAATGAGATAGCCAAAACCAAACAAGTAACCCCAAGGACTTCACAAAAATTCTAATAAATAGAAAAGAGGGAGAGGGAGATGATGTGGATCCATGTAGGATGCCACATCATTTCTTCTCCATCCCACATCACCAAGGTCAAATCCATACCCAAAAGCATAATAAATTGGTGGTTGGGGGAAATGACCACCCTCTTACACACTCAACCCAACCCACACCCCTTAAGGACAAAATTAATTAACCATGTAAGAAAAGTGCAATTAATTGCCCTTTTCCTTTACTAAACACAAAATATGACCTAAAATAAGTCCCTCACATCATAGGCTAGGTGGGTGGGTGGATTTAAGAGGTGTGGGAAAAGCTTATCTTGTCCCACAAGTCTCCAAAATATCCTAGAAGGTCAAAATTTGAATTTCACAAGGAAGATTGAGTACACACTACCCCAAAACAAATTAAATTCATTCCAAGCCAACACACATTAAGGCTACCAACTCACATTTATTCCCCCACCCCTTTTGTCACATCCTAATTAGCACTAGATAAACACTTTTAAATTAACTTAAGAGGGGTGCTAAACATAATTAATAAAAGTGACTCCACATACACATAAAAATACAATAACTCACAATTAAATAAAATCAATAAGACAAAATTAAAACATTCCCAAGGTCACTTTTGAGGTCACCCCCAATGGGGACCTCCTAACAAACTACAACAACAAACAACATACGAATACATGTGTTGCCATGGTGACTTGTTGCCAATACTCCATATTCTTTCACTATTGGTCTCCTATCCCCCTTTGGTTTATTGTGTTGTGAACACTGTAAAAGTCAAGACAATACCTTTTTGGCCTCGTGGCCATATTAACAACATCAAAATAATAAAAATACATGCATATACATATAATCAATTATCACAACTTAAACCAAGACAAGTAATTTGCCATCATTCACAATTTAATTATTTCAATTTCATTACTTTATCAACTAGCAATAAGATCACGACATCAAATACATCATCTAGCATCATATAATTATCAAAATAAATGCATTAGTCCAATATAAGCTCAAAATCAACAATTTGATATATCCAAATATGCATATAATCCATCCTGTAAATCATGTCATAAGTCTAACATCCATACTGTCTATAAATTAACTAATCAAAATAACAATGTCCATCTGTCAATATCTAAACTATGATAGAAATGTCCATAACTCTAATCTATAATAAGAAACATCATAATCATATAAATGTCGAAGAGGAGTGGGCACTACAAGAACCATTTCCATGAAATCACACGCCCCACTTCCTTCTCTTAATTCCACCTACGTTGCTTACCTCCATAGCCTCTACCATTACACACTATCCATCGTTCCATATATTTTTCATCTCTTTGTACTTTAGTTTTGTATGGATTTTGCTAGCATATTTCCTAATTAACCCCAAAGTCTCTTCCCACCATCTTTTCATTCCTTCAAAATCTTTTGAATCACCCGATCTGAAAACAAAATAGAGAAAATCCTATCATCATGCTCATAATTATTTTGTCATGATGCCTAATCGAATATCTATAGAGTGAGAGCAATGTTTTTTTGGGCAAAGAGAGAACATGATGAATAAGTTTGGAGGAGAGAGACCTTCCTTCTCGCAAAGTTGTAATTACTTGAAAGTTTCTAAGCCTTTTCAACAAACCCATTATGTGCATATCTTGTGGTCAATGTTGTCCACAAAGCCACACACATTTTTTTAAGACTTCTTTCAAATAGTTCATGAACTTGTTAATGCTTCCACATTTTTGCATACATATCTACTAGATAAATTGCAACTACAAAGTCTAATGAAATTCCTCTATCTTTTTATGCTTTGTTGGACATCCATACCATGTTATAAAGCTCAATTTTGGCACGGGTTGGGAGGAGGTGGAAAATGTAAAGCGATTAGGGTGGAGACATGTTTGTTGCAATATTAAAACAATGTGACTATCTCGTGAGGAACCCATATCTCATGTACGTTGTCATTGCTGCAACTATCCAAATCTACTAAATTTCAATGTTGACTTGGGTTTTAACTTGGCTTAATGCATCTGGATCTTAAATAAAATTTTCTTGTGTATTATTATACAAGGAAAATGATAGGTTGAAAAGTATTTTAGGTGGACCATGCACTATCATATTTCTTCCACACACCACCCCCGACACACGTTACCTCCTCCTCCCATGTCTCCATCTCACCCACCAACCATGTAACATCCTTCTATTTAATCCATTTTTATTTTGTTTTTATTTTTTTATTTTTTTGGCCACTACATTTCCCTCCCCTTATAATAGCATCATCCTCGATGCAACACAATGCCAAGATGAGAAAAGGGTAGTCATAGGAAAGGAGGAAAATTATCAACAAATCATGCCACTAACGGAGGGATACCCATCATTAAGGCATGACCAAAGGGAAGAATAAAAGTTTGAGAAGCTCTTTTAATGTTTTGTGAAGATTGGCAGTTCTCTTTTACATTGTTACTTAGTCTTTCCTTTGAAAGTATGACTAAAACTCATGGTCTTAATATTCATTGTTTAAGGTTTTAATTGATTTATTTTTGTGGGTGCCCAATAGAAACTGACATGACAATACCACACTAGGGCCAAACACAACACTAGTGGCCCACAAGACATATTTTTGCATACTTCCACAACTAGATCACATCACAAGAACTCAACCAAACTATAACTCACACAACATAGTACTTATTACACATGCCCTGACACAACAATACTCGTAACATAAGTAGACTACGACAACATGGAATTCCCAACAGGTACACATATAAAGGTTTCACGCAACTTGAAACAATAATTATAGCTACATAGTGTCAAGATGGAAGCAACATCATAAGACATAACCCAAACTCACAAGAGTACACATAAACCATAATACCAATACCATACTCCTACCAAAACATCATGAAACATCCCCATATACCTCCCCAAAATATAAACAACTCCATAAGCATCCCAAAGCTTTTCAAAATACTCCATATGCCTCCCAAAACATCACAAAACAACTCCATATACCTCCCAAAGCATCACAAAACAACTCCATATACCTCCCAATGCATCACAAAACAACTCTGTATACCTCCCAAGAAATAAAATAAATATAAATTTTCCTTTTCACTCCCCAAAAGAGGTCGGTCACCCTATGGCCCTAGGCGCATAGAGTCCAGACACCTCTAACCCAAGTGACATAATAATCATGGTTCATCAATCTACTAGTTATTGTAACTCAAGGGGTGTACCCCATATAATGAAGCGGGTCCATAGGTCCAACCATCCATGGTGCATCCCATGACCCTATTCCAACACATTACGACATTAGAACCAGCATAATAATCTGTTTCAAACGCCAAGTGGAAAAAATCCCAAGCCTTAGGCTAGGCTATAAAACCTTTAACCATGAAAAGAAAATTTAAATCTAAGTAAGATAAATGGCCAAATATCCATAGTTAGTGTAAAAATGCATGTTAGTACAACAACCAAATTAAATGTTCAAAATATAAGAACACATCAATTAAAAATTACTAGTTGGTTCTAAGTAAGAAAAGAAAAATGTTCAAGTTACTGAATAAAATACATATATAGAAATATCACATCATAATAACTATGTGGCCTTATATGGCCACCCAAGGGAGTACTCAATGAGTTTTGACACTCGGACATCGAGCCTCAACTCATAAAATAACATATCAAATAAGTACAATCTATCATCATCTCTGTCTAAATCATCCTTCCACCACTTCCACAAGGTTCAACATAGTCGTAACTACACTTAGGTTAAATCCATATTGATAACCATATAGGAAGAGAGAAAAGAGTGCCGAATGCTATCTATTGAGCCTAAGGTATCCATGAAACAAAATATACATGACACCCATTGTGTAAGTGCTATACATACTAAAATGAACAAAAGTGAGTTTTCATTCTATGTAAGACTCACTTCCTATCTTCGTATTAGTTCGAGTGAGTGGCCAATGGTACACATTTCCTCACTCCAAACATACACCTTTTACCAATTTCCCTAGGGTTGGTTAGTGTAAGGTTCACAACATAACACATAACTACATCACTAACACAATGGTGGTTCACACACATTAACCATAGCGTCTTACACATGGTATATATACAAGGTATATCACAATCATTACATTTACGGGTTACTAATACATCACGTTACCACATATTGCACCCAAAGTGCAAGTATTGCACAATAGGGTCATACGATCACCATATGCCCCTAATCCATGACATGAACCATCACATATTACACAAATTATATGTATGATGAACACTAATGATGAACATTATAGCTTACAACTGATTGCAATACAACATGGTGACACACACGATTCATCACAACATGGTGGTGACATCACGATACAATCTAATTCACTATACACCAAATTGTCATGTAACACATAATCACACCTACATATCACAAAATAACAAGACACTCCAACACTCCACAATCCACAATAATATTATTTTCACTCATAAAAGGCAACACATCACATGTGAACTCCTTAAAGAATCCATGAAAAAGAGAGTGAATACTCTCATCACAAGCACATCAACATGATAAAAAATACACACTAAGTGTCATGCACAACATGTTTGTTCATAATATCACAATTACAATGATGTTCACATTACAACATATATCACATTACTCTTCAAATATCCACCACCACCACCCAAAATCATCACAACTCCAATCTGTCCCAGAGGTTTGAGAGCATGAACCTTCGCTCTGATACCAAATGTAACACCCACATTTTACACACACAAATACAACAATACAAATACTAGAATATATATTTTTGATTTACATTGTTCACTACACAACACCACAAGGGCTCCAAGTAGAGAAACTCAACAACACATAACACACTTATGTAAACATGAACCCACATCATAATAAGATAACATAGGGTACCAATCAATGTCATACTCAATGACGTAAACCAAGACAATGACCCAATTATAATAAGAAACACCGGGTAGGCATACTCCATGACATGGTCCTTTTTATGGTTTACATCTTCATTAAATTTAGGTTTCCATTGTATGACCTTATAGTTTTCAAGAGAATTAAACACATAAGGTTTAAAATTTCCTACTTTACAATCTTCAATTACTTTACTTTGTAGGGCAATAGTCTTTAAAGGAGAATACACGATTGATTCCTTTATCGAATCCCATTAATTATCCATAGATCATTTGTTAATTAAAGTCAATTTTAAACAACTATGAGTCTCCCAATAACTCCTTATGTTAAAGGTTTGTTTCTCATGCTATGATTGTTTTAGTTCCAAATTTAGTTTGAGTCAATTTAGCATTTACACGTCATAATTTTTATTTTTATTTTATTTTTAGTGGATTATATATCGGCTCAAATGCCTAGTCCCACCAAGAACAATTTATATCCATTATTAACAAAATGTCAATGCTTAAATCAACCATAAGGACTTCAAGTGAAATTTTGTTCCTAAACCATTATCACATATACTCTTTTTGTTTTTTTCATCTCGTTTACATTGTTTCTTAGGTCTCTTATTAGCATCACTTTATAACAAAAAGAGTTACGAAAGTACTTGTTTAACATCTTGAAGAAGTACATGATTGGAAGTATTAAGACTACACACGAACCACAAGTGATTTTTTTTCAAGGTAAGATCCATGTTTCCGCATTTCACAATTCCACATGTCAAATGTATTTTATTCTTAATGTCATAAAAGGGCATAACAAGGGATTATGGGACCAAGTTTTCAATTTCTGGTTTCTCTTAAGTCAACATCTTTTAAATCAATTTCATTTGCAAAGAGTTACTTATAATTTTCTACCCACAAGTTAACCTCCTAATCAATTGAGGTTTAGTTTAATTCCAATTTGCACTTAAGGCTCTATGCCCTATTATAGATCAGATTAAGGTGTGAAAACATATTTACCCTATAAACTCTCATAAAATACCAAGGTGCTATATTGTCACTAGCCAAGGTAACACATTTAGTTGTGAGGAACTAAAGAGATCATTAACAAGAGTTTAAGTCATAGTACAACTATTTCACTAGCTCCATTTGTGTCATCTGGATCCCACAAGGAATTCATTTGATGATGAAGTTAATTTCTAGATCTAACTTCGTAAGACTTGGTAGTCCACTAGGATACTAAGGAAGTGTTAGTTCTACTTACTCCATATATGGTAAGGTTACACCACATAGTCGTTGCTTTGAACAATGACTCTTAAGTTATAGAAATGATCTATTGAATACATTTCTTAGGTGTAGTACCAGAAATTTTAGTTGTGAGGATTAATTATCTCTTAGGATGATAGCATTTTGCAAACTAATGTGGCTAGAATGAGAGGGAGGGTACAACAAGTGTTAAATATTAACTTCATTAATAATCCCAACTACTAAAGGTGACTTTCAAGAGTAGTTGGTGATCTTTTCCACCTAACACGTAAGTTGGACATGAAGAGAACACATTCTCCTTACTATACACATGATAACTAATCCTGGAAGGAAACCACATACTCTAGATAATGTTTGACCAAGTCGTTCTTAACCTATGGGTTCACGACAATGTCGCTAAACATACCAGCTATGACAACACTCAAAATTGGGATCTTATTTACTTAAACTAAAAGGTGCCATCGAGTGTAAAAGTTTAAGTTCATTCTACGGTTTCAATTTCTTCTATGCTAAGAAGGATCATGCGAGAAAGGTAGATATGCACAAGTTTTAAACTAGGGTCAATTATTTTATTTAGATTTCTTTATTACATTTTTAAGGTAAGGAACACAACACCAATTATTTAATCAACAATTGCACACTGGAAGTGCACTACAAGGTAATAAATTCAATTTTGTTTAACACACACACACACACACACACACACACACACACACACACACACACACACACACACATCTAAATTTTTTACCATATGTAAATCTGAATCAAAATTACACCTATGATTAAATGCACATTTCCCAAGGTATCCCTAAAACTAGCATCTCATACATATTACCAAATTTCAAATATAAATTTTTTGTAACATGGAAATACATTATACATATATACATTTTACAATGACCTATATAAATTATAATAATAAACAATGAATTACACCATGCCTTTTCACCATCTTTCTTGCATCCTACAAAACCATGTGAGCATGAAATCAACGATAAATTGCTGGCATGACATCCACCTATATCTAACATAATTAACATTTTTAGTTTTCATTTACATAATAATAATAATTTGCATTTGAAAGGAGAGGGTTAGAGACACATATTTATTTCATTTCATTTCACTTCATTTCTTAACCAAGGAGAGAGAAAGAGATAGGGAAGAGAGAGAAACACTATTTTTCCAAAAGTTCAATTTCACACAACAAGTCACATGATAGAGTTTCAAACAATTATTTACAAGTGTTAACAAGTTTCCATGATGGTTTGGTAACTTTGACAGGTCCGACGACTTTTTTTTACGTTTTCCGCTAGTTGCAAAAACATACAATTTAGTCTTGGAGGAAAGTGCAAAGTGCATTCAAAATTTGTCTTCTTAATAAAAAATTCATGATAGGCAAATTCCTACGTGTCCACCTATATACTAAGAGTTCAAAGGAACTAATAGAATTTAGAATCGCGAAAAATTTACGATTGATGGCCTATTTTTCGAGGCCATCGGTCATAATTGGCCTAGTTGCAAATGATCAAAAGTTAGCTCGAGGGCTCAGAAAACCATGTCCAAAAACTAAGGTTTGATGGAAGAATGCACAACAAGAAATTTCCTGTAACTTCCCCTATTTATGGAGAATTCATTAGAGTCAACGGGACAAAGAATGGCAAATGGGTTTCAAACAACAAAGGTTTTTGGAGCCACCGGCCGCAGATTGGTCTAGTTTGACTTAGTCAAACTATGATTGAGAGGCATATGAAACCCTTTTTCCAAACTAACCGGGATTGTGATTTTTCCAAACCGAATGTTATAGGAAATTGTCTAGTAAGAATACTAGAGGTTTGGGAAGGCAGACAAGCATTTCATTGTTCAAGGCCTACACGACGAGCTGATACAAATCCAAATTTTCAGTTTTTTAACAACTTCCTAAAGGTGTAAAATAAGGTAATTGGGCTCCTAGAAGGGCATAAAGAGAGCACTAACAACCGATCGAGCTTCTATATAAGGTTTAATATGACTCCCCACATAACATGGTACATGAGCTGAAGATGACATCTCTTTTCCAAGGTTCAGGAGGTTATATTGTGAGTTTCTAAAAATTGTGTTTTCTTAATTTTACAAGGTAGAAAGAAATGGTTGTTTCAGTTAACTCATCCTAATCTTGCCAATACCAACAAACATGAACTCTAAATTTTGATACCTTGGGTCCAAATTTTGTTTTGGTTCTTGGTTGACATTTTTGGGGCTATCACACGAACATCCTCCAAAGATGGGATTCTAACTTGAGAGGGGACAGGGTGGATCCTTCTTTCCAGAGAACCATTTCCATGAAATCACTGCCCCACCTCCTTCTCTTAATTCCACCTACGCTGCTTACCTCCATCGTGTCTTCCATTGCACATGCTATCCATCATTCCAAACATTTTTCATCTATTTGTACTTACAGATTTTTGTATGGATTGTGCTAGCATATTTCCTAATCAACCCAAAAGTCTCTTCCAATAGTATTTCTGTTCCTTAAAAATATTTTGAATCACTCAGTATCAAAAACAAAAGAGAAAATCTTATCATCATGCTCATAATTGTTCTGTCTTGATGCCCAATCAAATATTGTAGAGCGAGAGTAGTGTTTTATTTGGAAGAGAACACTGTGACTAAGTTTGGAGGAGAGATACCTTCCTTCTACAAAGTTGTAATTGCTTGAAAGTTTCTAAGCCTTTTCAACAAACCCATTATGTGCATATTTTGCAGTCAATGTTGTCCACAAAGCCACACATTTTTTTAAATACATTCTTTCAAACAATTCATGCACTTGTTAATGCTTCCACATTTTGTATATGTATCTACTTAGAGAACTTGAAACTACAAAGTTTGATGGAAATTCCTCTATATTTTTATGCTTTGTTGGATGTCCATACCCTATTACTAAGCTCATATTTTGGCCCAAAGTTGAGAGGAGGATAAAATGTAAAGCGATTAGGGTGGAGAGCTATTTGTTGTAATGCCGAAACAATGTGATTGACTATCTCGTGAGGAACCCATATCTCATGTACGCTTCTATTGCTGCAACTATCGAAATATTGTTAAATTTACAACGCCTTGACTTGGGTTTTAGATTTGTTAATGCATCCAGATCTCAAGTAAATTTTTCTTGTGTATTATTATGCAAGGAAAATGATAGGTTGAAGAGTCTTTTAGGCGGCCCATTCTCTATCATATTTCTTCCACACACACCACCACGACACACGTTACCTCCTCCTCCCATGTCTCCATCTCACCCACCAGCCCACACAACTCCATCCTTCTATTTATTTTTTATTGTTTTGATTTTAATTTTTATTTTTAATTTTTTTGTCCACTACAAACCTATGGACTAGTTGATTTTGAAACTCGTTGTCTTATTATTACCTTATGTTGGGGTTAGCACACCGGTTGTATAGATAATATATCAGATCTAAACATACATGAAAATAAAAGTGGATATTCTACTAGAAGAAATATACAAAACAAGAGACATAAATCAACACCGATTTAACGTGGTTCACCCAAGTGGGCTACATCCACCTAAGAAACAAGCCAATCTATTATCCAAAGCTTTGACAAGATATATAATGAATATTTACAATCTTCCACACATCTCTTAGATGTACATTAATTTCTTTCTCTCAATATTTTTCTTCATCACAAGAATTCTCTCTCACCAAATTTTACAAGTTCTTTCTAATTCTTGTTAATCATCCTTACTTCTAAACCCTAGCTTTTATGCTTATATAGTCATTTTTAGACTTAGGACACTTAGCCATGCAATTACAATCAATAGATATATTTTAATGCTAAAAATAGATCTAATTCCTGAGAGTTAATTAAAACATCCTCGCACAAGTAACCGATGTCGGTTCCTTCCTTGCTTGACCGAATCGGCCATCTTGGGTGCCGTCCCCTAACCGATGACGGTTACTGTATTTTCCAGCAAGTTTCTATTACATGCTAAACTAAAGTAATTGAGATCCACAACTCAACAATCTCCCACTTGGAGATTAATTACTGCACCATACCTGTACAACGTCATTCTTGGATCCTTCCTTAGCTTTGTTTCTTCCTCTTCAAGTCTCAAACTCTTAGAAAAGACCAACAAAAGTGGAGTGTAGGTAACAAGAAAATTCTTCTCCTTTGTTAATGAATTTATTAGTATATTCAGGTGGTTGTGGTTCTTGATCATACGAATCTTTTCCCATTCAATCTTCTCACGCATCCATCCTCCAATACTCGCCGTCCATGTCACACATCAAAAAAAGTGATACCTCAATCAATGTGTTTCATTCTCGAATGAAACACTAAGTTCTTTTTGCAAATGAATTGCAATATGACTATCATTGAATAGTTTACAATTACTTTCTCCTTTCCCAACTCTTCCATGAACCTCGCTAATCCATATCATCTCCTTGCTAGCCTCTATAATATTTGCACTAACATACTCTACCTCAAGTCGTAGTAGACAAAGCCACAACCTTAATCTACAATCTCAAAATCCAGCTAAAGTGATCGTCCCACCTACTTTGAAAATATATCCAGTTTAGTGATCCTTCTACCATCCGGATCTCCAGCCATATCCAAATCAACATAGACACATAATGAAATATTTGAACCTCCTTAGCATAAATCAACATGATAGATGTTCCTTTCAAATACCCGAGTATCCACTCGACTACTACTTTCCAATGCTCTTTACCCAGATTTTCCATATATCTACTCACAACTCCCACTGCCCGTGCAATGTATGGTCTAGTACAAATCATAACATACATGAGACTCCAACTATCGAAGGATATGACACTCGTGTCATGTATTTTTCCTCCTCACGTGATGATGGACACCGATATTTGCTGAATTTTAAGTTTCAACCATAGATGTGCTAACATGTTTTACATTTTGCATGTTGAACCTTTCTAACACCTTATAGATATAATCCTCCCGAGACAAATACAATTTCTTGTTTTTCTTGTCTCTATGTATTTGCATGCCAATGATTCTTTTACAGCTCCTAAATCCCTCATAGCAAATGTGTGAGCTAGCTTTTCTTTTAAGCTCACCAATGTCCTACATACTAGATCTCGTAATAAGCATATCATCCACATACAAGTAACAAAATAATATAGCTCCCATTTTCAAGCCTTTTGAAATAAACACAATGGTCGATTCACATCTCAAGTAACCATGCTCTTACATAAAACTATCAAAGCTCATGTACCATTGGCTTGGAGCTTGCTTGCAGCCCATATAGACTCTTTTTCAACCCGCACAATAATTTCTCCTTATCCTTGACTTCATACCCAAGCGATCGCTGCATATAAATCTCTTCATCCAAATCACCATGAAGGAAATCCATCTTCACATCTAGTTTCTCTAAATGTAAATTTTCTATCGCAACTAAGCTCAATACAAGTATGAATAGAAGTCATCTTAACAACAAGAGAAAATATTTCACCAAATTCAATACTTGCTTTTGTGAAAATCCCTTTACTACAAAATTTCCTTGTACCTTTTTGTCCACCCTCTTCTTTCTTGATCCGTAAACCCACTTGTTCTCGTAATTTTCTCTTACTACTTGGAAACTTAACCAAATCCCATGTCTAGTTTTTTTCCAAGGAGTCCATCTCCTCATCCATGTCATGCTCCCACTGGACGTGAGTCTTATCCTGCATTACTTCTTCAAAGCTCTCTAGTTCACCATTATTAGTCAATAATAAATAAAATAGAGAAGGTGTAAATATTTTTGGAGGTTTACTTACCCTTTGTGACCTTCTCATAGGAGTTTGGGTACTACCTAGAGGCTCAACTGGACCTCTGTAAATTCCTATCCAAATTTGACAGTGACCGACACTCGTCACCTATAACCAACTTCATTTTGTAAACCGATGCCGGTCTGGATCCTCTGTAATCGATATCGGTTCTATTGACCGATGTTGGTTAGGGGTAAATCGACACTAGGTTATTGTGTAACCCTGTAGGTAATACTTTTAAATCTAAGAGTTCATTTTCATTCATAAACTTCTCAACCGGTTCATCCTTGGGTACCAAAATTTGATCCCAGACATTATCTTTTCATTCCATTCAACATCATGACTCCTAATAATCTTAGAATTCTCTAAATCCCTAAAAATAGAAAACGAAATCATAGATCCATAACCAATGAAAGTGCATCTCTTGGATTTTGCATCCAACTTCTTCCTATTTTCTCTATCAACATGCACAAAATCTTTGAACTAAAAAATTTAAGAAAAAAAGATCTACCTCTTTTCTCGGTCCAAGTTTCCTTTGGTATTCCTCCATCTAGTGAACTTGAAGGCCCACGGTTAATCAAATAAACTCGATTGTATCAACTACTTCTCGCCCAAAACTTTAAGGGCAATCCGAGAATGTATCCTCATATTTCTAGCATGTTCCATGATTGTCCTATTCATTCTTTTTGCAACACCATTCTCCTGTGGTGTTCTTGGAACCATTCTTTCTCTACGTATCCCATTCACTGAACAATAATCATTAAAATCCTTACTACAATATTCACCACCATTTTTAGATTTAAGGCACTTTAACTTAGAATTTGATTCATTCTCAACAAGGGATTTTCATCTTTTAAAAGTCTCAAAAACATCAAATTTACGTTTAATACAATAAACCCATACCTTTCTTGTAGCATCATCAATGAAAATAACATAATATTGGGATCCTCCATGAGAAGCTACCTGAGCTGGTCCCCACACATCTGAGTGTACAAGCTCCAATTTTTGCTCCTTCTTAGTTGCCCCAACTTTGAGAAATCTCACTCTCTTTTTCTTTCCAAAGATATAATGCTCACAAAAATCAAGATCTAAATCTTTCAAATATGATAACTTACCCTTAGCCTTTAAGATATGCATTCCTTTTTTACTCATATGACCCAACCGATTATGCCACATACATACATCTGAATCTGAAGTAGATAATGTAGAAAAGGAATCAGTAATACAGGTAGATAAATATAATGTTCCTACCTTCTTTCCTCTTGCCACAACAAAGAACCCTTGGTGACTTTCCAAGAGTCTCCTATGAATGTAACCATGCAACCAAATTCACCTAGTTTCCCTGCAAAAATAATATTTCTTTGAGGCTTGACACATGCCTCACATATTTCAATATCCATGTATTTCCATTTTGTAATTTTAGATGAACTTCCTTTACCAATAATATTGCCGCAAGGTTCATCATCACCCAAATAAACATGCCCAAAATTACCCTTGACATAATTTATGAAATAAGCCCTTATTAGGGGTTGCATGGAAAGAAGAACCTAAATCTAAAACCCATGATTCAATTCTATTATCTAAAGAAAGAATAAGAGCATCTTGTATTACCTCGATGTAGCAAGATTTGCTTCTTTACCTTTGTTTGGTTGTTGGTTCTCTTTATCCTTTCGAGGTCAACAATCTTTCTTCGCATGTCCTTTCTTTCCACATTTCAACAAGTAATTCTCTTACTTTTAGATTTAGATCTACTATCCCTTGACTTTGATTTCCCATTACTTTTACTCTTAGATCTCTCCTTCTTCTTGCCCCGCTTTCTACATTCAAAGCATTTCAAGATGATGATTACTCTATAATCTTCCTATGAATTTACTTCATTCAAGATTATACTAACCACATCATCAAACTTCAAAATATTATTAGCAGATGTTGTATTACTAATAGCCATTACCAAGTTATCCCAACTATCAAGAAAAAATAAGAATAAAAGTGCTCTTACTTCATCATCAAATGGTATTCACAACCGATTTTAACTAATTTTACAATATATCATAAATCATTCAAATGATTAGATGCAGATCCACCTTCATGCATCTTAGAGCTAAATATTTTCTTCATCAAATAAACTTTATTTGAAGCACTAGGATTTTCATATAAATTAGCAAGAGATTTCATTAACTCTATCGTAGAAAGTCACTTCGTAATATTGGAAGCCATGAATGCTTTGCCAAGCTCAATCTTATAGATCCCAAAGCCTTTCTGTCAAGAATATTTCATTCTTCATCAGTCATCTTCATAGGTCTAGACTTCTCATCCAACGGTAAATACAAATCTCTTTGATATAGATAATCCTCAATTTGCATCTTCCATAATTGATAATTTTACCATCAAATTTCTCTACCTTGTATTTTTTTCTTCTAACATTGTTGTAGCTCCCACTCAAGAAAACCTCTCGTGAGTAAATGTCAACACACAAAACCCTCAAATAAAGCTCGATACCATTTGTTGTTAGGGTTAGCACATCGGTTGTATAGATAATATATTAGATCTAAACATACATGCAAATAAAAGTGGATATTCTACGTAAGAAATATACAAAATAAGAGACATAAATCAACATCATATTTAATGGTTCACCCAAAGTGTGGGCTACGTCCACCAAGAAACAAACCAATCTATTACCCAAATCTTTGACAAGATATACAATGAAGATTTACAATCTTCCACACCTCTTAGATGTACGATACCTTCTTTCTCTCAATTTTTTTCTTCATTATAAGAATTCTCTCTCTCACCAAATTTTACAAGTTCTTTCTAATTCTTGTTAATCATCCTTACTTCTAAACCCTATATTTTATGCTTATATAGTCATTTTTAGACTTAGGGCACTTAGCCATGCAATTACAATCAATAGATATATTTTAATGCTAAAAATAGATATAATTCCTGAGAGTTAATTAAAACATCCTCGCATAGGTAACCGATGTCTAGTTAGCCCTAACCAATGCCAGTTCCTTCCTAATCGACCGATGTCTTCCTCGGGTGACCGATCTTTGGTCCTAGGTGACCGATGTTAGTTCCCCTAACCGATGACGGTTACTATATTTTCAACAAGTTTCCATTACATGCTAAACTGAAGTAATTGAGCTCCATAACTCAACACCTTCCTCCACACATATCAAGGACTCTTCAAGGAATAATTATTTACTTTTATAATGAATGTTCTACTCTAGGCCCTTAAGACTGGGCACACACAATTAGGATTGTGTTCACGCAAATTTAATTTAAGAAATCCTCCTTTAGATGGATTATTACCTTTTTTGACTTTTGCAACACCAATTCCTTGTGATCAATTCCCTAAAATAGACTCAAGGATTCCATTGAATCATTATGTTCATGCTACATACTACTAAACTTCTAAAACATGGTATAGTATGGTGTGAGTAAGTCTTTCTATCTATTTTCCATTCCTTGGACATTGTGAGGGTTCCATGAAGCCTTGAACACCATTATAAATAAGAAGACAATCCAAAACAAGATATTTACACGTGAAAATGGTTTACAAAATAGTATCTAACCTCCAAATCTGATATCTCGGTTTGAGAGGACTGTTTCACTTAACACCTAAGCCTATAACATACCTAGAGCTAGTTCAAATATTAAAATTATACATTTGGAGGAAAATCCCTATTTTTTCATGTGGATTCCAAATGGACTAGTAAAAGCTATGACCATCTCAAGTGGACCTAAGATACCCCTAGTCACCTAAGAAAGAAATTTTTATTATTAACAAGATGTTCCGCATCACCAATGGAAGGATACGTAGTGACTTAGAAGCCTTATTTTTAATTAAAGGCTTAGTTGTCATGCTTCAAAATTTTCAATTTCCATGTTAGTTATTTTGGCCATTCTAGAGGTATTAAAACACCCTCCGGGAGAGTTTAGGAAATATCTTAAGCATCCAGAGGTGATTTTAGAGAATATTGTAAGTGTTGAAGGTAATTTAGGAATATTTAGGAAAGGTTTGATCATTCAAGGAATATCTGCTCAACATCAGTTTTCTAGGTGTAGGGAACAAACACTCTAATGGTGAAACCTAACTTCTTTAGAAGATTCCAGGAGCTCTATAAGGAGTTATAAGGAAAACAAATAGGCATTAGAAATCTAAGTAAATCCTCTACATGTTGGAGACATACACTTTTCTCTAAGGCTTGAAGGAGATATAAATAATTTCAAAACAATGAAGCTGCCCATTTTGTTTCCAAACCAACACTTCACCTTGATGCAACACTTCGTGACACCAAAACATGACACTACCAATCAACCTTCACGCTTCTTAATGATTAACACCTCATGGTGACTCCTATTCCACATAGACATCCTTTTTCATTAATGCAACTTGACATCAATGGAAACACCAATGATAAGTATGTCCAACACACGTGTTTTGGTTTGTAAAATCTAATTTTGACACATCTCACACGCTACAAGTGTCATTAAACAATCCAAAAGACCCCAAAACCTAAACAATGACTATATTCATTGCCAAAATAGACAACTATTTTAGAATTTGAATGCTAAAAGCTTTAGGATGAATGCTGAAATTGTAAAAAATTACCTATGTATCTGAATGAAAGGGTTAGATTATAAATAACTATCTCCTAAACCGTGACTCGTGGGGTTGTGAGACTAGTTCCATAAGGTGCATAGTGACCCTAATGATAATAAATGAAAAAATTATAATTAAACATTTATTTTTGTAAATAGAAGCATGCCAAAAGCACATATAATGCCTATACTCTATGGAACGCGTACATGTTATAACGTGTACGTGTTTTTTATTATGCCCCCAAACCAAGAATTTATAGGCTTGGAATTTCCTTGGTTTCCTCAACCTCGTACCTTAGACCTACAACAACACAACAACTTGTGTGTTTTTGACAAAATATGCAAAAACTCACCTTCCACCATGCTAAATCCTACAAAAACGTTTTCTATCTTTCTTAAAAATTTGCCTACAACATCAAGAAAACTATCCTCTTTCTAAATATGTAATTTTTATATTTTTTTGACTATTCTAAGGTTTCCATTTATATTTATTTCAAACTATGTCTTTTATACCTCTATTTTTAGTGATTGTAAATGCTTATCTTTTTTTGTGTATCTTTTTTTGACTCATCAAATTGAATAAAAAAATTTAGGCACAAACTAGGACTAATTATATACATATTAATTTTTTTGATATTTTTGAGGTAGTTAGGGGCGGAGGCATGGTCGGAGCTCAGTTATTTTTCAAAATTTAAAATTTTTGTACTAGAAAAATCATTAAAAAAATACTTGCTAAAAAATATAAAAAAATTCTAGCACAAACTAGATGCTCCTAGCTATCTTTCTACCAAAGGGTTTTCAAAAATACTAAATAGTGCTCAAAAAATGTTGGGGGCACGAAAGACTATCTACTATTTTTTTAACAAAAATAGGAGCACATGTTGATCTTTTAGTTATTTAACCCACTTAAACTTAACCGTGTTTAAAAAAAAGTAGCTTAGAAACTAGACTCAAAATACTACGATTCATGTTCTTACAACATCTTCCAATTTTGAGTGTAACTATTTCAAATAACTTGTACAAGTTGAAGATTTTTATTTTTCAGAAAAATAATCCACTTAAGACCCCTTTTGGCCCCCAGATTGGTGCACTTACCCGTCACTCTTGTTAGGGTCAGAATTTTCATCAGAGTGAGTTGGAGGTCGAATCTCAGAGGAAGCCAAAGTAACAAAATTGAGTTGCTCCATAGTGAAACTAGTAACAACACTATCAAGCAACAACAACTAGAATAAGTGTGTCCGCACTTGATCCCTCTGTAACAACTTCAACCTTCTCCTCCTCGAAGGTGCAATTGGTGAGTGTAGAAATGATTCCTTATCGAATTGACCATTTAGTTATAATAGTTCGATTTAGGCTCCACATTAATAAATAAAATATCTTGATGAGATTCCTTCCACCAAGAAACCTTTTCCTTTGTAGATTTCTTCTTTACCATCTAACAATCTGAAGCGAGATGTCCTAGATTAAAGCATTTTCTACATCTGAAGGGAAATCCTTTGTAATATAGAGGCTATGACCAAACCCTATCCAACACTTTGAGGTCAATAGAGGTAGGTAGATCAAGCGAAGTATCCAGATCTACCAAAATTCGAGAAAAATTAGTGTGAGTGTAGGATTTCATATTGGAATCAATGGATAAAAATTTACCCAAAGTGTTTCCAATAGTAGTTAGACTTTCCTCTCCCAAAACTGCAATGACAGATGGGGTAAATGAATCCAAACCGGTTTAACGAAAGAAGTTGTGAGTGGATTGAAAGTTGGGAACCATGGTTTCATCAACAAGTGATGATTCTGTAGTTCCCAAATCTTTGAGAGAATGACATCCCTATCATCCTCTACACTAAAAGCTACAATAAAAACCCTTACACAAGGGTAAATATCAATCCTACTAGAAACAATAGGACGTCAGTTTGTAGTAATCCATGAGTGAAGGAGAGGAATACCTTACCGAGTCAACTGAAGTGATAAATCAAGCCGTTGGAGGAGAAGAACTCCTCGGTATCAAGCATTGAATGCCAACGAGTGACCGGAGGAGCAGCCATGATAGCAAAGAGAGGTTTAGAAAAAGGAGGAGCAGAAATAGTGGCATAAGTACGCTTCCCGAAACCAGATTCAGATTCAACCTTTTTAATGGAATAATGAGGGGGAAAATAGGCCACTTACTACCATTTTAGAGGCTAACACCACAACTAGAGAGAAGGATATTGAGGGGCATGAAAACCTGTCGCCACCTATGAAGAGCCACTACCTAAACCCTCCAAATAACCACCATTTGTATTCTACGCAAGCAGAAAGGTACAAAAGGACCTCGTGGTTGCCTTCACCCTTTGTCGCCATTTTGTAGCGATTGTAGGGATAAGGCTCACTAAAACATGTTTAGGGTTCGGGAAGTCTTCCGAGAAGTCCATCACTAAGAGAAACTTGATAAGAAATCAATGTTAATCAAACTATCCCTTGTGAAATTATTAAGTACTGTTGTCATCTCAATTGGACATTGTTTACAACACATGGATTTAAGGAAGTGCAGATAGTTCAGAATCTAGAGGATGATTCAAGTTTCAACTATATTGTATTATCCTTAGATTCTATGAGCAGAAATGAAATTTATTTGATATTTTAATATTATAAATAGGAAGAGGAGGAAGCAAAGTGAGAAAGTGTTCATTATCATTGTTTTGCAAATGGAGGGAGAAATGGTGAGCACAACATACTACAGGATAGACGAGGAGAAGAAATTGGTCCCCGTGCATGGCCTTGTGGAAGAATGGTTATGAATTTATTGATGTGTATGTGTGTGTATTGAATCATCATGACATGACTTACACTCGGGATAAATTCTTCTCGTGATGCTTGATACTAATTAGATTAAACAACTACATGAGTTCATGCGTGGTGATCTTGTAGCTGCGAAAAAATCCCTAATAAATGAAGTATATTCAAACCATGCGTCCCATAGTTAGAACAAGTTTGATTTTACTCCTCATTTTCAATTGAGGATCGCAATAAATGGTGTATGGGCACTACATTATGTATTAAATAAAGTTTTATATATGAATGATATATATTAAGATAAACCTAACAATTTGCCTATTATTTGCAAGCGCATTTATGCAAGTGTAAGCCCTTATTTATTATTATGCATATTGTTTATTTCTTGTGTTATTAGTCCCTCTCCAATAGGTACTAATGCAATCTTTCATATTGTTCTTTATCTATTGATTAATCTCTTCAAATTCAGACTTTTCCTATTTTATAATGTTGACAATCTCAAACTTGTAATTTATTTAACTAATTGAATGAAAAAATGATTTTACATACATGTCTTTCAGATCATTCACAACTACAACATTTCTTTTTAGTTTCTTAATAAGCCTCACACAAAATGAAACTTGCACAAGATTAAAAGATTGGATTTACACATACAATGAAGGTGCACAAGATTAAAAGATTGGATTTACACAAATAATGAAGGTACAAGACAAAGACACCATTAGAAGAAACCAAGGGAAAGGAAATGATAGAAATCAAAATTATTCAAGAGGAAGAGAAAGAAGAGGTGGTTAAGTTGTAAGAGGTGACATTTACTACGCACAACTCAACCTTTATTCTTCCCGCACCTTCCTGAAGTTCTCCATGGTCACAATCGCTAACATATTCTCTTTTTTTATATTGTGCATTCTCAATTTTCCACCTGACGACCCACGTGTTTGGCCAAATGTGCTCCTTGAATCCGAGCTCAATCATCCTCTTCACACGAGATACATAGGGGAAATGTAAATCGAATGGATATAAGATAATTATAAAGGGATAAAAGGTGAGGAAATTTTCAGACACAATTTCATATCCATAAGCGATTTACAATAGTTTTATTTTAATCTTTATCTAGAGGCAGGTGACTATTTTAAATGAAAGATAAAATATTGAATTGAACGCATGACAATTGAATGGGAATTGAATGGGATTTGTTTTACTGATAATATTGGATGCAATTTGTCTTGTGCTCCTCATTATGTGTGTGTTTTTCAATAAATAATTATGTTGAGGTATATTGTCTCTCACTACAATTTTTTTTTGTGTTGTGTGTCCTTTGGTTGTGTGCTTATTTAGCATGCATAGTCTAACCAGGTTCTTCATTGGATTCGATAATCTATACTACATCATTCAAATTTTAGTATCAAAACAAGTTGTGTCATGCAAGTGAATTGTAGAGCTATATTTTACGTATTTGTAAGTGTGGATAGAATTCCATAAATATGTTTGATAACTACATTTGATGTGAATGGTATCAAGTATATTATAAAAACTTATGTGATATGTCTCTTATGCAGTTTACTACTTTAATGATAACACATAACGCTGCCATTTTTTCTTATCCATCTTTTTTTCTAATAAATTTGTTTTCACCCTCACAATTTACAATATATGTCAAGTATGTATTTATTTGGTTTATTATTTAATTTATTTTTGTGAGGCGTCCCTTTAATGGCAAGGAAGGTTGTAATGGAGTGAATTGTTCAGTTTTATTCTTGACATTAAATTTGATGTCCATTTGACCGCATCATGTGAAAATTCATCTATAAATTTGACTTTGTTGGACTATAACTAAAATAGTTTTGTTTATATTTTCTTGGAGAAGTCAATAAAAAATTGTAATATCTTGGCCATGTAGTTATGTTTGGGTACTTTTTCTTGAATAGATATTTTTGAGACCGACACAATCACGTAGTTAAATGATTCATTTTTCCTCGAATCAATGTGAAATTGAGAGAATTTAATGAAGTTATTGATTAAAGAGGTATGTAAAAAATCTAACCTAAAAATCTTTAAATTGATATTTATTAACGTATTTGATATAGATATATTTATTATAATATATTTACATTGAAGGCGTTTACACAACTACAAACGTTGTTTGTCTCTAACACTTGTATGAATGTGTAGTGATCTCATCCATCTATTTTGTAGCCCATATCAACGCCCTCCAATTAATTAGGGTCATCTAATACGTGCGGATCATGGAAGCTATATGATAGTTATGTTCCCATGATTGGAATTGAGAATCGTAGAAGAATTTTGGTTATAAAAATGTTAGAGTGAGCCTAGACTTTATATGCCCCTCTCGTGGTTAATTATACTCCTTCGAAAAGAAACTAATGTTCGCAATAAATCAAAAATGGAATTAAGATCTTTGTAAAATATGATTTAATATATAGATTATATTATATAGTATATAACAAAGTTTTTATATATAATTTAATGTCCTTTTAAGGTAAAATTACACTCACAAAATACAAGAGATCAATTCGTTAAAGTGGACCATACAAAGTGGATATTACTTCGGTGTTATACTTTGACCTATGTAAATTGTGCGGTACATGTAGGTATTTAATTTTCACTTTTTATTTCCAAATTTCCATTGATGTCCTCGTCTTATATTACAAACCAAGGTCTATCAAATTCAAAATCTTGACATCATTTGTGGTTCGATCATGACATTTAAACCTATTTGATTTCCCCACTTTTAATTTAAGCCCCTTTCAAAGACAAATTGAACTCATGTTAATAGTATGAAAGGGATCGATATAATAAAGTGGAAAGCACATAACAAATAATCATCAATGATTTTTGCACATCACCTATTACCCTACACCTAGCCTATTTCCTTGTAGCTACTCAAGCTTAGATATGTAAAGGGGGAATACAAAGTGACGATAAAGTGGAACACAAATAAAGGACAATTATCGATGATTGTTTAAATGTTGCCTATTTCCTTGCATCTACTCAAGCTTAGAATTGTAAAGTGGGAGTACAAAGTGCTCCAAGAAGCAAGAATTTTGAATGGGCTTCAACATGAAACCTATTGGTTTTTTCCATTTTTTACTATAGCACCTTTAAGCACAAATTACACTCACGATTTTATAAAGTGTAACATAGATAATGGATTTTATTTGGGTCTTACAATTTAAGTCATATAAAAGGTGTGAAACATGCAAGTATTTAATTCCCACTTTGCGGTTGGGTCTCAAACATGGAACATTTTGGGTTTTTCCCATTTTTGGTTTGTCCCTTTAAATGTAATTCACACTCATGTGAATTATCTGCTCAAGATATAGACAATATAGTGGAACACGAAGCCCTTCCCCTCCCTCAAACCCCTCATTCTTTGTGTCTTTTTGCTTCCTCAATTTTCAATTCTTCGCTCCATCCCTTTGACGTTTCTATAGTACACTTCACATAAGATTGCTAGTTATTTATTTGTCAATATCATTAAACATTTATTACTTATTGCATTCGGTGAAAGAATATATGTTGGAACACTTGTAATATTCGAATCCTTATTAAATTGCGTTTATGTTGTTTTTGCTGTATCATTCTATGAAGTCAGATCAAGATATATTTTAAAAATAAAATCCACATTTATAATTATTTCACAATGTATTGTTGCTAAAGTCAGACTGCAACTGGAAAATGAGTGTTCGGTCCATATAAACATCCACAACATTAGATAAAACTAAGATTGGAAAGCCCTCATTGATTAATATAAAGTTACATGATTTGACAATCCACTTGTCAATTCAATAGTAATGAGCTTCAATATTAAAGATGGCGTGATATTCCGCTGGATTGCGGCAATCATGATATTTTCCGCCTTGCGTCATGATAAAGCAGGCTTGACAGACATTCAATATCGTACGTGCTTATAACGAATTCTACTCAAGTATAAACATACATATAGCAAAACATTCCTTAGCGAACAAGAGCAAGGAAAAGTCATACAATGTGAATGGGAAACATTCTAACAATGGGAAACAGTCTAACTAAAGATCAAGTTGAAGAGTTAGAATTTCTGAGGGAAAGGTCTTTTGTTCCAGGGGATCAATCTGAGTGCGCAGATGTAATACTCTGCACTCCAGATGGTTCACGATTTTACGCTCACCGTCTCATTTTGGTAAATTATTTTTATTATTTTTTAATCTGCCATTCTACGTTTTTGTCTCTCACCGTCTCATTTTGAAGTTCTTTATTTTGCACCTCAAATTATCATGTCTGATGAATTTCGTGAAATATATTGTGATGTGTTGTGCTTCATTTTTGTTAAGGTAAACAAGTCAGATGTTTTCCGATCGAAGCTTGGGAAAGATCCGAGGGAAAAGATGTCTAAAATATCAATAGAGGATGTAAAAGGGGAGAGTCTAAGATTGTTCCTGAAGTTTCTTTATACCGCTGAACTGAGCGATAATGATATGCAAGGCAATTACAAGGATCTTTTGAAGCTCTCTCATACTTACCATGTAAAGTTGTTGCTGTCCAAGCTGGATGCGTTTGTTTTCGAGAATATCGTCATAAAACAGACCAAAAATCTCTTCGACAAACAGACAATAAAGGAGCTGATAAAAATGGCGTATACATATGATTTGAAGCTAACTAAGGACGCTGCTCATTACATAATGGCGAATGACACCGATTTATTCTCCATTTGCAATGATAAGGACATAGAGGAACTTGCATGGGCTATAGACTTGCTTAAATATTCCTATGTGGTTTCCGCGCTGAAGGACCGTGGTGTTGGTACAAGAGCCTAAGGACTGTGGGGTATGATATTTTGACTTGGGTTTATATTTATACTAAGATGTTTTGCGGAGACTATATATCAATAGTGTGAGCTATGTATTAAAGTACTCTGATATTTTACGCTTCGTTTTCGTATTATGCTGTTATTTTTCTATTTGAAATCGTTGCTGTGAAGAATATCTTTATACTCCACTCACGCTGTGAAGGTCTCCTATCTTTTGCTTTGGCACTATATCGATTTTCGATGGCGTATTTTTTCTACAGAAAAATGGGAGTCATTTGTAATTTTAAAAAGGAAACAAAATGTTCGGTAAGATAAATATGAGATCATCCTTGTTTTTATAAATTATTTTTGTAATTTTGAAAAGCAAACAAAATGTTAGCTAGATAGCATATATGAAGTAATGAGGCTCGGGAGATAAAAATGAGGTTCATCCCTGTTTTTCATTAAATTATTTTTGTACTATCTTTTGGCATTGATATTTCTGTGAACATGATTATCTTATTTTTAGGATGTTTATATTGTAAATGAACAACCATAGTTACAAATTGTATTAGACATAAGTGTTGGTCTATATGATTATCAATATTAATTTATTTATTACAATAATCGGTTAAGTACATTAAAAAATATTAAGACTTTTCAGTTCCCTTGGGATTCGGTTTTCCTCTCCCAATTTGCCTTTAGATTAGTATGTCTCTAGAAAGTTTTATTAATGGACTATAAGTCACTAAAACAAAAAAATATATTTATTCACTCACTCATCCAAACAACTATCTTTTTAGATTGAGAAATCATAAAAAAGAAATCATCTTATAATTTATCAATGGTTTCTTCATTTAGATGATTTAATATATTATATAATGTATTTATTTAGAAAAATAAAAATTTATCATTTTAAAAACTTTTAAAATTAATATTACATAAAATATATTTATTTTTTGACAAACTGGAATAATACTTAAAATATAATTTATCATGTAAATAAACAATTAAATTATCGTAGATAACGCTTTTGACAAGCAGTGTAAATTGTTAAATTTCAGGTCAAATCCTAACATAATCATGAAATGACATATCATCAATCATCTATTTCTAAATATAAATTGTCAGATGCTCCTCGCAATTCAAGACAGTGACCAAGGAACCCTGTCAAAAGAAAAATGTCTAATAATTAATTAAATGAGAAAAAATATTTCAAAAAGAGCTGTAATTTATGAATAAACACTTAAAGTTATCTTTATGAACATTTGAAAATAAGAAGAAAAAAAATAAAAGCAAAAACTTGTAACATTGTTATTCCTAGCAATTGCACCATGAGTGTGCAATGGGAACATCGATAGGTAGACACGTAAGGGAGGTTGAAAGTCGAGGCGACGATCATGAAGCATATGTTGAGAAGAGTAGAATATCATATACAAAATGAAAAAAAAACAAGGAAAGAAGAAATGACACCATTATAATGTAATTGCATTTTTGGAAATTATTCTTTGAAGATGTAGAATCTACGATCAAAATTTTACGCGACATAGGATAGCAAAAATTTGGGATCTTTGAAGAAATCATAGTTCATGATGGAATAATTTGAGGGCGTTGCTGGAGATAGAGTGAGAGAAAAAGCAAAGTGGCAAGCAACTCGATGTTCATAGTGTTTGCCACGGGTAATAGATGCCACTTGCAAAAAATCAAAACCAAGGAAAAAATAGAATTGGGACTGTATGAGAAAGTGAAATGGTTCTGAAAATGTAAGAGAGGAGATGTAAACATAAACAATTTAATCTTCATACTTGCTATTGTTTACATGTACAAAACAACACTTGCGATATCCGAACTGTAGTATATGCGGCTTTGGGCTTTGGTGATTCTATAACTCAAATCAACATCAAAGTAAAACACCATATTTGTTCATTTGCAAAACGAAATTTTTGACATAAAAATGAAACTCTTATCAGTCTTATCCATATTATAACTAGGAAAAGGTGCTTAAAAAGAAAATAATGTAAACATAGAATCGAAGACCGAGAATTCCCTTTCTTATTTTGAACTATAAAATATAGAAAAATCCCCCATAACATGGGGATATGTATCTAGAAAATGCACACAACCAGATGTATGAAAATAATATGAAGACTTCCCAATGTTTTCAAATGTATCCATTCTTGAAACCGACAATCCCCTGTACATGAAAATACAAAATCCAAACATGCCTAATGAATATAAGTTTATAATACATTAGAGGATCTATTGAAATTTTAAAAATGACAAAATAGAAAGAATTTTAACAAAAAAACATTGGCATCAAAAAATCTATTTAATCATATTGAAATACACCATCTACAAGGTCTCCAATACTATTAAATGGAGTATTTGAAACATTTCCATGCCTCCAGAGCTATAGAAGCATGGGAGGAAGTGATTCACACACACACACACACACACACACACACACACACACACACACACACACACACACTACTTCACTAAATCACACGTACACCTACACCTACTGTCATCACAGAAGAAGTGAGATCTAATATTAGGTTATTCCAAAGTTAGTCAGTTGAAGTACATATGGTACAGAAAAATTATTCTTAGAAGTTGGGAGCATTACCAAAAAATATTCTCCAAATCTCAAATCTCCTTCTAGGTATGGATCTAACCACACACTGTCTTAAGTTGTTTTGCAACTTGCACAAATCCTACAATCACGAAACTCATCCAATTGCTTTACAGAGAGTGAAACAACAAATTTGACAAGTCAGACAAGCCAAATACAGAGTTACCAGATCATACAAACAAAACTCACTTTACAATAATATCGCATAGTGCCCACTCATCTTTGACATTGATATTACTATGATTTTTCTTACTTTGGATTGGTGCCATCAACATTGTTTTTTTATTATTGGTAAATAGTTTTCTGAAATGGACTATACCCTTGCATACAAAGAGGGCCTAGAAGCCAGAATAGGAATGAAAAGCACCACAAAAAGGATCAAGATCCAGATAAGTCGTAAGAACCCAAGGTAACCAAAGAGAAGTTACCAAAAAATAGCTAACCAGTTTGAACACTATAGAAAAGCAGCCAAAAAATAGCTAAAAAATAGCAAAAACACGAAGGAAGGCAACAACAGCAGTACGCAGCTCCACATTTACTTCTTGGTGGCTTTGGCGATTTTGGATTTGATAGTTTTCAAGAGGTAAACAAAGCCAAAGTCGTCATGTGAGTAGGTCGAAGTATCTAGCTTTTGAATGGTCTGTTTGCTTTCTTTTTCCGTGCCCCAAAGAGTTGCTGGGATTTCACTGAGAGTAGAGACGCTGCGGACATGCTGCTCAATGAAGTCTTTGATTGCACTAAAAATAGCCATATTATGGTCATGGCGAGTCTTGGATTTCCCTAGATGGTTGTCTAGGGAGTTCAGTTTTTTATAGATATCCTCAACTTGTTTATTGTCAAGATCAACCTCCTCCTCCTCCTTCCTCTTACCTTTTTGCTTAGCCAAGTTTTTAACTTCATCTTTCAGTAGCAACATGTCTTTTTCTAAGGCTTCCAACCTTTTAGTGGAGCTTTCGGTGTGTGCCTCCTGTAAGCCAACACTGCTAATATGAAGAATATTATGAGCATCCTCCAAGTCCTGAGGAACGTTCCCCGAAACAGGGGTATCTAGATTCAGTTTCTTAGAAGACCTAGTTATAGGTCTGGTCGAAGTGGAGGTGAAGGGGGTGGGAGCAGAGGTGGAGGGGATGACGGTGGGAGCCGAGAAGGAAGGCAAAGGGGTAGCGGCAACGGTGATGGGGATAGAAGGAGAAGAGATGGGGGTAGTAGCGGCAGCGGTGAAGGGGATAGATGGAATAGAGATGGGGGAAGAAGGAAGGCTGGGAAACTTAAGGATACAGAGTTTATGTAGCAAGAAGATGAGACCTTGATGTAGAGGGACCACACGAGTATGTTTTTGGAACTCCAAAATGGAGCGTTCAAGAGAATTAAGAAGATAGTGAGGGAAACATACCGTGAAACTTATGCGGAAGTGATTGAGGAACACAAGATGCTTAATGGGCACTTTGATGTATCTCCCCTCCAGAGAGATGTATTGAACCATCATACGGGTGACCTTGTCAGAAGGCATAGGGATAGAGCTGACCTGCAAACCCGCCGTGATGAAGAACAATTTCTAATTGCCCTCGAAAACTTCCTCTCCTCAACTGCTCTGTCAATCCTTTTATTAAAAAAGTGGTACCCATCCATCCCAAGGCCTGTTGCTTCGGCTATAAACTCTTCATTAATTGATATTTTCTGCCCGCCATATTCAACTTTACGATCCTTCCAATCCTTCACAAATTACATGGAAATGCTTTGGTCGTGACCCTGTATCTTCTCAATAAAATTTGTGATGCCTCCCTGGTTGAGAAGATTCCAAAGCTCTTCATTATTCTTCCAATCCGGGTCCTTGCTGGGCTCAATCTGACAAGGGGCTCCTCCCATTTTCACCTTGCTTAAGTGTTTGAAAGTATTATCTTCAAAATCCCTATGAGGAATTCTATAAGAAACACAGTTTCCAATCTGCCTTTCTCTGTTTTTGGAAAGATATCTCACGCGATGGGAATGAGGATTAGTGTAGCCGTTGCTAACATGAAAGTTCCCATGAATGCCTGCGTGAATGCTGCTATGTACCTAGGGAATCCCACATGCGCAAACTTCAATCCCCTTAGAAACCCACTCCAAGTCATCATCATCCTTACTACGGACTTGGAAATCCATGCAAAAACCTATTTGAAAGCTGTTATAAGCAAAAGATTGCCCGCATGTGTGAATTTAATCTTCACATAAATCCACTTTAAGTCATCATTGTATTTTCTTGTATCCTTGATTTGCCAAGATGGCTTGAGTGCTTTGTTTTAAACTTGTCAGCACGTGTGTAAGTCCTATTCTCAAAGACCCACTCCAAATGCTCATTAACCTTACCCCGTATTTGCATGCCCATAAGTATCCGCTTGAATGTTGTTTTGAATCTGCTTAGGAATGTGATCACTATTATCCCAAATAATGTGATTAACATTTATGCCATAGTTAGCCAATGCATCTGCCACCTTGTTACCCTCCCGGTAAGTATGCTTGATCCAAATATTGTTGAAGGTTTGGCAAATACTTATGGATTCCAAGATGAAGTCCTTGATGTTCCAACTTGGAGGCGAACACTGATTAAGATGATTAATGATATTAAGTGAGTCTCCTTCCAGAATAAGATTTTGGATATTATGAGTTTGAGAAATTCTAAGGCCCCATAAAGCGGTTAATGCTTCAGCAAAATGATTAGTTTGTATTCCCATTTTACCAGCATAAGCAGCTATCAAACTGCCTCTATGATCCCGAGATCACTCCTCCCCCAACTACAATCCTGGGTTACCCTTAAAGGCCCCATCAAAGTTCAACTTATACCAGTTGAGATCAGGAGGGTGCCAATGTATCAAAGATCTATCAATATTATTACCGGTATTATTTCAGATATTGTCAGCTCCAATATTCCATTGGGACAAGATATGCTCTTCATTTTCTGGATAACTCTTGTTCTTGGGGGTTTAAATCTAACAATATTCTCTTTAATAGCATTAGAAATTTTACCAATATTGAGCTTATAATTCTGTTTACTATTTCTAAAGATGATATCATTTCTATCTTTCCATATCCTCCAAATAACATGAGGCATTACCAATTTCCAGAGCCTTCTCACAACACAATGAGGCATTACCAATTTCCATATTGACATTGTTATCATATTTGATATCTAGACATTACTATATTTTATTAGCTTATTTGATAGACAATATAGATGTGTTAGACTTTTATCATGATGTGACTTATATGATGGATTATATGCATGGATTTGGATTTACATATCGGTATTTGATGATCTAGAGCTACTTTGTCTTTGACACATTGGGTTTGATATATAGATTTTGCTAGATGATTTAGCTGGTTTTGTGATCTTATTGCTAATTGATGAATTGATAGAATCGAAATATTTGGAATTGTGAACAATTAATGAAATACTTGATTTTAACAATGGTTTATTTATGATGTTTGATGATGTGAATTAATATGTATATGTGTGTGTTTTATTATCTCAATTTCGTTAATATGGCCACAAGGCCAACAAGCTATTATTTTGATTTATAGAAATTATAACACAACAAACAAAAGGGGATATGAGACCAACGGTGAAGGAATTTGGGTTATTCGCAACATGTCACCTTGGCAACTTTTGTAATTAAATTTTGTTTATTAATGTTGTTAGATTGTTAGGAGGTCCCCAGTAAAGTGGGCGGTTGGGGGCGACCTCTAATGTGACCTTTGTTAAATATGTTGTTTCTTTTTCTGTTTTATTTATTTTGTGAATATTGTATTATTTTAGTATTGTGAGTCATTATTTTTATTGTTTGTTAAAGTCCTCTATTTAATTTGATTAAACTTGATTAATTAGTGTAATTTAGGATGTGACCAAAGGGGTGACCAAAGGGGGTAATTAATGTGAGTAGGTGGTTCTTGGTTTGTGTTGGATTTGGAAGGATTTTATTACTTTTGAGTGTTGTGTACTCAACCTTGCATGTAAAATTTGGATTTTGGCTTAATGGCCATTTTGGACGCTTGTGGGACAAGTTAAGCTTGTCCCACACCTCTTAATTTCACCTACCAACTACCCCTATGGGTTAAGGGGTCAAAAATAGACCCAATTATGTGATTGTAAGACAAAAAGGTGTTGTTTATTGCACTTTATTACACATAATTTTAATTGTGTCCATTAGAGTTACGGGTTTGAGTTTGAGTGTGTAAGAGGGTTGTCATTCCCTCAACACCCAATTAATTGTGCTTTGGGGATTAGGTTTGACCTTGTGATGTGGAGTAGAGGAGAAATGATGTGGCATCCTACATGGATCCACATCACCTCTCTCTCCTCTCTTTTTCTATTCAAGTTTGTTCAAGATTGTTTGGGGGTTACTTGTTTTATTTAGTCTCTTGCATTTTTGGAGGAGCTTGATTTTGGAGTGTTTATTTGGATCTTGGAATTGGATTGTATTTGCTTTGGACTTGGAAATGCTTGGAGCTTGTGCTTGTGGATTGGATACTCTTGCAATGGCAAGGTAGAGACTACACCCATGTTTTCTTATTGCTATTTTGTTGTGAAAATGAATATGAATGGATGATTGTTTTATGTTTGTGATTTTGGGAAATAGAATGGCCTTTAGGTTGTGTAGCAGAAAATGGAAATGAGGATATTTTGGAGGGAGAAATAAGAGTATTATTGGGTATTTTAGGAGGTAGTTGGGTTGGGGTGTCCCACCTTGTTGATAAGTGAAATTTTTGCTTATCTTGTTTTTTATTTAGGGAGACATAAGAGTTGAGGGAGGCATAAGAGTTGTTTTTCTTGGAGGGAGGCATAAGATTCTTGTGGGTATGTGATTGAGTTTCTTGGAGGATTTATGGCGGGCACACAAACCCTTATGAGGCATAAGTCAATGCCAATGTTACTCTATTTCTTGGCTTGAGTATTGAGCCTTTGTACTTGGGAACTTACATGTTTGTTGTGATTTTGGTATTGTGTTGAATGTCTTGTTTGAATGTTGTTGTGGAAGCCATGTAAAGTTGTCAATGGTTGTCTTATACCCCTCATTGCTTCATTGTTGGGGCTCGGGGCCAATGAGGAAGAAGGATTCTCTTCCTCATTGGATTATTGGTTGGGTGGAGAGTGTTGCCTACTCCCCTATTTTGTTGTTGTGTTGGATTTTGGAGAAGATGGTGGAGCTCAAGTGAATATTTGGTCATAGTTGCACTTGAAGAAAATGAAGAGAGACCCTATTTTTGTAAAATATTTGCCATGTTGTCTCCACTTAAGTGGAGGGCTTGTAACTTGTATTTTAAAGATTATCAACTTCTTGTAAATGTGTTGTGAAATTTTTATTTGTATTAAGCATTCAAAATGTATGTATGTTTGGAAAGTAAGCAAAAGAAAATGCTATTGCTACTATGAAATCCCTCCATCTTGTATACTTTACCAAGAGGTTATGGAATGAAAACTTACATTTTAAATGGTTTAGTTCTTATAAAAAAGAAACTACCAAGTCTTGTATTATTAGATGGAATAAGAACCTTGAAATGGTTTTGAAAATGAAATTTAAGCTCTCTAAATCCAAGCTTATACTCAACTTAAATTATTGCCTCCAAAGTGTGATTTGTGTCATTTTAAAAGATTGATGTTCTTGTTTTGAAAATACACTTGGTTGCTTGAAATGAATGTCATTTACTCCATTGTGAAAGAAAGGAAATAGTTCTTGTTTTTATTTAAAAAGTAGGCATCTTGAAAATGTTGAAATTTTAGTTACATCTCATATTTTGTTGTAAGAAAGAAGATAGTTGTTTAGAGTTTTTAGAATTTAAAAAAAAATCATCTCCTTGCAAATTTCTATAAGGTTGAATAAGGAATTTTATTAGTTTTCTCAATTTTACTCTTATATGAATAGGTAGAAAATTTATAGTTATTTTGACATGTATATCACTATACTATTCAACTCAACTTCATCATTTAAGATAATCAAAATATATATATGTATGTATGTAATTATAATTATGTTTAATTATATAATTTTTTAAAATAAATTTACATATATTAAACATAATATAATTCTATATATTTATAGGAATTAAATTAAAAAATGTTTGTATTGTTTAATATTGATATAATAATAAATATTAAAAAAATCATAGTGCTAAACTTCCAACGGTGATTGTGCATTGTGTGGAATATGTTTTAGTTTTGGGGTGGGGGGCCCGAGGCGGCGGGTGGGCGCGGAGGTCATCGACACCACCCCCACCCCATATTATATGGGATGGGGTGCGGTCAACAATCCCCTACCCCTACTAATATATAAATCCCCATTTATATAAACTCTGCCCACTGTTTTTAATTGTGACCAACACTGTATTATATGCGACCAAACCTATTTTAAATGTGTTCTGTGTAGTTTTTAAACCACGGCTTCATATACATATATATATACACACACATGATATATATACATATATACATATATATGTATATATACACATATACACCCAAATAATTGGTGTATATACACTTTTCAAACAAAATTCAAATTTGGAGCAAAAAAATGCCCGTACCCAAATCGGGAAAATGCAAATAAATTGTACAATAAAAATAACATTATAAACAAAACTGGAGGAGGGTTACAAATGGAATAAGTAATAAAAATGTGTATCCATCCTTGAACTTGAGTATCATTCCATGGCCCCCTGTTCTCCTTCTTCTCCCAAACCCGCAAAATGAAAATGGAAAATTAAGCCAAAAGAAATGTAAAAGAACACTTCATAAGGATGATTAGGGTTAGTTTGAATCCCTAAGATCCAAAGGCTCTAACTAAATCCATCTAATGGTTGTGATTCAACCCTACAAAATTTAGGTGAGGATTTTGGTGGGAATATGTTTTTAAATAAAATGTATGTGCAACTTGTGAATGGGGCCACTAAAGGGGTGTTAGGAGGTAAGATTAAAATGTGACCTTATTGTTTTAGTTTAGTGACTTTTTATAAAGGCCTTGACTTTAGGAATTAATTAAATTAAATTTACACAATGATAACTAGACAATGTTTATAATAGGGATTAAAATATATTTGAACTAAATCATAAGGTTAGGGTAAGTTTGACCTTAGCCATAGAATATTAAATCAATAAATGACATTAGAATTATAATACTAAATTAAATAAATATTGTAATAAGGGTATTTTAGTTAATGGCTTATAAGAGTTAATTAATGAGTTTTATTGGGAACCCTAGGAGGGGAATTAAGCAAATGATTGGATTTAAATAATAATTATTAATAGTTAATTAAAATGAAGAATTTATTAACCATAAATTATTTAAATCTAGTTGGAGGTTATTCCGTTGCAACCCTGTTTAATAAAAACAATTATTTTGTAAATTTTCCTAACTAATCCTTGGGTTTTGTGCAAGAAAATGAGGGCATTACACTTTGTATCAGATTCATGGGTTTAATGCTTGGACCCTTGGGCACACTTGAAAACAAAAATAGTTAACCTAATACAACCTACAACTAGATCACACAACATTGCATGATATTTTAAAACATAGAAAACATAGAAAACTGAAACAAAACCTAGAATGGTAGACTAAATCCCGTCTTGGTTTGTTCATGATGTGAGAATAAGACAAGGGGATTTTTTGTGTGGAGTTAGACATACCACCTCCGAGTAGAAATTCTTGTTATCTGCTCGAGATACTATAAACACTTTGTAGGATGTCAATGCGGCTATAAAGGTGGGGCGATGAGGGGCACAACCAAGCCAACATGATAGGGAGCCATCACATGAGGCTCAACACCCTTCGAGATACAACGATGAACATAGGGAAGAGAAAACCCACATGGAGTCAGCCATGGGATATTCACGTCGGAGGGGGCATGGAGATAGGGTTACATGACATAAAGAAAATCTAGGAGCCCTAGGCCGAGGGATGAGCATGTAGAGAGAATTAGGGGTCAACAGACATCGAGATGCGAGATCATATCAAGGAGATCTTGAAGCTACACCCATCTCATTATCTTTGGCAAAAAGGAACTTTTCGGGAAGAGGCTTGGTCGGTGAGCTTGAGCGGATGCTTTAAGTTTTTCCCATATACTAGGAACACAAAGGGTCATGTTGCGATCCATCTCCGAGGGATGAAGCAAGCGTTTGGTGGAGAACTGAGGAGTAAAAGCTCCACATATACTTAGAGATACTTACTTGGGAGCTCTTCGAGGAGTGGTTTAAGAGAAGATACATATTTAGGAGGTTTATTCAGTAGATGATAGATGAGTTTCATGACCGTGTCGGGCATACATGACAGTAGCCAAGTATTAGATTCAGTTTCTAGATTTGCTTCAATATGTCGCCTACTTATAGGATGAACAAGGCTAGGATTCACGGGTTCATATGGGGCCTGAACTTGGATTTGGGAGGTGTAGTACGCATTCATTGTCTGTAGACCTTAGATGAAGCCTTTCAAAAGGCCTACATTGTAGAGGAGACTAGGGGAAGATACATCGGGCTAGATATAGAGTGAGGATTCATATTCGGCAGATGTAGGATAATAGGTCGAGGGGTCACCTCGTCCTCGTAAGTGGGACATGGTTTTGCACAATATTCTTGTAAGTACCACACCAACCACCTCAAGCAATGCAATAACCGACTCATCCTTTGTTTAGACCTCCACAAAGATTTGATACTTAGAGAGGATAGAGTATAAGGCCTTCTCCTAGGGGTCCCATTAGGACACAAGGAGCACCTATAGCTCGATTAGCGAGGAGCTCATCACTTGAGTGACCACAACAATCCATGAAAAGATCATCAAGATGTATGACATGAGACCACTAGAGTACCTGTTGGAGCCACATCTCATTGGAGGGGACTAGGTAATTATTATGGATGCGATGTACTTGGACACCATTGGAGAGAATTCTGATAGAACCCTAATAAGAAGGGTAAGGGACCGATTTCAAATCCTATAGTTGGTGACATGGGATGTAGCCATTAGATCTCACGTAGATCAAGAACCACCAAGCAGAGCATTAGGGCACAGTGATAGAGACTACATGTAGCATTGGTGGTATCCCTACCTCTATTTTGTTTGATTTTGGCTTGTCTGATTCTTTTATTGCACCATATTTAGTAGAGTGATGCAGGCTATTGGTAGTTAGGTAGGGCCTTAGTTGGGATGTAGAGATGGATTCTATAGCCAAGCTCTCAATAAAATCCTTAGTAAAGGAATCTTATGTGGACCTAGGACCCTTCACCACTACCTTGGATCTTTGTATCCTTCCTTTGGGTTCTTATGGGGTTATCTTGGGCATGGATTGACTATCTACACATAGAGCTAGATTTTATTATTGTAGAAAGGTTATATCTTGTGTAGACTATTTGGGGTTTAAGTAGGTGATAGTTTGGAGCTAAGAGAACCATCTATATTTACATTATTTATGCTATGCTTCTTAAGCGGTGTGCGTGGTGTGGGTGTCAATTGTATACTATTACAGTTAGTGATAGGTTGGAGGATAGGGCTAGTGAACCTTCACTTGATGATTATCATATTTTGGGGGATTTTTCTGATGTTTTTCCATGTGAGTTACCAAGGTTACCTCCCCATGTGAGAAAGACTTTCATATTGATTTGGTTCTGAGAGTGGAGCCTATCTCACACGCTCCATTTAAGATGACCACCCATAAGCTATGTGATCTCAAGTTACAACTTGAGTTCCTTCTTGAGAAAGGCCTAATTTGTCTTAGTGTATCTCCTTGGGGTGCACTAGTGATTTTTGTGAAGAAGAAGGATGGATCATTGTAGTTGTGTGTAGACTACAAGCATCTCGAACAAATTAATGATCAAGAATCATTACCCCCTTCCTCACATCGATGATTTGTTTGATCAGATGAAGGGGACTATAGTGTTTTCCAAGATACTTGTTAATTATAGTTACCATCAATTGAGGATTGTAGAGGAAGATGTCCACAAGACAATTTTTAAATACGAGATATGGCAACTACTAGTTCATATTTGTTCCATTCAGTTTGACAAATGCCCCTACAGTGTTAATGAGTTTGATGAATGGGGTTTTCAGGAATTTTCTAGACCACTTTGTATTCACATTCCTTGATGACATTTTGATCTACTCACGTATGTGTGAGGAGCACGAGGAACACCTTCATTAGGTTTTGCAGTGTCTTCGTGAGCAACAACTATACAAGAACATGGAGAAGTGTGCATTCTTCCAAATAGAGGTTCAATATTTGGGTGAAATTATTTTTGGGGAAGGTATCACAATCAATCCTTCCATTATTATAGCTATTATAGATTGGCCAACACCTATTAGTGTGATTGAGGTGCACAGTTTCATGGGATTGACATGTTACTACATGAGGAATATTCGGGATCTCTCTCGTATTGTGTATGCCATCACTTCTCTTGGCGAAAAGGGAATAAGTTTGTTTGGTCAAAAATATGTGAGCAAGCCTTCAGGAAACTAAAGGAATGCCTTAGGACAACACCCATTCTAGTAGTGCCAGATCTACAAGGAGATTTGTTCATATGCACAGATACTTTTTTGGTAGGATTAGGAGTTGTATTAATACTGGAGGGATGTGTAGTAGTCTTTAAGTCTTGCAAACTCAAGGATTATGAGCTCAATTATCTGAATCATGACCTTGAGCTTTCGATGAATCGTGCGTGCTTTGGTTTGATGGAGACATTTCCTTTTATGCAGGAGGTTCATTCTAAGGACATATCACTTAAGTCTTCATTGCCTCTTCATGCAGCCCAATCTCAACGCTCATCAATGACGTTGGATGGAGTTGCTTTGTGAGTATGACATGGAGATAGAGTATGTGAAAGGGAAGGAGAATGTAGTGGTAGATGCGTTGAGTCGTTGGAGACATTTGGTCATGGCTACAACAGTTGGTATAGACTTGAGGACTAGGATTTTACATCAACTTCCACACCGATGATTCTACCTTTCGGTTAGAGTAGAGATATATTCTCGAGACCCCTTGAGGGGATGTTTGATGAATTTTTATTAGAGGTAGATGGTCTTCTTCGACACAGAGGTCGGATCTATGTACCCAAAGATGGAAGATTGAGGCAGGATATCCTTCTTAAGGCACATCATGCACCCTATTTAGCCCATCCATGGGTGAAGAAGATGCTTGTCTCTTTGAGACAGTTGTACCATTGTAGAGGATGAGAGATGTATCTCATTTTGTGTCTCATTGTTTAGAGTGCCAAAAGGTGAAGGTTTAGCATCAACATCTAGTTGGCCTTCTATATCCCCATGCCATACCGGATTGGAAATGGGAAACCATTTCTATGTATTTAATTATAGGGATACCTATGTCGAGATACCACCAAGACGCCGTTATGGTCATGGTGGATAGATTGACGATAGTGACTCATTTTCTCTAGTGAAAACTACCTATATAGCTAGTGCGGTGGCAAAAGTATATCTGGATGAGATTGTTAGAATGCATGGGATTCCATGGAAGATCATTTGTGACCGCGATCCCTTGTACACCTCTCACTTTTGGACTACTATACAATATGCTCTCGGGACGAAGATCAAATTCATAACAACATATCTCCCGAGACAGGATGGACAGACAGAGCGGGTGAATCAAATCTTGGAGGACATGATTTGGATGTTTGTCATGGACCATCAGTCAAGGTGGGAGGAGAATTTTTACTTAGTGGAATTTTCTTACAATAACAATTTTTAGAGTTTGATTGGTATGGCTCCATTCTAGGAAGTGTATGGAAGGGAGTGCAAAACACTCTTGAGTTGGGATAGGTTGGTGGAAATTTATTCTCTTGGACCAACTTTATTATAGGATATGGAGCGATGACGTTGTCATGATTAGATAGAGATTACTAGAGGCTCAAGATAGACAATAAGTATGCAGATTAGCGGAGGATAGATCAAAGTTTTGAGGTTGGCGGGAAGGTGTTTCTTCATGTCGGGCCTCATAAAGGCCCTATCCGTTATGGAAAAGACTCTAAGCTTGCTCCTAGGTTTCTAGGTCTCTTTGAGATCTTGGAGTGGATCGGTCCTTTGGCCTACCATCTAAAATCTTGCCACCAGATTGTATCACATTCATGATGCATTTCATGTTTCTTTTCTTAGGAGGTACATTCTAGATCCTTCTCATGTATTGGATTGGAACACATTATAGGTACAAGATTAGGGGTAGGTGATGTTGGAGCCTGTGCGTATTTTAGAGCACAAGAGCTTGGTCCTTCGAGGCAGAGAGATGGATCAGGTTCTCATCCAGCTTTATCGATATAATGAGACAACAACTATATGGGAGGATGTCAAACCTTTGAGAGAACAGTTCCCACACTTGTTCCAGTGACTTCCAGGAGGAATTTGAGTCTAAGGGAGGGGATGTAATGCCCACTCCTCTTCGACATTGATATTACTCTGATTTTGCTTACTTTGGATTAGAGTCATCAACGTTGTTATCAGTTTTGATCTCTAGACATTGATAGATGAATTACTATATTTGATTAGCTTATTTGATAGACAATATAGATGTGTTAGAATTTTGACATGATGTGACTTATATGATGAATTAAATGCATAGATTGACATATTAGTATTTGATGATCTAGAGCTCTTCTTGTGTCGAAACATTGGGTTTTATATATAGATTTTTCTAGATGATTTAGTTGGTTTTGTGATCTTATTGCTAATTGATGAATTGATAGAATCAAAATATTTAGAATTGTGAACAATTGGTGAATTAATTGATTTTAGCAATGGTTTAGTTATGATATTTGATGATGTGAATTGATATGTATATGTGTGTGTTTTATTATCTCGATGTCGTTAATATGGCCACAAGGATAAAAAGGTATTGTTTTGATTTTTGCAGGAAGTTGTAACACAACAAACAAAAGGGGATAATGGTTTGTAATTGGAGGATTTATTTAGTAAGGTGGATCATATGAGAGCCATGCAACTTCAAATTGTGATCACCTCTCTCAATCGAAGATTTTCCACCAATTATAGACTATCTTACCAAGTTCAAGCATTTGTTGACATAGTTTTAGGGAGTGGAAGAGATAAGAAAGATGAAGAGTGTGTTTAATTGATTCTATCCAAGTTGAGAGGACCATTTCAAATATTTTCTTCTACCTTTTTCTCAAGCATAGATGTCTTATGTGACACATTCAAAATGTCGACTTAGAAATATTTTGTGAAAGACTTACTAGGGAAGAATCCAAATCGTCTCACCATGAGTCTTCCACCTCTCAAAAGGAATTAGTCACATCTAATCCTAAGGGAAAGGGAAAACCAAAAGTAAAACCAAATCCACCCCTTCTCCATCTCAAAGTGCTCCTAAACCCAAAGAAAACAACTCTAAACCCAAGAAGTCTTCTAAATCAGAAAATAAGTCTAGCCTTTCATGCTCTTTTTGTGGGGGTAGTGGTCATGAAGAACATAGGTGTTATAAGCGAATGTAAGGCTTAGAGGATGCAATCAAGAAACACAAATTTTTTATCTCCATTCCACCTCCTTCTAATCAACATGAAAAAGTACTTAATGAACTGTTACGAGATCTCGAGTCACCACTTGCATATAGTTGGGTTATAGATTCTAGTGCTTCTCATCACATGACTTTTTCCAAGGAGTATTTTGTTTCTCTAGGTTTGAGTTCTACTTCTAAATTTGAGGTTGGAGATTCTTCCTTTCTTTTTGTTGAGGGAAAAGGTGATATACACCTTGATGGTGGCAGTATCCAAGATGTACTGTATGTTCCTAACATTACCAAAAATTTACTTTTTGTATATTGAATTTGTCATTCTGGTCAAGGAAAAATAGTGACTTTTACACAACATGGGGCAGAAGTACGAACTTTGATGGAGCCTCATTCACTTGTTGCTCAAGGTATTTTTGATCATACTTGTAGACTATATCACTTTGAGGGTTTTGATGACACTTCATCTATAGGGATAGGATTGGTTTCTCATGTAGATTCGAGAGTAAGCTTTGACATGAAAGATTCAAACATCTCAATTACAAATATTTGAAAGAGTTGAGCACTCATGGTATGATAAATGGTATTCCTAGATTTTATTGGCTTGAGGAAGTTTGTCATGGTTGTGCACTAGGGAAACAAAACCAAGATCCTTTTCCTAAGAATTTGTCTAAGAGAGCTTCTTCACCACTTGAGCTTGTGCATAGTGACTTGATGGTTTTTCCTACCCCCTCTTTCAATGGAGCTAAGTATGCACTTATGTTTATTAATAATTTATCGAGGGGTACTTGGTTTTATTTTCTCAAGTACAAAAGAAATGTTTTTCACACTTCAAAGTATTCAAGGATTTGGTCGAGAAAAAATATTCTAGTTGCATAAATAACCTTAAAATCGATAATGGGGGAGTACTTCAGCAATGAGTTTTATAATTTTTTGGCAACTCAAGGAGTTATTAACCAACATTTTGTTCCTCATACTCCACAAAAAAATGGCTTAACATAACAGAAGAATAGAGCTTTGAAGGAAATCACTAACTATATGATGTATTCTAGAGATTTACCTACTATCTTTAGGAAGAAGTAGTCAATTACGCTAACTACATTAGAATCGCACACACACATAGCACTTGAGAATTTGAATCAAAAGGAAGATTTCAAACACTAGGTTAGATGTCTCATTTTCTCGAGTCTTTGGGAGCCATGTTAGGGTATTTTTTCCAAAGAAGAAAATAAAAGATTTGGATAAGAAGAGTAGACCCTTGATCTTTGTAGGGTATTGTGAGGACATGAGAGCTTATCAAATTTTATATGTTGATACTCATGACGTTATTTTTGAACACATGTTCATTTTGATGAGCACTTCACTCCTCACGATTGTTCATCTCCTTTCATGCCTTCTCCTTCTTCTTCATCGCATATTGAGGATCCTTTATTTGAGGAGGTTGATGAGGAGGTTATAGATGTCATTAAGGGTCCTATTCCAACTAATGTTGTCACTATGCCTAAGTGGGATCATACTATAGTTTTGAGGCAACACCTTTCATACAGGATCTTCCACCCACTAGGCATCATCCCACACATTCTAAAAGCTATGGACTTTTGTGTCGGGAAGTTTACGAGGATCCTCAATATTTTTCAAAAGATCATGTGATACAGGAGTGGGATGATGCGATGGCACCTAAGCATTCTTCTTGGATGAAGAATCATACTTAGGATCTGGCACCTCTTCCTAAAGGAAGAAAGATGGTTAGGTATAAGTGGGTAGATTGAACCAAATACATAGTTGATGGGTCCATTGACAAGTATGAGGTTCATCTTGTTGCAAAGGGTTTTTCACAAGTTAAAGCTATTGATTACTCTAAGACTTTTACACTTGTTTCCAATATGGATTTTGTATGAATTGAACTTGTTATTGCTGCATTACGGGGTCGCCCATATACCAGATGGACATGAAGAGTGCCTTCTTACGTGGAGATTTACAAGAGGAAATATACATGGAGCATCCTATTGGATTTGTTCAAGATTCTTATCTTGTTTGTAGGCTCTAAAGGTCTCTCTACGGTCTCAAAAAGCCGCTCAGATTGGTATGAGAAGATAGATTCTTTTCTTATAACTCTTTGGTTTTGTTGGTTGCCACTCCAATCATATAGTGTATCTCTAGCATGTTGGTGAGGATATTGTGATACTTGTCTTGTATGTTGATGATTTGTTACTTACTGACAACTCTTCTTCCCACATTCAGACTATTTAGAGGGATCTTTCTACGTAATTTTACATGACAGATCTTGGGTTATTGCATTATTTCCTTGGTTTTCATATTTCTAGAAAGATTCAAGGATTTATTTGAGTCAGAAAAAGTACACCCATGATATTCTTTAGTGCTTTGATATGGCTGATTGCAAGCCAAGTCCATCTCCTTTTCAGTTTGGGGTTACTCTTACTTCCACATGTACCACTCCACTTTGTGATCCTACTTTGTATATGCAGTTGGTTGGAAGTCTCATGTACTTGACCCATACTTACCTTGATATTTCATTTGTAGTAGGGCTTGTATCTTAGTATGCACATTCTCCACATAGTAGTCATTGGTAGGATACTAAAAGGATTTTGTGCTATTTACACGACACTTCCTACTTTGGCCTATACTACACTAGGGGTTCTACTTAATTGGTTAGATATACAGATTCATATTGGGTAGGTTCTATTGATGACAGGAATTCCACTTCTAGCTATATTTTTTGTCTTGGTTCTTATCCAGTTACTTGGGCATGCAAAAAGCAACAGTTATTGCACTTTCATCTTTATAGGAGTACATGGAAACTTGATTATAGCGAGTTAGCAGATTCTTTGGCTTTGAAATTTATTGATAGAGTTTGGATTCCCACAGGACTCACCGACTATAATTTGGTGTGACAACTAAAGTGATATTCACATTTCTCGCATCCTAGTTGAGCACTAATGGACCAAGCATATTGAGATACACATCCACTTCATTCATCAACACATTCAAGATGGAGTTCTTTTCTTGGAGTATATTCCATCTTAACAGTAGGTTGCAGACATATTTACGAAACCTTTTGCATCACCTCGCTATCTTGAGTTGCGTGGCATGCTTGGGGTTTTAGAAGTTATTCTTAGGGGGTGTTCGTGAGAACATATTCCTTCTTCTTCTTCTTTCTCTTTCCTTCTAGCGAAGGATTATTTCCTTCTTTTGGTTCGATATTTCTTCATGGATATATTGTACATAAGTACCTCATCAAGCCTAGTTGTTGGGACTCATACTGTGGATATGCCACTTTTATTTTGGCCCTAACTTCACTTGAGGGGGTGTTAGAGTAGGTATTTACCTTAGCTCATGTTCAACTAGGTACTTTATTTACCTTTATTATATTTATCCTCACTCACTTATGTGTGTAGATATTTTATTTATTTATTTAGATATTAGAGGGATATTATCTAGTCAAGTAGGTATACTTATTTTAGGTATAGTTTTTCATTGATTTATGGCTTGATCTACGACCTTGAGTGGTTCTTAGATTGTTATTCCTTGCCTATATAATCAAGGCACATTCTCATTTTATTTCTTTGAGTTTCATAATAATATATGATATTGTTGGTCATTTGTTTACAAAGGTTTTTGTAAAGATATTACGGAAAATTGCTTTCATCTTATTGATCGTGGTGATTGATTAGCATTTGATCCCTTGGCTTGGTACGATTTGGTTATCATTCCTTTTAAGGTTAAATAAGGATTTTTATTAGTTTTCTCAATTTTACTCTTATGTGAATAGGTAAAAAATTTATAGTTACTTTGACATGTATATCACTATACTATTGAACTCAACTTGATCATTTAAGATAATCAAAAAAATATATATGTATGTTTGTAATTATAATTATTTTTAATTATATAAATTTATATATATTAAACATAATATAATTCTATATATTTATAGGAATTAAATAAAAAAATGTTTGCATTGTTTAATTTATATATATATATATATATATATATATATATATATATATATATATATATATATATATATATATATATATATATATATATAACATATTATATGGGATATATATAATATAAAAATTATTTAAAAACTCAAGTGTTAAACTTATATTATATGCATTGTTTGGAATATGTTTTAGTTTTGGGGGGGGGAGGGAGGGTGAGGGAGGTTGGCGACTCCACCTCCACCCCATATTATATGGGATGGGGGTGGGGTTGGTGGACCCCACACTAATATATAAACCTTTATTTATATTAACTCTACCCACTCTTTTTAATCACGGCCAACATTGTATTATATCATATATATATCGAGCCTATTTTAAATGCGTTTTGTGTAGTTTTTAAAGCTGTGGATTCATTAATATTAAATAAAAATATAATATATATATGTCTATATATATATATATTTCTATATATATATACACACACACACACACACATATATAATAATTGGTGTATATACACTATTCACCCAAAAACCAAATTTAAAAATGGTGAGAAAAATGCCTATCTTGAAAGAGGGAAAATGTAAATAAATTGCACAATAACAAATAAGATTATGAACAAACCTGAAAGAAGGTTAAAAATGGAATAAGAAATAAAAATGTGTATCCATCCTTGAGCTTGAGTATACTTCCATGACCTCCACTCTCTTTCTTCTCCCAAACCTGCAAAATCAAATTAAGAAATTAAGCCAAAATAAATGTATAAGAGCAATTCGTATGGATGATTAGGGTTAGTTTGAATCCCTAAGATCCAAAGGCCCTAATTGAATCCATCTAATGGTTTTGATTCAACCCTACAAAGTTAGTGAAAACTTTTGTGGGAATATGTTTATAAATAAAATGTACGTGAAACTTGTGAATGGGGCCACTAAAGGGGTGTTAGGGGGTAAGATTAAAATGTGACCTTATTGTTTTAGTTTAGTGACTTTTTATAAAGGCCTTGACTTTAGGAATTAATTAAATTAAATTTACACAATGATAGCTAGACAATGTTTACAATAGGGATTAACATATATTTGAACTAAATTATAAGGTTAGGGTAAGTTTGGCCTTAGCCATAGAATATTAAATCAATGAATGAGATTAAAATTATAATAATAAATTAAATAAACATTATAACAAGGGGATTTCAGCTAATGTCTTATAAGAGTCAATTAATGAGTTTTATTGGGAACCCTAGGAAGGGAATTAAGCCCGAAATGAATGGATTTAAATAATAATTATTAGTAGTTAATTAAAACGAATAATTTAGTAGAAAAAAATTATTTAACTCTAATTGGAGGTTATTCATTGCTAACCCGTTTAAATAAAAAAATATTCCATAAATTTTCCTAACTAATCCTTGGGTTTCGTCTTAGATTTTGTGCGGGAAAAATGAGGGCGTTACATAGACCATGTAAATGATTAAATTCAATGATGGTAGAATAATTTTTCAAATTCAGAATAATAAAAATAAAAGGTCAAATATAAATCTAACCATATCAAAACTTACACTAAAATCTAGTAAAATGACACAATGGAATGATATATTTTAATAAAAAACTACATATTTTTAATAACCTCAACACAAAATTATGCCCTAAAGGATGGGAAACAAATAAAAAATTGATTCATTGACCTCTGCATCTTTAGTCCAAGATTTAAAAATGAAAATTTGTCAACTCCAAAATTTTGAATCTTTAACTAAAAATTCAAAAATAGGAAGGAGAATTTAGCTGTTGAGGGATAGAATTTTGCAGGAACAGTTTGTATATTTTAAGGAAACTTTATGACAATGGAAAAATATTTGTGTTGTATAATATTTTCAAAATGAAAGAAATACTATAACAGTATCAACCGATCAGAGTCTCAAAAGGTGATAACCTATCCAAAAGAAACATAATAAAGCCCCAAAGGGTGAAAACGGGTTGCTAAGTAAAACATCAACACAATGAAAACCAAACAAACTACATTAAAAACTGATAAAAATACCCAATAATCTTAAACATCCTTCTTAAAGCACCCATGAAGTTGCTGATTTTCTAGTTTTTTTTAAGTCTTCAAAACTATCTGCAAGATGTATAAGTTGCAATTTGAGTTCTTTCATCTGCTTAGGTAACTCCTCATGCAGCCTAACAAAACTAACCGATAAATTTCCACCCTCATTGGAGTCTTCTTACGTGAAGAAGTCAAATTTTGAAACCCTGATCGACATTATTTCTTACAAACCTAGACTTCTCAGGAAAATTTCAAATGACATCAGTTGAAATAATTTTGAAGCTGATTATTTTTGTCATTGTATAAATGCAATTATCATAATTTTAAGCTAGAAAAACTATAATCTAGGGTTTTTGGAGTGATACAAATTATAATACCCTTGGATTGTGTTTTTAGCTTGCTAATTTTGTAACTTGTATACAAATTTCTAGCGTTATGAAAGTCTCGGAAAAATCAAACACACAAGTAAAAGAAAGAGAAAAATAATATAATGGATTTCATGATTCTATGCTTTACAAGGATTTAGAGGGCTTCACACATCCCAAATATTCCCTGTTAGGAATCCCACAAATTTAGGTGAAATTATTCTCATGAAAGTCCTTTCTGACATGTTGTATGCATACTCTCTTACATCTTAGTGGGTAATCCATGATTCTCCCACCCTCTGTCATCATAAGCCATATTGGTTTCCCCATCATCAAAATATTCGTTATGAAGAAGAAGCCCTGTATGTTTTCTAAAACTATCACAATTTGATTCCAACCATGTTATCAACTACTTTTCATGTAACAACTCCCCATGGCCTTCATATTTTTTCAATTTCAACTTATTTATGATCCTTAAATATCTCAATGTCCTTGTGGATAAGGTCTCTATTTGGGAACCCATTCCACCTACCATAAAATCTAATATAACACTCAAAATAGCTGCACTCAAAAAGACTATTTGTAAGGAACACTAGGATTTCTTCTCATACTTCCTCTTCTATTTCTCCCCTTATTGCTTCCTTGAATGTGAGATGAAAAAACATTGAGAGAACATAAAACATAACCTCCTTTCTTTTATGGGTAGGGAAATGCTTAGTGTAATAATGCCCTTGAGCAAAAACTATATCTCATGATCTACACTCCATGAGACCACATCTTGTGGAAGCATACAAAAGGCATGTGAAATGTTTGAAAAAATGAGAAAAATAGATTTGGTCTAACCAATTTGAATGATGATGCAAATGCAAAAATGAGATAGAAAATGAGAGTTTGTGGGGCCCTTTCAAGTTTCAATACAACAATTTAAAGATTCTAAAAACAATATATAAGAAATCATTGCATAAAGCACACATAGAGGATTTTACAAAACTCCACAAAAAATGAAGGGTAAGAGGGATACGTGTAATTTCCCATCAGGGATTACTCTACTTTGCAGTGACCACCATACATACGAACACCCAAATTTTGATCTCACATGGCCTGTAATCCTAATATTCGAGAATCCATCTCCCAACCATCCTTCAAGAATACCATAATTAAATGCGGTACAAACAAAGGATGGCTTAATTGTCACCCCTTGAACTACATGGAGCCAATATGCATGTTATGCCCCTATGAAATAACTCCACATCTACTATCTGAGACTATGACCATACGTAATATTTCGCATCATCAGAATAGAACAGATGACCCTAGTGAGCAGGGTTACAACCAAAAATAAATCTACAGGGCTTTACATATATAGTTAAATGTAGAGGTACACGGGAGATGGTGGTCTGTGTGGACTATACATGAGGACAAGAAGCAAAATCTAGAACAAATGGAAAACATGAATGAAAAGACCACAAAAAAAGACAGATGTAATCGATGTTAGGACAAGCAAAAAAATCCAAAACTTGGTTTGTGTGGCTCTCCCTATTCTACGTGGATGGGAAAGATTTTCTACATGGTCATCTTTGCATATAGATCAAACTAAAATCATTGATCCTGTGTACTACAAGTCGGTGCATCTAGTTGTGTAAATTCCTATTGGCATTATATATCAATTAAAAGCTGTATTTATACAATTTTATTCATACATTTTTTTGATGTTCTATTAGTCTCTTATATGCATTTATAGATATTATTATTTTACATAAAAAATTAATTATATTTAAATAAATTAACTATAAGAAATTATAATTTCAAATTTACGAATATTTGACAAAAAGACTATGTTATGGAAAATACTACCCAAGTGGATGCGTGAATGACCTAAAATTATTTTAGGTTTGGAAAATGAGCATACAAAACATTATTTTATGATGTTGGTAAGATATGATCCGTGAACAATTTAGGCAGCCCTGGACAACTACGGACTAAAAAATTAAATAACCGTGTAATTTTGGTAAATATATCTTAATAAATATGTAAGTAATTTGTGAAAATGTAAAACTTATTTGTGTTTTATGAAGAAACCATGGAAAATTATATACAAAAATTTTGAATTTACAATCACAAGAAAGAACTAAGATATCAACAAATTATGTTTTGACATGCATTGATTATTTGAATTTGAATATACTCATGATAAGCTCAATGGATATCGTTGGTTATTTTAGATATCAAAGAATCTCTTCAAAAACATCTTTATGTCCTTTGTGTCCTTTATGTCTATGTTCTCCTCCTTCCTGTGTACCTCCATGACTTGAAACCTACATCAACATAAAAAAATAGATGTGATTCTTGTCAATCAAGAATAAACCTAGACATGGCCTAAAATGCTTACAACCGCACAATAGTGGACAAATTTTACATTATCCATCTCCACATTTTCTCGGTTCCGCCACAACATGGCTAACACCAAATTATAGACCAAGGGATTCATACGTATTCAAACTACACATCACCGAAATTGGACACCATCAATAAGAACCAAATGAAAAAAAAATATTGCAATAGAATGAAATGTGGGTCATTCGAGAGGGTAAGTGGTTTTGACATTTCCTAGGTATTTAAACAGTCCCACCACATGTAATCCTTTCTAATTTTTTGGATAATACACATAAAAATGAATTCGTATAAAATGGAAAGGCATAACCATCATGCATAAAGTGTTGATAGGCTAGCCAAGGTCGAAATATTTCGACCAAAAAGGTTTTCTCTTTCATAGCGAGAATTGAGTCCTGGACCTTCCGGTTTCGACCATTGTGTCCCCACCACTCCCCCATGTGTGCTTTACATCCACATAATGTGACTACAATTTTATTTATTTTATATTGATTTGATTGCTGCCCAAATTTTTTTGTCGCTCCTATTCGAGAAGCGTGGGTAGCCATTTTTCGTGTCTGGATAAGGCTCTCTTAATAAACTTAATTATTGTGATGGTCTACCTATTATATAAAACTTCATAAGAACATAAAGAACATTAAATGGAATAATTATACATGATAATTATACAAAACCACTCTTTGTTAAATGTTCATTGACATATAAGATTCACATATTTTAAAAGGAGAATAATTAATTACTTTAATATACTATTAAAAATAACCAACCACATAGTAAGGCTTTAGCTTTACTTTGAAGGAAAAGAAAGGGCAATAAATGTTTACATTTGAAGGAATTTGTTAAATGTCTTCTCGCATAACCTCTTTTCAACATTCTCTCATTTAAATATTTTGTACAATAACATTTGTGTCATCTAAGAGATCTTGAAGTTGTTGCATATTATTGGAAATAATCTTGGATGATAAAACACTGAATAAAATAAAATTAGAATAATTTTCAATTCATTCGAGATATGTCTTCATTTACATTGAGCAAGATAAATACACATATGATCTCCTATTAAATAGGAGTCATCCTTTATCCCACATATCTCTCAACCTTCCACTAATCTCTCTCAATCCCTTAGTTATCTCAACACACTCAACTAATCCTAAAAATACCAACATGAGTTGTTTATACAACAAACTCACAACTAATATATAAAACCTAAATTATTAATATGATATGTATTTTCTCATATTTAATAATATTACATTTTATTTATTCACCCATATATATTATCTCCATGATAATATATATTACATTAAAACATTCACCAATGTAAACAATATAATATTCCTAACATTCACTCCCCTATTGTTTACATTATTACTTCCCCTACACTCCCCTAATGTGAACAATGTAGAAAAGAATAGTTACATTTTCTTTGCAGCTTACACACCCATGTTTTCTCATGATCTTGGTACACATATGGAGCTGGAGTCAAGGTAAGAACCTCTGTTCATCCCCTTCAAGTATCATGATGCCGACTTTGTAATTTTGTTTTCTTCTTTCTATTACAACATTACATCAAGGAGGTTTATAAAAGGAAATTACAATTGAACAAGAATTTCCTTATGTTCTTATTACAAAACACACAATAATGGAATCAAACACAAAATTGAAATAACTTGGTCACCAATACATTTGAAGTAGCCTCTTTGTTGAGTGAACAAGAGATGCTTTGATTAGCCTCCTCCTCATTTGCCTCCTACCTCCATCGAAAGTTATCTAAAGAAGGAAGGTTCGAGAATCATAACCACTTTGAAATAACCCTCTTGTTCTTCCTTATCATTGTCTTCTTCTTCATCGGTTGGTTTTGAAAGATTAGCTTTAGTAATTTCCCACAAGTCTTTATTGATCAAAAGTAATTGAGTTTGCACTTGCCATGTGTGAAATTCTTTGCCATTTAATTTTTGTAATGGGATTTCCATTATGGATTTCGAACTCGGTGGAAAATGCACCCTACTGATAAATTAAAATGTTATTTTCAATTGTGAAAAGCATATGATCAATGTAAATATCTTGAAAAAACATACATTTTCAAAAGAAACATCACCTCAATCTGAGTTACGAGGTGAAAGATATGACACTTCCAAGTTCTAAGTCTAATATATTTCTAGACCCTTTCCAAAAATGATATTTTTATTTTTGTGCTTGTGTTTTTGTCAGTATGTCCAAAAATGGCAAAAAATAAAAAATAAAAATGTAGAGTTACCAAAATGGCTATACTATACACAGGCCAATCAAAGTTACCATAATGGTGATGCAATACAGGACGATCAATAGAATGCGCGCTTGAAGGACGATCAATACACATGAACAACTATGTAATGCATATGCAGAAGCGATTGATTCAGTAGGCGAATGCTCAATACGCAGGATGATGCAATTAGTATATCCACCTTACTGAGGCCATGGAAATTGCGATAAGAAAGTTTTATTCAAAGAATCCCATCTTGGAGTCCCTACTACGATACCAAATCTTTAAGTTGGTACAAATTATTGGAAATAATCTTGCACAATAACAAAACCAAATAAAATAAAATTAGAATAATTTTCAATTCATCGGGATATGTCTTCATTTAGATTGAGAGGTATAAATACACATATGATCTCCTATTAAATAGGAGTCATCATTTATCCCACATATCTCAACCTTCCACTAATCTCTCTCAATCCCTTAGTTATCTCAATACACTCAACTAATCCTAAAAATACCAACGTGAGTTGTTTATACAAAAAACTCACAACTAATATATAAAACATATATTATTAAAATGAGATATATTTTCTCATATTTAATAATTTTACATTTTATTTATTCACCCATATATATTATCTTCATGATAATATATATTACATTAAAACATTCACCAATGTAAACACTATAATATTCCTAATGAGAGATAGCGGGTGGGACCCAATCTTTAAGATTTTAGTTTGAAATCCAACATAAGCAATTGATATTTGATTTACGTTATTTGTAACTCTATTTATATGCTCAAATATCACATATTCTTAGTGTAGTGGACTGTATTTTATTTTTAAAAGTTCCTTTTTATTGAACCAAATTATAATTGATGTAATAGGTTGATAATTCAATCAAAGTTTTAGAAGTCTTGTAGACTTCAATTATACATAAACATTCACCTACTAAATATTCACATGGTAAGTGGAAATGATTCTCACTAAACTCAATCTTATTTTTTAAAGCTAGGGAAAAACTATGGACACATTTACACAAAGATATGCAATAGATAATGAAAGTATTATACTAGATTTAAGTATACTAGTTTGCATCTCCTTAGATCTAAAACTAGTAGATAACTTATAGGAAAGAGGAATGATTAGAGATGATAAAATTCTTTATTAAAACATGGTACAATTATAGTTATGTTGTTGTTGGAGGGTTAGTCCAGATTGGGTAGGGGCACTCTAGTCCATTGGGCTTTTTGTTGACAAAAGGACAACATCCTAAAACATTATTAACAAAATCTTTTTGTAGATATTTTTGAGAAAAATTTCACTTTGGTACTTGATAAAACATTTCTTTTGTTGGTTGAAGATTATTAAAGTCACATATATGTAGTAGAGATAAACCACATCCTAAATTAAAATTAATATTGACATGGAGGCAGAGATGAAAATCTTTTCCCAATTCCAATATTGATAATAAAAGTATCATGTATGGGTTGAATACAAATCTATTCTTCATCCTTACGATGTGCAATCCTCGCTACTTCATCATTATGTAGCAAAAGTATGAAAATATGCGATGCATATGATTGAGAAGATATACCTAATACAACTTCATTCCCACCCTATGCAACCAAGACCCCTCTCCACAAATAAAATTTTTAGACTTTTTATCACGATTATCTACTATCCATGTAAACATCTTATCTAAAATCTTTTGAAACCCACACCAAATGATAAAAGAAACTTAACAAGGGAAAAGCATAATTTGGTCTACAACCATTTAGAAGCCATTGTAGGCATATAATTGTTAAAAATCCATTCCACATTAGGATGGAAACCCGCATCAAAATTCATGAACGCAAAGAATATACACAATTTCTAAAAATCTTGTAGAATTAAAACAATAAATGCCAAAAGTCTAAAATAGAGAAGATGATAGAGATTTCACAAAACCCAATTGACTTATGACCTACAAACAATTAAAACTTCTTACATTTATGTTTTATGTATTTTTTAATGTATTTGAACACAAGTTAACTATTGCAATCCTATTATGTGAACAATCCTCATGATCTTTAAAATTCAAACTCTTAAACAGAGAAAAAGAGAAATAATCAAAACGTATTTCATTCATAGTGAGTAGATAATGCAATGCTTTAATATTAAAGTAGTGAGTTTTTCTCACAAAACATTTGAATTTATAACTTCTTTACATAAATTCCTTTGTGATTCATCGTTGACCAGATCTTTCGGGTTCATTTTGATTATGCCCAGCTACTTCTTCCTTATAATTTTTTTTATAACAAATGGTAGCTACAGAAAAAATTATTAGAATATGTAGTTTTTCATTTTTATGAGGGACTCTATAGAAAAACACTACAAATCCTTATAGCACACATTCAGCTTCACGATCTAAAATATGTGATACACTTCCCAAAAACTTCCCAAACCATGGATATATAGTTGTAAGCTTTA